>JARQOD010000006.1:75716503-75806668 GCA_033576555.1 Oophaga sylvatica | reverse complement strand
GGGACATACCTTTTCTTAAACTGTAAAACTCCTTTAGGTAGCGGCACATAAAAAAAGATCATAAAGTAGTATGTAGGTATAGCATTGAAATCGACAGACATATCTATTTTACATAAAGGGATTGTCCACTACTAGGACAACCCCTTCTTAAACTAAATGTTCGGCCCTGATAAAATAATAAAGCTTGTACTCACCTCACTTGCCAGCTCCGTTTCCACGGTGTCGGCACTCGCTCTCCCCCGGGCTGTGATGCGGTGTTGTGCATGTGACCCCGGTGCCCAATCAGAGCTTGCCTCACTGTCTCCGCCTTCAGACAAACTGAACATGAAGCGGAAGTCCGGAATAAGCTGCAGCCTTCACTTCCTGTTCATGTTCAGTTCGTATGAAGGTGAAGACAGTAACGCCAGCAATGACTGGGCGCCAGGGTCACGTATCACAACACCACATCACAGTCCCGAGGAGAGCGGACACAGCGCCAGCACGGGAGGAGAGTATAGCCTTTATCATTTTATCGGGGCCGAACATTTAGTTAAAAAAAAGGGTGTCCTAGTAGTGGACAACCCCTTTAGGGACATTATGGTCGGAAGAATAGAAAGAATAAAGATACTGTCACACTAAGCGAGATCGTTAACGAGATCGCTAAAGCGTCAGCGATTTTATGATGCAGTAGCGATCTCGTTAGCGACACAGCTGTGTGTGACATGTAGAAGCGATGTGGCCCCTACTGAGATGTCGCTGATCGCTCATGAACATTCTGAGCCGTTTTTTGGTCGTTGGTGTCCCGCTGGTGAGCCTGAATCGCTGAGTGTGACACCCTTTATGAACGACTTCACCAGCGTCGCAGGTGGGACTAGGTTTTCCCAACGACCGCAGAGGTCGTTATACAGATCGCTGATCTCTGATGAGATCTTTGTGTTTGGAAGCTAACTAGCGACCACATAGCGATCGCACTAGCGATCTCTCCAGGTTGTGTCGTTGTCGTGATCGCTGGTGCGTTTCGCTAAGTGTGACAGTGCCTTAAGGAAAAAAGGAAGACCAGCAACCAGACAGTTTGATACAATCAAGACAACAGTGGAGAACACCCTGGTGGATCCATCTAGGCTTGCACAATATCGATCTTTCTACAGAGATTCATCCATAAAGTCACCATAGCCCGAGACTGAACTGAAGGCCTTTAAAAAAAAAACATATATATATATATATATACTACACATACTAATAATGTATTTCAAGAACTCATATGTTGCATCTTTGGCAAGGATTTGCAGAAAAATCTACAGAGAGAGTTCTACGGTGCCAGCTAAGTGAACAAATTTCATTCACGCATTGAGAATTTCTGCACACAAATTGATATGTGGCGCGGTTTGCAAAATTTGCAGTGCGCCAATTTTATGTGCAGAAATCAGCAAGCATGTTTCTGCAGATATTCTGCGGAAAAATCTGCGCCAAAAACATATACTTAGTCAAAGAGTTATAGTTTCCAGAAATATACATGATTATGGTTTCAGTTAGACATTGGTTAATAACTAAAATTTATGCCAAAGTGTAAAATAAAAATTCTAATATTTTACATTTTCCAGACAAAAGAGGAAGCCGAGTCCTTACAGGAAATGAGAAGCCAGAACTACACTGCAATTATTCTACAATAATTTTCCTGCCGTCATTACTACTAAGAACAGTCAATTTAAAGGAAATGGAGCAGCTTCCAGTCTATAATAAATTCTGTGCAACAGACACTATAACTATTGTGTTCGAAGAAACGATAATTCACTTAATAAAGGCGCTATAAAATACCTTGCAAGTATCCAACTTGGAGCTGCCTATTCTTGTGGAGTGCAGCTGCTTGCATTCATTGAATCTGATTAAGGCCCCATGCTGAGTTAATCAATCTGATAATGTCAGACATTATTAGGGAAGCATGCTTGATATGGTCAAAGTATTATTATAGCTTTGTCAGCCAGGCGTCTTTGTTTGTAGCCGAACAATGAAAAAGGATTCAAATCATTAAAAAGAATTCTTAATCAAATAATTATGAATGGCGTGAACGGTTATAAAATAATGAAAAAAGTAAATGTTGTCTCAATGATTATAGAACTGGGTGTAATTGTGATTATATGGCAGATGTCCATCAAGCCTTATTACAAAGCTGTATAGTTAATAATAGGGCAATACATAAACTCCACAGCCTTTTACACTGGATAATCAGTTACATCAGTGAAATTGCTCACCAATTTAACTGGCTGTTCATAATAAAATTAAGATCAGAAGTATTAAATGAATAGTTTTTATGGGCTAAATTAAAAGGATTATGTAGGAGTTTCGCTTTCAGAAACAGTGCTATTCTTACCCATAGGCTATGCCTGATACAGCAGATTGTCCATATTTCAAGAGCATATCCAGGACTTTAGAAAAAAAGGCATGGCGTTGTTAACAGAGGCAACTACCTGTCTGTTGTACCCGGTACCGGTCACTGACCGCTCCTGCCAGAGATTCAGCTGTCAACAGAAGCAGCAGTGTCTCTTAAAGTTGACAGAGCGAGACTATTGGTGCGCCATGCTGATTGACAGCAGACTCCAGCTGCCTAATTGGGGGAAGCCAGCTGTCAACCAATATTACACCAGTAGTCCTGCCCTGTCAACAGGAAGAGAAACTGCTGCTCTGTTGACCAGGAGTAGCTGAATTTCTGGCAGGAGCGGTCAATGACAGTCACCGGGTACAACAGGCAGATAGTTGCCTCTGTTCGCAACTACATGCATTTTCTTTATTAAGAACCGGGTATCCCCTTTAACCCCTTTACAAACCTGGACATATAGGTATGTCCAAGGTTGCCTACCCCTTTGGCTGCGGGGTTCATTGAGGAGCTCGTAACTTTTCAGGCACATGTCAGCTGAAAAATCCCTGCTGCAGTGTGCGCAAACATGCTGATTTCCTGGATTTTACTTTTAGTTTCTGTCTCTCACGGTTGAAATGTACCCACGATAAAAATTTACAGACTTCCCCATTCTTTGTAGGTGGGAAAACTTGCAAAATCGGCAGTGTATCAAATACTTATTTTTGCCACTGTATACTTCGTGTGCATTTAGATGATCAGGAATTTTTTTTGTAGCTAGGGGACATGATTCTAGTGACGCACAAATCCAAGCTTGTGGCCTAAATAATTAAATGAATGTTAATTATGTCTTGTAGATACCCATAATTTCACACTAATCCAATACGAATTCTGGGGGCTGACTCCATGCAATATGATTCTACTATAGCTAATGATTAATAGAACAGGGTGAGAAAATGTGATCTTCCCTGTAGACGGGTTAGGAAACACAAGCAGTGCTCAGCTGTGAATCCAGTAGCACTATCTGGAGTGAAATCTATGGACTTATAATTAGCAATAAACAAGATAAGGTCACTTGGTGAAGACTCTGAGCTTTCATCTGCCTCCTCTAATGTCCTTTTGGAGAATTGTTTGCAGAGGTCTCAGCTGTGGGGACACAGATGTGTCTGGCAATGGAGCAGACATATAAATAAGCAAGCATGCTGCACCAGGCCAGGTGGAACGGGCATAAAAACTACCGCTCTAATCATACGAAATTGTTAGTAAATCTGCATCTGTGATAGTCCCACTACATGTGACTGCCCTCATGAAGTTTTATAAAGGGGACTACATTTAATATTAGTTGGAAATCAAACGTACAAATGAGAAAGATGGGACAAAAAGTGGAATATTAGGCATATTATATTCTGAATTCTCTTTTTCAGAATCACTGTCCTCCAGCATTTGTCAATATTTTTGTAAATATTAAAATTAAAGCAAAAAAATAAGGAGTCATTTTACATAAGGATTCTAGGGGCAAGGTTGTGACTGCGTTGCCATCACAAATAGAAAATAAGGGAAGTGCAGGAAATGCATAACTCACCCATGTTATACTTCTAAAAATGCTGTCAAAGAGGACTTTTCACAACAGTTTTCATGTTGAACTGGACTCAATACAGAAAAAAATATTTTTTTTTTTTTTTTTTTTAATTTAATTTCACCTCTCTGTTGTGGAGATATTAGTGATTAAAGCATTTGGCACCTAGACAGTTAAAAAATTTTAAGTCCAATTTGGGCGTTACAAGAGAGATTTCACTGGGGGCGTGTACTTCTTCCTCTATCTGATGCTGACCAATCATAAGCAGGCAGCAACACACTGTGGAAAGAAGAGCACACTCCACAACAGCAATGACCTGAGCGTGATTAACCAACAGCTTTCAGCTTTCACAGTGTGCAGAGAAGGGGCACTACAGCAGACGTTAGGTCTCATTACAAATTAAATAAAAAAAAGTTTTATTTTGCTCTACAGCGCCCATCACATTGTGTGTCCAATTATGCAAAATTTGGTGAAAGGTCCTCTAACACCATTCACAGATATGCTTTATAGCAAAAACAATGGTAATAGATGGCATAATGTTAGTTTACTTATATATGGGCATTTTCTAGGCATGCTCTGTAATCTGTGCAGAGTTTACTGTGCAGGGAGCGGGAGGAGATGAGCGGTGACCATTGCCTATAGCAAGTGGTGGGTCCAGTGTTCTCTCTATACGAGTGTTACATTTCAATTAAGTTTTTCCTTTTAATGAGATGACTGCTGAAAAGTGATCTCTACAGAACAGATAGTATTGTTTTAATATTAAACTTAGCAGCCAGAGCGAAAATTGAAAGTTTTTAATGATATACGGTATTTATAGCGAATATATAAAAAGAAAATACTTTTTACCCGAGATTTATAATTTAAATTGTAGAAATGTATTTACATTTAGAATATGAAAAACGATAGTTTAACACAAAAATGTGATTCAGGTCATAGGTCCTTTTTTACGCCACCATTCGTTTAAGATGACAGGATTTTTTTTCACGTCTTTCCCCTTGTTGCCTCTATTCATTGATATTGTGGATCTGACCACTTATAAGCTGCTTTTTGCTGAGTGCTTCTTTAGTGAATTACATGTGTCTTATTAATGCATGTTCAGGAGCCATAGTACATCTTATTAGAGATAAATGCCTCTTTCCCACCATCTCCTGCACTGATCATTCATTCTCGAGAACTGCTCAAATCTATCTACAGATCTGTCTTCAGTACTGCCACACTAAACAATCCCGCTAGTGATCACGATAACGACGCATACTAATGCGATCGCTAGCGGGATTGTTTCTATATCGCTAAGTGCGGCCACATTTAGCGATATAGTTAACGACGCTATCGCCGTTAGCGATCTTCTTAACGACTTTAGCGGTACAAAAGTACCGCTAAATCGCTAAGAAAAGGTGCCACACTAGCGATATATACTTACCCAGCGGGAGCGCCGACGAGAAAATAGGGTCCGGAGCGATTCCAGCGACGAGCGAGATCACAGCAGGAAGCTCGTCGCTGGCAGCTGCCGCACTGAACAACATCGCTAACGGGATCGCTAAATAGTGACGTTTTTTTAGCGATCCCGTTAGCGATATTGTTCAGTGTGGCATACCCTTAAAAGGGATCAACTTACACCTAAGGAAGCACGGTGGCTCAGTAATATGTGTTGGTGCGAATGGAACAATTATTATTTGCACATTGGTGTTCACTTTCTAAAGTTCACAGTAAAGCAGGGTCACTACTGACTTTTCGTCAATGCGATGATAAAAGTAGCGTAAGCCACAGAAGTAAAATGTGTGATGTCTGGCTAATAGTCACTTTATACTTCAGTAAACTCAATATATATTTTATGCTGCTGCTTGGTTTCTATGCGATGATTAAAGCTAGGTTTTCCAGATATGATAACTAGTTGTCACAATTGTCTTGCAAGATCTAATGTGCAATAATTACTGTATCACTGTACCAACAAGTATTACATCTATGTAAATAGGAGGATTACATGATATATGAGGTTAGAGGAAGCTGGACAAGGAAGCACTGTACTCTCATTTTTTAGAAGTGTTTGCAAATCAATGAAAAGCTCAGTGTTGTAGAATTAGCAGGTGTATAACACCCAACTGTACGATCACTGAAAACATCCTCCGGACACAAAGTTCACTAACCACAAACCACACTCTCTGCAGCAAACACACACGTGCTCCACATGCCTAGAGGAAGATTAGATCCATTAGATGCAAAAAACAAACATGCAAATAACCCAATGCAGATATTCTGCCATCAATTAGAATTCTTTATATTATTTGTATCTACTATTGTAGAACAAAAAAACTGATAAGTGTTACACATCATTCAGATGTCAGTTATTCTGATGTACGAGAAATCAGTGATTTTCAGCGGGGTTTGGTCAGATTCATCAGTTTTTTTCACTTCCATCTTCTCCTTTCTATTAGTCAGTGGCAGAAAACAGACATCATGCAGATGGCATCTGAGTGCTGTCCAATACTTTCACGGACACACAGACTTTCACTGCCGAATTTGATCCGGACGTATTCCCACGATTTTACATGGACCGCTGGAATACCGTTTTATCTTTGAATAAGTAAAAGTTCTGCAACTTTTAAACAATAATAATCTTTATTTTTATATAGCGCTAACATATTCCGCAGCGCTTTACAGATTGCACACATTATCGTCGCTGTCCCCGATGGGGCTCACAATCTAGATTCCCTATCAGTATGTTTTTGGAGTGTGGGAGGAAACCGGAGTACCCGGAGGAAACCCACGAAAACACGGGAGAACATACAAACTCCTTGCAGATGTTGTCCTTGGTGGGATTTGAACCCAGGACTTCAGCGCTGCAGGGCTAACCACTGAGCCACCGTGCTGCCCAGACAATAAATTCAATTACGTAGGTGCAGAAAATTATATATTCTCCATCCAAGAAAAACAGTCGGATTATACTATCCACATCCTGATCAGACTCTGATTAGTGTTTGATAAGGGTGGGATCCGTTTTTCACAAATGTGGAGAATTAAAAAAAATAAATAAAAAAATTTCCATCTTCTCAGTCTGTCTGTAATGGAAACCGAGTGAGTTCCGATGTTTTCCACGGACCCATAGACATGAATGGGCGAGTGCTATCCATTTGGAGGCAAATTATGCATGCTGCAATCTTTTTCCTCGGCCCACCAGATCCAAGTAAATAAAAAATCGGCCATAATCACAGCCCAACTGAATAACATTGGTTAGAGTGCGATCACAGTAGGATCGAAACTATGGTCGTTTGCACTAGCCCTAAATCACAAGGGTCTCCCAGGTGCTTATCTATCTCTTCCCTTACGAAAAACATTTTAGCAGACAGATACAGAAGCGGATTTTCTCGTAACTGAGTGAAGCAGACTTAATCGCAATAACCTTCTTCAATTTGCTCCTCAATTTACTGAGGACATTGGCAGCCTGTGCACCGTCCGGTTACATAATGCTCTTAGAATGGGAGGGAAATCATCTGCTCCATCGCACCTTAATGCGGAGCTCTTGGTGAAAACGTAATTGTTATAAACATAAAACTAGAGAGTCACTCGTTCTCGTAAGGGGTTGTCCACTACTAGGATAACCTCTCCTCAAACTGAATGTTTGTCCCTGAAAAAAAAAAAAAAACACACACACACACACCCCCGCGCGCCGGTGCCGTTCCAGCAGTATTGGCACTTGTGTTCCCGGGGCCCATGCGTGGTTGTTACAACACACGAGCCCTGCGCCAATCAGCGCTGGCGTCACTGTCTCCGCCTTCAGACAAATCAAACATCAACAGGAAGTCAGGGCTGTGGCGGATCTCTGACTTCCTCTTGATGTTAAAATTTGTCCGAAGGCGGGGCCGTTAACGCCAGCGACGATTGGGCACAGATTTGCAGCTTAAAACTCAATTACAGACTGGGAGAGGCAATCACAAGTATGCCACATGAAAAAAAATGAGAGGGCTACTAGAGCCAAAGCACTGGATTGCCAAGAAAAGAAAAGAGATGAGTAATGTTCTTAATTTGTTTTTTCCCTTTGGAAAATTGACAAACTCTTTAATTTGTTTGTTCCTGGTGTCCGTTATCAGTTCTTGGACCATTTTTGCACAACAGTCTCAGGCCCTCATAGTCCAACTGGGCTTAGTTCCATCGATATCACAGATTTCGGATTAATATGCTGTATTCTCACTTTTTTTTTTGATTGTGAGAATATTGCACTTATAAACGTAAAAAAAATTGCTAAAAAAAAACAATTCAGAAAATCCATCTATTGTCTAGATGTTTCAACTGTAATAATCTCCGTAACAACACTGCATTTTCAGCTTCCTGACATTTACAAAATTAAAAATTCATCACTAACAGAACAGATATTTGGCAAGCATTGTGCTGATTTATGATATTAAGGAATTTCTATCAGCATTACTCACATTGCTCCAAGACTTTAATAAAAAAAAAAAAAAAAAACATGCATCGTCGTCAGTCTTTTATATTATAAAGACGTCATTCCTTAAAGGATCAAGAACAGAACAGACATTTATAGGACATTTCAGAACTTCCCACATTCTTATGAAATAATTTACAGCACATCCTGCATTGTACTACTGTGCCCAATGTATTATACAGTTTAGGAGCCGGAGTCGGCCCATTTTATACCAACTCCGACTCCACAGCCCTTATCACAAAGATCACTGCTATTAGTAATAATAAGCATGGATGTTCCAGGATCAGGGGCAAGTTAAAGGGATTTTCACAACATAGTACGCTATCCCCTAACCATACGACCCAGTGATCCAGAGAACGTCTAAATGAAGCGGAGGTCAAACCTGTGTATCTCCAGTCCAATCAATGTCTATGGGACAGAACATAATAATCAGGACAGTTTATGGACATACAACCCCTGGCAAAAATTATGGAATCACCGGCCTTGGAGGATGTTCATTCAGTTGTTTTATTTTGTTGAAAAAAAAACAGATCACAGACATGGCACAAAACTGAAGTCATTTCAAATAGCAACTTTCTGGCGTTAAGAAACACTAAAAGAAATCAAGAACAAATAATGTGGTAGTCAGTAATGGTTATTTTTTTTAACCAAGCATAGGAAAAAATTATAGAATCACTCAATTCTGAGGGAAAAAATTATGGAATCACCCTGTAAATTTTCACTCCCAAAACTAACACCTGCATCTAAAAAGGAGTGATCACACCTTGGAGAGCTGTTGCACCAAGTGAACTGACATGAATCATGGCTCCAACATGAGGGATGTCAATTCAAACAAAGGAGAGGATTATCAAACTCTTAAAAGAGGGTAAATAATCACGCAATGTTGCAAAAGATGTTGGTAGTTCACAGTCAGCTGTGTCTAAAATCTGGACCAAATGCAAACAACATGGGAAGGTTGTTAAAGGCAAACATACCGGTAGACCAAGGAAGACATCAAAGCGTCAAGACTGGAAACTTAAAGCAATATGTCTCCAAAACAGGAAATGCACAACAAAACAAATGAGGAATGAATGGGTGGAAACTGGAGTCAACGTCTGTGACCGAACTGTAAAGGTACTGCCACACTAAACAATCCGCTAGCGATCACGATAACGACGCATACTAATGCGATCGCTAGCGGGATTGTTTCTATATCGCTAAATGCGGCCACATTTAGCGATATAGTTAACGACGCTTCGCCGTTGGCGATCTTCTTAACGACTTTAGCGGTACAAAAGTACCGCTAAATCGCTAAAGAAAAGGTGCCACACAGCGATTAGATACTCACCCAGCGGGAGTGCCAGCGATGAAATGGGTCCGAGCGATTCCAGCGACGAGCGAGATCACAGCAGGAAGCTCGTCGCTGAAGCTGCCGCACTGAACAATATCGCTAACGGGATCGCTAAATAGTGACGTTTTTTAGCGATCTCGTTAGCGATATATGTTTAGTGTGGCATACCCTTAAGAAACCGGCTAAAGGAAATGAGATTTACATACAGAAAAGCTAAACGAAACCATCATTAACACCTAAACAGAAAAAACAAGGTTACAATGGGCTAAGGAAAAGCGATCGTGGACTGTGGATGACTGGATGAAAGTCATATTCAGTGATGAATCGTGAATCTGCATTGGGCAAGGTGATGATGCTGGAACTTTTGTTTGGTGCCATTCCAATGAGATTTATAAAGATGACTGCCTGAAGAGAATATGCAAATTTCCACAGTCATTGATGATATGGGGCTGCATGTCAGGTAAAGGCACTGAGGAAATGGCTGTCATTACATCTTCAATAAATGCACAAGTTTATGTTGATATTTTGGACACTTTTCTTATCCCATCAATGAAAGGATGTTTGGGGATGATGAAATCATTTTTCAAGATGATAATGCATCCTGCCATAGAGCAAAAACTGTGAAAACATTCCTTGAAAAAGACACATAAGGTCAATGTCAGGGCCTGCAAATAGTCCGGATCTCAATCCAATTGAAAATCTTAGGTGGAAGTTGAAGAAAATGGTCCATGACAAAGCTCTAACCTGCAAAGCTGATCTGGCAACAGCAATCAGAGAAAGTTGGAGCTAGATTGATGAAGAGTATTGTGTGACACTCATTAAGTCCATGCCTCAGGGTATGCAAGCTGTTGTAAAAGCCTGAGGTGGTGCAACAAAGTACTAGTGATGTGTTGGGAGGTTTTTTTTTGTTTGTTTTTCATGACTCCATAATTTTTCCCTATGATTGGTTAAAAAAATAACCATTAGGCTAAGTGCACACGTTTGCAGAATGTTTGCAGAATATTCCTGAGCAAAACCGGACTTTTTTGCGCGGCAAAAACGCGCGGTTTTTTGCGCGGATTTTGCGCATTTTTGGTGCGTTTTTTGCGCGGTTTTTGACGCGTTTTTACCGTGATTTTTTCCTGAACTTTCTAGGTCAATAATAAAGAGGGAAAAACGCTAGAAATCCGCAAAATTAATGGACAAACTGCTAGATTTTCCGCGATGCGTTTTTTTTGCGGAAAAAAAACGCACCATGTGCACAAAATTTGCGGAATTCATTCTAAATGATAGGATGCTTAATACATGCGTTTTTGACGCGTTTTTTCCCGCGAAAAAACGCGAAAAAACCGCAAATATTCCTGAACGTGTGCACTTAGCCTTACTGACTACCACAGTATTTGTTCTTGATTTCTTTTAGTGTTTCTTAAAGCCAGAAAGTTGCCATTTGAAAGGACTTCAGTTTTGTGCCATGTCTGTGATCTGTTTCTTTTCAACAAAATAAAACAACTGAATGAACATCCTCCAAGGCTTTACTTATTGTAGAGCATAATACTAATCATACATTCGATACCCACATCTGATATATTTTCCAAGAATTTTCTTTTGTGTGATGCGCCCCAGATATTTTAGCATAACTTTGCTGAATATTCTATACACTAATAAAATTGAATGTGTACTTATTTTCTGAGTGGCTATTCATTCTTTGCAGGTTATTGTAGCTAAATATCCCCTGAGCCTTTATATACACAGTATATGCCTTCGCTTTTTGAAGTGGATATTGCCTGCAGCGGTCAAGCGCTAACCCCACCAAAAGAGGAGAGTAAGCCAGCGGGAGTGACAGGCAAGGGGATGGAGGCGCTATGGTGGGAGGTCAAAAAAGTATATGCTACTACTTATGTTTTTTTGTTTTGTTTTGGGTTTTTTTTAGCAGTGGCCATATGACAAGTTAAAGAAAGGGGCAGAATACTCCTTTAAATATTTTGTGTTTCTAATCAGTCTATATATCTATCTATTCATCTACCAAGCTAGTTATCTAACATTTCTATATTCATCGATCTGAGATGGACTTACATTTAACACTCATTTCCATTGAAGGAAAAAGTATTTCCAGCAATAGTAAAATGACTCATTTAGGTCACACAGTGTATTTCTTGACATTGAGAAAATCTATATACAAATTTCACTGAAAGTGTATGTTCTTCTGATGATCAAGAACAAGCATATGGTGCGGTACAAATAGCGATTATATTATCCAATACCAATGAGAACATTGGGTTTTCCAAGTGCTATTTATAAAGGCATCACAGTAGGTCTCCTAAATGAACGCAGCTTCATCACTAGGTAAATATTCTGCTACGCTATTAAAGGGAACTTGGCAGCCTGCCAGGACAGGCATGAGACGCGGCAACCGCTCTCCGGCTGACATCATTTAGCCTCCCCATAATAATACAGCTGGGCACAAATGTCTCTGGAATGAAACAAGATGAAATGTATAGTAAAGCCCAATAATAAACATATCAAAGAGATTAGATAGAATACATACATTACATAGATAGTTAATGGGTGAATGGAAAGAATAGATAGATATGAGATAGATAGATACAGTTGTGCTCAAAAGTTTACATACCCCTGCAGAATTTTTCTTTCTTGGCCTTTTTTCAGAGACTATGAATGATAACACCAAAACTTTTTCTCCACTCACGGTTAGTGGTTGGGTGAAGCCATTTATTGTCAAACTACTGTGTTTTCTCTTTTTAAATCATAATGACAACCCAAAACATCCAAATGACCCTGATCAAAAGTTTACACAGAAAATCTAAGAAGAAAATTAAAATAAATGTCCAGTCTTTAGCGTAAAATTGATAATTTGTAATATGAAAGCAACTACGCATAAATGAAACTTACTTTTTCTATATTTTCTTCAGTACTTTGTCATTAATTGCTTTTTAGCTCAGCACTACTAGGGCACCGCTGTGATCTCTGACTACACTTTGGCTACAGAGGGGCACAGTCTGATCACACCTCCTGCCTCACCATTGGTTCAGGCTGCTGCTCTCTCCCTCCCATTGCTGCTCTGTCCTCTCCGATTGGCTGCTGTGTATCAGACACGCCTATCGCAGCTCCACCAGTCGGCCAGTGCATGAGGAGCTTGTTACCCTTATATAGGAGAACACAAATAGCAGAATATAAAATGCAGACTAGTAAACCACCAGTGTGAAAAAGATGAATATCAGGTGATATGTCAGTATATACCGATTCAAGTGTCACTTTTGTGTGCGCTCATCTTCAGCTCAGGACACAGCAGCCTGTCATTTTCTGAACTTCTTGATGATGGATGTATTCTAGATCATGTTGTTACTATGTACGGCAGTTTTGCAGCAGATACTTTTTCTGCAAAGAGTTATATAGCCAAAGCAAACTGTTTTCTTAGAGTGCACAGAAGCCTGAGGGAGCACCTCTTTTTAACTTTTGGTATCGTTCACAATGCGCTAAATACATATCACATGAGCTAAAGTTTGAGGCTAAGTGCACACGATCAGGAATAATTGCGTTTTTTTTCGCGGTTTTTCCGCTATTTTCCGCGGTTAAACCGCGAACAAAACGCAAGCATTAAGCATTCTATACGTTTTAATTGATTCCGCATGTTTTGTACACATGTTGCGTTTTTTTCCGCGAAAAAAACGCTTAGCGGAAAAAAAAGCAACATGTTCATTAATTTAGCGTAACCGCGGTGATTCCGCCGCCATAGGAATGCATTGAACCGCTTACTTTCCGCATGTGGCTATGCCCACTATGCGCAATGTAAGCGGTTCATGTGCGGATGGTACCCAGGGTCTGGAGCAGAGGAGACTCTCCTCCAGGCCCTGGGTACCATATCCCTGGTAAAACAATAATTAAAATAAAAAATAATGATATTCTCACCTTCCGGCGGCCCCCGCAGCCTTCCCGCGGCCCCCGCAGCCTTCCCGCCTTCAGCGACGCTCCCGGCAACTTCCGGTCCCAAGAGTCCTTTGCGAGAATCACCCAGATGGCATAGCGGTCTCGCGAGATGCTACGTCATCTGTGTGATTTGTCGCAATGCATCCTTGGGACCGCGAGTTGCCGGGAGCGTCGCTGAGAGGCGGGAAGGCTGCGGGGCCGCCGGAAGGTGAGAATATCATTATTTATTATTTTTTTATTATTTTTACATTAGATCTTTTTACTATTGATGCGGCATAGGCGGCATCAATAGTAAAAAGTTGGTCACACGTGTCAAACATTATGTTTGACCTCGTGTGACCAACCTGTCAATCAGTTTTCCAAGCGATGCTACAGATCGCTAGGAAAACGCTAGCATTCTGCAAGCTAATTACGCTTGCAAAACGCTATTATTCTGGCGGGAATCAGCATACAAAAAACGTGCGTATTTCCTGCGGGAGAAGTGCGGGATTGCCGCGGAAATTTCCGCGGCAATTCCGCAACGTGTGAACTTAGCCTAAAGGGGTGCTTGAAGGTCCTCTTTAAATTACAGCAAAAATATTTCAGAAAACGTTCAGACCCCTGGATATAGATGCAGACGCTGGGAATATAAAGACCTGCAGAGCATTTTGTCACTCCTGTGACTTCGGGCTGTATGCACAGAATACAGAGGAATATTACATTTGTTAGAAAAGTTCCCTTCAAAAGAACAGGAAAATGTATCGGCAGACAGAGCTTCTCAAAGTGACTCAGTCCCACGGTAATGATCACTGCACCTGATCGACGTCTGACTGTACAGGCACGATATGTGTTACAGCAGTCACGGCATTTATTTGCATGCTTTCCTTGCTCTCAGTGGGCCCTCGGTATCGAGATTTGTTAAAAAACTGTATACAAAGAAAGTATTAATCAGAGCAGCAGGGTTAAGATCTCTTTGTCTCTCAACCACTTAAAGGGAATCTGTCAGCAGGTTTTAGCCATGTAATCCGAGGGCAGAGGCAGGTAGGGATTAAAACACTGAATTCAGCGATGTGTGGTGTTTACTGACAATCAATGATTTATCACTTGGGCATTATCATTGCTGGGACTCCCCTTCTGTGATAAGCAGCTCACTGTCAATACACTATGTACATAGAGAACATGGTGTGGGCAGGGTTAGCTTACTCAGCTCTGCTTCATTCTACATCTAAGAATTCAAATTGTATCACAACTTCTGCACCCAATAAACTAAGTGATACATCGCTAGAATCGGGGTCTCCTACATTATCAGATGAGGTAGCAAAGATTCCCTTTAAACGGCACTTGCACTTTAAAAGGATTGACTGTTTCAGTTTAAAAGGCTCAACACGAGGAACCATAAAGTCACCTACCAGGCTACTTTCCCACTTGAGTTTTTGGTGATTTTTTTTAAAATGCGTATTTTCGAAAAAAAGCAAGTAAACCAAATATTTTACTTGATGGCTGCTGAAATGTAAAAGAAAATCTGCGGCATCAAAAACTCACCAAAAGCTCATCGTGGCAATGTATCCTTGGAGAACAAATAAAATGTTGAGTGGGTGGCACTCTCTTATTTCTATGGATGTTGGAAGTCCTACAGAACCATGATGCATGCTTAATACAATGGGGAGGCAGAAAAAAAACAAAATACACGGTAATAAAACAAGGGTTTTACTTTTTTTTTTTAAAGAAATGTGGATAAAAGCCAAAATAACATGACAAAGTATCATCTGAAGCTTGATGGAATCTACAGTGAGGAAAAATTGATTTTTTTTAATTTTTTTTTTAAACATTAATGTTTCTATAGAGATGTGCGGCCTGCATGTCATCTGGCTGTGGTTTCACGTTTTAGACCACAAGAATCTTTCTCGACATTTAAAAGCTTTAAATTGTGCATGGGAGAGGGTATTATCCCATTATTTTTTCTTATACAGTAGACGTTTTAGCTTAAGCTAGTCCATGTGGAATTTAGGATATTTAGAAACAATTCTAGTGGAATGTTTATTCAAGAGATATCTAACAGTTTTGTGGGGGTAGGTTTTTTTTCTATAAAATATCCCTATTTTGAAATATGGCTGCTGGAAAACCTCCTGAACCTCCTCGTGAATAAACAAGACTATATATGTTAAAAGTATAACATATCTTTGCACCTTAGTCATTGTAAAAAAATATTTTCCGTTAGGCCCTCAGAGAAAGCAGACACTTATCGGCGAAACGCGTGTCAGGGACACAGTCTCAGTGCTAGCTAGGGACAGCCAGGGTTATCAGAGATTGGGCGGACACAGATTGGGGATCTGACAAATCATCCGTGCCCGCTGCCTCTGTAGTGCCACAAGCTATTATATGTGGCGTCTCCACAACCACATGGAACGCTGCATCAAGGAGATTACTCTGCCTCGGCGTCCGTGATCACCACTCAGGCTCCTCACACAGAATAACAAGTGTGATACTTTGTATTATCTCCCTATAACTAGCTGCTACATCCACATATAGTTATGAGAACTGGCTACTCACCTAATAAGGGACATTGGCTTTTATTTCATTCACCAGACATACATTTATTACTCCCTGTCCTGATGTATTGAGATTTTTTTAAACACTATTGTAAAATTTCCCATAAATCTCTACGATATACAACAGTGTTCTTTTTAATATCTGCACATTAGGCGCACAAATAAAGTACATACTATTTACAATAGGGCATTTTAACTTATATTTTACTTCCCATATCGTATTTTCGGACTATAACGCACTCCAAATTTTCAGGAGAAAAAAATGTAATGGGGGTCTGTCTTACAGTCCGAATTAAGCTTACCAGTAGGGGGGGCTGGGCGGCGAGGGTGGTGGAGCGGGGTCACAAGAGGTGTTCGAAGGTGCATCGCTGTGGGGTGATGCTGCGAGTCCCATCCCAGGCTGCTAGATGTGGGTGTTCGGCGGAACTCGGCAGTGCAAGTGAAAGGCCGGGGGCCCCCGCACTTCTAAGGTTTCAATGCAGTGGACTGCGGGAAAATGGCTGACAGAGACAGTGTACAAGCAGATTTTGATCTCGGGAGATGAGATCTCAATGC
The DNA here is from genome assembly GCA_033576555.1 of Oophaga sylvatica. Taxonomy (NCBI): domain Eukaryota; kingdom Metazoa; phylum Chordata; class Amphibia; order Anura; family Dendrobatidae; genus Oophaga; species Oophaga sylvatica. The sequence goes on along the minus strand of JARQOD010000006.1, from coordinate 75,789,991 downwards.
CAAGATCTCAATCTGCACATGCGCTCCCTCCTGTGACCATTTTCACAGGAGTCAACTTCATTGAAACCATGAAACTGCGGGGGATCCAGGCTTTGACAAAATGTCGGCGGACCCCCGCACGCCGAATACCTTGCTCCTACCACGCTGGGACTTCCAGCATCGCACCGGTGAACACCCCCTCCTCTCAGCCAGGGCCCACAGTATCGCCCGACTTTTGGGGGGAAAAAGTGTGAATTATAGTCCGAAAAATAAGGTACTTTCCCTCTCTCGCCTTTCCTCACAATTCTCATGACTTCTCCATGCAGTGTACACTTATGTAAAAAAAAAAAATTCTAAACAACACTATAGATCAGATTTCGTTTTTGGCAGATTTCTTTCATATCATAATCTTTATTAAAAACAATAAGTCTTGCAATTTTTACAGTGACCACTGCAGATTTTACTGTTTCAGGAAATTCACATGTAGATTAGCAGCAATGACCCTTTCTTTTGTCCTGAAGCTTCTAATGAGTGTGTGCAAAGGTCATTGTGAAGGGAGGGAAGGAGGTGAGCTGTGACATCACCTATTGTGACTGGTGAATCTTGTGTTATCAGTTGTGTATAGAGGTGTTACCTGTCATTGCAATTCTGTCTCTGATGATAAGGAAACTGCTGTAAAATCTTCCTGAAACATCAGGAGATAAAAGTTTGAGATAGCCCCGGGCCACTATAAAAACCTGATTGAAACAATAAACATTTTGACAACATCAGGGGCGGCCAAAATTATTGGTGCAACTACTTGTGCAGCTGCCCAGGGGCTCAAGTGGTAATGGGGTCCATTTCCACCTCCAAAGCAGGTGGGATTGTGCATTATGATGAGCTATGGACTACAAAGGGCCCATATGTTGCTCTTGCACAGGGGCCTTTATCAGTCAATGTCTATCGGTGGACAATACATTCCCTTTAGTCTAGAGGTTGATATGACCTTGGTCAGGGGGCCACATCAGTAGTCCGAGGCTGCCGGACCAGAGCTTGTGCCTCCTCCTACCTGCAGCCATCCCCAATGACTCTTCTGATTAGGACTGACGTCATTGTAGCAAATCTTATTGCTCAACTTTAAAGTCAACCAAAATTATATTTAATACTATACAATGTAACAGTTTTATGGAATTATAAACTGATAACATTTTTAGATTTGAGAATTCAGAGTTGCGCTGATGTGAAATCAAATATTTTGCAACGATCGGGATACTAAATAGAAAAGTGATTGCTACAAAAATGTGTCTCAATTAATATTCTGTGATCAGACAAGTCTAGGATGTGAGCACATAACCAGATGTGATAAAAGGGAACGTAGCGGCAATTTGTGGCGCGCTCTACTCCTTGCACCTGCTGAGCGAGCGCCGCTAAACAAACAGATGTGTAATTTCAGATAATATGAAGAAACATTAAGCCACAGATCTCTCCGCCTCGAAAGAAAATCAAGATGAGATCTCAATAAAAGAGGAGCACAACAAACGCACTGCGTCTAAATGCTTAATAATCATCCACACTGAAATCCCCCCATAAACCATTATCCTGTGTATGATGGCACATTAACCATGAAACCGCTGCACGAGGGGAGTTACACCGTGGCCTCCGAGAAACTCAACCGGAATCTCATTGTAAGCCAAAACATTGGTTTTATTCTGTAAAGATGCAAAGTGAAGGGTTTAGAGTTTGAAGATAAGAAAATAGCCGGGACGATTATATCAACAAATCGACTGGTTACTATTGCTCCCCCATATAGTGTTTAAGGGTTTGTTTTAAATCAGACAAGAAAAATTAAATAAAAACATAATTATATATTTTTTTTTTATTTTACATAGTGAAGCAAGAACGAAAAGGTTTTTGGAAAATACGCGTAATGCATTGTCTTTTTTTCTACTCTAAAACAGAATCATTTTAAAGAAACATTAACCTCTTAATTGCGCTGCCTATTTGTGATATTAGAACGCAGCCCCCTCCACCCCCCCTTTGGAATACTTCTAATTAAGGTAGATCTGATGGGTTTTTTTTGACACTTTATGCGGATAGTAAATTTAAGTCTATATCTGGAGTTTTTTTTTTTTTTTTAAATTTAAAGAATCCAAAAATTTACAAAAAATATGGAACAATTTGAAGTTTTCAAACTATTATTGTTTTTGCCATTTAAACAAAAAGCGGCAGAAAATAATAATAAACATTTACCATACTTCATGTTGGTATTATTTTTTACATATTTCCCCCTTTTTCAAAAAACTTCAGCAACCAAAAGCATCAATGGGTTAAATGAAGATCAGAGCCAGCACTGACCCCCACCATTGAAGAAGGGTGTCCGCTATATGAATGTTACCGCTGACATCTGTTCCTACAAGTGTAGGCTCGGCTTCTGATCCCACACAACATGACCGTCATAATAAGATGGCAGCTCGGATTAAGGCACAGCTCCTCATTACCTAAAGGAACATCATGGGGCAGAAAGTGGATAATCCTAACATGAAAGGTAAAGTTCTGTACAGTGTTTGTGACCATAAGGGATTTTTGCATGATCCTGAAATAAACAGTTCTGTAAAAATCATGTAGAGAATACAGTGAGAATGTTCTGCCAAGTTCCTAAAATTTAAGCTGGTGAACCACAGCGGGTAAGGACTTTCTTTTTCACAAGAGACAGCAAACAAAAGCAGAGGGAGAGGTTCCTGCTGCAGCCACATGTGCCACAGCCAGACACAAGTAAGGGAGAGGTTCCTGCTGCAGCCATTTGTGCCACAGCCAGGAGAGGTTCCTGCTGCAGCCACTTGTGCCACAACCAGACACAAGTAAGGGAGAGGTTCCTGCTGCAGCCATTTGTGCCACAGCCAGACACAAGTAAGGGAGAGGTTCCTGCTGCAGCCACTTATGCTGCAGCCAGACACAAGTAAGGGAGAGGTTCCTGCTGCAGCCACTTGTGCCGCAGCCAGACACAAGTAAGGGAGAGGTTCCTGCTGCAGCCACTTGTGCCACAGCCAGACACAAGTAAGGGAGAGGTTCCTGCTGCTGCCACTCGTGCCACAGCCAGACACAAGTAAGGGAGAGGTTCCTGCTGCTGCCACTTGTGCCACAGCCAGACACAAGTAAGGGAGAGGTTCCTGCTGCAGCCATTTCTGCCACAGCCAGAAACAAGTAAGGAAGAGGTTCTTGCTGCAGCAACTTGTGCCACAGCCAGACACAAGGGAGAGGTTCCTGCTGCAGCCACTTTTGCCACAGCCAGACACAAGTAAGGGAGAGGTTCCTGCTGCAGTCATTTGCGCCACAGCCAGACACAAGTAAGGGAGAAGTTCCTGCTGCAGCCACTTGTGCCACAGCCAGACACAAGTAAGGGAGAGGTTCCTGCTGCAGCCACTTGTGCCACAGCCACACACAAGTAAGGGAGAGGTTCCTGCTGCAGCCACTTGTGCCACAGCCAGACACAAGTAAGGGAGAGGGTCATGGCGGATGTTCTGAAAGATTGTCATTATTAAAATATGGCACAAAACACAATCAAAGAAAGGGAAGGAACAGTGGGGAATTCTTTTTTAGTGAATTTTCTGTTTACTGTTCCTTAAAATCTATTTCTATAACTTCAGTGTTGAGAAGTTTGCTGTATAACAGGGTAGACGGTCTGTGGCCTTTGTTTAATACTGGACCTCAATCCCATTGTCACACACTCAGAGGGTGAAAAGGAGCGGAGCAGATTCACTTACATAATTTGGCAGGAAAAGATTTACAATTGTTTGAATGGATACAAAGCAGCAATTCTTCACTCCGTCACTCCAGATACTACAGCGTTTGCCAGTGTGAACTAGCCTGAACCCAATGTAAGCACTGAAAAGCCTGAAGAACCAGCAGATGTAGCACGAGGATAAACAGCTGACCTCAGTGGTGCCAGGTTGGATGCCCACTGATCTAATGTTGATGACCTATTTTAAGAATAGGCGATACATTTTAAAAGGCTCGATAATCCTTTAAAAATAATGTGTTAGCAGTTCTTTTTTTTCCATGTAATCTAAGAACAGCATGATGTAAGGGCTGAGACCCTGATTCCAGCAATGTGTAGTTTTGATACAATCACTGTTTTCTCTAGTGCAGATCTAGCAGGGCTGAGCTCTCTCTAACCTCACCACCACTGATTGTAAGCCTTTTGTGTTGACTGTACATTGTCAGGAAACTGCTAATCAGTGGTTGGGGGCAGGGTTACCAAGAGTGCGAGGACTAGGAGGCATGAGGCACCTAGTCCTCTAATGATGATCTCTTGCTGATAAAACAATGATTTTATTCAAACAGCAGAACACAACCCAGTGAGTGACACATAGTTGGAATCAGGCTCTCAGCTCCTTCATCATGCTGCTCACAGATTACACAATAAATCTAGCTGACAGATTCCATTTTAAAACGTCAAAATAAGTCACAAAATATCAATATTCTCCTCTACCTTGATAATAAAAGTATATTTAGCAGTCTTTTGCAGAGGCAATTTCTAGGGTATCTATGTATGTTAACAATGGTAATATTTCCTGTAACACGAGGTTGGGTATATTGGTGTGTGTATTATATTGCTGTGAATGAACCCAGATGCCACTGAATCTGGTTTCTGGAAATCATCACCTCTGATTGTGGTAATGCATGGTAAAGCTTTGTAACAATGTCTTAGGCAGACATTAGACATGCAGCTTAATGATCTCTGACATGTGATCTATGATTTACTTATGAAGCAGTGAACCGTGCTGCCGCCTGTGTGTGTTCCACATATGCTCTCCAGCTGACATTTATTAATCCATATACCCTGGTAACATTTCTTAGAAAGCATATTTTATTCCTACGCAGTGTGCCGCCACCTTTATGCTACATTCAAAGGGTTATTTTTGTGTAGTACACCCCAGCCTCGGAGCCTGTGATACGTGGACTCCGGGAGGCACATGCTAGTTGGGCTCTGTCCTCATGCCGTGCCTTTAATAGATGCAGTGTATGATCAGAGGCCCCGCTTCATTGCTGCCTTCACACTTGTGTATTGTCTAGCTTTGGCCCTTTCTTAAAATCTATTTTAAAGGGAACCTGTCACCCCATTTTGGCCCTATAAGCTGCGGCCACCGCCATCAGGGGCTTATCTACAGCATTCTGTAATGCTGTACATAAGCCCCCAATGTCACCTGAAAGAGAAGAAAAACGAGTTATAAAATACTCACCCAGGGGCGGTCCGCCGTCAGGTCCGGTCCGGAGGGAGTCGCGGTCCGGTTCGGCGCCTCCCATCTTGTAGCGAAGCCGGCCTCTTCTTTCCGTCCCGTCACAGCTCCTGCGCAGGCGCACTGATCTGCCCTGGTGAGGGCAGAGCAGAGTACTGCAGTGCGCAGGCGCCGGATCTCTCTGACCTTTCCCGGCGCCTGCGCACTGCAGTACTCTGCTCTGACCTCACCAGGGCAGAGCAATGCGCCTGCGCTGGAGCCGCAACAGGACGGAAAGAGGCCGGCTTCGCTACAAGATGGGAGGCGCCGGATCGGACCGCCCCTGGGTGAGTATTTTATAACTCGTTTTTCTTCACTTTCAGGTGACATTGGGGGCTTATCTACAGCATTTCAGAATGCTGTAGATAAGTCCCTGATGGCGGTGGCCGCAGCTTACAGGGCAAAAATGGGGTGACAGATTCCCTTTAAATGAACTCACAGGATATTTTGTTTGTTTTCTGCTTTTTGGACAGAGTTTAGCGATTCCAGATCTTTTCACCTGCTTCATTTGCAACTTTATTTTTGGCCAAATTTTACACAAATTAGCTGATGCAAAAGTGAATACACTCCACATCAAGAACTCCTAAAGCTAGTGTCCACATTGGACATTACCTTTCGGAATCCTGCTCATACAGGTATTATACCTATGACCAGGTTTTTAAATACATCAGATAGGGATTACATACATTAGTCAGGGACTGCTCTAATACGGGTATACCTTGACGTTTGGTAGAGCGGCTTAATATACATTTTTTGCAAAAAAACGTATTACCCAAATACCCTGTGTTTTTCCATCTTTTTATTGGCACTTGCTGCTTACTGTTATATATTTTCTTGCAACAGAGTATTTTTGTGGTTTTACTGTGCTTTTTTTGTGTCTACAGCTAGTATTTTCTATGACTGCCATGATTTATAAGGACAGCACCAAGTCTTCTAGGCACGGAATGAACATGTTGATATATTCTAACATTATCTTTTTCCATTCTTCAAGAACGACCTATTTTAGAGCCTGGATGCTGGATGGAGAAAGATGCTCAACTTGTCTCTTCAGAATCCCCTATAGGTGCTCGGTTGGGCTCAAATCAGTGACACTTGGCCACTGAGTCACTTTCACCTTGTTCTTCAGAAATGCAACAGATGTATGTTTTGGATCATTGTTGTTTTGGAAAAGTGCATGTCAAGTGACAGCAGCATCTTCTCTTTCAATATAGAGCATCTGGGAATTCATGATACCGTCAATGACATTTTGTTCCCCGACACGAGCATTGTTCAGTTAGCCCCACATAAGGACACTGCCACCACCATGCTTCACTATAGGCACCATGAATTTAGAAAAGTGACTGATGAAGCATTTGTGAAACAGTGCGTCAGATGTGGTGAGTGAGCCTCATGTTTTGGCTATATGAACTACCTGCACTTTATGCGATTACATTTTTGGGACATTATTGACTGGGTACCCCAATCTGAATTACTGTGTGATTATGTATATTTGACACTTCTTTTTTATTACCCATCTGTCCAATATACTATATACAAATATACTCTTTGCATTTAATGTTTTGCATAGTGATTGTCTTTGGCTGTCATGTTGGATATATAGAAGTTGTTTCTAATATGTCATATACAGTAATCACTTTTTTAAAAAAATTTTCCTATATTTTAGTCCTGGCACATTTGTCATTTTGGGTTTCTCTCAGATTATTACATAGCAAAAACCAGCTGACAAATTCCCTTTAAGGCCACGTTCACACGTTCAACATTTACGCAGTATTTTACCTCAGTATTTGTAAGCCAAAACCAGGAGTGGGTGAGAAATACAGAAGTGGTGACGTGTTTCTATTATACTTTTCCTCTGATTATTCTACCTCAGATTTTGGCTTCATAAATACTTAAGAAAAAAGTCACCAAATACTGAACGTGTGCACGCGGCCTTAGGCTATGTGCACACGTTGCGGATTTGTTGGGGATCCGCAGTGGATTTTCTGCATGGAATCGCTGCAGATCTGCAAGTGTTTTACAGTACAATGTTAAGCAATGGAGAAAATAAAATTGCTGTGCACATGCTGCGGAAAATTCCGCACGGAATCCGCAGGGGTTGATTTTCCGCAGCATTCAATTCTTTGTGCGGATTCCGCTGCGTTTCTACACCCATTTCATTATAGAAAACAGCAGGGGTAAAAACGCAGTAAAATCCACATTAAATCCACGCAAAAAACGCGCAGATTTTTACCTGCGGATTTCGCCAAGAGATGCAGAATCCGCTCAGGAAATTCCTGAGCCCAATTCACAACGTGTGCACATAGCCTTAAAATCATGGTGGTCATAAAAAATACTAGATGGAATAGTTTTTGACGTGGTTTGTATTCATTTTTGCATGAAGTAATTTGAGTAAAGCTGAAGATTTTGTAATGAAGTTACCGTATATGAGCATTACCTTCATGTTCTAGGTGAAAAAAATGTTCTATTAAAACTCACTCATCAAAATTGTGAAAATTCCTTGTGTTCAGTGAGCTTTTAATTAAAATCTTACAGTTTCCGTTAGAAAGATGTGTTAAATGTGCCCCTAAGTACGATCATGTGCCTTTATTTCCTTGCAAAATGCAATTTACTTTATGTATATTTCCAGCTTTACGGACCAGCTCTACAAATGAAATGCTTAAGTGCACTGCACAAAGGGGTGCAAAGAAGCATGACACGTTTATGGCAAACTGCGGAGCCGAGATAAGCCTCTCTTTGTGCCCATACAATGGCGCAGAATGCCTTGGAATGAACCTTTGCTGTGGTGATGCCGGAAAATGAACAGAACACATGGGGATGTGTGACATCTCACCTCTCTCACCGTGAATCATGGAGATTTGCATTCTTCGTGTTCGCAAACTATATAGAATATACAGATGTGGCAAGAATTTACTTGACCTGCAAGGCTGAGAAAATAAGTGACCGTGCTACACAAACTTCACCATAGCGCGGCTGTTATTGACTCTGCTCTGTAGGGGCAGAGTTATTAGGAACGGACGTGGCGCCAAACGGTAACATGACAGCAAAACGCTGCAATGAATGCTACGTCTGAAGAAAATATGGTTTTTTCTCATGCTCAAATCAGGTAAATAAAAAGGCATGGCTTGTGTCAAGGAAATTCTCCTGGAAAAGCATTTTCCTATCGAACGCATGCGCATAAAAAGCGCAAACGCTGCGTTTGCAGACGATACGCTGCGCACATAGACGCAAATGAGAAACTAGCCTAAGAGACGTCCTGCAGCTTTCCAGGTCACTGTATTTTGAGGGCCAATAAAACCAGTGAATAAATTCTAATGCTCGGATAGCGACCATCTCACATACAAGGGATCAACTGAGAACTGATTCCGGTAGAAAGGACAGGGGAGGTCCCAGCCTTCCATTACTTTCTCCACTTTGATCAATGTAAACATTCATACATCAAAGAAAGCAGCATCAGAGAAAGCAGCCGCCCAGATGAACTATGCGATATCAAGAAGACGCCACTTACAGGGTTTTCCCCTAATAACCTTTTGCTTTTTTCTTCTGCCAAGAAATTAAAAATTCCATTTAGTCTCTTCTCAGAATGTGATGATAATAAATGAAGCAGAAGTAAAAGAATAGGAAGGGTTAACGCTGTGGATACACGGATGGGAATGGTAGCGCGTGAGATTGCCACCAAGGTTCGGATTCACGATGGAGGGTCACTACTAGGATGTCGCAGCTATTTCTGGACTGGCACGACGTATGTGTTATACTCATATATGTAGTAAAGCCCCTTCCAATATGGCAGATAGTTTTGCACAGGAAGAACTATGACTTGTAACCTCCCTTCAATAGCCAAGAATAACTGCTGCAAAAAGGATATAGCACCTTAAGACACTACCATGAAAATCTGTATATGGGGGAAAAGGGGTGAAGGTCAACACCACTAGGTTACTTTCCCACAATGGAGAGTTTTTGACGTTGCAGATTTTCTGCACCTATTATGTAAATTCGGCTACTTGCAGTTTCTTACATGAGTTTTTATTGCGCTTTTGACGCTACATTTTATGTCTCTATTTGATATGTCATGTTTTAAATAAAGCTGTTTTGTTTTTTATACTTCCTGGTACTTGGCATTGACAAAACTTTATTGATATTCTAGTGTCAGCACCATAAGGCATGACTCCTGATCTGTGACGGCATGGAAGAAGCTATTATCAAGGGGGCTGGCTTGTGATGGAAGCCAGGAGCAGACCATGCCCCCTGATATGTGACGGCACAGAAGAAGCTATTATCAAGGGGGCTGGCTTGTGATAGAAGCCAGGAGCAGACCATGCCCCCTGATATGTGACTGCACAGAAGAAGCTATTATCAAGGGGGCTGGCTTGTGATGGAAGCCAGGAGCAGACCATGCCCCCTGATATGTGACGGCACAGAAGAAGCTATTATCAAGGGGGCTGGCTTGTGATAGAAGCCAGGAGCAGACCATGCCCCCTGATATGTGACGGCATGGAAGAAGCTATTATCAAGGGGGCTGGCTTGTGATAGAAGCCAGGAGCAGACCATGCCCCCTGATATGTGACGGCATGGAAGAAGCTATTATCAAGGGGGCTGGCTTGTGATAGAAGCCAGGAGCAGACCATGCCCCCTGATATGTGACTGCACAGAAGAAGCTATTATCAAGGGGGCTGGCTTGTGATAGAAGGCAGGAGCAGACCATGCCCCCTGATCTGTGACTGCACAGAAGAAGCTATTATCAAGGGGGCTGGCTTGTGATAGAAGCAGGAGCAGACCATGCCCCCTGATATGTGACGGCATGGAAGAAGCTATTATCAAGGGGGCTGGCTTGTGATAGAAGCCAGGAGCAGACCATGCCCCCTGATATGTGACGGCATGGAAGAAGCTATTATCAAGGGGGCTGGCTTGTGATGGAAGCCAGGAGCAGACCATGCCCCCTGATATGTGACGCAAGAAGAAGCTATTATCAAGGGGGCTGGCTTGTGATGGAAGCCAGGAGCAGACCATGCCCCCTGATATGTGACTGCACAGAAGAAGCTATTATCAAGGGGGCTGGCTTGTGATAGGAAGCCAGGAGCAGACCACCCCTGATCTGTGACATAGGAAATTGGACTCAACTAAGAAAATGGGTTCAGTTTATGCAGTCACAGTACAGTGTACTGTGATGCATAAACTGGAACATTCTTAATTTGGTGCCAGTTTTCTCTATTTCACTATTTGGTGGGAAACACTTGTGCACCATCACTTTATGTACGAATACTTTCCGATTGTGACTGCATGCAAGCCAAGTATCAAGGGTGGCTGTGCTGAAAAAGGCTGGAGCAGACCATGCCCCTGAAATGTGACGGCATGGAAGGCTATTATCAAGGGGGTGGCTTGTGATGGAAGCCAGGAGAGACATGACCCCTGATATGTGACTGCATAGAAGAAGCAATTATCAAGGGGGCTGGCTTGTGATGGAAGCAGGAGCAGACCATGCCCCCTGATATGTGACTGCACAGAAGAAGCTATTATCAAGGGGCTGGCTTGTGATAGAAGCCAGGAGCAGACCATGCCCCCTGATCTGTGATGGCATGGAAGAAGCCAATATCAAGGGGGCTGGCTTGTGATAGAAGCCAGGAGCAGACCATGCCCCTGATCTGTGATGGCATGGAAGAAGCCAATATCAAGGGGGCTGGCTTGTGATAGAAGCCAGGAGCAGAACATGCCCCCTGATCTGTGACATAACATCGAAATGAGCGCGGGACCACTCAGCAGCTGCGTCTCCATCACAGTGAATAGTTCTGAACGGTTGGAAGCCTTTAAAGTCTAAAGGGTATGCCACACTAAACGAGATCGCAAACGAGATCACTAACGAGATCACTAAAACGTCACTATTTTGCAATCTCGTTAGCGACCTCGTTGTGTGTGGCATGTAGCAACGATGTGGCCCCTGCTGTGATCTCGTTGATCGTTCACTAGAGTTCTGGACCGTTTTTTGATCGTTGGCGTCCCGCTGGTGAGCCTATATCGCTGTGTTTGGCACCTTTTGCGAACGACGAGCGACCTCATTTGTGACGCATATGACTGTTTTGCGTCACGGAATGGATAGCAATATCTGTAAGTTCTCTTTTGCGTCACAGAGAGGATCGCAGAAGTTGCAAAGCAGGCTAGCAGGACGCAGAGAGCAGGAGCGATGCTGGAAATTCCTATGAATCAGAAGCGCTCAGTACATGCTAATGACAGATCCTAACGACCGCCAAAGTCGTTAAAGAGATCGCTGACCGCTGATGAGTCGTTTATGAGATCTCCTGTTTGGCAGCTACTAGCGACCTAAAAGATCACACCAACGATTGCGTCGTTATCGTGATCGCTAACGAGATCACTAAGTGTGGCAGTACCTTAAGAAGTTATATCAATAGGAACATAAATGTATCTCCCCAGAGTACCCCATTATTAATTAAAGGGGTACTCCAGTTGAGGCTGGATAGGTGATATCTGTTATCACATATCCAGTGGATTAAAGAGGACATGTCATTTGTTGTTCTCCTGTGTATGGTGTTTCTTTGTTTTGGGGTTTTTGCTCCTGTCCCTGAGATATGGTCCTATCTTCTTTGTATGTAAATCTAGTCTTGTTATCCAAGGTGATGAGTTCCTCATGAAGACGCCCACAGTGAAGAATTAAAGTTTGCACCCCCTTGACTAACAAAACTAGATTTACATACAGCGAAGAGTGGAGGACATCTCAGAAATGGTGAGGCACAGGAACAAAAAACAAAACAAAAAAAAAAAAAACACGTCATTTACACCAGATAAAAAAAAAAATTACATATTTATACCAAGTGACAGGAGTCTTGAAAATGGAATAGAAATCCTACTTGGAGCCATATTGGTTGTCCGCCAGTTTTCCCAGAACACACGTAACGAATGAACAATGACAGATTTTTTCACACATGATATTATTTTCAGTATGCCCTTCAATAATAGCGAACGTTAATTCAAACTCCGATGTTATCACTTGAGCCAGTAGGAGGTGTCGCCCGGTATGCCACCGCCACGACGTTCATTCTTGCAGTCCTGCCCTGATTGCCTCCGCACAGTCTGAGCCGCCACCTGCGGACTGCCATTTGTTTTCACAGTCGGGCCTTATCTGAGCCAATGGTCATGGCACCAGGCCAAACATTAGCACAACCTCAGTCTGTACTTTACACTTAGCACTGTAGACAGGAGCTGACACAATGGCAGCATGTAAACAGTGCCTTTAAAACGATCTGAGCGCACACGCCGCCATCCCTGGTCCGCTATCACAATGCATAAACATTAATAGTTCAATTGCCATTTACAATAAGAATAAACATGGATTCGCCACATGAAAGGCATTTACTGAAGACGGCGCGCACTAAACTATTTATCCGCAGAATGGAGAGTTCTTCAAAGCCGACTGTAAAGTACAAGGTTATAGTCTGTTTACACACAATATAAAAACCCTAAATGAAAGGAGCCATTTCACTTTACTAAGCAATCGCATAAAGGAGTGAACATGTTCCTGAAGTGACGCCCAAAGAAACCATTATGTGAAGTAGGAGAACGATCGCGGTCACTGAGAGCTACATCAACAACGCAATCATCCTGGGATATGATAATAGCATTATGTGCCTGCACTACAAGATCCAAAAATTACACCGCTCACAGACATGTGCTTTGGTTGTGCTCATTTTATGCCCTAGAAGATCAAAGCTATCTATTGTGCTTGTCTAATTTGTGTTCTGTAAGGTACATAGGGATTTCTGCTATAATCTGTGCGGAAATGTGGACGGTTGTGTTAACGGATTTTTCCCATCTGTAGACGTTATCACTAAAGTTGAGCGAATGTTCGGAATCGGTCGCTGAATCTGAATTTGCCATATTCGTGCCCCAATGTTACCCTATTCGTGCCAAATTTATGTTTGATGATCGGTTCCGAACATATTCGGTCATTTCTACTCCCACTGACTCCAATGACGTTTGGCAAATTTTGCAAAAACAATATTCCCCACCGATCGTAATCAGAACCGAATTTTGAAAAATTCGCTCAACTCTAGTGATCAGTACAATCCAGGTCAGTGGCAAGGTCAGTAATGTGTGGCCAGTGGAAAGGATGTCTGACAAGGGCCTCCTACCTTCTGGCATCCGTGGCTCTTCTTTTAATTAGCCAGCTTGGCACAATACCACATGTGGATCACAATGACGTTGCACCAGGTCGGGTAATGGAAAGAAGAGCCACGGATGCCACGAAGAAGGAGGAAGTTCTCAGGGATCTCATTTAACGGCCACAGATTACTGACCAGGGCACTGAAATGGGCCCTGCAAATCGATTTGCACCAAAACTAGTCATCAGATATCCGTACAGTAGGTAAAAACTTTCTGATCAGATGGTTCCAAATGCTGTTACCCCACTGATCCCAAGAAGGGGGCTCAGAAACGCCCCATCTCAATGGAACCTTAGCCAGGTATGTGCACCTCTGCTCTATTCATACTCTATGGAACTGACGGAAAAAGCAGAGCGCCATATTGTGACTTTTGGTGTTTTCATGCCAGTTTCAGCCAGCTGGGGCGGATGGCACAGGATGGGTCAGGCGACATCTGCTCATCTAATTCATGAATAAGGAGTGTCTGACTCCTACACAACCTCTTATCGAGACCTTCCAACAAGAGAACACCGATCCTGATGAATGGGGCCAAAGTATAGATGCACCAAATTTATCATCCAGCATTAGAGACTGCCATAAATTCAGCACACCTCAGCCTTTCTAGTCAAACTAGTTTACGATTTCTACATATTAGGATTAGCACATTTGCCCCGTTTATGATCTGCTGTTATGGCCATGGATTGAGCAGTCGGAGTTCTGTACTCTACAAGCCGCAGATTATAATCAGCAGGGTGGAATCATAATCGAGTTATAGCTCCTAACCACAGACAGCACTAAAATGACAATTTCCTAACAACTAGTGAAAAACATAGCTCCAATGAAGATTTTTTTTTTTTTTTTTTTGCATTTTGGGCCATTTCAGAGCGGGTTGTGTAAATTCAGCCCTGTAATGAGTTTCATACAATTGCAGCTCTGTATTGCATGGTAAATATGAGCCTTGGAGAGAGGCCATTGTTACATTCTTGGCAGAAGTACAGGATGAGAGACTGCGCATGATCCCCGGGACACTATTCATTATACAATTATGTGACATTTGGAGCATTTACAATTTTATCAAGACAATGCACAATAAGCAAACGCTGATAATGGTCAAGTATATCACTGCCAATGCCAAGGTAACCTCAATCTGTTGCTTCTGAATAGTTCTAAATACAAGCAGTGCTGAAGGATAAAGTAGAAGAAATATTGAGTCTATGTAAGAACCGAATATTATACCAACGGGTCCATACTCCAAGCAGCCAAAATGGCACAAAAACATATTTGGTTGCTTGGCTAATAAAACCGTGATTGAAACCAGAGGACTCAAAAACAGGATTTACAAATCTGTGTATCGAACGCTCAGTACTGACCGTGTTATTTGGACTGGCTGTGGGGTCTCCAACACCCTCATAATAGCATATGTGGCTGTTGAGTTCGGGAGACTCACAGCCAGCTTGGACATCAGAGTCAATGCTTGGACGTAGCCTTAGTATTTTTGGTCCATGTGGGTGACGGGCCAAATATGGCCACCAACTGTACCTGATGTACTAATATACATAAGCAATTTGCACTAAGGTCCTCGTGAAAGTAGCCGCTACATGCAATATTCTGGTCCATTTTAAACATCAGCACACGGACCCAGTCACATTCACAGTTTGCAGCCGTGACAAGCGCAATTATTACAATGGCTGTCTGAACCCTGCCTAATGTGTTGTGACAAAGTCACTGGCAAGGTACTGGAGGGGCGATATGTGGTGCTGAGGTTGTTAGCTTCAGCAGTATAGACAGAAAAATGCTCCAGCACACAAACTGCTGAGAGGGGTTAATCAGCCATGTTTAGTGCTGGGATGATGTAACAGCTGTGTAGTGGGAGGGGTCCTCAGAATAAAAACCCAGCCTTCTAGAGCATTTGGTGTGGGGTGGGCCTGGAGGTGAAAGCGCTGGAGCTGTATTGACATGTGAAGGAAAGCTAAAGCTTGTGTTGCTTGTTCCTGAAGCGGGCGGTTTCCCATAGCAATAAGGACTGGGCCATACATATTTTATTTTTCCTGTTAAGCCAAAAAGGCAGTGTTTGTTTTGCTAACGTTGCCCTGGTTTATGCAGTACTCTTAATAAACCAGAGGAAGATTTAAAGAGACAGTATTCCTGTGTCTTCCTCTATATGCAGCCGAGTGAGCTGATCTACCACAGCCTCATAATTGCGTGTGCTTCCCCAGCCTCCACGGCGGAGACTGTAAGGCTGCTGTGTATAGGAGCACTTGCAGCACCACATATGTGCCAGGCTATAGACGCTGTGGGCAAAGGCTGACACCACTTCGATTCTCCATGCTTCTGAGGGTTTTCAGCCTATGTTACATTGACAGCGGGAATATGCCTGCCAGTAGACTTGGAGTGTCCGATAAGTATTTCTCTTTAATAGCCCATTTATTACAAGAGGTGGAAAGCAGGAGAGGGTTTTTCTAGATTTTGATTTTAGCTAAATGTCTGTAAAATATGAAAATGTCCATACAGCAGCCCTTATAAATGCGATGTACGGTATACCTTTGAATGTCAGGTGGGTTCATAGTAAAAGTTATATAGATATATAGGTGTATAATCCAGCATCATAGAGCAATATGGTATCACTGGAATTCAAGGAGTAGGATTTTCAGCAATCTTTACATTAGGCCGAGTTCTGATTCTGTTTGCATTTTAGCTTTAAACGATCATCATGTCTAAAGGGTTAATTTAGGTTGAGAGCTGCCAAAACACCTTAAGGCCTCCGTCTGGCCTGTATACATCACTATAGTACAGGGCGATTCACTCGCTACTTTACCTGGAAATATTTCTGTAACTTCTAAGACGGTCGACCGTACTGAAATTTGGACTGTACGTACTTTGGTTGAGAAGTGAGAGTGCAATGAACCTCAGTGACGAGAAGCATCCTCGCATCGAGTGGTCTCACTGACTTGTCACCCCGCCTGTGGTCTCCACTACGAGATAGACTTGCTGCGTGCCTATCTGCGCGTCGGTAGTTTTGTGGTACCGGCATTTCACTTCTGACAAATCCCTTCTTCATTTGTTAATGTACAGATAGTGTGGAGGAGCGCGAATTCACTGTGAACACTTACTGGAAAACTGAGTCCTTAAAGAGGCGCCAAAGTGCTGACTTCTAAAGAAGTTTGGAGGTCGAAATCCACTATCCAAACCGTGTATTGAAGCCTTTTGTGATGTCAGAGTAATCTCCAAGGGACTGTGTCCACCAAGATCACCTTAAACACTGCCAGATTTTTTCTTTTGGGGCAATTTGAAGGGTTGGGTGTACAGCAACAAGCCATGAACATTACAGGCACGCCGAGAGAACATACAGCGAGAAATTCAGGCTATGATCCCAGAAGTCCAACAGAATACAATCATGACTAGGTTGAGCATCGATACCGAAACCGTTCCGATACCTGAAATCCAATGTAAGTCTATGGAACAAAATATCGATTAAATATTCCGATATTTTGTTTCCATAGACTACATTGGATTTCAGGTATCGGAACCGGGTTTCGGTATCGGAATGCTCAACCCTAGATGACCAAAAGTTTTGAGAATGACACAAATATTATATTTTCACATGATCTGCTGCCCTCTGGTTTTTATGTGTGTTTGACAGATGTTTTTATCACAGACAGAAATATAACTGCAAACATATGAGTAACAAAAGCTTATATTGACAGTTAGAATGAGTTAATGCAGCAAGTCAATATTTGCAGTGTTGACCCTTCTTCAGGACCTCTGCAATTCTCCCTGGCATGCTCTCAATCAACTTCTGGACAAAATCCTGACTGATAGCAGTCCATTCTTGCACAATCAATGCTTTCATTTTGTCAGAATTTTTAGGTTTTTGTTTGTCCACCCGTCTCTTGATGATTGACCACAAGTTCTCAATGGGATTAAGATCTGGGGAGTTTCCAGGCCATGGACCCAAAATCTCTGTTTTGTTCCCTGAGCCATTTAGTTATCACCTTTGCTTTATGGCAAGGTGCTCCATCATGCTGGAAAAAGCATTGTTGATCGCCAAACTGCTCTTGGAGGGTTGGGAGAAGTTGCTCTTGGAGGACATTCTGGTACCATTCTTTACTCATGGCTGTGTTTTTAGGCAAGACTGTGAGAGAGCCGATTCCTTTGGCTGAGAAGCAACCCCACACATGAATGGTTTCAGGATGCTTAACAGTTGGCATGAGACAAGACTGGTGGTAGCGCTCACCTTGTCTTCTCCGAATGAGGCGTTTTCCTGATGTCCCAAACAATCGAAAAGGGGATTCATCAGAGAAAATAACTTTACCCCAGTCCTCAGCAGTCCACTGCCTGTACCTTTTGCAGAATATCAGTCTGTCCATGATGTTTTTTCTGGAGAGAAGTGGCTTCTTTGCTGCCCTCCTTGAGACAAGGCCTTGCTCCAAGAGTTTCCGCCTCACAGTGTATGCAGATGCACTCACACCTGCCTGCTGCCATGCCTGAGCAAGCTCTGCACTGCTGGTAGCCCGATCCCGCAGCTGAAACACTTTTAAGAGACGGTCCTGGCGCTTGCTGGTCTTTCTTGGGCGCCCTGGAGCCTTTTTGGCAACAATGGAACCTCTCTCCTTGAAGTTCTTGATGATGCGATAGATTGTTGACTGAGGTGCAATCTTTCTAGCTGCGATACTCTTCCCTGTTAGGCCATTTTTGTGCATTGCAATGATGACTGCACGTGTTTCTTTAGAGATAACCATTGTTAACAGAAGAGAAACAATGATGCCAAGCACCAGCCTCCTTTTAAAGTGTCCAGTGGTGTCATTCTTACTTAATCATGACAGATTGATCTCCAGCCATGTCCTCATCAACACCCAACACCTGTGTTAATGGAGCAATCACTGAAAAGAGGTTAGCTGGTCCTTTTAAGGCAGGGCTGCAATGATGTTGAAATGTGTTTTGGAGGATAAAGTTCATTTTCTAGCCAAATATTGACTTTGCAAGTAATTGATGTTAAGCTGATAACTCTTTATAACATTCTGGAGTATATGCAAATTGCCATTAGAAAAAGTGAAGCAGTAGACTTTGTAAAAATTAATATTTGTGTCATTCTCAAAACTTTTGTCCATGACTGTACACTCAGCAATATGGAAAGGCGCTTGCAGGTGTGCTTGGATGTGAACGGTGGACATTTTCAACACCTACTTTAAAACATCAGGTTTTCATGAACCAATGTATGTACAGCCAAAATTTCAGTTCGATAGACTTTTTTTTTTTTTTTTAAATATAAGCAAATTTTCCACGTAAAGTGGCGATCACCCTGTACAAGAAATACCATACACCACTAAACTATAAAACAGTAAAAAGGTAAAAAAAAAATAATTTAAAGTAAAGCACTCTGGGTGACTGACACCAATGTATGACGTATAACGTTTAAGTCCCGGCAGACACATTGGGCAGAGGACATAAACGTGCTGTGAACAGAGCCTTCTAAATACATTACAAGAAAACATTTAACAAGGAATACTTTGTAAGTTTTAGATTTGCAGCCAGATGTGTCTAGTTTCTCACGCCAGTAATGGTAACTAGTATTGTAATAATTATTACTTTCATAACACATGCAAAAAAAATCTAAGTGTTGATTTACATTTTGCAGCACATAGCTGGGAGGTGTTACACGCAGAACAGTTATTTAACCCTCGTTACCTGGTATATTTAGCAGGCGGGGATCATGAGCAATCCTTGCATACTTCTATAGGCTGGGTTAGGAACAACAATTCAAATAGGCTATCATAAAAGGAGCAAACTAGGACACCTCTGAGCATTAAGTCAGAAAAATCAACTATTACAAGGGCGGTCTCCTTTCATTCAAAAAATAAAAATTATACTGCTCAAACTTTGTAGGGCAATGAATTGAGCATTGAAGGCCTCCATATACATTAGACTCCCCTATATACAGCAATGTCCCCGGCTCCTACATAAAGTTACCTTCCCAGAGTTCTCCACACACAGCTATGTCCCCCAACTCCACCATACCCAGCTAGCAACCCCACTCAACAATACAGTTACCTCTGACTCCCCATACACAGCTAACTCCCCGACTCCATCACACAGCTACTTCTCGAAAAAAAACCATATACAGCTAAATCCCCACGATACACAGCTACCTCCCCCAACTCACCCATACACAGGAACCTCCCCCAACTCACCCATACACAGCAACCTCCCCAACTCACCCATACACAGAAACCTCCCTTGACTTCCCAATACATAGCTACATCCCCCCGACTCCCCATACACAGCTACTTCCCGACTCCCCCTTACACAGCTAACTCCCCGACTCCCCCATACACAGCTACCTCCTCCCACTCCCACATACACATGGCTCCTTCCCCCTACTCCCCCATACACCGCTACCTCCCTTGACTCTCTAATACACAGTTATCTCACTTGCCTTCTACCTATACCCAGGAAAACTTGGCTTGGCCATGCTCCTGTGTTCACTATGAGAGAGTCCCAAACATACTCCTCTGGTAGTCGCTTACTTCTTGGAGATAAAAAGGATCGGCAGTTGGAAATCCAATCCGTTATTTCCGTCTTCGACATCTGGGTGAAGAATCGTGAGGACCTCAAACACAGGGTGTCAGAGGACTCTCGATATCGCCAGGTTCAGTTGTCTTTAATATGGAAGAAAGTGTACCCATAAGGTGCTGTGAAGACTCAATCACCCTATAGTAATCAAACTTGCTATATAAGAAACAACCCTCTATGTCCTGCATCTGTTGTCTCCAAAATTTGGGTTTGAGGGTTTAATCTTAATATCGCTTAACTTTTAATATTTGATCAATTGTACAGACGAGCCCTTCATGTTTTAAGGGATTAAACTGTAGAGACCATATTGATCGGTTGGTCTCAGGTCCTGAGTTGTGCTGTTTATACTGGATTTCCCCCTGCAGTGCCACCCACAGGCAGCACAAAGCATAACAGCCCAAGATAATTGAACAGAGCTCAATTGAATTCCATTGATGAGCTTCTGCATCTGAGTGTGAAGTGATTGTGATGTAGATATCGGTTCCTCAGAGCATTTACATACAGCAATCCTCACTTACAATAGCTATGGATCAGCATCATAGGAATTCCAGCAAGTTTTTTTTTTTTAGGTCGGTGCACAAACAATACACGTCTTTATTTAAAAACACATGAAAAATATTACTATGAAAGGATTTTTATTATTCCAACTGAAATATAAAAACTGGGCAATCTGCACAATTTCCAATCAAATAACTTGTTAACTTCCTAAAATAAAAAGATGTGTGCTGATAAAAAAAATACACACCTTATAATTTAATACTGTGTATGGAAACACAATATCAGTCGCCTGTGGTAAATCACAATTGAGAATCACCTGTGACCAATTGTCGGTGCCCATGTGACATGAATTAGCCAATGAATGATGACTTCAGTGCGTTAAAGCCCCATGGTAGGTCCTGTTCCTTTGTCACAAATGGTGAAGAATAAGGAGCTGTCTGAGGACATCTAAACTGCTATTATTAGCAAACACAAGACATCCAAAGGGTATAAGGCATCTCCAAAGACCTTGGTATCCTACTTTCAACAGTGCACAACGTTGTTAAGAAGTTTGCCAATCATGGAACAGTCAAGAACTTCCCTAAACGTGGGGGAAACAAGAAAATTGACAAGAGAGGTCTTCGAAGGTTGGTGTGAATGGTGGAAAAAACAGCACGTCAAACATCCAAAGACCTGAAGGCCAACCCGGAACAGTCTGGGGTTATGGTTTCAACAAGTACCATACGCCGCACGCTATACCAAGCAGAGCTTTATAGTCAAAGGTCAAGGAGAAACCATTGCTGAAGAAAAGACATAAAAAGGAACGATTGATCTTTCCCAAAGAGTACCTTGACAAAACACAATCCTTCTGGGAAAATGTTCTGTGCACAGAAACAAAAGTAGGGCTTTATGTCAATGCAAAGCAACAGTTTGTTTAGAGACGGCACAATGCAGCTTCTAAGGAAAAGAACACCCTACCAACAGTTAAGCATGGTGGAGGATCCATAACGCTGAGGGGATGCTTTGCGGCGTCTGGTACTGGAGGCCTTAACCAATTCACAGTAATCATGAAATAAGAGAATTATCAAGAGATTTTAGAGCAAAATGTCCTACTCAGTGTAAGAAAACTTGGTTTGAGTCGAATATCATGGGTCCTACAGCAAGACAGTGACCCAAAGTACACATTCAAAAGTACTCAGGAACGGTTGAAAAATAAAAACTGACTATTTTAAAATAGCCATCAATGAGTCTGGACCTCAATCCCACTGAAAATCTTTGGGGTGAGCTGAAATCTGCTATTGGGAAAAAGAACCCTGCAAACATTCAAGAGCTTTAACAAACTGCAAAGCAAGAGTGTGAGAAAATACCAGCTGAGGAGTGCAAGAAGCTCATAGATGGCTACAAGAAACATTTGGAAGCTGTCATCAATGCCAAAATGTGTGCAACCAAGTATTAATTAGGGGTGCCTTTATGCAGCACATGCTGTTCATACTGTTTATGCTTTGAAATTGCAAATGCAAATTGAAAAACAATGTTTTATTGTTGTATTACTTTGGACCACTAAATAAAAAGCCCTGATGATATATCTATGGTACATTTCCATTTATTTTTGAAGATATTGTACAGTCTATGAAAAAATGAGGCAGCATTGTAAGACAGTAAACAGTAAAAGTTTGTCCAATACTTTTATATTGATAGCACCTGGCATTCACACCAATCAGTTGTTATCCCTCTGCCAACGGCCAGTTATAAAAAGCGTACAGAGCAAAACACCACAGCTCCGTACACTGTGAGTACTGCCATCCTCAGTGGCCCCTAAACACTGTACGGAGTGGTGTGTCTTTGCCTCCATACACCGTTTACATCAAAATGTCTCACCTTCTGCTGCTCCAATGCTGTCTCTTCCCATGTGTTCTGCCTTCATTAACTGGCTGCAGCGGTGTATACATGGCTGCTGCTGTGTACAGATCGCTTCTGCAGCCAATTACTGGGCACAGAGGTCAAACTGATGTAGACGGCACAAGACCACTCAGCCCAGTGATTGGCTGCAGTGGTCACATGAACTGTAGTTGTGGAGTCACCACTGCACCCTGTCAATAAAGACCAGAGGAGATGGCAGAAAGACAATGTTAGGGCAGCGTAGTTTGAGAGTTTTGCCATTTTTAACCTCTGCAATCTTATAGTATACAGAAATGTAATAATGCAAAAAAAACACCTTTAAAGAAATAAGCAGATTCTACAAATAAATGGTGTTTAATGTAAATTCGTCACCTATCCCAGGATAAATGTATTTTATTTATGTATTATTCTTCGTTATATAATCACCATCATAATCCACAGCGCTTTACAGACATCATCACTGTTCCCATTGGGGCGCATAATCTAGATTCCCTATCTGTATGTCTTTGGGGTGTGGAAGGAAACCGGAGAACCTGGAGGAGACTTACACAAACATGGGGAGAACATACAAACTCCTTGCAAATGTTATACTTGGTGGGATTTAAACCCAGAACCTGAATGCTGCAAAGCTGCAGTGCTGACCACTGAGCCGGCCATAAATGTATGGATAAATATATGATTGCTGGGGATCTGACCCCTGGGATCCTCCCTTAGCACAAGAAAGGGGATTCTCTGTGTGAATGGAGCAGCAGTGAGCATGTGCAACCATGGGGCTGAGAACCCTCCCATTGTGATTGGTGGGCCTCCAGCACTTACAAATTCTGGGAAACGGTAAAAATGTAGTTTATGGCAAACCCCCTTCACGACTTATATAGCCTGTAGCCAACAGAGCCCTTACAATAGAGCCCCCATGAAACCTGTACAGCTCCTTTATACGGGGACCATACAGCCTCCACGCACTACGGTTCGGACTCCGTCAGACTTGGGGTGTACAGGTTCAATGACAGATTACAGCGTCACACACACTGGAGCCATAACATGACCTTGTGCACGCTGAGGAGAAGACCTATTAATACAGATTCCAATTCTAAAAGTCTAATATTTGGGTTCTAGCCCATGAAAAACAGCAAATTCTCCCTGGAGTACACAGGAGGGATTCGCCGGGGTAATTAATATCTCTCCCTTAGTGAACGCACCTCCTGGTGCTGCATATATTTTCTAACAAAATCAATTACGGAGCTCAATTATTTCTCATTTTGGTGCAGAAATGAAATAGCAATAACTTGCTAATGGATGCGAGAAGATAGGTGATCATCGCTTTCAATTTTACAAGCTTCATCTTACATTGCTAACCAGAGAAAAGCGGCTGACAAGCGATGACTTGTCACTTTCCACCTAGAGGTGATGGTGCCCGCTGTGACAGCTCCCCGATGCGCTGCCAGGCTCCAGGAGCCATCTGAGGTAACAGTACATTTAGATAACATTTATATCTATGCACTGGAACAGAAACAATCCGGCATAATTGACTGCTCAGGAAACAAGCAGGACGTCATACCAATGTATGCACCATGCAGCAGTGAGTATACAGACACATTTCAGGCCATTTACCGTCATTTTCTCCTTAATTATACCGCTACACAGCTGGAATGCGTTGTAAGCGTCTTAGGAGAAGACTCTGCAGATTAATTACTGACATAAAGAAATTCCCTTTCACTAAAATGAATGTGGCTAAGCCGCAATACCAGGCCTGACACAATGACAAGGGTGTCACTGTTCCTAAAGAAAAAAAAAAAAAAATAGGAGTGACCTTACTTCCCACTCCACCTACTTCTGAAGTGGGGACCTTCTTTCTGCCAAGGGCCATTTGGATATTTAAGCCATCCTTCAGGGACCGGACAAATTGTGCCGTAACTCCGCCCTCTAATTAGGTTTTGACGCTGGCACTGGTGTCAGGACGTGATCTTTCATTGCACGCGCCTCAGTGTTCAGTTCTCTATGAAAGAGCCGCTGCCAGACAAGATTGACAGCAGCTTATCTCCCCAAACGAATGAAACAGATGTTGAACTTCCAATGACTGTTTTTTTTCCCTCCGATATCATCTGAAGGAGTGTTGGGAGGCCCTCAACACATTAGATCGCTGGCCGATTCTGCCAATATCTGCTCATTTGGCCGCCTTCAGTCTAATGTTTATGGTGACCCCAATGCCTCAACCACAGAAAAACATATCAGTGGCACATCATGGCTGGAGAACCTGTTCCAAATTTTGTACTGACCTGCAGGTTCACCCAAGTTATGGTTTATTTTGACAAGCCAATAATAGGCTAAAAAATCATTTGTATGTACACTAGTTTCCAATTATCAACCCGGCAATCCCTCGACAAACAGGAAAAATGTTAGTTCATCCGCTGCAAAAATCATCATTATCAGCAGCAGCACATCACAACCTGTAAACAAGAGGTCTCCTACCGTTAACATGATATTGTATGGGGACAGAATGATCTCTCTCTATAGGCAGGCCAGTAAACCTTGTGTACAGCCCATGGGTGTTCATTTATCGGCTTGGACAGGCCACAGTGGGCCATTACAGTACGCTTGGAAGTCTGCGATAAATGGGATCTTCTCGCCTTTAGCTATGAAATATCATAAGTTCAAAGCATCCACCCTCTTGGAAAACCTTTCCTACATATTTTTAGCCGATTGTCCAAATACACTGGTCAGTTGTATTGTTAAAGGGAATCTGTCACCCCAAAAATGCCATATCAAGTAAAGATATGGCTGAATAGAGCGTCCCATAACTAAGCTAACGGTGGGTATCATATATCATGATACCCCGTTTTCATAGCAAAATACCTTTGTAAAGTTGGTGATTGAACGTGTCGATCACTGCAGTCAGGTCAGGAGGGCGGCGGTTTTCATGTCCTCCCCCGCCCCCGCTCCTCGTCATCTCTTTCGTATCGCCGTCTGTGAATACCACAGACGGCGTTCGTTTCCCGCAATTGCGCAATTCAAAATTATGCCGGCGCATGCGCAGTATGCTTTGCCCAGCAGTGGGCAAAGCATAAAATTACTACAGCGCATGCGCTAGTATAGTATTTCCTTGCCCCGGAAAATCCTGCTTGCCTTGGACGACTTCCGGGGCAAGGAAATACTAGCGCATGCGCTGTAGTAATTTTATGCTTTGCCCACTGCTGGGCAAAGCATACTGCGCATGCGCCGGCATAATTTTGAATTGCGTAATTGCGGGAAACGAACGCCGTCTGTGGTATTCACAGACGGCGATACGAAAGAGATGACGAGGAGCGGGGGCGGGGGAGGACATGAAAACCGCCGCCCTCCTGACCTGACTGCAGTGATTGACACATTCAATCACCAACTTTACAAAGGTATTTTGCTATGAAAACGGGGGTATCATGATATATGATACCACCGTTAGCTTAGTTATGGGACGCTCTATTCAGCCATATCTTTACTTGATATGGCATTTTTGGGGTGACAGATTCCCTTTAACGGCTTTGAAGTGATCCGACTGATGACCGGTTATTATTACAGAGACAGATTACTCCCTATAATGAGCTCTCAGTATATACAGCATGGTGATTACTGCTAGTTTAAGGCCACTTCACACATCATTAACACAAGCATTGAAACCCCACATAGCTTGATAGTTAACAGCAGCAGATCCCTATTTACACAGAGATGTGATGTGGACAATGAGGATTTTTAGACCTGAATGACTATTTTGTTAGCTGGCGGACTGCTGACTTGTATCCACAGACTAAGAATAGATTGCATGATTATCAGTGCATTTAAATTGTTTAATCAGGCTTTTGTTGTACAAGTATTTTTAACACTTTTGGACAATTTTTTTTTTATCATAATAAAATTTTTATTACAAAAAAAAATTAGTTATCTTGCAATTTTCACACTGGCCATTGGGGCATTTTGTCGACTCATTCTTCCTGTCCTTTCATGAATAATTTTCTTATTAGTAGAGTCAGGATTACAGTGATAAGTAACACCTCTATACACAGATGATGGCACAGGATCCACCAATCACAGTAGGTGATGTCACAACTGATGCCGCTCATAATGACATCTGCAATGGTCATCAGACACTTCAATACACAAGATAGGGTAAGGGTCTGACCATTGTGGCTTATGTACATGTATTGTTTCCTGAAACAGAAGAGACAGGATTACAGTGACCGGTAAAACCTCTATGAACAGCTAATAATACAGTATCCACAGATCACAAATGGTGATACTGCAGCTTATCCTGCTCACAATGACATTTGCAAACGGTCATTAGACACTATACAAAATATAGGGTCAGGGGTCTGACCATTGTGGCTAATGTACATGTATGGTTTCCTGAAACAGAAAAAAAGACTATAAAAGCCCCATTGGTCAGTATAAAAATTGCAAGATTTCTAGTTTTTATTTATATTACAGATTGTGATATGTAAACTAATAAATATATTTAACACAAAAACTTGATTTAATAGGTTAATTTCTGATTATAGTTCCCTTTCAAAAGGGTCCTTTAAGCAGTTATTTGGAAATCCATACTTTTATTTTGTTCTACTGATGTATACAAGCCAGGAGGACACCGAAAGGACATTCCTTTGTCCTTCTTCTGGCTAATCTAACTCTGTGGACATGTTTAGCTCGTATGTCGGGCACAGACGCTAAATGCACATTATAAACAAGATATAGCCCTAGATGTCTCCTACGGTTCAGCAGAACCTAACATATCCCTGAAGCGATGGAAGAGAAAGAAAACAAACTGACACCAAAAAAAAAACAAGTTACAATAAGCAGCCTTGATCTGAATCCTCCCAAAGTGTTTAGTATTAACACACATAAGAGTTTATTCCAGGAAACAGTCAATTTATCTCTCACACGGAAAAAAAAGCCGCCAGTAATGGTTTTCTTTGTATAAATGCTTTGTCGTGACCTTTAGTTCCGCAACTGAAGCGGTTATTGATGTAAAAAAAAGCCGCATTTACTCCAGCAACTGTGCCTTGTGTAGATCTGTCCACGTCCTTAGCACATTGTTGTGTAAATTACCCGTCTAGTAGGAAAAAAAGTGATATTACAAGAACGTGGGCAGCCGCTTGTCTGAAAGCTGACACACTATGTCTTCAAATGAGGATTTATCTAGAGAGCAAGTGTTGATCCACTGAAATATGAATCAAAGGCAATTACTAAAAAGGTCATTTCCCTTTTGGTACTTGTCTACTTAGAGACGAAGTGTCACCATATTTACCAACCGCACAGAATCAGAACAGAAAGGCTTGTTCCTTTGTAGCCGTCGCTGCTATTTCCTTGAGACAAAAGGCAACGCGGCTCACAACAAACTACTTGACATTAGCTTTTAAAGCACCAAAACCAAAGATGGCAAAATACATGAAAAAAAAAAAAAAAAAGCAGAAATAAACTTTAGCAACAAGTTTAATCATTAAAGTAAGGCTCCACCTATATAGCTGCATCAAGGGAACCCGTCAGCAGGTTTATAGACCCCAAATTAACATCTACCTAAAGTCCTTGTAATGTTGATGACGTCCATACCTTTGTTTTATACACATTGCTTTTATTTCTGCAGTAAAAAGCTGCTTACAAATAGCATGTTTTGCTGCGTTTTTGCAGTGTTTATTTTGCTCCCTTTATTAGTGCAGATTATGTGACATTTGTCTACAGTACACGTTTTTTTTAAGTTAGTTTCATTCACCAAAAAGCAGCAAAAACGTATGGTTGCATTTTTTGCAACATTTTTGAACTCACTCATTGCTTTCTATGGTGAAAAAACACAAAGTGTGAACATACCCTGTGCCTGCAGAGGACAGAAGCTTCACATTTTCTCGGACAGTCCTCAAGATTTATCAGCAGAGGTAGACTGTTTTACAACAGCCTGCATTCAGCAAACTAGTGAGACTCTGCAGTATGAAGATGGGTCTGCAGCCAAGAACACGTTTTCAATGAATGGAGGATAATGACAGTAAGATGCTTTTACGAAAGCTTTACCTTAATGGCATAAAAAGCAAAAAATTCCAACAAAATGAGTTTCAAACATAAATAAAATACACCAAAACATAATTCTGAAACTTGTAAGATGGAATAGACAATTTTGATTACAGGTGCGGGCTCCTTTTTGCATAAAATTGAATAATTATGTAATGTCTTTTATGTATTTCTTGCTGCTGCCTTGTATTGCAGTCCATAGGAAAAAAGAATTATAAAGAAAATCCTATTTTAAAGAGGTTTTCCACTTTGAGCAAAATTGGACCGAAAAAATGCTGGCAAGTGCATAAAATAAAATGTCAGCTGGTGCGGACCAACACTGGTTAAAACACGGAATCTTTGCCATTGCTCCGGTCTCTCTGCTGAGATTCCCTTTTAAGTCAACAAATCGCATCACGGCTGTAGCTAATCACTGAGCTCATCAGTTTTACCGACACAATCGTCATGAACCACTGGGCTCAGTGAATGGCTGCAGCAGTGATGCCCACTGTCAACACAATATCACCTCTGCAGTCAAAACAGACAAGAAAGCAGCTGAAAGCCAGTACTGGAGCTGGAGAGGGCGAGAACATGATGGCTTTGTTATTTTACATTATATCGAGCCTGTCACAGAAGTAGTGACCAGGCTCCTCGCCCTACAACCTGCACCAGGGCAGGGACTCTATTCCCTCACATCTCCTTCAGTCCTTCTCCCAGTTGTCACTACCCATCTAACAAATATATACGGTAACCTCTCTCTTTCTTCAGGTATCTTTCCCTCTTCATTCAAACAAGCCATCATAACCCTTTTACCGTATATACTCGTGTATAAGCCGACCTGTGTATAAGCCGACCCCCCTAATTTTGCCACAAAAAACTGGGAAAAATTATTGACTCGTGTATAAGCCGGGTGTATAAACTGCCCTCCTGCTCTGTGCTGCCCCCGTCCTGCTCCTTGCTCCCCCATCCAGCTCTGTGCTCCCCATTCTCCTCTGTACTCCCCCCCTCCTGCTCCATCCTCCGTTGTGCTCCCCCATTCCTTCTCCGTCCTCCTGTGCCCCCCGTCCTGCTCGGTGCTCCTCTGTGCCCTCCATCCTCCCCTGTCCTGCTCCATGCTTCCCCCGTCCTCCTCCACGCTTCCCCCGTCCACCGATCTCCCCCCCCTTCCTCCTGCTCCATGCTTCCCCCGTCCTCCGTTCTCCCCCCGTCCTCCTCCATGCTTCCCCCGTCCTGCTCCAGCTTCCCCCGTCCACCGTTCTCCCCCCCGTCCTGTTCCGTGCTCCTTGTCCTTTCCTCCATCATACTCACCCCTCCCCGTGCCATCGCTGAGCGTCCCTGCAATCCTGCGTTCTCCCCGTCTTCCCGCAGCTCTCCAGCACTGAGCGGTGATGTAATACCGCTCATTAAGGCCATGAATATGGAGGCCACGCCCATGGGAGTGGCGTCACGTCCATATTACATGACCTTAATGAGCGGGTATTACATCACCGCTCAGTGCTGAAGAGCTGCAGGAAGACGGGGAGAACGCAGGATTGCAGGGACGCTCAGCGATGGCACGGGGAGGGGTGAGTATGATCCCAGCCACCGGCTCCTGCCGCGGCAACCCCTCCCACGCTGGTTTCTGCCCTATGACTCGTGTATAAGCCGAGGGGGCATTTTCAGCACGAAAAAAGGTGCTGAAAATCTCGGCTTATACACGAGTATATACGGTACTTAAAAAGCCATCCCTGGACTAACTGCGCTGCTAACCACTGACCGGTCTCTAATCTACCCTTTATCTCCAAACTCCTATAACACTCCAGTCTCATCCGCTATCTCTCAGATATTTCTTTTCTCCACCGCTTACAATCTGGTTTCCGCCCTTCACACTTTATAGAAACTGCCATTCTAAAGTGTATAAAGACCTATTAACAGCAAAATCCAATGGTCACTACTCCCTGCTGATTCTCCTGGATCTTTCTGCAGCCTTTGACACTTGATTACCAGCTCCTCTTCACTATGCTCCGTTCTATCGGCTTCAAGGACATCATTGTCTCCTGGTTCTCCTCCTACCTCTCTGAACGCTCATTTACTTTATGTTTTGCCAGCTTCTCATATTTGACCCCAAACTTTCCTTTGTTCCCTATATTCAATCACTCGCTTGTTTCAACTTCACCTTAAAAACATCTCCAGAATCTGACCTTTTCTCACCTTTGAAGCTGCAAAACCTCTTACAAATGCGCTTATTCACTCTCATATGGACTATTGCATCTCTCTTCTGATCGGCCTCCCTCTAACCAAACTTTCTCCTATCCAATCCATCCTGAATGCAGAAGCCAAGTTCATATTTTTGTCCAGCTGCTTCTCCGATACCTCTACCCTGTGCCAGTCACTGCACTGGTTACCTATTCGATACAGAGTCCAATATGAACTCAGCTCTCTCACCCACAAAGTGCTCCACGGTTTTGCTCCACCCTATATCACCTCCCTCATTTTTCTCTATCGCCCTACATGTTCTATCAGTTCTGCAACTGATTTAAGACTAACATCCTCCATAATTCAAACCTTGTACCTCAGTCTCCAAGACTTCTCTCGTGCTGCGCCAGTCTACTAGAGTGCCCTACCCCAATCGATCTGACTAACATCAAGCCCCCATGTTCTTAAGCATGCTTTAAAAACACATCTGTCTGGACAGATTTATGAGCTCAGCTTACTAACCTAACTCTCCCGTTCCATCCTTATAAATATTAATCATAATCTGCTCCTTCCTATTCATCAATCTCCATATCCTCCATGCACCCAATACTACATGGTAACTGGACCTAGACACACCCTGGCTGGTGACCGGATCATGCAGCTTAAAGGGAACCTGTCACCACATTTTTGGCCTACCAGCTAAAAATATCAGTCATTTGAATTTCAGCTATGCGTTCCCCAACTACTTCTGAAACCCCCTGACTCCCCATGTATCACCCATAAAAACCTTTTTTATTTCTCCCGCGCTGTATGTTAATCACTTCGGTCTGGTATGACGGGCATTGTCTCTGTTCCCTCACTCCACCCCTCCTCGGCTGCTGTACGCAATATTTGCTGTGAATATCGCAGATTGCGTACAGATCTTGCGCATGCACATTGAAATGGTATTTCGCGCGTGCGCAGTATGCTTTACCCAACTGCGGGCTAAGCCGAAAAGCAGTACGGCGCATGCACACTACTTCTTTTTGGCTTTGCCCGCAGTTGGGCAAACCATACTGCGAACACGCGAGATACCATTTCAATGCGCACACGCGAGATACCATTTCAATGCGCACACGCGAGATACCATTTCGCACGAGGAGGGGTGGAGTGAGAGAAACAGAGACAACGCCCTTCGGACCCGATCGAAATGATTAACATACAGCGCGGGAGAAATAAAAAAGGAATTTATGGGTGATACATGGGGAGTCAGGGGGTTTCAGAAGTAGTTGGGGAAACCATAGCTGACACTCAATTGACTGATATTTTTAGCTAGCAGGCAAAAAATGTGGTGACAGGTTCCCTTTAATTATGAAAGCCCTTATTATAATAATGATGGCAGGACCGTACATAACAAGCACCTTCCACCTATTGTCTATTGCCTTATAGACTGTAAGCTTGCGAGCATGACCCTCACTCCTACAACTGTTGTTACATTGTATTATTTTTATTGTCTGTACATGTCCCTATTTAACTGTGAAGTGCTGTGGAATATGCAAGAGCTATATAAATAAAATTAAATTATTATTACATACCTGCCAGAATTTGGGGGCTACTTTGTTGAAAGTGGAAAACCCTTTACGCAATTAATTTCCCAAATTGTATCCAAGTGTATTCAGAACACCTCTGTGTGAAGTGGTCTGTACCATAGTGACACAGTCATTGGGCAGCTATGAACAGTACATTGTGGACCAGACCACTGTATAAAGATACTGGAGGGGTCTTGACTACATGATGAAAGCTAGTGAACTCAGTCATCTGAGGTAACAACAATATATTTAGAAATTATACTCCACAAATGTGTGCGTTAAATTGTCTTTTCAACAGAAGTAAAATGTGAACCTGCACATCAGTCAAGAAGCTTTTCCACAATGAACCACATCTACATACATGGGCCCACGGCTTATAACCTGCTGGCAGCGTTTCCTGATTACCAGACCCTGCTCCGCACAGGTCTTCCTTGACATGAACAGTCTAATGATTTATGTTATTGCTCTACTAGACTTCTGCCTATCTGCACCCGTAACAGATGTCCTTGACAAAGACCGGCCCGCTCGAAAAGTTGGACCATACCTGTTTTTGACTCTTTGCCGGATCAAAATAAACTATCACTGCAGCAAGACCTACTGTCTCATTTTCTTTTGTGGTGCTGAGGTTCCTACTTCTAGAAGTCTGGATCACAAGATCCTTCCCCAAGCACACAATTTTTTAATAGACAATGTGCCGGTCTTTCTCCTAATACACATCTACATGCAAACTTGTCATATTATTCTTAATATATCCCTGATATTAAACAGTTATTAGAGAAATGCAACATGTCAAACAGCACTGCCCCAAATATTGTAAAATATTCAAAGCGGAAATAGGAAGGAACAAAGAGCACATCATGTAGAATACAACCAATAAAACTCAAAGCAGAACACAATGAAAACTCACACAGGCACGTACGCCAAGAGAAGGCTGGACATTATACATAGCCACCACGAGCTAGGATATCGTAAGCTGGGTCCACGTGTACCAATTAGTACAATGACAAGACCAATTATGTTAGATTGTAGCAATTTATGAAGGCAAAAGAGCATAATGACTGACTGTTCGAGACTCAATCATTTCTTACCAGAGTAAGAATGTTCTTGATCTGATGACAGTTTAATGCTCTGGATAATTCCATTACAAATCCAACCAAAAATCTGCTGGTTCCAAATTTATTCACTATAAACATCATAACATAGTGTCATGCTAAAGGGGCTTTCAGGAATATACAGGGTGGTCCAAAAGTAGGTGGACAGAAAATAACATTTATTTTCATTTATATATAAAATTATATTTATAACACAAGCATAACATTGACAATTAAATTTTATTCTGAACAATAATACAAAAGCCCTTAAATTTTATCAACGCAGGTGCTCCAACTGTTTTCCATCACAATTTGCACAGCTTTGAAGTCTGCCTCTTACATTTCGACAAACATTTTTGCACAAGTCTCTTTGGGTATTGATTTCTTGAAATGCATCTCTTATGTAATTTTTCAAATCACTGACACGTTTTGGTTTTTGACTATAAACTTTGTCCTTGAGTATTCCCCAAAAGAAAAAAATCCATTGGGGTCAAGTCTGGTGAATGTGCCGGCCAACCTCTTCGGCCAATCCATTTATTAGGAAATGATTCATCAAGATACTCGCGGACTATTCTTGAATAATGTGGAGGGCCCCATCTTGAGGGAAATAAAGGTCATTTGAATTAGGCTGATGCTGTAACTGGGGATCAACTTGATTCATTAGAATTTCGAGATACTTATCTCCTGTGACTGTTCCATAAAAAGAAAATGGTCTAAAAACACCAAAATGTGAAATACCACCCAAACATTGACACCAGGCTCATTTAGTTGTTGCTCTAATGTTAAATGCATGTTCTCATTATACCAGTAAATACAATTATGTCTGTTAATATGACCAGATAATTTGAAAGAAGCTTCATCACTCCACATAATGTTATCTAAAATTATTGGATTTTCTTCATTTTCGTTAAGCATAATCTCACTAAATAGCAGCCGCCTGTCTGGATCATCCTCCAATAAACCATGAATTAGACGTGGACGATAAGCTTTCCACCCAATAGATTTCAGGATTCGCATGATGGAAGCTCGTGAAATTCCCAATTCTAAAGAGACTCTTCTGGTGGACTTTTTTAGACTCTGAACAAATGTTTCAGTAACAAGTTGTTTATTATTTTCTGTACAGGCTGTTTTGGGTCGACCAGTTTTTGGAGCATTAAGGATTGAGCCAGTGGCATCGAATTTGTCACGAATGCGGTAAATGGTTTGTCTCTTTGGGCTTGAGTACCAAATGTTTCAACCCAATTTCCAATACTCTTTTAAAATCCATTTTCTTTGATCTGTATTTAAATTATTTGAAATTTGGGGGGAGATTTATCTGAAAACTGGATCTGTGAAACTGACTCAGTTGCCCTTAGCAACCAACCAGATTCCACCTTTCATTTTCCAAAGAGTCTGTGAAGAATGAAAAGTGGAATCTGATTGGTTGCTAAGGGCAGCTGAGTCAGTTTCACTTTACACCATGTTTGATAAATCTCCCCTTCATAACCCTATTACACATACTGTCCACCTACTTTTGGACCACCCTGTATATATATTTTTACTATGTCCTAAAAAACTAACTAACAGGCAGCTAGTTGCTAACAGCGGCATCTACCTGCCTGTCCTACAAGGCACCAGCACAGAGTGGACACTCTTCTTCTGGGCTGCTCTGTCAAAAGGGACGTGATTGCCGACGTCATGCTGATTGAAAGCTCGCTCCCTGCAGTTAGGTAGCATAGAGCCGGCTGTCAATCAGCATGATGTCGGCAGTCACGCCCCTTCAACAGAGCAGAAGAGAAGCCGCTGCTCTGACAACGTGACATCTGCGGAAGTCGCTGAATTGACAGCAGGAGTGGTCTATCACAACTAGCTGCCTGTTAGTTTTTAGGCCCGTAGTAAAAAAAATTAAATAGTCTTAGGCTGGTTTCACATTTGCGCATCCGTTCGCAGCGTTTGATCCGCATGCGTACATTTCTTTAACATGCTGTATGCAGGGACATGCGTTTGCGTTCGCATGAGTTGTGTCGCGGTGTGCAGCAGTGTCCGGCGAACACAACATGTTGCATTTTTTTTGAAGCGTCAAAAATCCGTCAAATATGCACATGCGGATGAGTGCGTCAAAACAACGCATTACTGTCTATGGGAATCATTGGTACGCAAGGACATGCGCATGGATGCATTCGATGCGCATGCGGACTTTAGACTGCACATGTCCAGGAACTGATTACAGCACCTGGAAATATCGAAATGAGCATAAATAACGCAAACGCATGCACACGTAGCTTTTTTTTGCGTCATGTGTAAGCTGATGCGGATAAAAAACGCTTCTTAAGCATGCGTTTGCGCATACAGATGACACGCTGCGCACACAAACGCTAATGTGAACCTAGCCTTAGATAACCTCTTTAAGGTAGGAAGGCAAAAGCTTGGCCACATTACATTACATGAAGCTCATAAGAATAATTCTACCAAGAGAATGAAATACAACGTAACCTACCTGCAGTTTGGAGGAGGATCCAGTGTTATTTCCGCAAGCTCTTTCTGAATTCTTAAAGAAAATTAAAGACAATCATGTCATACTGGGATGGGATAACTACAAAACATTTACAAGTAACAATTAAAAGGGCACAATACTTAAAAAAAAAATTGCATAAATCAATCGTACAGGCAAATAGAACAACGCTTTTATGTTTTATTAGAGGAAATTACTTATTTCTCCTTTTATGATCCATTTCTTCCCCTCCCCTTGCTACCTAAACTTGTCATTCACTCTGAAGAAAGAATTATCTTTCTTCCTCAAGAAAAGACACATTTACCAACACAGTGAGGATTCAGGTTAGACACTATATTGAAGTCTATAGAGAGGGGAGAAGTAGAAGGAAAGACATGTACATTCAGGCAGCAAGTATATTAGTCTATGCCAGAGCTGTATTCACAGTTACACTGCTCTGTACATTTGTGTATTTTCCTATATGCCACAGATGCTTCTGTCTGTGGGCTACCAAGGGAAAGAAAAGAAGTAATATCCTTTTGTGTGCACTGTAAGGAAAACAATTGCAGCTAATCTGCATCTTCTAGCTCAGTCGATTGCAAATTAGTGACAGAGCCTGCCAAGGGGAAACTGGTGAGCAATGCAGTATGCATTTCATAAACGGCAGTAGTGATGTTATTCCTCTTGGAAACAGACAATCACTGAAACGTATTCTAATAAGTTACTTGAAAGTAGAATTACCCAATGATTAACAAATCACTTGGTATAAAAGTAAAACACCATACAGCAAAATTCCTTTAAAGTGGACCTGTGAGCATGGTATGGAGCAGAAGGAGCTGAGCAGATTGATATATACAGGGGCATATAAAGGCTTGGGCACCCCTTGTCAAAATTACTGTTATTGCGAACAGTTGAAGATTAAATGCTCTCGAAAAGGGCTGAAGTTAAAGATGACACATTATGTATGTATGTATAGGAAGAAAAAAAAAAAGGAGAAAATCCGCTTCCAAAAAATATCCAAATTTATTTAAGATAAAATCAGAGATCACAGGACAAAGTTCATATGGTGTGAACACTAGCTACGCCTTTCGAACAATGAATGTTCTCTGTTCGAAACGCGTAGCTAGTGTTCACACCATATGAGCTTTGTCCTTTGAACTCTGATTTTATCTTAAAAAAATATGGTAATTTTTTAAAAGCTGGATTTTCTCCTCCCTTTTTTTTTTTCCTATGGATTACACGTGACGACTCCACGGTTTCCTTGCTTCCGCACACCACAGGCCATTAAGGTGAGCTGGTTTTTGACACTAATAGGTTTGACTGGCTACTAAAGGTAACATCCTCACCTGTTTGCTTGTAATGAGTGTGTGTGCATAAAAGCTGAGTGAGTCTCTGGGATCCAGACAGATTCTTCAGAGTCTGCAGAGGTGCCCAAACTTTTATATGCTACTGCATATCCATTTAGAAGATTCAGTGTACAGTCATGGCCAAAAGTTTTGAGAATGACACAAATATTAATTTTTACAAAGTCTACTGCTTCACTTTTTCTAATGGCAGTTTGCATATACTCTAGAATGTTATAAAGAGTGATCAGCTTAACAGCAATTACTTGCAAAGTCAATATTTGGCTAGAAAATGAACTTTATCCCCCAAAACACATTTCAACATCATTGCAGCCCTGCCTTAAAAGGACCAACTAACCTCTTTTCAGTGATTGCTCCATTAACACAGGTGTTGGTGTTGATGAGGACATGGCTGGAGATCAATCTGTCATGATTAAGTAAGAATGACACCACTGGACACTTTAAAAGGAGGCTGGTGCTTGGCATCATTGTTTCTCTTCTGTTAACCATGGTTATCTCTAAAGAAACACGTGCAGTCATCATTGCAATGCACAAAAATGGCCTAACAGGGAAGAGTATCGCAGCTAGAAAGATTGCACCTCAGTCAACAATCTATCGCACCATCAAGAACTTCAAGGAGAGAGGTTCTATTGTTGCCAAAAAGGCTTCAGGGCGCCCAAGAAAGACCAGCAAGCGCCAGGACCATCTCTTAAAAGTGTTTCAGCTGTGGGATCGGGCTACCAGCAGTGCAGAGCTTGCTCAGGAATGGCAGCAGGCATGTGTGAGTGCATCTGCACGCACTGTGAGGCGGAGACTCTTGGAGCAAGGCCTGGTCTCAAGGAGGGCAGCAAAGAAGCCACTTCTCTCCAGAAAAAACATCATGGACAGACTGATATTCTGCAAAAGGTACAGGCAGTGGACTGCTGAGGACTGGGGTAAAGTTATTTTCTCCGATGAATCCCCTTTTCGATTGTTTGGGACATCAGGAAAACGCCTCATTCAGAGAAGACAAGGTGAGCGCTACCACCAGTCTTGTCTCATGCCAACTGTTAAGCATCCTGAAAACATTCATGTGTGGGGTTGCTTCTCAGCCAAGGGAATCGGCTCTCTCACAGTCTTGCCTAAAAACACAGCCATGAATAAAGAATGGTACCAGAATGTCCTCCAAGAGCAACTTCTCCCAACCCTCCAAGAGCAGTTTGGAATCAACAATGCCTGTTCCAGCATGATGGAGCACCTTGCCATAAAGCAAAGGTGATAACTAAATGGCTCAGGGAACAAAACATAGAGATTTTGGGTCCATGGCCTGGAAACTCCCCAGATCTTAATCCCATTGAGAACTTGTGGTCAATCATCAAGAGACGGGTGGACAAACAAAAACCTAAAAATTCTGACAAAATGAAAGCATTGATTGTGCGAGAATGGACTGCTATCAGTCAGGATTTGGTCCAGAAGTTGATTGAGAGCAGGCCAGGGAGAATTGCAGAGGTCCTGAAGAAGAAGGGTCAACACTGCAAATATTGACTTGCTGCATTAACTCATTCTAACTGTCAATATAAGCTTTTGTTACTCATATGTTTGCAATTATTATATTTCTGTCTGTGATAAAAACATCTGTCAAACACACATAAAAACCAGAGGGCAGCAGATCATGAGAAAATATAATATTTGTGTCATTCTCAAAACTTTTGGCCATGACTGTAATTGAAAAGCATTAATGGATTAGTCCCTCCCAAAAACTTGCTGATTACAAGGGGACTGACTAGTCAGAAGTCAAGTGATGCATAAAACGTGGTTCTAGAATCCCGAGAATGGGACTATGCAACCAATTTTGAATGGAACAGAGGTGCACATGCTTGATTTCCCCTCCAATCATTGTCTATTGAACTGCAGGAGTAGACCCAGTGCTGTACTCGACTTTCTCTAAGGCCGGAGTCACACACAACGATAAAAAATCGGACCGTATTATACGGCCATAATACGCAGAAAAGTCCCCAGAAAAGTGATCTGTATGTCATCCGTGTGCAATGCGAAGAAGCAATTTCCTCGCATCAAAACATCCGTGTGCCATCCGTATGGCGAGATTTTCTCGCCAGCTTGCAAAACCGACATATAATGGATCTCAATGACAGTTTTTACATCACAAAAGAAAGAATAGATATATACACATAGAATACATAATATATATAATATATATATACACACACACACACACGTCATAGTGACATATATATATACATATAGTTATAGTTCATACACTTCTACATAGTATAATAGCCGCTAATTCAATTGCCGGCTTTTGTAAAATTACACACCCGACATGAAATGACACATGGTTTACATTCAGTTAACCATTTCATTTCATGTAGTTTGATATATGGTTTTCACAATTACATGAGTGCATGTGTGCAAAATTTCATACATGTCGGGGTTAAATGTGTAAATTCGTTGAAAAAAAGTGTGGGCTCCCGCTGTATTTTCTCCACCAGACAGGCAAAGCCAGTGAGTTGGGGCAGATAATAATAGCCTAGGGAGGGTGAATTTAGTTTGGGCCCCCCTGGCTACTAACATCTGCCCCCAGCCACCCCAGAAAAGGCAAATGTATAATTAGATGCACCCTGTCACTTTGCCCGTCTATTCCCATTGCCCTGTAGCAGTGGCGAATGGGTTAATAATGGGTTAAAGCAGGGGTCGACAAAGTTGTTCAGAATCTAGGAGCCAGCCAAAAAATTTAGGAGCCAGATTTTTTTTTTCATTTCATCATCATTGCCTCCCCATCATCATCATTGTCTCCCCATCATCATCATTTCCTCCCCATCATCATCATTGCCTCCCCATCATCATCATGGCCTCCCCATCATCATCAATGCCTCCATCATATCATAGCCTCCATCATCATCACTGAGTCCTCATCATTATCATGCCTCCCCATCATCATCATGGCCTCCCCATCATCATCATGGCCTCCCCATCATCATCATGGCCTCCTTATCATCATCATGGCCTCCCCATCATCATCATGGCCTCCCCATCATCATCATGGCCTCCCCATCATCATCATGGCCTCCCCATCATCATCATGGCCTCCCCATCATCATCATGGCCTCCCCATCATCA
This sequence comes from Oophaga sylvatica, assembly GCA_033576555.1. Classification (NCBI taxonomy): domain Eukaryota; kingdom Metazoa; phylum Chordata; class Amphibia; order Anura; family Dendrobatidae; genus Oophaga; species Oophaga sylvatica. The sequence continues at coordinate 75,749,903 of JARQOD010000006.1, read as the reverse complement.
TCATTGCCTCCTCATCATATCATTACCTCCTCATCATATCATTGCCTCCTCATCATATCATTGCCTCCCATCATCATCATTGCTTCCTCATCATCATCATCATTGCTTCCTCATCATCATCATCATTGGCCTCCTCATCATTATCATTGCCTCCCATCATCATCATGGCCTCCCATCATCATCAATGCCTGCCCATCATCATCATTGCCTCCTCATCATATAATCGCCTCACCATCATCATCATCGCCTCCCCATAATCATCAATGTCTCACCATCATCATCAATGCCTCCCCATCATCATCAATGCTCCCCATCATCATCAATGCCTCCCATCATCATCAATGCCTGCCCATTATCATCAATGCCTGCCCATATCATCAATGCCTCCCCATCATCATCAATGCCTCCCCATTATCATCAATGCCTCCCCATTATCATCAATACCTCCCCATTATCATCAATGCCTCCCCATCATCAATGCCTCCCCATTATCATCAATGCCTCACCATTATCATCAATGCCTCCCCATCATCATCATCACTGCCCTACCCCCACCACCATCACACAGACAGCACCGCAGCACACAAGCACTCTCTTACATACACACAAAGCACCGCACTACATACACACACACTGATACAGACACACATCTCACCTGTCCGACGTCCGCGCGCTCTCTGCCACAGCAGGCCGCTGAATGATGACGTCATTCAGGGGCGCTGCTCTGAGAGGAAGTGCAGGCGCCCCCTGGAGCTGCGGCAGCGGAGGCACGGGGTGAGGTAAGTATTGTGCCAGCTGCTGCCAGGGCCCTGAGCAAGCGGGGGGGGGGGGTGATCAGTGGCGGCGCGACACCGCTCTCCTCCGCTAACGGGCGCCGGGGTGCCCGACGGCGAGTGGGCTCCCCCGCCTGCTCAGGGCCCCGACAAACCCGGGCGCCAGGCATGATTTTCTAGGCGCCCGGGTTTGTCGAACCCTGGGTTAAAGCCACCTTGCTATTGAAAGGTGACTTTAAGCCAGGTTAAGAACTGAGAGTTGCCAATTAGACAACTATCAATTATTAATCTTATTGTATGAAATTAAAAAAAAACACACACACTTAAATTAAAAATCATTGTAATGAAATAAACACACAGTTTTTGACCATCTTTTATTGTACTGGTAATCCTTCGATTTCCTTGTTCTCCTGTAATAAAAAATAATAATAAAACAACATTATTCTTACCTATCCGGCGCTCAGTCAGGTCCAACGCTGTAATCCTTCACAAAGGGTTAACTGGTTTACAGCAAGCAGCGCAGCTAATGCGCAGCTAAATTTACACATTTAATTAACCCCTACATGTATGAAATTTTGCACACATACACTCATGAAATTGTTAGTGAAAACCATATATTAAACTACATGAAATGACATGGTTAACTGTATGTAAACCATGTGTCATTTCATGTCGGGTCTGTAATTTTACAAAAGCCGGCAATTGAATTAGCGGCTATTATGCTATGTAGACGTGTATGAACTACATATACAGTATATATATCACAATGACATGTGTATATGTATATATATCTATATATATATATATATATTCATCTCCACAGCACTGATCACTACTGATGTTAGAACCCTCTTGTTAGATTTTGTTTCAGTTTGCTGGTCACATGACCTTTTTTCCCTATTTAGTCTGGCTCCGCCCTTCTGGCCTTGCTGGACTTCATTGTATTATCTACTCTTAAGCTAGCCGGGTGCTTAGGTGCCTTACTCTGTCAGTTTTGCTTGATCTTAGTATCTCGTAGTAATTTGTTTTCTGTTTAATTTTCCCTGCTACAATTTCTGTTAGGAGGTGTCCACCTTTTCTCCCAGTCCCTAGATCTTGTAGGGATTCCTCCCTCGCAACTATAGGTCTTCGTTCAGACTAGCTGAGGACTTTAGCGGGTCTGGTCGCAGGATCAGGTTCCCCGTTACATTGTAGGGATCCAGCTCAGTTCTATTGTAGGGACAGAGTTCCCATCTTTCCTTAGTGCTTGTTGCAGTTCATAACAGTAAGTTCAGCCAAGAAAAAAAAAAAAAAAATCTCTAAGGAAAGACTTTCTGTTTCCATCATGGTGTCGGTTCAGGATTTGTCTGAACGCCTGCAGGATCTCTCTCTGGAGGTGGCTGAAATCCAGCAACACGTGAGTAGTTGTTCTGGAGCACATTTCGTGGAGCCAAAGGTACGTTTGCCTGATTTATTTTTTGGTGAACAACAAGATTTTTTTTCTTTTAAAAATGCTTGCTTGTTGTATTTTCGTTTGAGACCCAGATCCTCTGGTGATGAATCACAGCGCGTAGGGTTCATAATGTCACTTTTGCGCAAAGAACCTCAGGACTGGGCCTTTTCTCTGCAGCCTAGTGATCCATGCTTTAGATCAGTGGATAGTTTTTTTTCTGCTTTGGGGTTATTGTATGACGATCCTGATCGTGTTTCATCAGCTGAGACAGAATTGAGACGGTTGAGACAGGGATCAGGTAATGTGGAAAAATATTGTACTCACTTCCGTAGGTGGTCCACTCAGGTGGGATGGAACGATTCAGCTTTGAAAAGTTTATTTCTTGCAGGATTAAGTGAAAGGGTTAAAGATTTGCTGATTGCTTATCCTATACCTGGTAACTTGCAAGAGGCTATGCAATTAGCCATACGGGTGGATAGGAGACTGCGTGCAAGGGTTAATGAGAGTAAATTTGCCTTGTCATCTCCAAATCTGGAGAGGGACTGTACTGACATTGCAGAGCCGATGGAAATTGGTGCAATGGCACCTCACTCTCGGGAAAAAGAACGCAGATTTGCTCAAGGTTTGTGTTTCCATTGTGGCAAATCTGAGCATTTCATTAAGAACTGTGAGCTTCGAATGAATAAAGAGAAAAAAAAAATGAGGTCAGTGTCGCCCGCATAGCTTGTTTAAACAATAAAGGTGTCTTTCTTTCTGCTACCACTGCTGTTGAGGAGGAATTAATGGAGTTTCGGGTATTTGTGGATTGTGGTTCAACTCTCAATGTGATTGATGGGAAATTTTTGGAAAAACTAAAATTAAAACCCAAACTTCTGTCTTCTCCTATTAATGTGGTGTCTGTGGATGGCTCTCCCTTGAAAAATGTTACTCACCATATCTGTGAATTTCCTCTTACTATTAATGGTGTTCATCAAGAGAATTTGGATTTGGTAGTTTTGAATAATTTGCCCTCACCGGTGATTTTAGGGTTACCCTGGTTAAAATTGCACAATCCGATACTGGATTGGTCTACCAATGAAATTAAGTCCTGGAGTCCTAAGTGTTATGACAAGTGTTGTAACGGGCGTATTGCTGCTGTAGTTAAGGGCGAGTTACCTGTACCTATTCAGGATTTTTGGAAAGTTTATTCTGATAAGGAATCGCAGGTATTGCCTCCTCATAGAGATTATGATTGTGCGATTGAATTTGTCCCTGGAGCGACTCTTCCTAAAAGTCGTTTATTTAATTTGACTATTCCTGAGAGAAAGGCTTTGGAGGAATACATACAGACAAGCTTGGCCGCCGGTCACATTAGGCCTTCCAAATCTCCTGTGGCGGTTGGATTTTTTTTTGTTAAAAAAAGGACGGCGGTTTACGGCCTTGTCTAGACTTTCGTGAGATTAATAAGATTACTGTACGCAATCCTTACCCACTGTCATTGATTCCTGATTTGTTTAATCAGTTAGTGGGGGCCAAGTGGTTCTCGAAAATTGATCTTCGAGGGGCATACAATTTGTTGCGCATGAAGGAGGGGGATGAATGGAAGACTGCGTTTAACACTCCACTGGGTCATTTTGAGAATCTGGTCATGCCTTTTGGGCTTTCCAGTGCTCCGGCATTTTTTCAGAATCTTATTAATGACATCCTTAGACCTTTGATCGGCAGAAGTGTGGTTGTGTATTTGGATGACATTTTGATTTATTCACCAGATTTGGAGTCTCATTGGAGGAGTGTGCGTGAAGTATTACAGTTACTGAGTGATAATTCACTTTTTGCAAAACTAGAAAAATGTGAGTTCGCTGTACAGAGACTTAGCTTTTTGGGCTACATTGTCTCCAGTGAAGGTTTTGAGATGGACCCTGTGAAAGTGCAAGCTGTGCAGGATTGGCCTAGACCTATTGGTGTGAAATCAATACAGAGGTTTTTGGGGTTCGCCAATTATTATAGAAAATTCATAAAAAAATTTTCTGTGATTGCCAAACCTCTGACCGATCTCACCAGGAAAGGTGCTGATGCGGTTCAGTGGACTGCTGAGGCCATTGAGGCTTTTGTGTTGCTAAAGGAGAGGTTCAGCTCTGCTCCCATCCTTAAGCAGCCTGATGTGACTAAACCATTTTTGGTTGAGGTTGATGCTTCTTCTGTGGGGGTCGGCGCAGTGTTGTCTCAGGAAAAGACGGATGGAGTACATCCCTGTGCTTTTTTTTCAAAGAAATTTTCTGAGTCTGAACTAAATTATGATATCGGTAATCGGGAATTGTTGGCAATTAAACTCGCATTTGAACACTGGCGTCATTTTTTGGAGGGAGCGGAATTTCCCGTTCAAGTCTTCACCGATTATAAAAATCTGATCTACCTTGATGCTGCCAAACGCTTGAATGCCCGTCAGGCTAGGTGGGCACTGTTTTTCTCACACTTTAATTTTACCGTTACTTACATCCCAGGTACTAAAAATGTTAAAGCTGATGCTTTGTCTCAAGCGTTTCTCCTATGGTGGGTACTGAGGAGGAAAACATTTTGCAAGAGGGGGTTGTTATTGCGGTTTTGGACTCCGTGTTGGAAGATGAGATTCTTAAAGCACAGGAGATGCCCCATCTAACACGCCGCATGGGAGGTTGTTTGTGCCTGGTACCCTGAGGAGAGATTTGTTTGTTGAATGTCATGACTCTCGGTTGGCAGGTCATCCTGGAATCTCTGAGACCAAGAGACTTGTGGGTCGCAGCTTTTGGTGGCCTGGATGGCAGAAGGAAGTCATTAAGTGGGTGCGTCAATGCACTGTGTGTGCTAGATCTAAGTCTTCTCATACTCCTGCTGCAGGGTTGCTTTGCCCTCTGGAGGTCCCTAGTGCACCTTGGACACATTTGGCTATGGACTTTATTACTGACCTTCCCCCCTCTGAGGGTTTCACTGTCATCTGGGTGGTCGTGGACCGTTTTAGCAAGATGTGTCACTTGGTTCCTTTCATCAAATTGCCCTGCGCTAAGACTCTCGCTAAGGCCTTTGTCAAGGAAATAGTCAGACTACATGGCGTTCCTACTGACATTGTTTCCGATAGGGGACCTCAGTTTGTGGCTCGTTTTTGGCGCGCTTTTTGTGACAGGTTGGGAGTTCATTTGCGTTTTCATCCGGATATCATCCTGAGTCTAATGGCCAGACAGAAAGGAAAAACCAGGATGTTGAGCAGTTCTTGCGTTGTTTTGTGACTGATAATCAAGAGGGGTGGTCTGAGTTTCTGCCACTTGCTGAGTTTGCTCTTAACAACCATACATCCGCTTCTGCTGGTTGTTCGCCTTTTTTTTGTTGTACTGGGAGACATCCGTCTTTTGGGTCATTTTCCAAGTTGGGATCGGCTGTACCTGAAGAGGAGAATTTTCTGGTGTGTTGGAGAGATTGGACTGATGTGCGTGGTAATCTTCAGGAGGCTAACAAAAGATCCAAAGTGTATTTTGATAGAAAACGACAAGAGGTTTTGTTTGCTATTGGTGACATGGTTTGGTTGTCCTCTAAGAATCTGCGCTTGAGGATTCCGTCTAAGAAATTGGGTCCCAAGTTTGTAGGGCCCTTTAAGGTGCTTCAGGTTATTAACCAATCTGCTGTTAAGTTGGAGCTTCCTACCTCCGGGAAGATTAATCCGGTGTTTCATGTTTCTCTCTTGAAAAAAGCTGAGGTCTCAGATGGAGACGTCTCGGCCACTGTTCCCCTGGTGGTGGAGGACGGGCAATATGACATTTCCCGCATCCTAAATTCTAGACGGTATAGAGGGAGTTTGCAGTACCTCGTCGCTTGGAAGGGTTATGGACCGAGGATAACTCATGGGTGAGGGCGGATGATGTTTCTGCGTCTAGACTTGTCAGAGCGTTTCACAAGAGGTTTCCGGATAAGCCTAAGTCCTAGGGGATCCAGAGGATCCTCTTAGAAGGGAGGGTACTGTTAGAACCCTCTTGTTAGATTTTGTTTCAGTTTGCTGGTCACATGACCTTTTTTCCCTATTTAGTCTGGCTCCGCCCTTCTGGCCTTGCTGGACTTCATTGTATTATCTACTCTTAAGCTAGCCGGGTGCTTAGGTGCCTTACTCTGTCAGTTTTGCTTGATCTTAGTATCTCGTAGTAATTTGTTTTCTGTTTAATTTTCCCTGCTACAATTTCTGTTAGGAGGTGTCCACCTTTTCTCCCAGTCCCTAGATCTTGTAGGGATTCCTCCCTCGCAACTATAGGTCTTCGTTCAGACTAGCTGAGGACTTTAGCGGGTCTGGTCGCAGGATCAGGTTCCCAGTTACATCGTAGGGATCCAGCTCAGTTCTATTGTAGGGACAGAGTTCCCATCTTTCCTTAGTGCTTGTAGCAGTTCATAACAACTGAGCATGTACATAAAGTGCAGCACAGATTATCTCCACAGCATGTCATACTAGATGTACATAAAGTGCAGCACGATTCATCTCCACAGCATGCTCATACTGAGCATGTACATAAGTGCAGCACAGATTCATCTCCACAGCATTGTCACTACTGAGCAGTACATAAGTGCAGCAAGATTCATTCACAGCTGGTCACTACTGAGCATGTACATAAAGTGCAGCACAGATTCATCTCCACAGCACTGCCTCACTACTGGCATGTACATAAAGTGCAGCAGATTCATTCAAGCCTGTCATACTGAGCTGTACTAAAGTGCAGCAAGATTCATCTCCACAGCCTGCTCACTACTGAGCTGTACATAAAGTGCAGCATCAGATTCATTCCACAGCACTGCCTCACATGAGCTGTACATAAGTGCAGCCAGATTCATCTCCACAGCCTGCCTCACTACTGAGCTGTACATAAAGTGCAGCACAGATTCATCCACAGCACTGCTCACTACTGAGCTGTAAAAGTGCAGCACGATTCTCTCACAGCATGCTTCACTATGAGCTGACATAAGTGCAGCAAGATTCATTCCACAGCACTGCTCACTACTGAGAATGTACATAAAGTGCAGCACAGATTCATCTCCACAGCACTGCTCACTACTGAGCTGTTACATAAAGTGTCAGCACGATTCATCTCCACAGCACTGCTTCACTACTGAGCCTGTACATAAATGCAGCACAGATTCATCTCCACAGCACTGCCTCACTACTGAGCATGTACATAAAGTGCAGCACAGATTCATTCACAGCACTGCTCACTACTGAGCCTGTACATAAAGTGCAGCACAGATTCATCCCACAGCCTGCTCACTACTGAGCTGTACATAAAGTGCAGCACAGATTCATCTCCACAGCACTGCCTCACTACTGAGCTGTACATAAAGTGCAGCACAGATTATCTACCATGTCCTACTAGCTTACATAAGTGCAGCACTTCACTAGCATGAGCATGTACATAAAGTGCAGCACAGATTCATCTCCACAGCATTGTCACTACTGGCATGTACTAAAGTGCAGCACAGATTCATCTCCACAGCACTGCCTCACTACTGAGCATGTACATAAAGTGCAGCACAGATTCATCTCCACAGCACTGCTCACTACTGAGCTGTACATAAAGTGCAGCACAGATTCATCTCACAGCACTGCCTCACTACTGAGCATGTACATAAAGTGCAGCACAGATTCATCTCCACAGCACTGCCTCACTACTGAGCTGTACATAAAGTGCAGCACAGATTCATCTCCACAGCACTGCCTCACTACTGAGCATGTACATAAAGTGCAGCACAGATTCATCTCCACAGCACTGCTCACTACTGAGCATGTACATAAAGTGCAGCACAGAGTCATCTCCACAGCACTGCCTCACTACTGAGCCTGTACATAAAGTGCAGCCCAGATTCATCTCCACAGCACTGATCACTACTAAGCATGTACATAAAGTGCAGCACAGATTCATCTCCACAGCACTGCCTCACTACTGAGCATGTACATAAAGTGCAGCACAGATTCATCTCCACAGCATTGGTCACTACTGAGCATGTACATAAAGTGCAGCACAGATTCATCTCCACAGCACTGATCACTACTAAGCATGTACATAAAGTGCAGCACAGATTCATCTCCACAGCACTGCCTCACTACTGAGCCTGTACATAAAGTGCAGCACAGATTCATCTCCACAGCACTGCCTCACTACTGAGCATGTACATAAAGTGCAGCACAGATTCATCTCCACAGCACTGCCTCACTACTGAGCCTGTACATAAAGTGCAGCACAGATTCATCTCCACAGCACTGCTTCACTACGGAGCATGTACATAAAGTGCAGCACAGATTCATCTCCACAGCACTGATCACTACTAAGCATGTACATAAAGTGCAGCACAGATTCATCTCCACAGCACTGCCTCACTACTGAGCATGTACATAAAGTGCAGCACAGATTCATCTCCACAGCATTGGTCACTACTGAGCATGTACATAAAGTGCAGCACAGATTCATCTCCACAGCATTGGTCACTACTGAGCATGTACATAAAGTGCAGCACAGATTCATCTCCACAGCACTGCCTCACTACTGAGCCTGTACATAAAGTGCAGCACAGATTCATCTCCACAGCACTGCCTCACTACTGAGCATGTACATAAAGTGCAGCACAGATTCATCTCCACAGCACTGCCTCACTACTGAGCCTGTACATAAAGTGCAGCACAGATTCATCTCCACAGCTCTGCCTCACTACTGAGCATGTACATAAAGTGCAGCACAGATTCGTCTCCACAGCACTGCTTCACTACTGAGCATGTTCATAAAGTGCAGCACAGATTCATCTCCACAGCACTGCCTCACTACTGAGAATGTACATAAAGTGCAGCACAGATTCATCTCCACAGCACTGCCTCACTACTGAGCCTGTACATAAAGTTCAGCACAGATTCATCTCCACAGCACTGCTTCACTACTGAGCCTGTACATAAACTGCAGCACAGATTCATCTCCACAGCACTGCCTCACTACTGAGCATGTACATAAAGTGCAGCACAGATTCATCTCCACAGCACTGCCTCACTACTGAGCTGTACATAAAGTGCAGCACAGATTCATCTCCACAGCCCTGCCTCACTACTGAGCATGTACATAAAGTGCAGCACAGAGTCATCTCCACAGCACTGCCTCACTACTGAGCCTGTACATAAAGTGCAGCCCAGATTCATCTCCACAGCACTGATCACTACTAAGCATGTACATAAAGTGCAGCACAGATTCATCTCCACAGCACTGCCTCACTACTGAGCATGTACATAAAGTGCAGCACAGATTCATCTCCACAGCATTGGTCACTACTGAGCATGTACATAAAGTGCAGCACAGATTCATCTCCACAGCACTGATCACTACTAAGCATGTACATAAAGTGCAGCACAGATTCATCTCCACAGCACTGCCTCACTACTGAGCCTGTACATAAAGTGCAGCACAGATTCATCTCCACAGCACTGCCTCACTACTGAGCATGTACATAAAGTGCAGCACAGATTCATCTCCACAGCACTGCCTCACTACTGAGCCTGTACATAAAGTGCAGCACAGATTCATCTCCACAGCTCTGCCTCACTACTGAGCATGTACATAAAGTGCAGCACAGATTCATCTCCACAGCACTGCTTCACTACTGAGCATGTTCATAAAGTGCAGCACAGATTCATCTCCACAGCACTGCCTCACTACTGAGAATGTGCATAAAGTGCAGCACAGATTCATCTCCACAGCACTGCCTCACTACTGAGCCTGTACATAAAGTTCAGCACAGATTCATCTCCACAGCACTGCTTCACTACTGAGCCTGTACATAAACTGCAGCACAGATTCATCTCCACAGCACTGCCTCACTACTGAGCATGTACATAAAGTGCAGCACAGATTCATCTCCACAGCACTGCCTCACTACTGAGCATGTACATAAAGTGCAGCACAGATTCATCTCCACAGCCCTGCCTCACTACTGAGCATGTACATAAAGTGCAGCACAGAGTCATCTCCACAGCACTGCCTCACTACTGAGCCTGTACATAAAGTGCAGCCCAGATTCATCTCCACAGCACTGATCACTACTAAGCATGTACATAAAGTGCAGCACAGATTCCTCTCCACAGCACTGCCTCACTACTGAGCATGTACATAAAGTGCAGCACAGATTCATCTCCACAGCATTGGTCACTACTGAGCATGTACATAAAGTGCAGCACAGATTCATCTCCACAGCATTGGTCACTACTGAGCATGTACATAAAGTGCAGCACAGATTCATCTCCACAGCACTGCCTCACTACTGAGCATGTACATAAAGTGCAGCACAGATTCATCTCCACAGCCCTGCCTCACTACTGAGCATGTACATAAAGTGCAGCACAGATTCATCTCCACAGCACTGCCTCACTACTGAGCCTGTACATAAAGTGCAGCACAGATTCATCTCCACAGCTCTGCCTCACTACTGAGCATGTACATAAAGTGCAGCACAGATTCATCTCCACAGCACTGCTTCACTACTGAGCATGTTCATAAAGTGCAGCACAGATTCATCTCCACAGCACTGCCTCACTACTGAGAATGTGCATAAAGTGCAGCACAGATTCATCTCCACAGCACTGCCTCACTACTGAGCCTGTACATAAAGTTCAGCACAGATTCATATCCACAGCACTGCTTCACTACTGAGCCTGTACATAAACTGCAGCACAGATTCATCTCCACAGCACTGCCTCACTACTGAGCCTGTACATAAAGTGCAGCACAGATTCATCTCCACAGCACTGCTTCACTACTGAGCCTGTACATAAACTGCAGCACAGATTCATCTCCACAGCCCTGCCTCACTACTGAGCATGTACATAAAGTGCAGCACAGATTCATCTCCACAGCACTGCCTCACTACTGAGCCTGTACATAAAGTGCAGCACAGATTCATCTCCACAGCCCTGCCTCACTACTGAGCATGTACATAAAGTGCAGCACAGATTCATCTCCACAGCACTTGTCACTATGAGCATGTACATAAAGTGCAGCACAGATTCATCACCACAGCACTGCCTCACTACTGAACCTGTTCATAAAGTGCAGCACAGATTCATCTCCACAGCACTGCCTCACTACTCAGCATGTACATAAAGTGCAGCACAGATTCATCTCCACAGCACTGCCTCACTACTGAGCCTGTACATAAAGTGCAGCACAGATTCATCTCCACAGCACTGCCTCACTACTGAGCCTGTACATAAAGTGCAGCACAGATTCATCTCCACAGCACTGCCTCACTACTGAGCCTGTACATAAAGTGCAGCACAGATTCATCTCCACAGCCTGCCTCACTACTGAGCATGTACATAAAGTGCAGCACAGATTCATCTCCACAGCACTGGTCACTACTGAGCATGTACATAAAGTGCAGCACAGATTTATCTCAACTAAAAGCTGAGATCCTTAGATCAGACATTTCTAGGACATTTTATAACTTTTCTCAAATATTATAATATATTATATATATATATATATATATATTATTATTTTTTTTATTATATTTATACCGACCCCACCAAAATGAACACCGACTGGGACACAGACTCCACGGCCCTGCCTAGAACAGTGGGATATATTCAGATTAATAGATTGTCATTTATCTAAATAAAAAAAAAAAAAGTTTAAAAAGAAAAATCTATTTAAAGCATAATAAAAAGAGTTCAGCGGAAAGAAGCTGAAATTGACATTAGTCATATCATTTAGTCTGTTTATGTTGTTACAGAGCATTGGAAATGTCATTTTAAAGTGAGGTAATTTGATCTCTTGGAGAGTTATTAAAAAAAAGTGTGGCAGTATAAAAGCGATCATTTAAATACTGGTAAATAATGTTTATGGGGAACGTACAACAGCTGGATATCATTACCCCAATGCTCACGCATCGCTCTGTGTACAGTACCGCGGCACTGCTGGTTGTGCTGGCAACAAAGCCGGTGATCAGGAGCCTGCAAATATTTATTAGGTATAATGTGTAGGTATATTTATACTGCAAGTCTGAATAAATATTAGACTCTTGATGTCTGCTCACAGTGACTCACTAACAGCCGCCTGGTATTAGCAGGAATGCTGCATGTCCCAATACACGGTCAGGAGTCTCAATGGAATCTTGGTCTTTTAAGATATTTTTTCATTTTATCTGTTATATCTTATTCTAGAATAGGATGAGCTGAACAAATTAATATATAGGTTTGTGGGAAAACATTTAACTTCTATCCCCTTATTTTAAAGTGTAACATTTGTTTTAATATTTATTTTACAAATCAATAGTACACATGAAAATAAGAACCTTTATAATAAATCTTATCAGAGAAATCTGCTTCTTTCTCAACCAAAACTGTCAAGTTCAGACATCATTTGTGCCTGCAGAGGTCAGAGGTAACAATTAGCGATGAGTGAACGTGTTCAGATAAGGTGTTATCTGAGCATGCTCTGGAGCTAAACGAGTATCTCCAGCGTGATCGAAAAATATGTTTGAGTCCACACGGTGGCATGTCTCGAGACTATTCGACAGCCGCAACACTTGCCTCACAAACAGACAATCCCTGCATGTGTTGTCGAACAGCCGAGAGACATCCAGGTTAAGGGGACTCAAACATATCACGAGCGTGCTCGGATAACACCTTATTCGAGTACGCTCACTCATCACTAGTGACAATCTCTGAGCAAAGTGACTTTTTTGATTGTGTACTTGCAGGAAAAACTGCAACTTTTGGAGCTAGTTGCAGGTTTTGACTTTTCCTGAACTTACGGTAATTTTCAAAAATCTGCAGCAAATTCATGGTAGAAGTTGCTATGCTGCAGATTTGATAAGCTACACAGCAAATTAGTTTCTGCACAGAAATATTTTGCAACATGTGGATGAGACTTCAACAAATCTTACTTTCCTCTCACTATATAGCTGTATATTGCTGCAGTTTTCCATTTGCAAATATGTAGCAAAACGACATATCAATTAACGCTGAACCTCACACGTCCAGAAACACTATTTACCTGCAGATATAGGGTTAATCTGCAGGTATATAACCGGCTTACTGGACTACAGAGAGAAAGTTATGTTCTCCATGCAGCCGCTCCGGTCAGTCATCGGGGCGGTGAAGAAGACCGTTTCGTGGCACACTACATCGTGCGCGTGGCTGTAATCACTCCACGGCAGTCTGACTGACAGCGAGCGCTACACATACATTACACAGGAGGCTGTCAATCAATGTGCCGTGACTGAAGACGCCCCTATACCACCCCCATAACCGGAGGGAGCAGCTGCATGGAGAATAAAACCACATTCTCTGCCTCCATCCACTGCTCCAGTAATCAGGCGATTTACCTATAGATTCCTCCTATATCTGCAGGTAAATAGCATTTCTGGATGTGACCGGTTCCCTTTAAGGTGCATAGTTACATAGGTATAAATAAGATATAGGTCCGTCAAGTTCAATCTTCCTTGTCAGGGAACATATTCTGACACTCAAGAGGTCATGGCTGCTTTAGTACACCAGTAGTATAAGTTATTATTATATTATTATTATTATTATTTCATTGAAAAAGTAAAAAAAAAAAAGAGCAAAATGAAAATAAAAAGAAAACACCACTCCCTACTGGAAAAAAAAAAAAAAAGCGATAACCTGAAGGACCAGCAGTAATGGTTCACATGTGAGACCACATCATCCTGAGGCCGTTCCTTCATGGTGTCATGTCCCATATTGTAATCCAATAGTATGTTTTCCAGGAGGTATTCATTTTGCCTCCTCATTTCCTTTCTTTCTTTAGGGCATGTCAGTAAAACAATGTTTGTGAAAAAAGAACAGGGTCTTAGGCTATTGTCACCCTTGCTGGAGGAACGCGCCATCTCCGATATCTCCCCTTAGTGCACTGCCTGCAAGCAAAGTCTTCGCTACACTCATTCCCAAGTTCCATGCTGAAAATAGGTGTATTTCTAAATTATTTGTTTCTTCAGACTGCAATAAGTAGGTCTGTTGATTTCTGTAGTGAGAACCACAAATGATTTAATGGGAATCTCTTACTAGGTTTTTTTCCACCTCATCTGAGAGCAGCAGAATGTAGGAAAAGAGACCCTGATTGCAGTGATGTGTCACTTAGTTTACTGGGTGCAGCAGCTCTGACACAAGCAGAGTATTTAGCCATAGCATGAAGCAGAGCTAAGAAAGCTAACCCGCCCACATTAGGCTCTCTGTATACATTGTATAGTGACTAAGCAGTGGTGGGGGTGTGGTTGGTCCAGGTCTCAACGGGCAAAAATCGGGACAGTGATAATGTTCTGCTGATAAAACACTTATTATATTGAAAGAACAGCACACAGTCTATTAAGTGACACATCGCTGGAATCAGTATCCCGGCCCCTACCTCATGATGTCTTCAGATACATAGCAAAAACCTGCTTTAAAGCGTAACTATAATTTTAATATATTGTAGTAAGGGATATTCCCACATTTAGAAATGATCACCTACACATTGGATATGCTGTAATTTGCTGATTTGTGAGGATCCAACTACTTGGACCGGAATACATATTGATAATGGGGCTTAGCCATAACTGAATGTTTTAGTGGCCGAATATGCACACCAAAACTTAATTCAATCTCTAGGAGCGTGCTGGAAAAAGTGGAGTGCTGTACTCGGCTATCTCCGAAGTTCCATAGAGAATGAATGGAGTGGTGGTGCAAATATCTACCACTGCTCCATTCAGAGCTTTCATTCTGCAGAGCCACATTGTCAGGATTTATAGGGGTACAGCAGTCAGACCCCACCAGTCAGGAAGCTACCACCTATCCCAACGATAAGTGATAACTTCTAGAAAGGGGAATAACTTTTTAATTATTGTTCGTCGACGGCGGGCTTTGTCCCAATACCCCCACAATAGCTTCCACAACTACTGACCAAACACACTGTACATAGTAGCAGGAATGGAGATACAAACACTTGCTTCCATTTTTATTTTCCACTCCGTGGGATACAGGGCCCCAAAATTACTGGCGTGGAGTGTGTTAAATTCTTTATCTTTCAATCGATGGTTTCATTTCTTTCAGCTCTGTGGGTGTCATAGTGGGATGAAAGTACACGTCCAAAGAGCTAAAGAAACACAATGCCCAGTTGAATGCTAAGAATTTAACAGATTAGATGCCAGTAATTTCAGTACCCTGTATCTCTCAAACGGAGTATAGCAAATAAAGACGGGAAAGAGTATCTACATTCCTGCTACTATGTTCCATTCATTTTGTCAAAAGTTGTGAAAGGTGTGCTTTAATCAAGGAGCAACATAGTGTAGAGACAGAGCCCCTGATTCTAGTGATGAGTCCCTTACCGGGCTGCTTGCTGTAGTGTTTATAAAAATCACTGGTTTATCAGCTGGAGATTATCATTAGATTACTAGTAAACCTGCTGCCATGTAGTCCTCCATATTAAAGAGTTCAGTATAACCCAACACTAATTTTCAGCTTTCTTCCTATGTACAGTGTACACAGAAAGCTGCCAATCATTGGTGCGGACAGGTTTATACCGAGCTCAGCATTCAGAGAGCTGCTAGATCTGCAGCAGATAACAGTGATTTTATCAAAACCAAAAGGTCTCTACCCTTAAATTAAGGTGCTCTGACATCAGATCGTGTAAACACGCCGGCCATCAACTGATGAACGAGCAAAATGCTCTTTCATTGGGCGATTGATTAGTTCATGCCGGCCATTAAGTTACTGTTCACAACAAGATATCATCCTGTGTAAACAGCGTGATGCGATGCCAATAATGAGGATACTCAATGTGCACAGAACAAATGTATTCACGATTGTTCTGGGGCATGGAATTCTGCTCGGCCTGTGCGGATTGGCTTATTTAATGAGAACGTATGATTTTATGACGGCACCTTCCCTTTTGATAGGGAAGGTTATCTAAATGGGCCCTTATTCCTTTCTCCACATTGTACACATGGATGAACCGCTTGTGGAGGATGGGGAGACCGTTACTGGCTGAACAAGCTTTCGGCTGACAGTTATCTAAGGTGTACGGGCGCCTACAATCACAACGGACAGTGTGTGTGTGCACTTTTATAAGGGATATCCATTAAAGCATCCATTAAACACTCCGCAAACATTATACATATCCATTCTAAAATATTGATTACAACTTAAATGAACCATGTCGGTGCTTGACACATGTGCCCATGTAATATTCATGCTGCTAGTCCATGTAGCACACTCCTGTACACGCATTAACTACGCTATTGTCCGCAGAAAACAGAGAATGGGAACAAGAGAGTCTGTATCAAAAGAAAAAATCCTCCAGAATCATACCAAATGAGAGCAATAAAAGTAATGCATGATCCTACAACTGCGATGGACCTAAAACTCCTACTAAACTTTCCAACCTTAGATTTCAGAGTCGTTATTCTAGAATGTCAGAGCCAAATGTTGTGAGACCGCTAACTAAGGGGCTTTTAGGGAAGTTTACCCAATTTTATTTCAATGCCAATTTGGTAACTATTCCTCAACTCTTTCTGCCCATTCACAGTACAGGTTATTACAATTAATTGATCAAGGAGGGAGGGTGATTGACATCGGGAGATAAATCTTCCCATCGTTCCTTACCCCCAAAAATGCCAATGTCATGATTGACAGCATCATCTAAGATCCTTTGCTGGATATATAACTCCGCCGTCCCCCACAGGCTCAGGAGCTGAGCCTGCTTTATTTAGTGGTGGCGCACTTCTGTGTATGGCAGCCTGGTCAAAGAGTAATTTTACTCCCATGTTGTGAAATTGTTAAAGTTAATTAGACTAGGTGAAAAGAAGTACAATTTAAGATTTGTTTTCTGTCTGCCTCCCTTTTCCAGCTAAGGTAGCATGTAAATGTTTTGGGCACACCTGGTCAAAATTACTTTCATTGTGAACAGTTAAGCAAGTTGAAATGATCTCTAAAAGGCCTAAAGTTAAAGATGATACATTTACTTTGTATTTAGGCAAAAAAAAAAATCTACTGTCATCTTTTACATTTTACAAAGAGCAAAAAGGAAAATGAACAGATGCAAAAGTTTGGGCATCCTTGGAGATTTCTATGCTCAGATAACTTTGACCGAGGTTGCATACCCTAATTAGCCTGTTACTGGTGGGTGGTGGGTGTGGGTACTGCCACACTTAGCGATCTCGTTAGCGATCACGATAACGACGCAAGCTAACGAGATCGTTGGTGTGATCGCTTTTAGGTCGCTAGTAGCTGCCAAACAGGAGATCTCAAAAACGACAAATCAGCGGTCAGCGATCTCTTTAACGACTTTGGCGGTCGTTAGGATCTGTCATTAGCATGTACTGAGCGCTTCTGATTCATAGGAATTTCCAGCATCGCTCCTGCTCTCTGCGTCCTGCTAGCCTGCTTTGCAACTTCTGCGATCCTCTCTGTGACGCAAAAGAGAACTTACAGATATTGCGATCCACTCCGTGACGCTAAAAAACCCTAGTCCCGCCTGCGCCGCTGTCATATGCGTCACAAACGAGGTCGCTCGTCGTTCGCAAAAGGTGCCAAACACAGCGATATAGCTCACCAGCGGGACGCCAACGATCAAAAAACGGTCCAGAACGCTAGTGAACGATCAGCGACATCACAGCAGGGGCCACATCGTTGCCACACACAACGACGTCGCTAACGAGATCGCTAAATAGTGACGTTTTAGCGATCTCGTTAGCGATCTCGCTTAGTGTGGCATACCCTTTAGTGTTATGGCTTGTTCACTATTGATAAAAATCCAGACTCCTCTAACCTTGTGCCAAAAAAAAACAGCATCCATGGGTTCGCCTAGGCAAGTGCCTAGCACTCTGGAAATTAAAATGGTGGAGGCTCACAAAGCAGGAGAAAGTTATAAGAAGACAGCAAAGCGTTTTCAAGTTTCCCTTTCCTCAGTTCAAGAATGTACAGTAATTAAGAAATGGCAGTTAACAGGAACAGGGAGGTCAAGATAAGGTCTGGAAGACCAAGCAAAATTTCAGTGAGAGCTGCTCCTAGGATTGCTAGAGAGGAAAATCACCTTCAGAAAGATTTAGCAGACTCTGGCGTTGTGGTACATAGTTCTACTGTTCAGAGACACCTGCACAAATATGGCCTTCATGGAAGAGTCATCAAAAGAAAACCTCTCCTGCATCCTCACCATAAATGTCAGACAGAAATATGCAAAAGAACATCTAAACAAGCCTGAGGAACTTTGGAAACAATTCCTGTGGACCGATGAGGTTAAAACAGGGATTTTTGTGTACTCACCGTAAAATCCTTTTCTCTGAGACGCTCATTGGGAGACACAGACCATGGGTGTTATGCTGCTGCCACTAGGAGGACACTAAGCTAATACACAAAGAAAGTTGGCTCTTCCTCCGCAGTATACACCCTCTGCTGGCTCTAGCCTGAACCAGTTCGGTGTAAAAGCAGTAGGAGAAGGTTAACATCATACCAAGGTACGATCATTCACATAATATTAGTGATCACCACATCGGCTGAAAGAGACTAGCAGAAGTCGTTAGACTAAAAAGGGTGGGTGCTGTGTCTCCCAATAAGCGTCTCAGAGAAGAAGGATTTTACGGTGAGTACACAAAAATCCTGTTTCTCCATCGCCTCATTGGGAGACACAGACCATGGGACGTTCCTAAAGCAGTCCATGGGTGGGAAACAGAACGACAGCCGAAACCTTAATATACGCAGCGAATAATCTGGTCTACAGATGCGCTGCTGTCGATTGCAGAATTTATCTGCCAAGGGTAAACTCTGAAAAGGCTTAAGTGTAATGGTTAACTAACATGAGAAGACTGGACCAAGTTGCAGCACTGCAACCTTGCTGTATCGACATCCGGGGCCGAATGACCCAGGACGCCTGTACTGACGTTAGTGGAGTTTACTCTGAGGTTCGCAGGGATAAGAGACCTCAGACTCGGAAAGCTTCTTAAATTGGAGAGCAGATATATCTGGCTACTGCAGGCTTTTTTTTTTTAAAAAAAAAAGGCAGGTAGGCCTTTTCTGTGTCGCTCTGGAAACATAGAGAGAAAATCCTATTTGGAGAAAGGCGCTGTTCTGTAAGTGTGTGTTACAGCCACCAGAAAGGGAGCTTTCCAAGAAGGAAGAGTGATAGATACATCTTACAGGAGTTTGAAGAAGACCACTTGTAAAGCACCTGAGATCAGATGAAAACAGGGTGGATAGCATTGAGAGAAAACAGTGCCAGGCTTGAATGGAAACCTTTTGGAGGAACTCCAATATGGACGAAATGCCAAACACAAGTGGGAAACAAACGTGGTTGTTAAAACCACCAAGGGAACAAAGCTTTCTCGAATATGATGGTAAATACGCCTGAGAGATAAATTTCTGGACATTGACGATAACGGTGAACGTTACGTGTGGCGGTCAAAGCTCAGGTCGTTTAAGCCCAGCCCTCTCGAGTCCTGGCGCTCTGGAAAAAGAAGATCTGGACAGTTTGGTAACCACAGAGGTAGGGGTCTAGATGCACTAGAACCATGTACCACGCTCGTCGTATTCAGACTGTTGCGACGAAAAAACAGTGGGATTCCCTCAGCCTTGAACTTCTGGAAGACACTTGGAATTAGCAGAAGAGGCGGAGAAAAAGTATTGGAAGCGAAAATGATGCCACAGAAGCACCAGGTCATCTGACCCGAGGACAATTGGGTCACAGAACAGATCTAGAAATGCCGGGACTTTGGCGTTTAGCATAGAGGTCTATATGCAGCGTTACCCAGCATTGCCAGCCGTGCTAAAGGGCTTCCAGGGAAATTAATAAGTGTCCTGGGATCATGCCCTGGCGGCTGAGAAAAAAACGTGCGCCCTATTTCCTACCCCTAAACGTGAGCTGCCAACAAAAAGGTAAATGGTTTGTATCGGCCTTTTGCAGAATGCGAGCAAACGTCCAGCATAGCTCCTGTGGTTCGTGAGCCCTCCTGACCACAGATGTATGCCACAGCCGTGGCGTGGACTGATTGGATCCGGGGGGAATGACCATCGGGAAGCAGGCAGAAATTGGATAACTAGTTTGATTGCCCAGTTTCTCAAGAAAATTGATCAGGAAACTTGATTCCCAAAGGGCAAGCGTCCCTGGACCGTGTGGGTGGCGGGAGAGCACTCTTCAACCTAGGAGACTGGCGTCAGTGGTCAACACCAGCACGGGAACAGGAAGAAAGTACTTTATCTTAATCATTAAGGACAACAACGTCCACTACCTCAGAGACCGCCTAAATCCGGAGGGACTGGCGAAAAATAGCGGTGCCAGAGGATGGATATCCGTCCAACGCTGGTAGCAATATCTGCTACAGACGACGGAGATGTAGTCGAGGGAATGGTACTGGTGGATTGTCGGCACCATTTTTTTTTATTTTTTTTTTTTTTTTTAGACCTGCGTTCCAGGCTGCAGGAAAAGGGGACGGCCGAGAGGAAACTTCTGAGCTTCCTGGATCAGTGAAAATCTTTCCTGAAGGGAGAATTACCAACACTCGGAAGTGTCCAGGCCTGAAAAAGAGGATACTCTGAGATAGGATGAAAAGGAATTGCGCAAGTTCTCTAACCGACCAGACGAATGAGAGTGTCCACGGTGATGCTGACCCTGTCCCGCACAGGCTTGAATTGTGAACTCTTGAAAAGGAGGTCGTCTGGGTAGAGTAGAATCACTATGCCCCGAGAGCACGGGATAGAAATAACGGCGCCATGACCTTGGAGAACAGCCTAGGAAAGAGGCGAGACTGAAGATTAAAGCCGTGAACTGAAAATGGTTGTCTGCGAAGGCGAAGCGGAGAAAAATCTTTGTCAGGCTGGGAAGGATTGGAATGAGAGGTGATAACATAGGAAAAATTATATCTTGAAGGACGCACCCTGACAAACTTGTTCATCAGTTTTACTTCTAGGATGGGACGCACGTTCCGTCCTTTGGAACGACGAACAGGTTTGGGTAAGAACGCTTTTAAAACTGTCTGTGTGTGGGAGCGTGAGAATGGTTCCATAGATGCGGAGTACATGAAATGGCCTAATAAGGTGGGGCCGCTTGTTCCTTTTGTCCTTAAAAGACGGGACCGGAGGAAACGAGGTTGGCGAGAGAACAGGAATTCATGTCCGTATCTGGAAACCACTAGATTTCAGACCCATGGTCGAGAATACCCGCCAGCCAGATCTGGTAAAGGCAGGTAGTAGATGGATGCCTACCCTGTCCGAGTCTTTCAGATACTGCAATGAGTCATTAAACAGAGAAAACATGTGTGAAGGGGTACCCTTGAGTTTGGACCGTGAGGGTCTGCGTTCCCAGGAATGGAAAGAGCTTAAGGAAGTTAGAGACTTCTTCGAGGGGAATCTGCTCGCCACTCTCAAAGCCATAGGGCTCTGCTGATGGTAATGGCGTTGGAGCTATAGGAGCGTCGCCGTCTGATGTCCCTAGGATGCATGTACCCATAATCCCCGGCCCAGGCTATTTGGTAATCCAGACTAAGCACTTAGTGAGACAAGTTATTGTCTTGATGATCTTGGCTAGGGCCCTAGTCCGAACCATCATGCTGTGGCCACCTAGGTGACGGTGAGAGAAGGGAAGAGTTGCCCCAGAAACCTCAAAAGATGACCGCGGACCAATTGGACGGTCAGTGGGGATTTTAATAAACAAGCCGTCAGTCAAAGAAAAGTAGAGGTTAGTAAGCGAGTCGTCATCTAGGAAATCCATTGTTGGAAACTCTGTCCACTCTCTTTTTAGTGCGTGGACAAAAGGGTACCGTGATTAAACGGCTTTAGCTCAGAGAATCATTTGTCCGGCAAACACTATATCTCTAACCTATGTCAGCAACTCAGGGAGATTAGTAAAAAAACCCTGTGGGACGTTTTGGTCCCTTTGAAGGTCTCAGTGAGATAAAGACTAATTTTTAACATTGTACGGCTCTAAGATCTCTATTAATCGGATCGATGAGGGCATCTAAGGATTCCTGTAGTCTGGCAAATCCGGATATACGGCCACATGAGACTCATATCCTGAGTCGTGTATGCTGCAATCCCAGGGACGGGGGAGCTGGAAAGGGAGCATGCGTACACCAAAAACAGCAGAATGCCTGTGAGATGTTAGTTAACAAAATTGGGCATTCTTTGCTGCTATCAGCCCCTGTCTGAAGACTCGAAGGGCAGAGGGCCTTCGTCGTAAGATAAACTGAAGCCGGGGACTTTGCCTATTCGTTGGGCTCTGTGAGAAGATACCAAACTGCACAGATTGCAGTGGATAGCCTTTGCGGTAATGGGGCATTACACGTAGCACGCTAGGGGGTAAGCGTGCGTTTTATCAGTCAGTGCTCCAGGTCACATGTCCGTGCCGCCAGAGACGGCAGACTGCGTAGCAGTGACTGACGAGTAACGAAGGTCACATGCAAACCACAGCCATTCCACTGATTATCTGCTCAATCACCATCCCTTTGATAGGGAGATGGAGGGTTTTGTTAGCCTCCAGTCACATCACCTTTGGGCAGTGGTGATATAGTGGGGCCGCACGGACGCCGCATGGGGCCTCAGATATTAATAGAGACTTGCAGGGAAGGGGTTAAGCGTGTTAAAGCTTACCCAGGGTCCTGTGTCCTGGAAATGGCGGCCGGGACTGAGTTGGCGCTTTTTCGTTTTTGACAAGAAGCGCCAGAAAAAGGTGGAAGGATGTATGCAGGAGGGGGCCGAGAAGCAGGGAGAGCGCCAAAAAATGTGGGCGGAGCTACCTGGGAGGGTGGAACTGAGGCCTACCCGGCCAAAAGCCGGGGACTAAATTAGAGAGGTAGCCGCGGCAGTTGGAGAAGGCCGCGGCCCTGCTGGACGGCTGCGGCAGAGACTCGCAGCGGCGCAGGAGGTGAGGGCAGGAGCGACTCTGGTGATTAAGACCGTGGCGGCGGCTGCTTTGAGGAAGCCTATATACAAAGCGAAAAAACGAGCATTGAAACCCAAAATTACTAAAAAAGTACAAATTTATTAGAATAACAATATCATTTAGATCATTTATATAAATAATAAATGCAAAACTTACGAAAAATGTGAAGGTCACAAACAGCAATTGAGATCTGACCATTTGAACATAACACTGGATCGGTTCTAGAGAATATTAAATCCCCCATCTATAGTAATTGTATAACAATTGTATAGAAATTATGTATAGTAAAGTAAACATCATATCAATGTCATATCAATCATTTATCTTACAAGTGGTCTCACCCAAATGTATCCAGGGCAAGCGGTCAGATCGTGCTACCCGACGCGCGTTTCGCGTGGGCTTTCTCAAGGGGGAGTGTTTGAGGAAGCCGCAGCGGCGGTTTCCTATGAGGAGCCACGGCGGTTTGAGAGGGCGGCGGCTCCAGAGGAAGCCGCGGCGGCGACTGGGTTCCTGAGAGAGGCCGCGGCTGCAACTCCAATGAGAAGGCCGCAGGGGCGTTTTGGAGCAGGCCACGGCGGCGGCGTGGCGCAGACCGCAGTCGTGGTGATGGCGCAGGCGGCGGCGGGCAGTCGGAAACACGGCCTATTATTGACAGGCCTCGGCAGCTGGTGGGGGATGCATCAGCAGCTGCCATAGAAAAAAGAACGGCAGCGTTTGGGTACTCACTGCGGTGGGAGCCAGCGCATATGCGGTCATACTACCTCAAATCCGCCATCTCTTTGATAGGGAGGCGGGAGAGGGGTTAGTTCTCATGCACCGCTCACTTTTCATGGTGGTGATGTGCCAACCAGTGGCTGTACTCACGTCGCCGGTATGTAGCAGAGGCGGGAGCGCTGCGCGCCGTCCATCCTCAATCCACCATCCCTTTAATAGGTAGGCGGAGAGGGTTAAATTCTCATGTACCGGGCGCTTTTCATGGCGGTAATGTGCCAACCAGAGGCTGTTTCTCACGTCGCCGGGATGTAGCAGAGTCGTGAGCGCAGCGCGCCGTCTATGCTCAATCCACTATCCCTTTGATAGGGAGGCAGAGAGGGTTAAATTCTCATGTACGGGCGCTTTTCATGGCGGTAATGTGCCAACCAGTGGCTGTACTCACATCGCCGGTATGTAGCAGAGTCGGGAGCGCTGCACGCCATCCATCCTCAATCCACCATCCCCTTGATAGAGAGTGGAGAGGTCTTTTTGCCTCCAGTCACCATCCGCTTTCTGGCAGGGTGGTGCAGTGGAGCCGCACGGACGCCGCATGGAGCCTCTGCATGTTACCGGAGGTAATTTTCCTGTCAGAATTGTTGAGGGAAGCTGGCATGTCCGGCTGAAGAAACCTGGCTCCAGAAGGGGGTATTTGGGGGCGACACCCATGTTCCCGTTCTGGTGGTGGTTGTGGCGAGAGCGGACCCATTGAAGGAATCCGTCGCCCCTGAGGAGAGCGGAGGCCGCATTAAGGTTGCAGAGGATACGGGGAGACAACACTCCGCGTGCCCGCTGTTGGTGGTTTTGGGAGATCGGGACCTTGAAAGGCCCCGTCGCCCCTTGAATCCGTAGAAAAAGCAAAAAAGTAAACATGAAAAATAATAACGTGGGGGTCTGAAACCAGACCCTAGTGCCTCCTACAGACACTAAGCAAGAACTGGTTCAGGCTAGAGCCAGCAGGGGTATACTGCGGAGGAGGAGCCAACTTTCTTTGTGTATTAGTTAATGTCCTCCTAGTGGCAGCAGCATAACACCCATGTCTGTGTCTCCCAATGAGGCGATGGAGAAAATGAACTCTTTGGCCACAATGATCAAAAGGTATCTGTGGAATAAAAAGGGCACAGAATTTTCATGAAAAGAACATATTGCCAACCATTAAGCAGGTGGATCATCATTCTTTTGGGTTGTGTTGCAGCCAATGGCACGGGGAAACATTTTACAGGTAGAGGGAGAAAAGGATTCAATGAATTTAACATATTCTTGATGCAAACATAAACACCTTCTGTAAAAAAAAAAAAGCGAAGTTGAAAAGGGGATGGCTTTCTACAAATGGATAATGATCCTAAACACACGTCAAAATCCACAATAGACTAAATCAGGAGGCGCAAACTGAAGGTTTTACAATGGCCCTCACAGTCCCTGTTGAACATATAAAATCTTGGCTAGACCTCAAAATAGCAGTGCATGCAAGACGACCAGGAATCTCACAGAACTGGAAGGTTTTCCAAAGAACAATGAATGAAAATCCCTCAAACAGAATTGAAAGACTCTTGGCTGACTACAAGCTGTGGTACTTGCAAAAGGAGGTACTACTAGTTATTAACCATGGTAATATATATAGTCCCAAATATCTATATTTACAAGGACCCAGTCGGATATACAAATGATACCACATTGGGTAAAATACACCAGCTTCCAAAAGACAGAAAATTCTGGAGAAAAAAATGGAGCTAAACAGCGTTTTTAGAAATGTAAAAGATATGAAATTTAATATAATATTTAAACAAGTCAATAGACATAGGTAGAAAAACAGTAAATCAGGTAAACAAATGCAATGAAACACCACCTGAGCACCACACATTGCTGCCAAAATATATCAATAGGTGATTAATATAGGTAGTGACTGGTAGTTATGGTACATAATCGCAATATATAATGTATGTCCATATGGTATAAAACAAACAGATTTCTCAATGAACAACATTGTGTATATATAACTAATGACAACAGTGTATGCAGCCACTAATCACTTAGTCTCATGTGTGTCCAAGATGGAGTTATACAGGGGGATATGCAGCTGCAAAAGCTAAGTGCCCATGCTGATAAAAATGGGAAATATAAAGACAATACAGCCAGTCTTACAAAGTGTAGAGGCAGCAAAGGGTATGCAGGGATGGTGACGCCCCCGACCGCGGTTTCGCAACACTCAGTGTCGCTTCCTCAAGGGATTAGTGTGGTGAGTGCAAGGGGATCTTTAAAAAGCCGAAAAACACCGGTCATGTGTCTGTTTATAGCCAATCATATTGGCGTGTTGCGTGCATGCGCAATAGAGGACAATAAGTCCTCAGCTGTGTAGGGATCTCCGTCCTATGTAAGCGGAATTTTGTGAGGCAGTGGAGAGTGGGCGCATCTATATATCCTCTTGCTGTAGTACCTCCTTTTCACTGTGCAGCAGTGGTGTGCGCGCATCGCCCATGCCCCTTGGTGGTTGGTCGGCGCGGGATGTCTCTATGACGTCTCTGCGCCTGTCCGGGCCGTTGGGCCTGGGCGCTGCCCACACTCTCCACTGCCTCACAAAATTCCGCTTACAAGGGTGGAGACCCTAACAGTGATGACTTATTGTCCTCATTGCGCAATCGCGCAAAAGCGCAATAGTTGGCTAAAAAAACAGACACATGACCGGGGTTTTTCGGCTTTTTTAAAAACCCCCTTTCACTCACCACACTAATCCCCTTGAGGAAGCGACACTGAGGGGTTGGGAAACGCGCTCAGGGGCGATACCACCCCTGCATACCCTTTGCGCCCTACACTTTGGTAAGATGGGTATGGTCTTTAAATTTCCCATTTATAGCATGGACACTTAGGCTTTTGCAGCTGCATAACCCCCGAAACTCCATTTTGGCACCATGAGACTAATGATATGTGGCTGCATACATGTTGGTCATTTTTTTTATACAATTTTTTCATTGAGAAATCTGTTTTTTTAACCATTGGCATACAAAATTTGGTTATGCCATAACTGCCAGCACTACCTTTTTAAAACCTATTGATATTTTTTGGCACAATGTGTGGGCTCAGGGGTTTTTCTTTCATTTTTCCCTATTTACTGTTTTTTCTACCCAGCTATTGACTTGTTTAAAAATTTTTTTTAAATTTAAAATTTTATATTTTATACATTTCTAAAAACCGTTTACCCAAAAATTTTTTTCCAGTAATTTTCATTATTAACCCCGCCGGTGACCAAACTTTTGCATGGCCCATTTTTCCCTTTTGTAATTTTTAAAATGTAATTTTTTTTTTTTGAAAGATAATTGTCACTTAAAAATTTTCCTTTTTAGAAAATTATGTTCAAATTGCTTAAAAAATTTTTCGTAAAGTCATTTTCCCCGGGCCCCCCAAATTTTCATGCCACTGTATATTTCCTTTTTTTTTTGGTTAAAAGGGGGGTTCAAGGGGGAAAAATGCGCCTCCTAGACCCTGGCCAAAAAGGCTGTTACCATCTTGGGGCTTGCAGTCGGAAAGGGATTCCCGAGGTACAAAGGAGAACAACACAATCCCCAAAAGGGTGGGGGGAAAAAAAAAAAAGGGATCTCTATTGGTTCCAAACTTCCAAAAAAAAAACCATTTCAACACTGAAGCACTCAACAAAGACACTATAGAGGGGAAGAAGGGAAATGCACTTCAGTGTTGGAAATACTTCAAGCTGCATTTTAAAAGTAATAAACTTGAATATAAAAGGGGAAAAAGGATTAAAGCAAAAAGGATGAAAACACTAAGAAAAAAAAACCCGATTTTGCTTTAAACTCTTTTTGAAACATACGGAAAAAATTTTCTAAAAATCAATAACTCATAACAATGTATATCAACCTTTATTAGACAAAAAATCAGAAGATAGATATATAACCTTTTTTATGAAAAAAATATTTTCAACAAAAATGCTTTTAGACAATAGATACACATTCACTGGAAAAAGCTACAGGAATTTTAAATTGCATTTATACCCCCACCCCAAAAAAACCTCGGCACAACACCCTCCCGGGGAAAACCCCAAAAACATAGAAGGATGATAAATGAAGGAAATGGCACAGCATTTGGTCCATTTTTCCGCTGCTCTGGCATTTTTTCCCGCAGAAATTTTTTTTTTCTAATCAATCACATCATCATACATCGGGGAGACGGAGGCAAACGGGCGCAAAGAAGGTAAAATATCCCGGGGGAAAAGCTTCTGTACATCAGGAACACAGACAATTCTAGAAAATTTTGGAACATCAAATCAACAAATTTTTTTTTTTTTTTTATCAATTACGTAGTTTTTTTTTTTCATTCTAACTACCCTGGGTATATATTTTTTTTCCTATATTTTGTTTTTACAATCCTTTTTTGTTATTGTGCATCAATTAGCCACATATCCAAAACATATCTTAAAGAAGGTAAATTGAAAAAAGTGAAAAACCCTACTTTTTAACAAAAAACGTTTTTGTGTTACTCCCGTAAAACCTTTTCTCCGAGACACTATTGGGGCACGGACTGTGGGGTTTTATTTTTCCCGCTAGGAGGCTGAACTAAGTAACATAAAAAAAGGTAGCTCCTCCCGCCGTATACACCTCCCCCTGGCCGCAGGAAAACCCGTTTAGTCAAAAAGCGTAGGGGCCCCAAAAAAAAATCAAATTAACACAGATACATATATTAAAGAAAAACTGCTGATCCAACTTAAGGAGAATAGAGTTAACTCAATAAAAAGCCCCCCGGCCTTGGGAGGGTGCTGTGCCCCCCCAAGAGTGCTCGGAAAAAGGATTTTACGGTGGAAACCAAAAAATCCGTATTTCTCCTTCGTCCATTGGGGACACAGGATGTGGGACGTCCCAAAAAATCCCCCGGGGGGAAACCGACTCCCAGTGTAAATTTATAACCAAGCAGCTTATAGGTGCGAAAAAACCGCGCCCCCGAAGAATCCTTCTACCCCCCTGGCACCCCAGAAGTGGGGGGTGCATTATAATCTGGAAAAAGTATCAGATGGCCAGGGCTTTCAAACCTTTACCGAAGCCGATGCCCCGGGCCCAGGAGGCACCCCCGCCGGGGGGAGTGAGCCTTGATCCCGCGGGGGGAAACCCCGGCCCTATACGGGGAACTCCTAAAGGGGAACCAACCACCTAGCCAAGGGGTTGACTTTTAGGCAGCAAGTCCTTCCGCACCTTCAGGGGGACAAACGCGTGCCTTGCGAAAGGCCCGTCCGAGATACAACTCCTGATGCTCCACCCCATCCCCCGTAAGGAGAGCCTTTTCCACTCTGCTCGGAGCTGGGCAAAATAGGGGAACACAATGCCCTTAAAGAAAAGAGGACACAACCTAGCAAAAAATGGTGTTGGTCTGAGCACACCTTTCCTGAGGAAAAAAAAAAAACACTCGACAAACAGTCACACTCCCGAAACCCCCTATGGATGTAATGGCTACCAAAAACACACTTTCCCCGGGAAAAAAAAGAAGAGAAACTTCCGCAAAGGTTCAAAAGGAACCCTGTAGGACTCCCGGTAGATTGAGGCCCAAACCCTAATGAGTCTTGTAGGAAAATTATGGGAAAAACCCCCCAATAAAGGCCCCCGAAAAAATTGACGCAACTTTCGCTAAAAAAACCGACAAAGTGATATCTGCGTCAAGATACAGGCCTAGACCTGAATCTGGCCTGCCGGGGGAAAAAATAGAAGTTGGGGGAAATTGAAAAGAGGGCGGGGGGAAAAACCATGTTCCCTCCAAGTAAAAAAGACCTTCCCCAAAACCCGGGAATGCGAGCCCAAACGGCTTTCGGGGGTTAGCCCCTTGTTTCGGGGGCCCTTTTAGAGAAACCAGCCCTGGCAGGGGCCCAAATTTTCCGGCCCCCCGTCAAACACGACCGCTGAGTTTGGGTGTAAATTGGGGGCCCTGGAGAGAAGGCCACGCCTCTGGCATCGCCAGGGTGTGTCGGTGAGCAAGTACCCTCCGGT
The DNA here is from genome assembly GCA_033576555.1 of Oophaga sylvatica. Taxonomy (NCBI): domain Eukaryota; kingdom Metazoa; phylum Chordata; class Amphibia; order Anura; family Dendrobatidae; genus Oophaga; species Oophaga sylvatica. The sequence continues at coordinate 75,720,091 of JARQOD010000006.1, read as the reverse complement.
ACCATGACACCGGCCAACCGGGAGCGATTAAATCGCTGGAACCCCCCCATCCGATCTTTCTGATCACCCGGGAAAGGGTATTGGAAAAAAGTAGGGGAAATGAAACGATCCAGGGGAGGCCAAGTTTTCCCGCAAATCCTGGGGATCCCGGTCCGAACAAGTTGGCACCGGCATTTATTGGAAGCCACCAGGCCACATCTGGGGTTTTTCCCCAGCCGGATTCTGCTGAAAAACCTGGGATGAACCCCACCCCCTAGCTAGCCGGACGGTGAAAAACCCCACCCATTTTTCCCCCCGGGAAAATGTGGACCCTGAAACACAGAGTATTTACCTTGCCCAAGCAAACTGTTTTACCTCGGAAGGCCGCCCTGCTGGGGTACCCCCGGATGGTTTAGTACCCACTGCCGGGCTTGTTTTAAAAATTCTTTTTTCCCCCAATTTTAAAATTTCCAAGCACCGAAAGCGGGGCCCCCCAAAAAATTTGTGGGAGGGTCTTCCCTGGCCAAAATTCCCGGGGGTTTTTTGGGGTGACAAACCTGCCCCCTCCGAGCAGGCTGGCCCCGTTGTGAAACCCAAAACCAAAAAAATTTTGGGGAACAACCGACCCTGGAAGAGGGGCCCTTCGCCACCACATTAAGTCGGCCTGGGGGGGACGACGAAAAGGGAAGATTGGGGGGGTAAGGGCTCCCCCAACTCCCAAATCATTTTAAGGGGCGAAGAAAAAAGGGGAAAGGAAAACCCTCTTTGCCCCACCATCCTCCCGGCCCCCTCATGCAAAACCGGATGGTGTGAAAATTTTGCAAGGACCACCCACGGAGAAAAAAAGGCCTTTTCCCTGGGAAAATAATCAACCCCTGAGCGGTGTCAAATTCCCCCCAAAAAAAAGGTGTTTTTCCGAGATGGACGGGATGATTTTTGTTTTCCCAGCCCCCCCAGGGGCAAGGGTGCAACGAATGCGACACTTTCCCGCAGTTTGAAAAACCCCTTGAGGGGAGATGTTAATAAGGGATACCCCCCCGATCAAAAAGGACCAACAGCAGCCTCCCCTTTGTAAACCCCCCGGGTGGCGGGCCCCCCGAAGGCAAGGCGCAACTGAAGATGAAGTTTGCCACAAAAAACCGAAAAAATTGGGGGTGGGAGAAAAGGGGTTTGAAATAGCATCCTGAATCTTTGACCCTAAAATTCCCCTTTTTCCGGGCGCAAGACCGAGGAAGATTCCTTCCGGAATCCCAAAATCTGAAAACCTTCAGTCCTTTGTCCAAAAGGGCCTTGGGTACCGTTTTTTTTTGGGGGAAAATGAACGGTTGGAATAAAACCCCTGAACCCTTTTTGATCTCCGGGGACGGGCCCAAAAAAACCCCCCGGGGCCAAAGACCGCCCCCCCCCGAAAAAGCGCGAAACCCAATTGCCCCCGGGAAGGCGCGGGGGGAAAAAAAAGATTGAGGGAAAAGGCGGGAAAAAACTATTTTTCCCCCGGGGGGCAACTCCCACCACCGCGTGGTAATCATAGCCAAATGGGGCAAAAAGTAAGCGGCCGCCACCTGAAAATTGCCCGTTTCTGCCTAGTCATTTTCCGAATATCTCTGGGGTTTTTGGGGCCCCCTAGATTTTGGTTGTTGAACGCCCTTTCCCCCGAGGGTTGGTCCTGTAGGAGCCCTGACGACTCGCCAAATCCCCCACCTGAACCGCGGGAGGTACTGGCGCGGCCCAACCTGGGTTACAAAGGGGCCCTAAAGGGGGGTTTAACGCGGCAAAAAGGCTGTTTAACTTTGCTGAGGAAGGAAACTCTTTTTCCCCCCGTGCATCAGATATGACTACCAACCTTTCGCCAAATAACCGACCATTTTGATTGGTAAGGATTGCGATTCTTTGAGTTTGAATCTCTCGCCAGGTTTAAGCCACAAAGATTTTCTGGGGGGAATTTGCATACACGCTAGGGCGCGCAATTTGCCGCATCCAGGGGGCATTTAAAAAAAAAATCCCCCGCAAAAGATCTGATTAGAAATTCATTATTTTGAGGTACCCAATACCCGAACGCCTTTTAGGCTCCACCAGGATACATGGCCTTAGCAACCCAAGTGCTGCAAAAGAAGGAGAGAAGCAAACCCCAGCTTCAAACACCCCGGGGCCAAAAAACCCTTAATCAAACGAACCTTTGGTTCCTTAACGAGGGGAAAGTTAGGAAGGGATGGGGGTTTTAACCCAAACCCACGGGGATCAACCGCAGGGGGGTTTTCCCCCATTTCTTAAGAAGCTCGGGGGGAAAAGGAATCTTATTGAGAGCCCCTTTTTCCCAAGGCTGTCCCTTCTCCCCCGGGGCGCGCACTAGTTCCCAAATCAGGATAACCAAAAAAAACCCTTTGAGTTCCGGCTCTTTTTAAACACCTTTTTGACCAGGGGAAGGTGGCTCACGTCATCCCCCGGTTTTTACACTTCAATCAAATGTCAATTGTTCCTGACAATTTGGGGGCCCCCAAATTAAGGGCCCCCGAACGATCCAAAAAGATCCTTTCAAAATGAAGACGGGGGACGGAAGAAGATCCGGGGCTCCGGACGGAAAAAGGGGAGCAGTGTTTCGTTCCCCTGCTTTTGCCAGGAGGCGCGCCCCTGCGGCCGAGGTTCTGAGAGTCGCCAAAGGGTGAACCACTGCCGCCCCTATGGGGGGTTTTTAGGACTCGTTTTTCCCAGTCAAGTCCCCCAAATTGAGTAGGGGCAGACCCCTTTGGGGACCTGCCACGGGGGTTCCGGAAATAGGGGGGGTTCCGACCCTTATCACAGGCTTCCAAACCCGAAAAACTGGGCCGCAAAAGGGGGGGGGCCCACAGGAATGCATGCGGAAAAAAGCACCGATGACTTTTTCTTCTGGAAAAATTTATCTACACAGGTCCGAATAAAAGGGGGTTGCGACGGGCATGAAAACGGTGGAAAAATAAAACCGGGGGGGAGGAAAAACTACCCCAGTCCGTCCCCCCCCGTCCTTAAAACCGCGTAGCATGCTTTGGGGTCCAAAAAAAATTTTAAAAAGGCGCCCCCCTTTTAGGAAGGGGGACTCATACCCCCCCTTTAGGGGGGACGAGGGGCGGGCCCCACTTAAGGGGCCCCCCCCCCACCGCGGCCTAGCCCAGAAAAGGGGGGGACTAAATTTACACCCCCGGCCTACATCGCAAGCCGCGGCCTAGATTTCCGGGGAGGGGCCCCCCAAAACCCGAGGGCGGGCCCCCCGGAAGGGACAATGCCGAGGGGGGATCCCCGCCGCGGCCCCCCTCCGGCCGCCCCCGGGGCGAATCTTGGGGGGGGAAAATCCCGGCAGAAGCGGGGACTAAAGCAGCCGGGCCCCCCCGCCCCTAGATTTCCGGGGAGGCCCCCCAAAATCAGAGGGGGGGCCCCCGGGGAAGGAGACAACCCCGGGCGGACCCCGCCCCGGGCCCCCCCCGGGCCGACACCGGACTTTTTATCCTGGGCCGGCCTACCCCCGGCGAACCGGGGGGGTAAATTGCACCCCCCCGGGCCCCGCCCCCCCCAAGGCCCCCCGGGCCAGATTTCCGGGGCCTCCCCCGGACGCCCCCCCTGGGCCCCCGCCCCCCCCTT
>JARQOD010000006.1:75517827-75716403 GCA_033576555.1 Oophaga sylvatica | reverse complement strand
GACTACCGATGAAACAGTGAACTCAGTCATCGAGGTAAAAACAATATATTTAGAAATTAAAACCCCCAAATGTTTGGGGTTTTAAAATTGCTTTTTTAAAAAGAAGTAAAATGGAACCTGCACATCAGTCAAAAACTTTCCCCAAAGAACCACACACATCTGGGGCCCCCGGGTTTTAACCTGCGGGAGCGTTTTTTGAAAACCAACCTGCTCCGCCGGTTTCCTTTTATGAAAACAATGATTTATGATTGCCACTAACTTCTCCCATCGCACCCAACAGATGTCCGCAAAAACCCCGCCCGCTCGAAAAGTTTGACCATACCGTTTTTACCGCCCTCAAAAAAACTACACCGCACAAAACCACTTCTCATTTTTTTTGTGGGCGGGTTTTCCACTTCTAAGTCTGGGCACAAGACCTTCCCAAGCCACAATTTTTTTAAAGAAAAAATGGCCGCTTTTTTCCCAAAAAACACTACTTTCAAAATTTTCAATTTTTCTTAAAAATCCCGTATTTTTAAAGTTATTAGGAAATGCAACAGCAAAAGCCTGCCCCAAATTGTAAAAAATCAAACGGAAAAGGAAGGAAAAAAGAGCACACAGTGAAACAACCAAAAAACTCAAAGCAGAACAAAGAAAACCCACGGGACTCGCCAAGAGAAGGCTGGGCATTTAAAAAAGCCCCCGAGTGGAATCGTAACTGGCCACTTACCAATTAGTTCATGCAAAACCAATTTTGTTTAATTTTTTTCAAATTTTTTTAAGAAAAGAGCATAAGATACCCTTTTAGACTCAATCATTTTTTCCGAGAAGAATGTTCGACTGAGAATTTTTTGCTCTGGATAATTCCATACAAACCAACCAAAAATCGCGGTTTTCCCTTTTTTTACTAAAACAAATAACATAGGTCTTTCAAAAAAGGGTTCCCGGTATACGGGGGTCCAAAAGAGGTACGAAAATAAACATTTTATTTTCATTTAATATAAAAATTTTTTAAACAAAGCTAACATTGACAATTTAAAAATTTTTTTCTGAACAAAAAATAAAAAGCCCTTAAATTTTATCCGCAGGTGCCCAACTGTTTCCATCCCCAATTTGCACAGCTTGAAACTGCCTCTTACATTTTGACAAACATTTTGCACAATCCTTTTGGGGATTGATTTCTTGAAATGCATCCTTATGTAATTTTTCAAATCACTTTACACGTTTTTGGGTTTTTTTTTCTATAAACTTTGTCCTTGTATTCCCCCCAAAAGAAAAAAATCCCTTGGGGGCAAGGGTGAAGTGCCGGCCAACCTCTTTTGCCAATCATTTATTAGGAAAGTTCTCAAAAATAACCCCACATTCTGAATAATGGGGACCCCATCTTTAGGGGAAATAAAAGGCTTTGAATTAGGCGAGCGGGAACGGGGATCAACTTTATTTCTTAGAATTTCGAGATACTTACTCCTGGCGTTTTCCATAAAAAAAAATGGTCTAAAAACACCAAATGGAAATACCACCCCAAACATTGACCCAGGCTCATTTTTTTTTGCTCAATGTTAAAGCTTTTTCCATTAACCCGAAATAAAATTATTCGTTAATGGGGCCAAAAATTTTGAAAGAACTTCTCATCCCATAATGTTTACTAAAATTTTTGGGTTTTTCCATTTTCGTTAAGCATAATCCACTAAAAAGCCCGCCTTCTGGATCTCCCCAAAAAACCATGAATTAGACGGGGGACGATAATTTTCCCACCCAATAATTCGGGAAATTCGCATGATGGGCTCGTGAAACCCATTTTAAAGAGACTCTTCGGGGGACTTTTTTGACCTGAAAAAATGTTTCGAAAAAAAGTTGTTTATTATTTCTGTACAGGGTTTTTTGGGTCGACCAGTTTTTGGCATTAAGGGTTTTAGCCTGGGATCGAAATTTTTCACGAATGCGGGAAATGGTTTTCTCTTTGGGGTTGAGTACCAATTTTCAACCCAACCAAAAACCTTTTTAAAAACCATTTCTTTATCTGTATTTTAAATTTTGAAATTTGGGGGGGAGATTTTCGAAAAAAGGACTGGAAACTGACTCATTGCCCTTACAACCCCAGATTTCCCCCTTTCATTTTTCCAAAGAGTCTGTGAAAATGAAAAAGGGAACTGATTGGTTCAAAAGGGACTAGTCTTTCACTTTAAAACCATGTTTTGATAAAACTCCCCCTTTTTTAACCCTAACACATACTGCCCCCTCTTTTGGACCACCCTGTAAAAATTTTTTACTATGTCCTAAAAAAAAACTACAGCCTATTTGCTAACAGCGGCATCTCCCCTGCCTGTCCTACAAGGACCACACGAGGGACATCTTCTCGGGCTGCCTGTAAAAAGGGGACTGATGCCGACGTCATGCGATTGAAAGCTCGCTCCCTGCATTTGGGTAGCATAGAGCCGCTGTCAATCAGCATATGTGGGCAGTCCCCCCCTTCAACAGAGCAAAAGAAGCCGCTGCTCTAAAACGTGACATCTGGGGAAGTCGCTAAAATTACACAGGGGGGGCTACCAACGACTCCGTTAGTTTTTGGGCCCCGAAAAAAAAAAATTAAATGTCTTAGGCTGTTTCACATTTGCGCATCCGTTCGCAGTTTTTGATCCCGCGTACATTTTTTTAAAACATGCTGTATCAGGGACATGCTTTTGCTTTCGCGGTTTGTCCGGGTGCAGCATGGTCCGGCAAACACAAATTTTTGCATTTTTTTTAAAGCTCAAAAACCGCAAAAACCTGGGGATGATGCGTCAAAACAACGCATTACTGTCTAGGAAACCCTTGGACGCAAGGACATGCCATGATGCATTTTGAGCCTGCGGACTTTAGCTGCACATGTCCCCGGGCGATTACAGCACCTGGAAATATCGAAATGAGCTAAATAAACGCAAACGCATGCACACGAGCTTTTTTTTGCGTCATGTGTAAACGATGCGTAAAAAACGCTTCTTAAAAATGCTTTGCGCATACGATGAAAACGCGCGCCAAAAAACGCTAATGTGAACCTGCCTTAATAAACCCCTTTGGGGGAAGCAAAAGCTTGGCCAATTACTTACAGAAACTCTAAAATAATTCTACCAAAAGAAAAAAAACGTAAACCCACCTCAGTTTGGAGGAGGGCCGTGTTAATTCCGCAAGCCTTCGATTTTTTAAAGAAAATTTAAAAACAACATGTCATACTGGGGGAAACTCAAAAAATTTACAAGTAACAATTAAAGGGGAAATACTTAAAAAAAAAAATTGCATAAATCAATCGTACAGGAAATAGAAAAAACCCCTTTTATGTTTTTTTTAGAGGAAAACTTTTTTTTCTCCTTTTATATCCATTTCTTCCCCCCCCTTTCTACCTAAATTTCATTCACCGAAGAAAAAAATTATTTTTCTTTCCTCAAGAAAAGACACTTTACCAAAAAGGGGGTTCGGGTTTGACATATATTGAAGTCTATAAGGGGGGAAGGTAAAGGGAAAACTTACTGGCGCGATTTTGTCATCCAGAGCGTTTTCACAGACCTCTCTTACATTTGTGTATTTTCCTAATGCCCAGATCTTCTGTCTGGGGCTCCCAAGGGAAAAGAAAAAATAATTCCTTTTGTGTGCACTGTAAAAAAAAACTTGGCTAACGCTCTCTAGCTCATCGTTGAAATATGACAACCCTCCAAAGGGGAAACGGGTGAGCAATCGTAGCATTTCATAAGGGGCAGTATGGGGTTTATTCCTCGGGAAACAGACAATCCGAAACGTTTTCTAATAAGTTACTTGAAAGAGAATTACCCCAATGTTAACAAATCACTTGGAAAAAGTAAAACACCATACGAAAAATTCCCTTTTAAATGGACCTGTGAGCAGGGTAGGGAGCAGAAGGAGCGAGCGATTGATATAACAGGGCTTAAAAAGGGGCGGGGGCCCCCCCCCCTTGTCAAAATTCTGTTTTGCAACAGTTGGATTAAATCTCTCAAAAAGGGGGCTAAAGTTAAAGATGACACATTAGTTAGTAAAAGGGAAGAAAAAAAAAAAGGAGAAAATCCGTTTTCCAAAAAAATATCCAAATTTATTTTAAGATAAATAAAGATCACGGGAAACAAATTCAATGTGTGAACACTAGCTACCCTTTCGAAAAATAAATGCCCCTGTTAAAAACGCGTAGCAGTTTAAACCCATTGAGCTTTGTCCTTTGAACTCTGATTTTTCTAAAAAAAAATGGAAATTTTTTTAAAAGCTGTTTTTCTCCCCTTTTTTTTTTTCCTATGGATTACACTGACGACCCAGGGTTTCTTGTTTTCCGCACCCCCACAGGCCATTAAGGGGAGCTGGTTTTTGACACTAATGGGTTTGACTGGCTAAAAAAGGGAAACATCCCACCGTTTGCTTGAAATGGTGTGTGTGCATAAAAGCTGAGTGCTCTGGTCCAGACGATTCTTCAGAGCGAAAGGGGGGCCCAAATTTTTTATAGCACTGCTACCCTTTTTAAAAAAAGATTCTTTACAGCAGGGCCCAAAAAATTTTGAGAATGCCAAAAATATTTTTTCAAAGTCAAAACTGCTTCATTTTCAATGGCAGTTTGCAATCCAGAATGTTAAAAGAGGATCAGCTTAACAGCAATTCTTCAATCATATTGGGGTAAAAATGAAATTTATCCCCCAAACACATTCAACATCAGCAGCCTGCCCTTTAAAAGGGCCAACTAACCTCTTTTTCGTGATTTCTCCTTTAACCAGGTTTGGTGTTGATGAGGACATGGGGGGAGATCAAACTGTCAGTTTAAGAAAGAACACCACTGGACAAATTAAAAGGAGGGTGGGCGGGGACAGTTTTTTTTCCCCTTAAACCATGTTATCTCTAAAGAAACACGTGCATCATCATTGCAATGCAAAAAAGGCCCAACAGGAAAAGTATCGCACAGAAAGATTTCACCTCACAACATTTTACGCACCACAAAACTTCAAGGAAAGGCAATTTTTGCCAAAAAGGGTTCAGGGGGCCCCAAAGAAAGCCCACAAAGCGCCGGGCCATCCAAAAAGGGTTTTTCAGCTGTGGAGGGGCTACCAGCAGGCAAGCTTCCGGGATGGCAGCAGCATGTGGGGGCACTCACCACTTGAGGGGGAGCCCTTTTGGACGGGCCTGGTCTAAAGGGAGGCAGCAAAAAAGCCACTTCCTCCAAAAAAACATCATGGACAGACGATATTCTGCAAAAGGTACGGGCAGTGACTGCTGAGGCTGGGTAAAGTTTTTTCCCCCCGATGAACCCCTTTTCGATTTTTTTGGGACACAGGAAAACCCCTCTTCAGAGAAGCAAGGTGAGCGCTACCACCAGCTTGTCTCTCCCTGTTAAGCTCCAAAAAACACATGTGGGGGTTTTGCTTCCACCCAAGGGGAAATCCTCCCACAGTCTTGCCTAAAAACACAGCCAGAAAAAGAATGGTACCGAATGTCCCCAAAGAGCAACTCTCCCAACCCCCAAAGAGCAGTTTGGAATCAACAAGCCGTTCCAGCATGAGGGCCCCTCCCATAAAGAAAAGGGTGATAACAAATGGCTCGGGAACAAAAACAAGAGATTTTGGTCCATGGCCTGGAAAATCCCCAACTTAATCCCATTGAAACTTTGGGCAACATCAAGAGACGGGGGACAAACAAAAACCTAAAAATTCTGACAAAAAGAAAGCATTATTTTGGCGAGAATGGTGCTATCCAGGATTGGTCCAGAAATTGAAATTTAACAGGGCCCGGAGAATTTCAGAGGGGCCGAAGAAAGGGTCAACACGCAAAATTGACTTGCGCATTAACCTTCAAAAAGTCAATAAAGCTTGTTACTCATAGTTTGCAATTTTTATATTTTTTTTTTGTGATAAAAACATTGTCAAACACACATAAAAACCGAGGGCGCAGATCATGAGAAAATATAATATTTGGTCATTTCTCAAAACTTTTTGGGCCCGACTGTAAGAAAAGCATTAATGGATTTAGTCCCTCCCAAAAATTCTGATTTTCAAGGGGGCTGACTATCAGAAGTCAAGTGATGCATAAAACGTGTTCTAATCCCGAGAAAGGGGCTAGCAACCTTTTTTAAAAGAACGAGGCCATGCTTTATTTCCCCCCAATATTTTCTTGAACTGCAGGAGTAGCCCAGTGCGTACTCACTTTTTCCAAAGGGGCCGGGGTCACACAAAAACGAAAAAACGGGGCCGTATTAACGGGCCCTAAAACGCAGAAAAGTCCCCAAAAAGTATCGTATTCATCCTTGCAATGCGAAGAAGCAATTTCCCCGCTCAAACATCCTGTGCCACCTAGGGGGAGATTTTCCCGCCCCTTCAAAAACCCCAATTAAAGGGTCCCAAGACAGTTTTTTCATCCAAAAGAAAAAATAGATATATACACATAGAATAATATAAAAAAATATATATATAAAACACCAACACACTCATAGTGACATAATATATACATATAGTTAATTTTTTACACTTCACATAGTATAATACCGCTAATTTTTGCCCGGGTTTTTTAAAATTTCACACCCGACATGAAAGACACATGGTTTACTTCAGTTAAAAATTTCATTTCAGTATTTGATAATGGTTTTTTAAATTTCTGAGGCATGTTCAAAATTTTATACATGCGGGGGAAAGTGTAAAACGTTAAAAAAAGTGTGGGCCCCGCTTATTTCTCCACCCAAAAGGGAAAGCCAGTGATTTGGGGGAGATAATAAAGCCTAGGGGGTGAATTTAGTTTGGGGGCCCCCCCGGCACTAACACGCCCCCACCACCCCAGAAAAAGGGAAATGTAAATTAATGCACCCTGTCACGCCCGTCTTTCCCATGCCCGGGCAGGGGCGAATGGGGTTAAAAATGGGGTTAAAACGGGGCGCAAAATTTTCAGAAACTAGGGCCGCCAAAAAATTTAGGGGCCAGAATTTTTTTTTATTTTTTCATCATTGCCTCCCACACATCATTTGTCTCCCCCTCATCATCATTTCCCCCCCATCTCATCATTGGGCCCCCCCCACATCATCATGGCCTCCCCATCATCATCAATGCCTCCTCATCATACCCCCAAGCCTCCCCATATCATCAAAGGCCTCCCCATCATCATCATGGCCTCCCCATCATCATCAAAGGCCTCCTTATCACCCCATCATGCCTCCCCATCATCATCTGGCCTCCCCACACATCATGGCCTCCCCTCATCACAGGCCCCCCATCATCATCATTGGGCCTCCCACATATCATTCCCTCCCCCTCAATCATTTCATTGCCTCCTCATCATATCATTTCCTCCCCCTCTCATCATTGCTTCCTCTCATCATCAATTTATTGCCCCCCTCATCACATTTCATTGCCTCCCCATCATATCATTGCCTCCCCATCATCATCATGCCTCCCCCCATCATCAATTGCCTCCCCTCATTTGCCTCCCCATCATTAAAATCGCCTCCCCATAAACCAAAGCCCACCATATCACAATGTTCCCCATCATCACAATGCCTCCCCATCCACAATGCCCCCCCATCATCATCAATGCCTCCCCCTCACACTGCCGCCCATTATCACAATGCCTGCCCATTATCATCAAGCCCCCCATCATCATCAATGCCTCCCCATTATCATCAAAACCCCCCATTATCTCAATACCTCCCCCCTTAATCAAAAGCCTCCCCAATCATCAAAGCCTCCCCATTAATTTCCCCCAAAACAAATGCCTCACCATTATCATCAATGCCTCCCATCATCTCATCACTGCCCTACCCCCACCACCAACACAGCGCACCGCAGCACAAAAGACTCTCTTACTACACACAAAGCACCGCACACATCCCACCACTGAACAGAACACTCTCACCTGTCCGACTCCCGGCGCTCTCTCCCACAGCAGGCCGGAATGAGGACGCATCGGGGGCCTGCTCGAGGGGAAGTGCGGCGCCCCCTGGAGCGGGCAGCGGAGGCACGGGGGGGTAAGTTTTGTGCCGCTGCTGCCGGGGGCCCTAGAAACGGGGGGGGGGGCAGTGGGGGGCCCCGACACCCCCTCCTCCGCAACGGGCGCCGGGGTGCCCGACGGCGGGGGGGCTCCCCCCCCTGCTCAGGGCCCCGACAACCCGGGCGCCAGGCATGATTTTCAGGCCCGGGTTTGCCCGAACCCGGGTTTTAAAGCCACCTTGCTTTGAAAGGTGACTTTAAGCCGGGGTTAAAAAACTGAGAGTTGCCAATTAAAAACACAATTATTAATCTTTTGTTAAAATTAAAAAAAAAACACACACACAAAATTTAAAAAATAAAGAAATGAAATAAACCACATTTTTGACCATTTTTTATTGTATTGGTAATCCTTCTTTTTCCTTTGTTCCCGTAAAAAAAAAAAATAAAATAAAACAACATTTTTCTTACCTACCCGGGCGCCACGGTCCAACGGTAATCCTTCCAAAGGGTTTTCTGGGTTTTTACAAAGCGCGCAGCTAATCGCACTAAATTTACCATTAATTAACCCCCACATGTATGAAAAATTTTTACCAAAAACCCATGAAATTGTTAGTGAAAACCAATATTAAAAACATAAAAGACTGGTTAAATGATGTAAACCCGGGGTCATTTTATGTCGGGGCTGTAATTTTTTTAAAAGCCGGCAATTTAATTACGGGTATTTGCTATGAGACTGTATGAACACATACATATTATCACAGGGCAGTGTAATGTAATTATTTTATATAATATATACTCTCCACACACATCCTACTGATGTTAAACCCTCTTGTTAGATTTTTTTTCAGTTTGCTGGGCACAGACCTTTTTCCCTATTTAGTCTGGCTCCGCCCTTTGGGCCTTGGGGGACTTCTTTGGGATTATCACTCAAGCACCGGGTGTTTAGGTGCCTTACCTGTCAGTTTTGCTTGATCTTATACCAGTTTTTGTTTCTGTTTATTTTCCCGCTAAATTCTGTTGGAGGTGTCCCCCTTTTTCCCCTCCCAGTCCCTAGATCTGTGGGTTTCCCCCCTCGCATTTTAAAGGTCTTCGTTCAGACTACTGGGGACTTTGGGGGTCGTCGCAGGATCAGCCCCCCGTTACATTGGGGATCCAGCCATTCTTTTTGTGGGGCAATTTTCCCATCTTTCCTTATGCTTTTTGCAGTTCATAACAGAAATTTTCACCAAGAAAAAAAAAAAAAAAAAATCTCAAAGGGAAAAGACTTTCTGTTTCCATCATGGTGTCTTTTCGGATTTGTCTGAACCCCGCGGGGTCTCTCTCTGGAGGGGGGCTGAAACCAGCAACCGTGATAGTTTTTTCTGGAGCACTTTCTGGAGCCAAAGGGGCGTTTTGCCGATTTATTTTTTGGTGAAAAACAAGATTTTTTTTCTTTAAAAAAGCTTGCTTGTTTTAATTTTTTGGGACCCAGCCTGGTGAGAACACGCGCGTAGGGTTTTATAATGTCACTTTCGCAAAGAACCTCAGGACTGGGCCTTTCCTGAACCTAGTGATCCATGCTTTTGACAGTGGTATTTTTTTTTTTTGGGGAGATGGGGCGATCCTACGTTTTCTCACTGAAAAACAGAATTGAGACGGTTGAGACAGGGATCGTAATGTGGGAAAAATTTGTACTCACTTCCGTAGGTGGTCCCTCGGGGGATGAACATTCAGCTTTAAAAGTTTTTTCTTTCAGGATTTAAATAAAAGGGTTAAAAAATTTTTGGGTTGCTTTATCCATACCCGGAAATTGCAAGAGGAGCATTAGCCAACGGGGGGATAGGAGACTGCGGCAAGGGTTAATGAGAGTAAATTTTCCTTGTCATCCCCCAAATCGGAGAGGGCTTTTCGAAAAATTGCAAGCCGTGGAAATTGGTGCATGCACCTCACCCCGGGGAAAAAGAAACCAGTTTGCTAAAGGTTTGTGTTTCCATTGTGGCAAATCAGCATTTCATTAAAACGTGAGTTTCGAAGAAAAAAGAAAAAAAAAATGAGGTCAGTGTCCCCCATAGCTTTTTTTAAACAAAAAAGGGTGTCTTTCTTTCTGCTACCACGCTGTTTGGGGGGGAATTAAATGGATTTTTCGGGTTTTTGTGGATTGTGGTTCAACTCTAAAGTGATTGTGGGAAATTTTTGGAAAAAACAAAAATTTAAAAAACCCAAACTTCTGTCCCCTTTTATTGTTTCGGGGGGCTCTCCCTGAAAAAGTTCCACCATCTGTAAATTTTCCTCTTACTATTAATGGTGTTCATCAAAAATTTTGGGTTTTTGGATTTTTGAATAATTTGCCCCCCCGGGTAAATTTTAGGTTACCCTGGAAAAATTGCAAAATCCGTACGGATTGGTCTACCAATGAAATAAGTCCTGAGTCCAAGTGTTATGACAAGTTTTGTAACGGGCGTTTGCTCTGTAGTTTAAGGGCGATTCCCTGACCATTCAGGATTTTGGAAAATGTTTTTTCGGAAAAAATCGCATTTGCCTCCTCATGAGATATGATTGGGGGCGATTGTTTTGTCCCGGAGCGACCTTCCAAAAAAGTCGTTTATTAATTTTGACTTTTCCGAAGAAAGGTTTTTGGGAGAATCAACAGACAAGCTTGGCCGCCGTCACATTAGGCCTTCCAAATCTCCTGTGGGGTTTGGATTTTTTTTTTTAAAAAAAAGGACGGCGGTTTACCCCCGTCTAACTTCGTGAGTTTAATAAGTTTACTGTCGCAACCTTACCCACGTCTTGATTCCGATTTTTTTAAATCAGTTATGGGGGCCAAGGGGTTTTCCGAAAATTTTTTTCGAGGGGCAACAATTTTGTTGCCATGAAGGAGGGGGATGAAGGAAGACGTTTTTAAACACCCACGGTCATTTTGAGAATCGGGTCATCCCTTTGGGTTTTTCCAGTGCTCCGGCTTTTTTCAGAACTTTATTAAACATCCTAGACTTTGATGGGCAGAAGTGTGGTTGTGATTTGGAACTTTTGATTTTTTTCACCAGATTTGGGAGTCTCAGGGGAGGATGTGCGTGAATATTACAGTTCGAGTAAAATTTTTTCACTTTTTGCAAAACTAGAAAAATGTGAGTTCCTGTACAGAGACTTAGCTTTTTTTTCCTACTTGTCTCCGGGAAAGGGGTTTGAGATGGACCCTGTAAAAGTCAAGCGGGGGGATTGGCCTCCCTTTTGGTGGAAATAAAATACAGAGTTTTTGGGGGTTCCCCAAATTATTAAAAAAAATTTCATAAAAAAATTTCTTTATTTCCAAACCTCTGACCGTCTCACCAGGGAAAGGTGCGATCGGTTTTAGTGGACCCGCTGAGGCCATTGAGGGTTTTTTGTTGCAAAGGGGAGGTTTTTGTCCTGCTCCCATCCTTAGCGCCATGGACTAAACCATTTTGGGTTTGGGGGGATGCTTTTTTCGGGGGGGGCGGGGGTTTGCTCAGAAAAACGGATGGAGTACACCCTTTCTTTTTTTTTTAAAGAAATTTTTTTTTTTGATCGAAAAAATTATGATAGGGAATGGGAAAAGTTGGGAATTAAACTCGCTTTGAACACGGGTCTTTTTGGGGGACGGAATTTCCCCCTTCAATCTCACCGATTAAAAAATTTATCTACCTTAAAGCTGCCCAAAAACTTTAATGCCCCAAACTAGGGGCACGTTTTTCCACCTTTAATTTTACCGTTTTCTTTTCAAACCCAGTACTAAAAAGTTAAAAACTGATGCTTGCCAAAGCTTTTTTTCCTTGGGGGGTCTGAGGAGGAAAAAATTTTTTCAAGAGGGGGGGTTTTTATTTCGGTTTTTGGACTCCGGTTGGGAAGAGAGATTTTTAAAGCACAGGAGAAGCCCCATCAACACGCCGCATGGAGGTTGTTTGTGCCCGGGGCCCTGAGGGGAGTTTGTTGTTTAAAGTCAGACTCTCGGGGTTTCAGGCACCGGAAAACTCTAGACCAAGGAAATTTTTGGGCGCGCTTTTGGTGGGCCCGATGGCAGAAGAAGCATTAAGTGGGTGCGCAATGCACTGTGGTGCTAGATCTAAAATCTTCCAACCCCTCGCAGGGTTGCTTGGCCCTCGGAGTCCCATCCCTTGGGGAACACTTTGGCTATGGACTTTATACGCCCCCCCCCCTGGGGGTTTTCACTGCACCCTTGGTGGCGGGGACCGTTTTGGGAAAGATGTTCATTTGGGTTTCCCTTTCACAAATTGCCCTCGCTAAACTCTCGCTAAGGCCTTTGTCAAGGAAATAGTCAGCTACATGGCGTCCTCTGACTTTGCCGTAGGGGACCTCAGTTTGTGGCCGTTTTTGCCGCTTTTTGTGACAGGTGGGGGGTTTATTGCCTTTTCACCGGGTATCATCCGAGCTAATGGCCAGACAAAAGGAAAAACAGGGTTGAGCATTTTTTTGCGTTGTTTTGTACTGAAATCGAGGGGGGGCGATTTCTGCCCTTTCTGAGTTTGCTCAACAACCATACACCCTTTTGGGGGTTGTTCGCCTTTTTTTGTTTGACGGGAGCATCCGTTTTTTGGGTTTTTTTCCCAATTGGGGATCGCGACCTAAGGGGAGAATTTTCGGGTGTTGGAAGATGGACGAGTGGGGGTAATCTTCAGGGGGCTAACAAAAGACCCAAAGTGTATTTGAAGAAAACGACAAGAGTTTTGTTTGCTTTTGGGTGACAGGGTTTTGGGTTGCCTCTAAAATCTGCGCTTGGGATTCCGTCAAAAAAATTGGTCCCAAGTTTGTAGGCCCCTTTAAAGGTGCTTCGGGTTTTTAACCCAAATCGTTTTTTTAAGTTGGAGCTCCTACCTCCGGGAAAAACCGGGGTTAAATGTTTCTCTCTTGAAAAAGCTGGGGGTCTCAGAGGAGACGCTCGGCCACTGTTCCCCTGTGGTGGGGAGGGGGCAATAGACATTTCCCGCATCCTAAATTCAAACGGATAGGGATTTTTGCATCCCCTCGTCGTTTAAAAAGGGTTTGGACCCGGTTAACCGGGGTGGGGGCGGATGGTTTCTGCGTCTAACTTGCAAGCGTTTCAAAAGGGGTTTTCCGGTGCCAACCCTAGGGACCAGGGGTTCCTCTTAAAAAGGGGGGGTACGAAACCCCTTGTTAATTTTGTTTGTTTTGCGGGCACAACCTTTTTTCCCTATTTATCGGCTCCGCCTTCGGGGCCTTGCTGGATTTCTTTGTATTATCTACTTTTAAGCAGCCGGGGTTTAGGTGCCACTCTTCATTTTTGCTTGTCTTATATCTCAGTAATTTTTCTGTTTAATTTTCCCTGCTACAATTTCTGTTAGGAGTGTCCACCTTTTCTCCCAGTCCCTAGATCTTGAGGGATTCCCCCCCGCAATATAGGCTTTGTCAAACTAGCGGGACTTTACGGGTCGGGTCGCAGATCAGGTTCCCAGTTACATCGTAGGATCCAGCTCTTTTTAAGTAGGACGGTTTTTCCTCTTCCCTTGGGTTTAGCAGTTTTATAACAACTGAGCATGTCAAAAGGCAGCCAATTTCATCTCCCCCCACACGCCTCACTACTGAGCATTACGTACATAAAGTGAGAACAGATTCATTCCACGCACTGCCCACTATGAGCAGTACATAAGTGCAGCACAGATTCATCCCACAGCCTGCCTCACTACTGAGCAGTACATAAATGCAGCCAGATTCATCTCCACAGCCCGCCCACACTGACAGTACATAAAGGGGCCCCAGATTCAACCACGCCGCCCACAGGCTTTTACATAAAGTGCAGCACAGATTCCCCAAGGGCCCGCCACTACGAGCCGTACATAAAAGTGCACACAGATTCATCCCCCAGCCTGCCTCACTACTGAGCCCCACATAAAGTGCGCACAAAATTCATTCCCAGCACTGATCCTACTGGGCCTTACATAAAGGCAGCACAGATTCTCTCCCCAGCACTGCTTTACTCTGAGCATGTACATAAAGTGCAGCACAGATTCATCTCCACAGCACTGCCTCACTACTGAGCTGTACATAAAGTGCAGCACAGATTCATCTCCACAGCACTGCTCACTACTGAGCATGTACATAAAGTGCAGCCCAGATCATCTCCCAGCACTGATCACTAAAGCTGTCATAAAGTGCACACAGATTATCTCCACAGCACTGCCTCACTACTGAGCATGTACATAAAGTGCAGCACAGATTCATCTCCACAGCATTGTCACACTGAGCAGTCATAAAGTCAGCACAGATTCATCTCACAGCAGTCATCTACTAGCATGTACATAAAGTGCAGCACGATTCATTCCACACATGCCTCACTACTAGCCTTACTAAAGTGCAGCACAGATCACTCACAGCACGTTCACTACTGAGCTGTACATAATGCAGCACAGATCATCTCCACAGCCTGCTCACTACTGAGCTGTACATAAAGTGCAGCACAGATTCATCTCCACAGCCTGCCTCATACTGAGCTGTACATAAAGTGCAGCACAGATTTCTCCACGCCTGCTCATACTGAGCATGTCTAAGTGCAGCACAGATCATCCCACAGCACTGTCACTACTGAGATGTCATAAAGTGCGCACAGATTCATCTCCACAGCACTGCTCCTACTGAGCTGTACAAAGTCAGCACAGATTCATCTCCACAGCACTGCTCACTACTAGCGTACATAAATGCAGCACAGATCATCTCCACAGCCTGCCTCATACTGAGATGTACATAAAGTGCAGCACGATTCATCTCCCAGCACTGCCTCACTCTGAGCTGTACATAAGTGCAGCACAGATTATCTCCCAGATGCTCACTACTGAGCTGTACATAAAGTGCAGCACAGATCATCTCCACAGCACTGCCTCACTACTGGCTGTACATAAAGTGCAGCAGATTCATCTCCACAGCACTGTCACTACTAGCATGTACTAAAGTGCAGCACAGATTCATCTCCACAGCTGCTCATATGAGCTTCTAGGCCCATCTCTCAAATTCAATATAATAAGTGCACACGATTCATCCCACACATGTACTACATTCATAGTGCAGCACAGTTCCTCAACACTGTCACTACTGACTGTAAAAGTGCAGCACGATCATCCAGCACTGTCACTATGACTGTACATAAGTGGCACAGATTCATCCCACAGCTGTCACTATGAGCTGTATAAAGTCAGCAAGATTCCTCCACCCTGCCACTACTGAGCATGTATAAAGGAGCACAGTTCACTCCAGCATGTCATGAGCATGTCAAGTGCGCACGATTCTCTCCACGCGTCATATGGATCTAAAGGCGCACAGTATTCCACAGCTGCCTCACTATGGCTTACTAAAGCAGCAAGATTATCCCACAGCACTGCCTCACTACTGAGCATGTACATAAAGTGCAGCACAGATTCATCTCCACAGCACTGCTCACTACTGAGCTGTACATAAAGTGCAGCACAGATTCATCTCCACAGCCTGCCTCACTACTGAGCATGTACATAAAGTGCAGCACAGATTCATCTCCACAGCACTGCTCACTACTGAGCATGTACATAAAGTGCAGCACAGATTCATCTCCACAGCACTGCCTCACTACTGAGCCTGTACATAAAGTGCAGCACGATTCATCTCCACAGCACTGCCTCACTACTGAGCCTGTACATAAAGTGCAGCACAGATTCATCTCCACAGCACTGCTTCACTACTGAGCTGTACATAAATGCAGCACAGATTCATCTCCACAGCACTGCCTCACTACTGAGCATGTACATAAAGTGCAGCACAGATTCATCTCCACAGCACTGCCTCACTACTGAGCATGTACATAAAGTGCAGCACAGATTCATCTCCACAGCCCTGCCTCACTACTGAGCATGTACATAAAGTGCAGCACAGATTCATCTCCACAGCACTGCCTCACTACTGAGCCTGTACATAAAGTGCAGCCAGATTCATCTCCACAGCACTGCCTACTAAGCTGTACATAAAGTGCAGCACAGATTCATCTCCACAGCACTGCCTCACTACTGAGCATGTACATAAAGTGCAGCACAGATTCATCTCCACAGCATTGGTCACTACTGAGCATGTACATAAAGTGCAGCACAGATTCATCTCCACAGCACTGTCACTACTGAGCATGTACATAAAGTGCAGCACAGATTCATCTCCACAGCACTGCCTCACTACTGAGCTGTACATAAAGTGCAGCACAGATTCATCTCCACAGCACTGCCTCACTACTGAGCATGTACATAAAGTGCAGCACAGATTCATCTCCACAGCACTGCTCACTACTGAGCCTGTACATAAAGTGCAGCACAGATTCATCTCCACAGCCTGCTTTACTATGAGCATGTACATAAAGTGCGCACAGATTCATCTCCACAGCACTGCTTCACTACTGAGCATGTACATAAAGTGCAGCACAGATTCATCTCCACAGCACTGCCTCACTACTGAGACTGTGCATAAAGTGCAGCACAGATTCATCTCCACAGCACTGCCTCACTACTGAGCATGTACATAAAGTTGCAGCACAGATTCATCTCACACAGCACTGCTTCACTACTGAGCTGTACATAAATGCAGCACAGATTCATCTCCACAGCACTGCCTCACTACTGAGCCTGTACATAAAGTGCAGCACAGATTCATCTCCACAGCACTGCCTCACTACTGAGCATGTACATAAAGTGCAGCACAGATTCATCTCCACAGCACTGCCTCACTACTGAGCATGTACATAAAGTGCAGCACAGATTCATCTCCACAGCACTGCCTCACTACTGAGCCTGTACATAAAGTGCAGCACAGATTCATCTCCACAGCACTGCCTCACTACTGAGCCTGTACATAAAGTGCAGCACAGATTCATCTCCACAGCCCTGCCTCACTACTGAGCATGTACATAAAGTGCAGCACAGATTCATCTCCACAGCACTGGTCACTACTGAGCATGTACATAAAGTGCAGCACAGATTTATCTCAACTAAAAGCTGAGATCCTTAGATCAGACATTTCTAGGACATTTTATAACTTTTCCAAATATTATAATATATATATATATATATATATATATATATTTTATTTATTATATATATTATACCGACCCCACCAAAATGAACACCGACTGGGACACAGACTCCACGGCCCTGCCTAGAACAGTGGGATATATTCAGATTAATAGATTGTCATTTATCTAAATAAAAAAAAAAAGTTTAAAAAAGAAAAATCTATTTAAAGCATAATAAAAAGAGTTCAGCGGAAAAAGCTGAAATTGACATTAGTCATATCATTTAGTCTGTTTATGTTGTTACAGAGCATTGGAAATGTCATTTTAAAGTGAGGTAATTTGATCTCTTGGAGAGTTATTAAAAAAAAGTGTGGCAGTATAAAAGCGATCATTTAAATACTGGTAAATAATGTTTATGGGGAACGTACAACAGCTGGATATCATTACCCCAATGCTCACGCATCGCTCTGTGTACAGTACCGCGGCACTGCTGGTTGTGCTGGCAACAAAGCCGGTGATCAGGAGCCTGCAAATATTTATTAGGTATAAGTGTTAGGTATATTTATACTGCAAGTCTGAATAAATATTAGACTCTTGATGTCTGCTCACAGTGACTCACTAACAGCCGCCTGGTATTAGCAGGAATGCTGCATGTCCCAATACACGGTCAGGAGTCTCAATGGAATCTTGGTCTTTTAAGATATTTTTTCATTTTATCTGTTATATCTTATTCTAGAATAGGATGAGCTGAACAAATTAATATATAGGTTTGTGGGAAAACATTTAACTTCTATCCCCTTATTTTAAAGTGTAACATTTGTTTTAATATTTATTTTACAAATCAATAGTACACATGAAAATAAGAACCTTTATAATAAATCTTATCAGAGAAATCTGCTTCTTTCTCAACCAAAACTGTCAAGTTCAGACATCATTTGTGCCTGCAGAGGTCAGAGGTAACAATTAGCGATGAGTGAACGTGTTCAGATAAGGTGTTATCTGAGCATGCTCTGGAGCTAAACGAGTATCTCCAGCGTGATCGAAAAATATGTTTGAGTCCACACGGTGGCATGTCTCGAGACTATTCGACAGCCGCAACACTTGCCTCACAAACAGACAATCCCTGCATGTGTTGTCGAACAGCCGAGAGACATCCAGGTTAAGGGGACTCAAAACATATCACGAGCGTGCTCTGATAACACCTTATTCGAGTACGCTCACTCATCACTAGTGACAATCTCTGAGCAAAGTGACTTTTTTGATTGTGTACTTGCAGGAAAAACTGCAACTTTTGGAGCTAGTTGCAGGTTTTGACTTTTCCTGAACTTACGGTAATTTTCAAAAATCTGCAGCAAATTCATGGTAGAAGTTGCTATGCTGCAGATTTGATAAGCTACACAGCAAATTAGTTTCTGCACAGAAATATTTTGCAACATGTGGATGAGACTTCAACAAATCTTACTTTCCTCTCACTATATAGCTGTATATTGCTGCAGTTTTCCATTTGCAAATATGTAGCAAAACGACATATCAATTAACGCTGAACCTCACACGTCCAGAAACACTATTTACCTGCAGATATAGGGTTAATCTGCAGGTATATAACCGGCTTACTGGACTACAGAGAGAAAGTTATGTTCTCCATGCAGCCGCTCTCGGTCAGTCATCGGGGCGGTGAAGAAGACCGTTTCGTGGCACACTACATCGTGCGCGTGGCTGTAATCACTCCACGGCAGTCTGACTGACAGCGAGCGCTACACATACATTACACAGGAGGCTGTCAATCAATGTGCCGTGACTGAAGACGCCCCTATACCACCCCCATAACCGGAGGGGAGCAGCTGCATGGAGAATAAAACCACATTCTCTGCCTCCATCCACTGCTCCAGTAATCAGGCGATTTACCTATAGATTCCTCCTATATCTGCAGGTAAATAGCATTTCTGGATGTGACCGGTTCCCTTTAAGGTGCATAGTTACATAGGTATAAATAAGATATAGGTCCGTCAAGTTCAATCTTCCTTGTCAGGGAACATATTCTGACACTCAAGAGGTCATGGCTGCTTTAGTACACCAGTAGTATAAGTTATTATTATTATTATTATATTATTATTTCATTGAAAAAGTAAAAAAAAAAAAGAGCAAAATGAAAATAAAAAGAAAACACCACTCCCTACTGGAAAAAAAAAAAAAAAGCGATAACCTGAAGGACCAGCAGTAATGGTTCACATGTGAGACCACATCATCCTGAGGCCGTTCCTTCATGGTGTCATGTCCCATATTGTAATCCAATAGTATGTTTTCCAGGAGGTATTCATTTTGCCTCCTCATTTCCTTTCTTTCTTTAGGGCATGTCAGTAAAACAATGTTTGTGAAAAAAGAACAGGGTCTTAGGCTATTGTCACCCTTGCTGGAGGAACGCGCCATCTCCGATATCTCCCCTTAGTGCACTGCCTGCAAGCAAAGTCTTCGCTACACTCATTCCCCAAGTTCCATGCTGAAAATAGGTGTATTTCTAAATTATTTGTTTCTTCAGACTGCAATAAGTAGGTCTGTTGATTTCTGTAGTGAGAACCACAAATGATTTAATGGGAATCTCTTACTAGGTTTTTTTCCACCTCATCTGAGAGCAGCAGAATGTAGGAAAAGAGACCCTGATTGCAGTGATGTGTCACTTAGTTTACTGGGTGCAGCAGCTCTGACACAAGCAGAGTATTTAGCCATAGCATGAAGCAGAGCTAAGAAAGCTAACCCGCCCACATTAGGCTCTCTGTATACATTGTATAGTGACTAAGCAGTGGTGGGGGTGTGGTTGGTCCAGGTCTCAAGCGGGCAAAAATCGGGACAGTGATAATGTTCTGCTGATAAAACACTTATTATATTGAAAGAACAGCACACAGTCTATTAAGTGACACATCGCTGGAATCAGTATCCCGGCCCCTACCTCATGATGTCTTCAGATACATAGCAAAAACCTGCTTTAAAGCGTAACTATAATTTTAATATATTGTAGTAAGGGATATTCCCACATTTAGAAATGATCACCTACACATTGGATATGCTGTAATTTGCTGATTTGTGAGGATCCAACTACTTGGACCGGAATACATATTGATAATGGGGCTTAGCCATAACTGAATGTTTTAGTGGCCGAATATGCACACCAAAACTTAATTCAATCTCTAGGAGCGTGCTGGAAAAAGTGGAGTGCTGTACTCGGCTATCTCCGAAGTTCCATAGAGAATGAATGGAGTGGTGGTGCAAATATCTACCACTGCTCCATTCAGAGCTTTCATTCTGCAGAGCCACATTGTCAGGATTTATAGGGGTACAGCAGTCAGACCCCCACCAGTCAGGAAGCTACCACCTATCCCAACGATAAGTGATAACTTCTAGAAAGGGGAATAACTTTTTAATTATTGTTCGTCGACGGCGGGCTTTGTCCCAATACCCCCACAATAGCTTCCACAACTACTGACCAAACACACTGTACATAGTAGCAGGAATGGAGATACAAACACTTGCTTCCATTTTTATTTTCTCCACTCCGTGGGATACAGGGCCCCAAAATTACTGGCGTGGAGTGTGTTAAATTCTTTATCTTTCAATCGATGGTTTCATTTCTTTCAGCTCTGTGGGTGTCATAGTGGGATGAAAGTACACGTCCAAAGAGCTAAAGAAACACAATGCCCAGTTGAATGCTAAGAATTTAACAGATTAGATGCCAGTAATTTCAGTACCCTGTATCTCTCAAACGGAGTATAGCAAATAAAGACGGGAAAGAGTATCTACATTCCTGCTACTATGTTCCATTCATTTTGTCAAAAGTTGTGAAAGGTGTGCTTTAATCAAGGAGCAACATAGTGTAGAGACAGAGCCCCTGATTCTAGTGATGAGTCCCTTACCGGGCTGCTTGCTGTAGTGTTTATAAAAATCACTGGTTTATCAGCTGGAGATTATCATTAGATTACTAGTAAACCTGCTGCCATGTAGTCCTCCATATTAAAGAGTTCAGTATAACCCAACACTAATTTTCAGCTTTCTTCCTATGTACAGTGTACACAGAAAGCTGCCAATCATTGGTGCGGACAGGTTTATACCGAGCTCAGCATTCAGAGAGCTGCTAGATCTGCAGCAGATAACAGTGATTTTATCAAAACCAAAAGGTCTCTACCCTTAAATTAAGGTGCTCTGACATCAGATCGTGTAAACACGCCGGCCATCAACTGATGAACGAGCAAAATGCTCTTTCATTGGGCGATTGATTAGTTCATGCCGGCCATTAAGTTACTGTTCACAACAAGATATCATCCTGTGTAAACAGCGTGATGCGATGCCAATAATGAGGATACTCAATGTGCACAGAACAAATGTATTCACGATTGTTCTGGGGCATGGAATTCTGCTCGGCCTGTGCGGATTGGCTTATTTAATGAGAACGTATGATTTTATGACGGCACCTTCCCTTTTGATAGGGAAGGTTATCTAAATGGGCCCTTATTCCTTTCTCCACATTGTACACATGGATGAACCGCTTGTGTAGGATGGGGAGACCGTTACTGGCTGAACAAGCTTTCGGCTGACAGTTATCTAAGGTGTACGGGCGCCTACAATCACAACGGACAGTGTGTGTGTGCACTTTTATAAGGGATATCCATTAAAGCATCCATTAAACACTCCGCAAACATTATACATATCCATTCTAAAATATTGATTACAACTTAAATGAACCATGTCGGTGCTTGACACATGTGCCCATGTAATATTCATGCTGCTAGTCCATGTAGCACACTCCTGTACACGCATTAACTACGCTATTGTCCGCAGAAAACAGAGAATGGGAACAAGAGAGTCTGTATCAAAAGAAAAAATCCTCCAGAATCATACCAAATGAGAGCAATAAAAGTAATGCATGATCCTACAACTGCGATGGACCTAAAACTCCTACTAAACTCCAACCTTAGATTTCAGAGTCGTTATTCTAGAATGTCAGAGCCAAATGTTGTGAGACCGCTAACTAAGGGGCTTTTAGGGAAGTTTACCCAATTTTATTTCAATGCCAATTTGGTAACTATTCCTCAAGTCTTTCTGCCCATTCACAGTACAGGTTATTACAATTAATTGATCAAGGAGGGAGGGTGATTGACATCGGGAGATAAATCTTCCCATCGTTCCTTACCCCCAAAAATGCCAATGTCATGATTGACAGCATCATCTAAGATCCTTTGCTGGATATATAACTCCGCCGTCCCCCACAGGCTCAGGAGCTGAGCCTGCTTCATTTAGTGGTGGCGCACTTCTGTGTATGGCAGCCTGGTCAAAGAGTAATTTTACTCCCATGTTGTGAAATTGTTAAAGTTAATTAGACTAGGTGAAAAGAAGTACAATTTAAGATTTGTTTTCTGTCTGCCTCCCTTTTCCAGCTAAGGTAGCATGTAAATGTTTTGGGCACACCTGGTCAAAATTACTTTCATTGTGAACAGTTAAGCAAGTTGAAATGATCTCTAAAAGGCCTAAAGTTAAAGATGATACATTTACTTTGTAATTTAGGCAAAAAAAAAAATCTACTGTCATCTTTTACATTTTACAAACAGCAAAAAGGAAAATGAACAGATGCAAAAGTTTGGGCATCCTTGGAGATTTCTATGCTCAGATAACTTTGACCGAGGTTGCATACCCTAATTAGCCTGTTACTGGTGGGTGGTGGGTGTGGGTACTGCCACACTTAGCGATCTCGTTAGCGATCACGATAACGACGCAAGCTAACGAGATCGTTGGTGTGATCGCTTTTAGGTCGCTAGTAGCTGCCAAACAGGAGATCTCAAAAACGACAAATCAGCGGTCAGCGATCTCTTTAACGACTTTGGCGGTCGTTAGGATCTGTCATTAGCATGTACTGAGCGCTTCTGATTCATAGGAATTTCCAGCATCGCTCCTGCTCTCTGCGTCCTGCTAGCCTGCTTTGCAACTTCTGCGATCCTCTCTGTGACGCAAAAGAGAACTTACAGATATTGCGATCCACTCCGTGACGCTAAAAAACCCTAGTCCCGCCTGCGCCGCTGTCATATGCGTCACAAACGAGGTCGCTCGTCGTTCGCAAAAGGTGCCAAACACAGCGATATAGGCTCACCAGCGGGACGCCAACGATCAAAAAACGGTCCAGAACGCTAGTGAACGATCAGCGACATCACAGCAGGGGCCACATCGTTGCCACACACAACGACGTCGCTAACGAGATCGCTAAATAGTGACGTTTTAGCGATCTCGTTAGCGATCTCGCTTAGTGTGGCATACCCTTTAGTGTTATGGCTTGTTCACTATTGATAAAAATCCAGACTCCTCTAACCTTGTGCCAAAAAAAAACAGCATCCATGGGTTCGCCTAGGCAAGTGCCTAGCACTCTGGAAATTAAAATGGTGGAGGCTCACAAAGCAGGAGAAAGTTATAAGAAGACAGCAAAGCGTTTTCAAGTTTGCCCTTTCCTCAGTTCAAGAATGTACAGTAATTAAGAAATGGCAGTTAACAGGAACAGTGGAGGTCAAGATAAGGTCTGGAAGACCAAGCAAAATTTCAGTGAGAGCTGCTCCTAGGATTGCTAGAGAGGAAAATCACCTTCAGAAAGATTTAGCAGACTCTGGCGTTGTGGTACATAGTTCTACTGTTCAGAGACACCTGCACAAATATGGCCTTCATGGAAGAGTCATCAAAAGAAAACCTCTCCTGCATCCTCACCATAAATGTCAGACAGAAATATGCAAAAGAACATCTAAACAAGCCTGAGGAACTTTGGAAACAATTCCTGTGGACCGATGAGGTTAAAACAGGGATTTTTGTGTACTCACCGTAAAATCCTTTTCTCTGAGACGCTCATTGGGAGACACAGACCATGGGTGTTATGCTGCTGCCACTAGGAGGACACTAAGCTAATACACAAAGAAAGTTGGCTCTCCTCCGCAGTATACACCCTCTGCTGGCTCTAGCCTGAACCAGTTCGGTGTAAAAGCAGTAGAAGAAGGTTAACATCATACCAAGGTACGATCATTCACATAATATTAGTGATCACCACATCGGCTGAAAGAGACTAGCAGAAGTCATTAGACTAAAAAGGGTGGGTGCTGTGTCTCCCAATGAGCGTCTCAGAAAAAAGGATTTTACGGTGAGTACACAAAAATCCCTGTTTCTCCATCGCCTCATTGGGAGACACAGACCATGGGACGTCCTAAAGCAGTCCATGGGTGGGAAACAGCACGACAGCCGAAACCTTAATATACGCAGCGAATAATCTGGTCTACAGATGCGCTGCTGTCGATTGCAGAATTTATCTGCCAAGGGTAAACTCTGAAAAGGCTTAAGTGTAATGGTTAACTAACATGAGAAGACTGGACCAAGTTGCAGCACTGCAACCTTGCTGTATCGACATCCGGGGCCGAATGACCCAGGACGCCTGTACTGACGTAGTGGAGTTTACTCTGAGGTTCGCAGGGATAAGAGACCTCAGACTCGGAAAGCTTCTTAAATTGGAGAGCAGATATATCTGGCTACTGCAGGCTTTTTTTTTTTAAAAAAAGGCAGGTAGGCCTTTTCTGTGTCGCTCTGGAAACATAGAGAGAAAATCCTATTTGGAGAAAGGCGCTGTTCTGTAAGTGTTTGTTACAGCCACCAGAAAGGGAGCTTTCCAAGAAGGAAGAGTGATAGATACATCTTACAGGAGTTTGAAGAAGACCACTTGTAAAGCACCTGAGATCAGATGAAAACAGGGTGGATAGCATTGAGAGAAAACAGTGCCAGGCTTGAATGGAAACCTTTTGGAGGAACTCCAATATGGACGAAATGCCAAACACAAGTGGGAAACAAACGTGGTTGTTAAAACCACCAAGGGAACAAAGCTTTCTCGAATATGATGGTAAATACGCCTGAGAGTAAATTTCTGGACATTGACGATAACGGTGAACGCTACGTGTGGCGGTCAAAGCTCAGGTCGTTAAGCCCAGCCCTCTCGAGTCCTGGCGCTCTGGAAAAAGAAGATCTGGACAGTTTGGTAACCACAGAGGTAGGGGTCTAGATGCACTAGAACCATGTACCACGCTCGTCGTATTCAGACTGTTGCGACGAAAAAACAGTGGGATTCCCTCCGCCTTGAACTTCTGGAAGACACTTGGAATTAGCAGAAGAGGCGGAGAAAAAGTATTGGAAGCGAAAACTGATGCCACAGAAGCACCAGGTCATCTGACCCGAGGACAATTGGGTCACAGAACAGATCTAGAAATGCCGGGACTTTGGCGTTTAGCATAGAGGTCTATATGCAGCGTTACCCAGCATTGCCAGCCGTGCTAAAGGGCTTCCAGGGAAATTAATAAGTGTCCTGGGATCAGGCCCTGGCGGCTGAGAAAAAAATGTGCGCCCTATTTCCTACCCCTAGAACGTGAGCTGCCAACAAAAAGGTAAATGGTTTGTATCGGCCTTTTGCAGAATGCGAGCTACGTCCAGCATAGCTCCTGTGGTTCGTGAGCCCTCCTGACCACAGATCTATGCCACAGCCGTGGCGTGGACTGATTGGATCCGGGGGGAATGACCATCGGGAAGCAGGTAGAAATTGGATAACTAGTTTGATTGCCCAGTTCTCAAGAAAATTGATCAGGAAACTTGATTTCCAAAGGGCAAGCGTCCCTGGACCGTGTGGTGGCGGGAGAGCACTCTTCAACCTAGGAGACTGGCGTCAGTGGTCAACACCAGCACGGGAACAGGAAGAAAGTACTTTATCTTAATCATTAAGGACAACAACGTCCACTACCTCAGAGACCGCCTGATCCGGAGGGACTGGCGAAAATAGCGGTCCAGAGGATGGATATCAGTCCAACGCTGGTAGCAATATCTGCTACAGACGACGGAGATGTAGTCGAGGGAATGGTACTGGTGGATTGTCGGCACCATTTTTTTATTTTTTTTTTTTTTTTAGACCTGCGTTCCAGGCTGCAGGAAAAGGGGACGGCGGAGAGGAAACTTCTGAGCTTCCTGGATCAGTGAAAATCTTTCCTGAAGGGAGAATTATCAACACTCGGGAAGTGTCCAGGCCTGAAAAGAGGATACTCTGAGATAGGATGAAAAGGAATTGCGCAAGTTCTCTAACCGACCTAGACGAGTGAGAGTGTCCACGGTGATGCTGACCCTGTCTGCACAGGCTTGAACGTGCGAACTCTTGAAAAGGAGGTCGTCTGGGTAGAGTAGAATCACTATGCCCCGAGAGCACGGGTGTTGTGAATGGGTTTGAGATGAGTTCTGAGCAGAGGCTCCCTCTGGTGGTTACAAGCGGTACTAGTGAAGATTGTGAGGACTGGGAATCAGGTGTTACTGACTGGTCTTATATAAGGGAGTCATTTTCCCATCAGGGTTGCCGGTGATCAATTGTTCTGGTCTGAATCCTTCTTTCCAGTTTCCCTTGTAGCCTGCTGTGTCGTGTCTGCATCTCCTGCTATCAGATAAGACATTTTCTTCTTTTGTGTTTGTGCTATATTTTTGCATTTTGTCCTGCACTTCTGTGGGGGCCTTCAGGGTCCCCTCCGGGGGCTTTTGCCCTCTCTGTTTAGTTCAGCCACTGAGTTTTGTACTTTTGCTTTTTCCAGTTTTTTCAGTGGCTGCTGTTTTGATTTTGTTACACCAGAGAACTAATTTAGGTGGTAGAGGTCGTGTGATCTCAGGTGATTTTGAAATTAGTAGAGTTGGTGTTTTTCAGGGTTTTCTGAGATTGCAGTAAGTACCCTTCCTGTCCTTTTCTATTTAGATAGTTTGGGCCCCAGCGTTTGCTCATTCTATTTTCTTTCTTTGTCAGTATTTCCTCTTGTCTAACCGCCATTACATGTTTGGGGGCTTTCTATTATCTTTGGGGTTCTGCTCCGGGGCAGATAGCTTTCCTATTTCTGTCTTTAGGTGTAGTTAGTTTCTCAGGCTGTGACGAGGCGTCTAGGACCAACATAGGAACGCTCCACGGCTGCCTCTAGTTGCGGTGGTTAGTCAGGGTACTGCAATCTCATAGATTCCAACTGCTCTGGTGTATTTCCTTTTTTACCTGCACTCCTCAGCTACCGATACATAACAGTATCACCGGCCCATAAATTGCATGGTACTCACAGAAGGGAAAAAATATTGTGAAGGAAGAAAGGTTGTCAGAGTTGTCAGAGATATTTTTCTGTTTGTTGCATTTTTTTTTTTTTTTTTCCCTCTGTATCTCTGGGTGCTGGGGAGGATCTTTTCTCCCAATGGGGTTTGCACAGTTGTCTGGCCGTGTGGATCAGCTTGCCACTGAGGTTCAGAGTATTGCTGCATATCTTGCTAGGTTGCCTGTTGTGGAACCTAGGATCCCCATGCCAGATTTGTTTTTAGGGGATCGAGCTAAGTTTCAGAATTTCAAAAATAATTGTAAATTGTTTCTTGCCTTAAAATCTAAGTCCTCAGGAAACGCAGCGCAGCAGGTTCAAATTATCATCTCTCTCCTGCGCGGCGATCCTCAGGATTGGGCTTTTTCCCTGATACCTGGGGATCCTGTTTTGAGTGATGTTGATGCATTTTTCAGGCTTTGGGGTTATTGTACGATGAGCCTAATTTCACTGATCAAGCTGAAAAAGCCTTGTTGGCATTAAATCAGGGGCTTGATGACGCTGAGTTATACTGTCAGAGATTCCGTAGGTGGGCAGTCCTGACCAAGTGGAATGACGACGCTTTGGCGGCCCTTTTCCGGAAGGGTCTGTCGGATAATGTACAGGATGTTATGGTGGGATTCCCTGTCCCTCTGGTCTCAATGATTCTATGTCATTAGCGATTCAAATTGACAGACGTTTGCGTGAGCGGAGAAGTATGCGTGGAGTGGTGTTGCCTTGTGAGCCAGCTGCTGAGCCCATGCAGTGTGATGGAGTGGTGTCTGGGGCACAGCGTCATGAGTTTCGAAAGCGCAATGGGTTATGTTTCTACTGTGGTGATGCCTCTCATGCTATTTCAGTCTGCCCTAAGCGGGGAAGACGTTTTGCACGCTCGGTTGTCTTGGGTAGTGTTCAGACTAAGTTTTTGTTAACTGTCACTCTGATATGCTCTCTGTCCTCATTTTCTGCTCAGGCTTTCGTTGATTCTGGAGCAGCTATTAACCTGATGGATTATGATTTTGCTAAACGTTGTGGGTTTCCCTTTATACCCCTACAGAAGTCTATTCCTTTACTGGGGATCGATTCTACCCCTTTGGCTGAGAATAAACCCCAGTTTTCTACTCAGGTGATAATGAGGGTTGAACCTGATCACCAGGAGTGCTGCAAATTTTTGGTTCTATATAATCTGCATGACATTATAGTGCTGGGTTTCCCTTGGTTACAGTCTCATAATCCTGTTTTGGATTGGAAATCTGTGTCTGTAACCAGTTGGGGCTGCCAATGTGTTAATACCAACACTCCTGTTTTTTCTGCCTCCCCCCAGGCTGAGGATGTTCCTGACTTTTTGTTTGATTTTTCTGATGTGTTTAGCGAAAGTAAATCTACATCCTTACCTCCCCATAGGAGCTATGACTGCGCTATTGAATTAGTGCCAGGTAGTAAATTCCCTAAAGGTCGCCTTTTTAACTTGTCTGTACCTGAACATGACGCTATGCGGTCTTATATCAAGGAATCATTGGAGAAGGGTCATATCAGACCATCCTCTTCACCCTTAGGTGCCGGTTTTTTCTTTGTGGCCAAAAAAGATGGTTCATTAAGGCCGTGTATTGATTATCGTCTCTTGAACAATATTACTGTGAAATATCAATACCCGTTACCCTTGATTTCTGACCTGTTTTCCAGGGTGAAAAACGCTACTTGGTTTACCAAGCTTGACCTCAGGGGGGCGTATAACCTTATTCGCATTAAGCACGGGGATGAATGGAAGACGGCATTCAATACCCCCGAAGGGCATTTTGAGTACCTAGTGATGCCCTTTGGGCTCACTAATGCTCCTTCCGTCTTCCAGTCCTTCATGAATGACATTTTCAGGGATTTTGTGGACAAATTTCTGATTGTTTATTTGGATGATATCTTGATTTTTTCTAATGACTGGGACTCTCATGTGAAACATGTTCGAACTGTATTCCAGATTTTGAGAGAGAATGCTCTGTATGTGAAGGGATCAAAGTGTCTTTTTGGCGTACAGAAGATCTCATTTCTGGGATTCATTTTGTCCCCATCTGTTATTGAAATGGACCCGGTCAAGGTTCAGGCCATCTGTGATTGGGTCCAACCTACTTCATTAAAGGCTCTTCAGAGATTTTTGGGTTTTGCCAATTTTTATCGTAAATTTATTGGTAATTTCTCGGTTATTGTTAAACCATTAACTGATTTGACCAGAAAGGGTTCTGATGTGGTGAATTGGCCTCCTGAGGCAGTCTCTGCGTTTCAGGAACATAAGCAGAGATTCACTTCTGCTCCTGTTCTACGGCAGCCTGATGTTTCTCTGCCGTTTCAGGTGGAGGTTGATGCCTCTGAAATTGGGGCAGGTGCCGTTTTGTCCCAAAAAGATCCAGAGACCTCTAAAAGTAACCCTTGTGCCTTTTTCTCTCGAAAATTTTCTCCTACTGAACGTAATTATGACGTGGGTAATCGGGAGTTATTGGCCATGAAGTGGGCTTTTGAAGAGTGGAGACATTGGCTGGAGGGAGCCAAACATCAGGTGGTGGTCCTTACGGACCATAAGACTCTGGTCTATCTGGAATCTGCCAAGCGACTCAATCCTAGACAGGCCAGGTGGGCCTTGTTTTTCACACGTTTTAATTTTGTGGTTTCCTTTCTTCCTGGCACTAAGAATGTTAAGGCGGATGCCCTCTCGAGGAGTTTCCTTGCGGACTCTCCTGAGTTATCTGATCCTTCTGTTATTTTGAAGGAGGGTGTAGTTCTTTCCGCCATCTCGCCCAATTTGAGACTTGCTCTGGAGGGGTGTCAGGAGGATAGGCCCGAGCGCTGCCCTGTTGGAAAATTGTTTGTCCCGGACCAATGGAAAAAGTGTGTGATGTCTGAGATTCATTGTTCCGCATTGGCTGGGCATCCCGGAATTTTTGGTACCAGAGACTTGGTTAGTCGGTCCTTTTGGTGGCCTACCTTGTCTCGCGATGTCAGGGAATTTGTGCAGTCCTGCGGGACTTGCTCTCGCTCCAAGCCTTGCTCTCGCTCTAGTGGTTTGTTGATGCCATTGCCTGTGCCCAAGAGACCATGGACCCATATCTCTATGGATTTCATTTCCGATCTTCCTGTTTCTCAGAGAATGACCACCATCTGGGTAATTTGTGATAGGTTTTCCAAAATGATACATCTTGTGCCATTACCTAAGTTGCCTTCCTCCTCTGAATTGGTGCCGTTGTTCCTTCAGCACGTGGTTCGTTTACACGGCATTCCTGAGAACATTGTGTCTGACAGAGGAGTCCAGTTTGTTTCCAGATTTTGGAGGACTTTTTGTTCTAAACTGGGTGTTCAATTGTCTTTCTCCTCGGCATTTCATCCTCAGACCAATGGTCAAACTGAGAGAACAAACCAGACATTGGAGACTTATCTAAGATGCTTTGTGTCTGCTGATCAGGATGACTGGGTCTCTTTTTTGCCTTTGGCTGAGTTTGCTCTTAATAATAGGGCTAGCTCTGCCACTTTGATGTCTCCGTTTTTCTGTAATTCTGGGTTTCACCCTCGATTTTCTTCAGGACAGACGGAAGCTTCTGTCTGTCCAGGTGTTGACTCTGTTGTTGAGCGTATGCAACAGATTTGGGACCAGGTGGTGGAGAGGTTGTCCTTCTCTCAGGAGAGGGCCCAGCGGTTTGCTAGCCGGCATAGGACTGATGGTCCTCGGTTTAAAGTGGGGGACTTGGTCTGGTTGTCCTCAAAGAATATTCCTATGAGAGTAGCATCTCCTAAATTTAAGCCTAGGTTCATTGGACCTTATAAGATCATGGAGATTATTAATCCTGTTTCTTTTCGTTTGCTTCTTCCAGGGACATTTAAGATCCATAACGTGTTCCACAAGTCCTTGTTGAAGAGGTTTGTTGAGCCAGTGGTTCCTGCTGCTGTGCCTCCTGACCCTGTTTTGGTTGAGGGCAATCTGGAGTATGTGGTTGAGAAAATATTGGATTCTCGTTTTTCTAGACGAAGACTCCAGTATTTGGTTAAATGGAGAGGTTATGGTCAGGAAGACAATTCTTGGGTGTTTGCTTCGGACATCCATGCTAGGAGACTTATCCGTGCGTATCATAGAACTCATCCTGACCGACCTGGTTGCTCAAATGAGGGTTCGGTGACCCCTCCTCAAGGGGGGGGTACTGTTGTGAATGGGTTTGAGATGAGTTCTGAGCAGAGGCTCCCTCTGGTGGTTACAAGCGGTACTAGTGAAGATTGTGAGGTCTGGGAATCAGGTGTTACTGACTGGTCTTATATAAGGGAGTCATTTTCCCATCAGGGTTGCCGGTGATCAATTGTTCTGGTCTGAATCCTTCTTTCCAGTTTCCCTTGTAGCCTGCTGTGTCGTGTCTGCATCTCCTGCTATCAGATAAGACATTTTCTTCTTTTGTGTTTGTGCTATATTTTTGCATTTTGTCCTGCACTTCTGTGGGGGCCTTCAGGGTCCCCTCCGGGGGCTTTTGCCCTCTCTGTTTAGCTCAGCCACTGAGTTTTGTACTTTTGCTTTTTCCAGTTTTTTCAGTGGCTGCTGTTTTGATTTTGTTACACCAGAGAACTAATTTAGGTGGTAGAGGTCGTGTGATCTCAGGTGATTTTGAAATTAGTAGAGTTGGTGTTTTTCAGGGTTTTCTGAGATTGCAGTAAGTACCCTTCCTGTCCTTTTCTATTTAGATAGTTTGGGCCCCAGCGTTTGCTCATTCTATTTTCTTTCTTTGTCAGTATTTCCTCTTGTCTGACCGCCATTACATGTTTGGGGGCTTTCTATTATCTTTGGGGTTCTGCTCCGGGGCAGATAGCTTTCCTATTTCTGTCTTTAGGTGTAGTTAGTTTCTCAGGCTGTGACGAGGCGTCTAGGACCAACATAGGAACGCTCCACGGCTGCCTCTAGTTGCGGTGGTTAGTCAGGGTACTGCAATCTCATAGATTCCAACTGCTCTGGTGTATTTCCTTTTTTACCTGCACTCCTCAGCTACCGATACATAACACACGGGATAGAAATAACGGCTGCCATGACCTTGGAGAACAGCCTAGGAGAAGAGGCGAGACTGAAGATTAAAGCCGTGAACTGAAAATGGTTGTCTGCGAAGGCGAAGCGGAGAAATCTTTGTCAGGCTGGGAAGGATTGGAATGAGAGGTGATAACATAGGAAAAATTACATCTTGAAGAGACGCACCCTGACAAACTTGTTCATCAGTTTTACTTCTAGGATGGGACGCACAGTTCCGTCCTTTGGAATGACGAACAGGTTTGGGTAAGAACGCTTTAAACTGTCTGTGTGTGGGAGCGTGAGAATGGTTCCATAGATGCGGAGTACATGAAATGGCCTAATAAGGTGGGGCCGCTTGTTCCTTTTGTCCTTAAAAGACGGGACCGGAGGAAACGAGTTGGCGAGAGGAACAGGAATTCTATGTCCGCCTCTGGAAACCACTAGATTTCAGACCCATGGTCGAGAATACCCGCCAGCCAGACCTGGTAAAGCAGGAGTAGATGGATGACTACCCTGTCCGAGTCTTTCAGATACTGCAATGAGTCATTAAACAGAGAAAACATGTGTGAAGGGGTACCCTTGAGTTTGGACTGTGAGGGTCTGCGTTCCCAGGAATGGAAGAGCTTAAGGAAGTTAGAGACTTCTTCGAGGGGAATCTGCTCGCCACTCTCGGAGCCATAGGGCTCTGCTGATGGTAATGGCGTTGGAGCTATAGGAGCGTCGCCGTCTGATGTCCCTAGGGATGCATGTACCCATAATCCCTGGCCCAGGCTATTTGGTAATCCAGACTAAGCACTTAGTGAGACAAGTTATTGTCTTGACTGATCTTGGCTAGGGCCCTAGTCCGAACCATCATGCTGTGGCCACCTAGGTGACGGTGAGAGAAGGGAAGAGAGTTGCCCCAGAAACCTCAAAAGACTGACCGCGGACCAATTGGACGGTCAGTGGGGATTTTAATAAACAAGCCGTCAGTCAAAGACAGTAGAGGTTAGTAAGCGTGTCGTCATCTAGGATCCATTGTTGGAAACTCTGTCCACTCTCTTTTTAGTGCGTGGACAAAAGGGTACCGTGATTAAACGGCTTTAGCTCAGAGAATCATTTGTCCGGCAAACACTATATCTCTGACCTATGTCAGCAACTCAGGGAGATTAGTAAAAAACCCTGTGAGGACGTTTGGTCCCTTTGAAGGTCTCAGTGAGATAAAGACTAATTTTTAACATTGTACGGCTCTAAGAGCTCTATTAATCGGATCGATGAGGGCATCTAAGGATTCCTGGTAGTCTGGCAAATCCGGATATACGGCCACATGAGACTCATATCCTGAGTCGTGTATGCTGCAATCCCCAGGGACGGGGGAGCTGGAAAGGGAGCATGCGTACACCAAAAACAGCAGAATGCCTGTGAGATGTTAGTTACAAAAATTGGGCATTCTTTGCTGCTATCAGCCCCTGTCTGAGGGCAGAGGGCCTTCGTCGTAAGATAAACTGAAGCCGGAGACTTTGCCTATTCGTTGGGCTTCTGTGAGAAGATACAAACTGCACAGATTGCAGTGGATAGCCTTTGCGGTAATGGGGCATTACACTAGCAAGCTAGGCGTAAGCGTGCGTTTTATCAGTCAGTGCTCCCAGGTCACATGTCCGTGCCGCCAGAGACGGCAGACTGCGTAGCAGTGACTGACGAGTAACGAAGGTCACATGCAAACCACACGCCATCCGCACTGATTATCTGCTCAATCCACCATCCCTTTGATAGGGAGATGGAGAGGTTTTGTTAGCCTCCAGTCACCATTCACCTTTGGGCAGTGGTGATATAGTGGGGCCGCACGGACGCCGCATGGGGCCTCAGATATTAATAGAGACTTGCAGGGAAGGGGTTAAGCGCTGTTAAAGCTTACCCAGGGTCCTGTGTCCTGGAAATGGCGGCCAGGACTGAGTTGGCGCTTCTTCGTTTTTGACGAGAAGCGCCAGAACAGGTGGGAGGATGTATGCAGAGGGGCCGAGAAGCAGGGAGAGCGCCAAAAAAATGTGGGCGGAGCTACCTGGGAGGGCGGAACTGAGGCCTACCCGGCCAAAAGCCGGGGACTAAATTAGAGAGGTAGCCGCGGCAGTTGGAGAAGGCCGCGGCCCTGCTGGACGGCTGCGGCGGAGACTCGCAGCGGCGCAGGAGGTGAGGCGCAGGAGCGACTCTGGTGATTAAGACCGCGGCGGCGGCTGCTTTGAGGAAGCCGCAGCGGTTCCTAGAGGAGCACGGCGGTTGAAGAGGGCGGCATCAAGGAAGCCGGCGGCGATGGGTTCTGAGAGAGAGCACGAGCATGCGACTTTCAATGATAAAGGCCGCAAGCGTTTGGAGGAAGGCCACGGCGGCAGTGGCCAGACCCATGTGGTGATGGAGCAGTGGCGGGCAGTCGGAAAAAACGCCATTATGACAGGCTCGGAAGCTGGTGGGGGATGCATCAGCAGCTGCCATAGAAAAAAGAACGGCAGCGTTTGGGTACTCACTGCGGTGGGAGCCAGCGCATATGCGGTCATACTACCTCAATCAGCCATCTCTTTGATAGGGAGGCGGAGAGGGTTAGTTTCTCATGCACCGCTCACTTTTCATGGTGGTGATGTGCCAACCAGTGGCTGTACTCACGTCGCCGGTATGTAGCAGAGGCGGGAGCGCTGCGCGCCGTCCATCCTCAATCCACCATCCCTTTAATAGGTAGGCGGAGAGGGTTAAATTCTCATGTACCGGGCGCTTTTCATGGCGGTAATGTGCCCAACCAGTGGCTGTACCTCACATCGCCAGTATGATAAGCAGAGTCGGGAGCGCTGCACGCCATCCATCCTCAATCCACCATCCCCTTGATAGAGAGATGGAGAGGTCTCTTTTGCCTCCAGTCACCATCCGCTTTCTAGCAGTGGTGGTGCAGTGGAGCCGCACGGACGCCGCATGGAGCCTCTCTGTTCAGAATTGTTGAGGCAAGCTGGCATGTCCGGCTGAAGAACCTGGCTCCAGAAGGGGGTATTTGGGGGCGACACCCCATGTTCCTGTCTGGTGGTGGTGTGGGGAGAGCGGACCCATTGAAGGAATCCGTCGCCCCTGAGGAGAGCTGAGGCCGCATTAAGGTTGCAGAAGAGGATACGGGGAGACAACACTCCGCGTGCCCGCCTGTTGGTGGTTTTGGGAGATCGGGACCTTGAAAGGCCCCGTCGCCCCTTGAATCCGTAGAAAAAAGCAAAAAAGTAAAAATGAAAATAATAACGTGGGGGTCTGAAACCAGACCATAGTGCCTCCTACAGACACTAAGCAAGAACTGGTTCAGGCTAGAGCCAGCAGAGGGTGTATACTGCGGAGTAGGAGCCAACTTTCTTTGTGTATTAGCTTAATGTCCTCCTAGTGGCAGCAGCATAACACCCATGGTCTGTGTCTCCCAATGAGGCGATGGAGAAAATGAACTCTTTGGCCACAATGATCAAAGGTATCTGTGGAATAAAAAGGGCACAGAATTTCATGAAAAGAACATATTGCCAACCATTAAGCATGGTGGATCAATCATGCTTTGGGTTGTGTTGCAGCCAATGGCACGGGGAACATTTTACAGGTAGAGGGAAGAATGGATTCAATGAAATTTCAACAAATTCTTGATGCAAACATAACACCTTCTGTAAAAAAAAAAGCTGAAGTTGAAAAGGGGATGGCTTCTACAAATGGATAATGATCCTAAACACACGTCAAAATCCACAATAGACTAAATCAGGAGGCGCAAACTGAAGGTTTTACAATGGCCCTCAGTCCCCTGATCTGAACATATAAAATCTGTGGCTAGACCTCAAAATAGCAGTGCATGCAAGACGACCCAGGAATCTCACAGAACTGGAAGAGTTTTCCAAAGAACAATGAATGAAAATCCCTCAAACAAGAATTGAAAGACTCTTGGCTGACTACAAGCTGTGGTACTTGCAAAAGGAGGTACTACTAGTTATTAACCATGGTAATATATATAGTCCCAAATATCTATATTTACAAGGACCCAGTCGGGATATACAATGATACCACATCTGGGTAAAATACACCAGCTTCCAAAAGACAGAAAATTACTGGAGAAAAAATGGAGCTAAACAGCGTTTTTAGAAATGTAAAAATATGAAATTTTATTATAATATTTAAACAAGTCAATAGACATAGGTAGAAAAAACAGTAAATCAGGTAACAAATGCAATGAAACACCACCTGAGCACCACACATTGCTGCCAAAAATATATCAATAGGTGATTAATATAGGTAGTGACTGGCTAGTTATGGTACATAATCGCAATATATAATGTATGTCCATATGGTATAAAACAAACAGATTTCTCAATGAGCAAAGGGTATGCAGGGGATGGTGATCGCCCCCGACGCCGCGTTTCGCAACACCTCAGTGTCGCTTCCTCAAGGGGATTAGTGTGGTGAGTGCAAGGGGATCTTTAAAAAGCCGAAAAACACCGGTCATGTGTCTGTTTATAGCCAATCATATTGCGCGTGTTGCGTGCATGCGCAATAGAGGACAATAAGTCCTCAGCTGTGTAGGGGATCTCCGTCCTATGTAAGCGGAATTTTGTGAGGCAGTGGAGAGTGTGGCGCATCTATATATCCTCTTGCTGTAGTACCTCCTTTTACACTTGTGCAGCAGTGGTGGCGCGCATCGCCCCATGCCCCTTGGTGGTTGGTCGGCGCGGAGATGTCTCTACTGACGTCTCTGAGCCTGTCCAGGGCCGTGTGGGCCTGGTGCGCATGCGCCACACTCTCCACTGCCTCACAAAATTCCGCTTACATAGGATGGAGATCCCCTACACAGCTGAGGACTTATTGTCCTCTATTGCGCATGCGCGCAACACGCGCAATATGATTGGCTATAAACAGACACTGAGGTGTTGCGAAACGCGCGTCGGGGCGATCACCATCCCCTGCATACCCTTTGCTGCCTCTACACTTTGGTAAGACTGGCTGTATGGTCTTTATATTTCCCATTTATCAGCATAGGACACTTAGGCTTTTGCAGCTGCATATTCCCCCTGTATAACTCCATTCTTGGACACACATGAGACTAAGTGATTATGTGGCTGCATACACTGTTGGTCATTAGTTATATATACAATGTTATTCATTGAGAAATCTGTTTGTTTTATACCATATGGACATACATTATATATTGCGATTATGTACCATAACTAGCCAGTCACTACCTATATTAATCACCTATTGATATATTTTTGGCAGCAATGTGTGGTGCTCAGGTGGTGTTTCATTGCATTTGTTACCTGATTTACTGTTTTTTCTACCTATGTCTATTGACTTGTTTAAATATTATAATTAAAATTTCATATTTTATACATTTCTAAAAACGCTGTTTAGCTCTATTTTTTCTCCAGTAATTTTCTAGTTATTAACCATGCACGGTGACCAAACTTTTGCATTGGCCCATTTTCCTTTCTGTAATTTTTAAAATGATAATTTTTTTTTTTTTGCAAAGATAATGTGTCATCTTTAACTTTAGTCCTTTTTTAGATCATTTTATGTTCAACTTGCTTAAATCTTCACAGTAATAGTCATTTTGACCAGCGGTGCCCAAACTTTTACATGCCACTGTATATCTTCCTTTGAGTTTTATGGTTTACGGGTCGTTGTCAAGGGGACCACTGCAGCCGTCCTAGACCGATGGCCTAACGGTCTGTTTACCATCTGGGATCTGCAGCTGTCGGCTAAAGGCAGATCCCTGCATGGTATCAGAACGGGAGAACAACACAAGTCCAGAAAGGGGTGGTGGAAAATGAAATGGGCATCTCTATTGGTTCCACCACTGATCAAAACTATGACCATGTTCAACACTGAAGCACTCAACAAAGCTACACTGATAGATTTGGGGAAGAAGGGAACAGTGCAGCTTGCAGTGTATGGAAATACTTGCAAGCTGCATTAAATAGTAATAAACTTGAATATAAAAGGCAGAAAAAGGATTGAAAGCAAACAATGGATGAAAACACTAAGAAACAAGAACAATCCTGATTTTGCTGATAATGGACTCCTCTTTTTGAAACCATACTGGGAAAAACATTTTCTGCAAAAATCAATAACTCATAACAATGTATATCTAGATCGCTTTATCTAGACATAAAATCAGATAGATAGATATATATACACATTTTTATGAAAACAATAGATTGTCATACAAAAGATGCTACTTAGACAGATAGATACACATTCAGCTGGACAATAGCATACATGGTATATATCAATGGCATTTATAGCCGCACACCATAAAATCTCGGCAGCATACAGCCGCTGCCTGGAGGAATCCAACAACATATGAAGGATGATAAATGAAGAGACAATGGCACAGCAGGTAGCGGTCCATGCTTCCAGCTGCTCTGTGCAGTGTTGCCCGCAGAATTTGCTTTCTAATCAATCACATCATCATCACATCAGGGAGACGGAGGCAAACAGTGCGCAAGATTAGGATGAAAATATCCACGGCGGTGAAGCTTTCTGTACATCAGGAACAGCAGACAATTCTAGTAATATTTATGGAACATCAAATCAACAAATTGTTTTTTTTTTTTTATCAATTACGGTAGATTTTTTTTACAATTCTAACTACCGTAGGTATATTTTTTTTTTTCCTGATATTTTGTCTAGCAATCCTCATTTTGTTATTAGTGCATCAATTAGCCACATATCCAAAACATATTCTGTACATAGAAGGTAGAATTGAAAAAAGTGAAATATACCCTACATTTATTAACAAAAGTAATATTTTAGATTTTCCCACATTATACCTGAGAACGGGGCCCTATCCGCCCTATCCGACTCCACCGGGAATGGAGAGATGGCCATGCGTACGCTCTCTCTATTCACTTTTTTAAGGAGTCAAAAAATTTAAAAAAAATTACAGAACGTATAATTTTTACAGATTTCAGAGCTTCCATACAAATGATGAGAGACTGGTGCATGTCTAGCCAAGTCTACAAGACATTAAGCATTATGCAGATATGCTATAAATGTCCCGAGATTGGGACAACCTCATAAAGCCTCATTCAGATGGCACTGATTTTTCTGGTACGCAGAATATGGTGCGATTTCCATCAATGTTTTTTATTCCGTTTTCATCAGCATTTCATTTTTAACCATCAGAGTTTCATCAGTGATTTTCTTGAATAAAAAAATAAATTGAAAAGCTTCTTCTATCCAGTACAATGTTAATCACGGACACTGAACAGACAGCACACGGATGACATAGTTGACCATCAGTGACCTCTTGTGGACCCATAGACTTGTATGGTTAATTTTGGCATACGACACCAATCAAAAACAGATACCATACCTTTCAGTTTATCATTCCGGACCACTAGGTCCACAAAAAAAATACAGTAAACAGCCAGAGACTATAATGGGGACAAGTTTTATCAGTGAAAAACAAGTGTGATTCAAGGATGTCTGAATGCGACCCTAAAGGTACTGCCACACTAAACGCTCCCGCTAACGATCACAATAACGACGCATACTAATGCGATCGTTTTTGTGATCGTTTTAATGTCGCTAATAGTTGCCACACTTAGCGATCTAGTTAACGACGCATAAGCGGTTAGCGATCTCATTAACGACTTTGGCGGTCATTGTGATGTAAAAAACAGCGCACATCGTTCACAAAAGGTGCCAGACACAGCGATATAGGCTCACCAGCGGGACGCCAACGATCTAAATACGGTCCAGAACTCTAGTGAACGATCAGCGAGATCACAGCAGGGGCCACGTCTTTGCTACATGCCACACACAACAGCGTCACGAACGAGATCGCTAAATAGTGACGTATTTTAGCGATCTCGTTAGCGACGCTGTTTAGTGTGGCATACCCTTAAGGTCAGTTAGAAGAGAACAGACAGAAAAAGCTAAAAACTATTGGGGAAAGTTCACACTGGGCATTTTTACTGTTTTTTATGCTAATTTTCAGCTGCTTTTTACAGTACCAGCAAAGCCTAGAAGATTTCAGAAATCTCATGCAAACACATTGTTTTTTTGTCATCAGGATTTTGTGCTTCGCTGCTTTTTTTGGACATAGAGCATGTCACTTCTTTCAACGTTTTTGCAGCGTTCTTCACCCACTGGCTTGAATGGGTGTTGAAAGAACGCAGCAAAAACGCAGGTATCATTATCTGCAGCGTTTTGGATGCAGAAAAGTCATGGACAGCAAGCATGCATAGAGACACAAGTTATCCCCAAAAACGCACCAAAAGACGCAACAAAACATGCACCAAAAACGCACCTAAACCTGCGTTTTTGCCGCAGCTTCTTTCCTGCCAAGAAATCAGGTTTTGCTGCAGAAAAATAATGCAGCAAAAACGCCAAAGTGAGTAAAAGTCAGGATACAATGAAGATAAAACTACTAGTGATGAGTGAACGTGGTTGGATAAGATATTATCGGAGCATGCTCGTGTGATAACCGAGTGTCTTACTCGTGCTCGAAAAATATGCTCGCGGCCCTGCCCCTTCATGTCTCGTGACTGTTCAATAGCCGCAACACCTACAGGGATGGCTTCTTTGTTAGGGCTATCCCTGCATGTGTTGCAGCTGTGGAACATCTGCAGGACATGCAGCCGCGGGGACTTGAACATATTATTCAAGCATGCCAAAGTCACTCTGTTATCACACGAGCATGCTCCGATACCTCCTTATCTGAGCACATCACTGAAAACTACTGCTAATCAATATACAGGCAAGCCTATAACAGAATATAATGCAAGTCCCTGAGGAAGCCATGTTTAGTGGCAAAATGCATGGACCGTCCCTCCGCTACTTTTATATATTGATCTACTTTGATCAGTAGTTTTACGTTTATCGATTAGTCCGACAGGACACAGCTGATCAAGGCCCAAGCTTCCTGGTGCACAATTTTGGGTACTTTTTAATAGTTTTAGCCTTTTCTGACTATGTCTTTCATGATGCCTTTCATAAATGATCATGTTTTTTGATAAACGTCATCTTCTTTGTATATGTCGGGGAGGGGGGGTTATCTTACAATAGAACAATGTCTGTTTTTCACATACGTGTTTTAATCTGT
This sequence comes from Oophaga sylvatica, assembly GCA_033576555.1. Taxonomy (NCBI): domain Eukaryota; kingdom Metazoa; phylum Chordata; class Amphibia; order Anura; family Dendrobatidae; genus Oophaga; species Oophaga sylvatica. Next base: position 75,675,272 of record JARQOD010000006.1, on the reverse strand, counting down.
CCATGTTTTTCACGGAAGGAACATGTACCCATTATGGTGCTGGTCACACGTCCGTGCTTTCTATGTACCATGTGTCCGCAAAGAGAAAATCATTCTTGATCAGAGTCCCAGATCAAAATCATCTGTACAAGTCTAAGGCTAAGTTCACACGTTGCGGAATTGCCGCGGAAATTTCCGCGGCAATCCCGCACTTCTCCCGCAGGAAATACGCACGTTTTTTGTGTGCTGATTCCCGCCAGAATAATAGCGTTTTGCAAGCGTAATTAGCTTGCAGAATGCTAGCGTTTTCCTAGCGATCTGTAGCATCGCTTGGAAAACTGATTGACAGGTTGGTCACACGAGTCAAACATAGTGTTTGACAAGTGTGACCAACTTTTTACTATTGATGCCGCCTATGTCGCATCAATAGTAAAAAGATCTAATGTAAAAATAATAAATAATGATATTCTCACCTTCCGGCGGCCCCCGCAGCCTTCCCGCGGCCCCCGCAGCCTTCCGCCTTCAGCGACGCTCCCGGCAACTCCGGTCCCAAGGATGCTTTGCGGCAAATCACACCGATGACGTAGCATCTCGCGAGACCGCTATGCCATCTGGGTGATTCTCGCAAAGGACTCTTGGGACCGGAAGTTGCCGGGAGCGTCGCTGAAGGCGGGAAGGCTGCGGGGGCCGCGGGAAGGCTGCGGGGGCCGCCGGAAGGTGAGAATATCATTATTTTTTATTTTAATTATTGTTTTTACCAGGGATATGGTACCCAGGGCCTGGAGGAGAGTCTCCTCTCCTCCAGACCCTGGGTACCACCGCACATGAACCGCTTACATTCCGCAAAATTAATGAACATGTTGCTATTTTTTCCGCAAAGCGTTTTTTTCCGCGGAAAAAAAACGCAACATGTGGCCAAAACATGCGGAATCAATTAACATGTATAGGATGCTTAATGCTTGCGTTTTTATCGCGTTTTTACCGCGGAAAACCGCGGAAAAACCGCGAAAAAAAACGCAATTATTCCTGATCGTGTGCACTTAGCCTAAAGGTACTGCCACACTAAACAATCCCGCTAGCGATCTCGTTAGCGTTGCATACTAATGAGATCGCTAGCGGGATTGTTTCTATATCGCTAAATGCTGCCGCATTTAGCGATATAGTTAACGACGCTATCGCCGTTAGCGATCTTCTTAACGATTCCAGCGACGAGCGAGATCACAGCAGGAAGCTCGTCGCTGGAAGCTGCCGCACTGAACAATATCGCTAACGGGATCGCTAAATAGTGACGTTTTTTAGCGATCCCGTTAGCGATATTGTTTAGTGTGGCATACCCTTAAGGATCTGGGGAAATCACAGAACGCACACGGAGGCCATAAGTGGGGTGTCTGTTTTTAAAACTGCACTTGGTAAAAGCTCAGCAATTTATTAATTTACTTATTTGGCATACTAGAAAATCACTGCTGAAAGCGCTCATGCTGACGAAACACTGATGAACTCTTGATCCAAAACACTGATGAAAATCCGTCCGTGTTTTTATGTACAAGAAAATTCACGGTTGCCTGAATGAGGCCTCATGAATACAGCTGCCGCAACAAGTTCTGCCGCTAGGCAAAATCCATGGTCATTTCTTACACTTTGTAGTATCAGAGACATTTATCATGGGGTGAAAAGACAAGATGTCTTCCAGCTCTGACCCCTCACACATCGGCTCCAGCTTTTGTATGATAAAACCCTACTGTGAAACATTAGCGGGCCGTACAGCTGCGACTAATAAGCCAGCGGCGGGGAGAGACACAATTCATAGGTGCCGCAGCTGTTTGATGTATGACACAATTCACCAGAGAGGCTTTGGGGCCTACTTGTGTGAGGATACAACACAAATGCTGCACATACAAGACACACCGACCTAGGCGGGCAAGACACACCGACCTAGGCGGGCAAGACACACCGACCTAGGCGGGCAAGACACACCGACCTAGGCGGGCAAGATACACCGATCTAGGCGAGCAAGACACACCGACCTAGGCGAGCAAGACACACCGACCTAGGCGGGCAAGACACACCGACCTAGGCGGGCAAGACACACCGACCTAGGCGGGCAAGACACACCGACCTAGGCGGGCAAGACACACCGACCTAGGCGGGCAAGACACACAGACCTAGGCGGGCAAGACACACAGACCTAGGCGGGCAAGACACACAGACCTAGGCGGGCAAGACACATCGACCTAGGCGGGCAAGATACACTGACCTGGGCGGACAAGATACACTGACATAGGTGGACACGTATGACTTCCCGTCCATGGGATTAACAGAATACTTAATGAATCAGCTTGAAGGGGAGAAATTATACAATTTCATTTTTTACGGACATCCTTTTGATCAGCATCAATCCAAAATATATAGAAATCAACATAGACTTTAAGTCGAGCTGAACATGAATATATAGAGGAATATGAAGTAATAATCACATTCTGCCATGTACGGTCAGCTTTACAGTCTATGAGGACAACTATATGGTCACACTATAAAAGCTACACATTCACCACAAAAGTCTAAGTGGCTCATCTATGAAAATGGCTGACAAAATTTCTGTGCCTGGAACAGGCAGGTTATACATAAAATGTCCTGATCCAGTTGCTATGTGAGGGCAGGTAGCCATTGCTGTAACAGATGACATCATTGAACTTTATGGGGCTGTCCACTCTATTTTAACAAGTGTGTTGGGGACATGATAATACTACAGGCTCCCAGGCTCTCCTCCTTTGTGAAGCGTTGCAGATTTGTGCAGGCTTTCCTACAAGCTGCATAGGCCTACTCTGCTCAAAATGGCTGCCGATAGAAGAGCGCGTGACCGAAGCTGTGCATCAGCCTCCTCCAATCAAAATACATGTTTCCTATGCACAGTGTGTTTCTGCTAGATTAGACTGGTCACATGCTTCTCCATGAGCGGCCACAGGAGTCTGTGGTGATGGGCGCACTCACAAGTCCAGGGAAGAACCTATGATACTTATATATTAGTAAGGTCCACACTGTAAGTCAATTTCCATACAGAAAATATCAGAGTTGTTACATATACACATTACTGTTACTGTATTACACTGTGGATTTGCCATTGGCAAATTTGAGTGGCAAATCTGCAACATGTGAACAAAGTCTGAGGCTAGATTCACACTATCGTTCTGCAGGGCTGCGTACTTCCTCCGTCAAGTTCCGCCCACTGCCGCACCACTTACTTTCAGCGCCGCCTACCTTTGCATGCGTCCTGCGTACCCTATCTTTAACATTGGGTACGCAGGCCATGCGGAAGTATGCGGATGCCTCCGCATGCGTCGTTTTGGCGCAGCGCCGACCTGTGTTGAACGCAACATGTTGCATTTTGTTGTTGTAGGCGCAGCGTCAAAACGACGCATGCGGAGGCATCCGCATGGCCTGCGTACCCAATGTTAAAGATAGGGTACCCAGGACGCATGCAGAGGTAGGTGGCGCTGAAAGGAAGAGGTGCGACAGTGGACGGGGCTTGACAGAGGAAGTAAGCAGCCCTCCGCAGCCCTGCCGAACGCTAGTGTGAAACTAGCCTAATGGGGCCGAAAGATGGATTTTGGTAAGACCTTAACTGTAAAATCCTTTTCAGCGAAGGAAGGAAGGGAGACACAGTCATTACTAGTGGGTAGGCGGAGCCCACACAGGATAGAACACCTCAGATTAAAAAAGAGTGTTGACCGGCCCCTCCAGCCTGGGCTCCTCCTACTCCAGCTCTCCAGTCCGTACACAAGGTAAGGAAGAGCAAATATCACCAGCGGAGCAACATAACCCCTTCTGAAAAACTTCAGAGAAAAAAAACAAGGAAACAGGTTATGCATATAACAGAAAAAAAACACACAGTCCCAGGTACTACTCACTGAACCTGACCACTGCGATGAGCTGGCAATGCTGGAAACAGAGCCTTAGCGCGCCGACCTCAGCCCAGATAATCGCTATCAGAGAAGGGTCACGCCGCATCTGAAAACACAACAACACACTTCTGCCATGGGAGGGAGCTGTGTCTCCCTTCCTTCCTTCGCTGAAAAGGATTTTACAGGTAAAGTCTTACCAAAATCCGTCTTTCAGCAGCAGATGGAAGGAAGGGAGACACAGTCATTACTAGTGGGACGTCCCAAAGCAGTCCAGAAATTAAGGGTGGGCAAAAAACCAAAAGAGGCAGATTCCCAACAACCTAGATAAATGCGCAACTAGCGCTAAATACAAGTTCACAAGAACTTTAAACTACAGCCGCCTGCAGGACCCTACGTCCCAAGGCCGCATCAGCGGAAGCACTAACGTCCACCTTATAAAATTTTGTAAACGTGTGAACGGAGCGCCAGGTCGCCGCCCGACAGAGCTGAGCTGCCGAGGCCCCTTGATGAAAGGCCCACGATGAACCCACAGCCCTCGTGGAGTGAGCTCAAATCTTAATGGGGCAAAGTTCACCCTTAAGTCGGTAAGCCTCTAAAATGGCCGACCGAATCCAACGAGCTATAGAGTCCTTGGAAGCTCGTTGACCACGCGGACGACCTGCTGGAATCACAAACAGAGAATCCGTTTTCCGAAAACTTTGAGTATAGACAAATAGAACTTCAAAGCCCGCACTAAATCCAATGTGTGCAAGGCCCGTTCCTTCGCATTCCTCGGCTCCGGACAGAGCGAGGGCAACACAATATCCTGGTTAACATGAAATTGTGACACCACCTTAGGTAGAAAATCGCCCCGTGTGCGGAGCACTACGCGATCCTGGTGAAACTTCAGGAAAGGAGGCGAGCAAGAAAGAGCCGCCAACTCAGAAACCCTTCTCAAAGAAGTGACCGCCACTAGGAAGGCAACCTTCCAAGATAGCAAAGAAAGGCTAACAGAATCCATAGGCTCAAAAGGCCCATGTTGGAGAGCCTCCAAAACAAGATTGAGCCGCCAAGGAGACACAAGCGCCTTCCGCGGCGGAAACTGACGGGTTACTCCGCGAAAAAAAGGAACGTACGTCCCTACGCGAGGCGATAGCCTTCCGAAACAGCAAGGACAGAGCAGAAACCTGACCCTTCAGAGTGCTGACTGCCAAACCCTTGTCCAGCCCGTACTGCAAAAAAGCCAACAAATTGGGGATGGAAAAAATCCTCGGGTTCCTTGAAGAACCCGAACACCACAAAAAGAAGGCCTCCCAAGTCTTGTGATAAATCCTAGTAGTAGCCGGACCTCTGGCAGCTCGCAGAGTGGCAATGACTTCGGCTGAAAAATCTTGACGGGTCAAGATTTCGGTCTCAAGAGCCACGCCGTCAAACGCAGAGACTTCAGGTCCGGGTGATGAACGGGTCCTTGAGTTAACAGGTCCGGGCGAAGAGGGAGTGGAAGTGGAGGTGCTGCCAGAAGCGACACCAGCGTCGAGAACCACGTCCTCCTTGGCCAATCCGGGGCTATCAACATAGCCGAGACTCTCTCCAGTCTGATCCGACGCAACACCAGAGGAAGTAAGGATATCAGCGGGAACACATAGATTAGCTCGAATTGGTCCCACGGAGCCACCAGAGCATCCACCGCCACAGCCTTCGGGTCCTTGTACCTGGACATGAACGTCGGTAACTTGGCATTGAATCTGGATGCCATCAAATCCACTTGGGGAGTTCCCCAACGGGAGCACAGCAGTGCAAAAATTTTCTGATGAAGACTCCATTCTCCGGGATCCATCTTTTCGCGACTGAGAAAGTCCGCCGTGATATTCTGAACTCCCGGAATGTGAATCGCAGAGATGGCAGGCACCCTGGTCTCGGCCCATACCAGAATCCGAGACACCTCCATCATGAGTCTGAAACTCCTCGTCCCACCTTGATGGTTGATATACGCGACCGCCGTCGCGTTGTCTGTCTGCACTCGGACTGGTAGACCGCTTAAAGGGACCGTCCAGTGTTGGAGGCAAAGGAAAATTGCCCTCAATTCCAGGATGTTGATCGGCAGGACAGACTCTTCCGACGACCATATTCCCTGAATCCAGAGATCGTTCCAGACCCCCCCCCCAGCCCGTCAGGCTGGCATCGGTGGTTATGATCGACCACCTCGGAGGAAGGAAGGACTTCCCCAGGGATAACGCTTCCGGACGTAACCACCATCCTAGAGACTCTCGCACCCTGTGGGAGATGATGACACTGCCATCCAGCGAAGCCTGCGATCGATCCCAACGGTTCAAAATGAGCATTTGGAGAGCCCTGGAACGGAATTGGGCAAACGGAAGTGCCTCCATCGACGCCACCATCAACCCCAGAAGGCGCATACACCTTCGAAGGGACATTGCTGTCGAAGACTTCATAACCCGTACATGTCGAAGAAGAGTTGCTTGCTTGTCTGGAGGCAGAGACACCACTGTTCGTATCGTGTCGAAATGCATTCCCAAAAATAGGATTGACTGCGACGGTTCCAGAGACGACTTCTCCCAATTGACCAGCCACCCGAAGTCCTCCAGGAGCTGAAGGGATAGATTGCGAGCCGTCACCGCCTCCTCCTTTGAGGACGCCACAATCAAAAGGTCGTCCAGGTAGGGAAGAATCGTAACCCCCTGTCTTCGAAGGATCGCCATGAGAGGTGCCAGAATTTTTGTAAAGACTCTGGGCGCTGAGGCCAACCCGAATGGCAGGGCCACAAACTGGTAATGGTCCTGACCTATGGCAAAACGAAGGAAGCGTTGGTGGGCCCTTCCGACGGGAACATGCAAGTAAGCGTCACGAATGTCGATTGACACCAAAAAGTCGTTCTGCGACAGGGCCGCCACCACCGAGCGAAGCGACTCCATACGGAATTTCCGGGTGCGGACATGCCGGTTCAATCTTTTGAGATCCAGAATGGGGCGAAATTTGTCCTCCTTTTTGGGGACTACAAAGAGGTTGGAATAAAACCCTCTTCCCCGGTCCTCCGGCGGAACCGGTACCACCACACCCTTCTGCAAAAGGGAATCGACCTCCCGCAGTAGAGCGGCCAATAGCTCGGGCTCTGATGGAATGCGAGATTGACAAAAACTGTCCGGGGGTTGAGCAAGAAACTCTATGAAGTAGCCTGCCGACACAACCCGCGTCACCCAGGCGTCCGAAACACGGGAAGCCCAAATCGATTCGAATTGGAGCAGGCGACCTCCCACTCGAGAGCCCTCGAGTGAGACCCTGGCGTCAGTCCGCCTTAGCGGGGTTTTTGTCAGCTTCCCGCTTGTCTTGACGGAAGCCGTGTTTCCAGGGAGCGCGGGTTTTCTGAGAGGTCTTTTTTCCCGAAAAAGATGGACGACCCGATCCCCAAGAGGGCTGACCGAACCGTCCCCTGGACCGAAAGGACCGCCGACTACTACCGGCACTAGGCCTGCCGGACGCAGAAGTCACAGCTCTTCGCTGCGGTAAAGCCGTTTCTTTTGCCTTTGCCTTGGCAATCAGCTCCGTGAGGTCAGATCCAAATAGCTGACCACCCTTGTAAGCTAAAGATAGCAAACCTTGCTTGGAAACCGCGTCCCCGGTCCACTGTCTAAGCCACAGTGCTCTTCTGACTGTGACCGCCGAGGATTGCGCCCTGGACAGCAGCGACGCAGTATCCAAACCTGCATCACTGCCATATCGGGCTGCATCCTCCAACAACTTGAACAACCCCTCTACCTCGGATAACGGGGATCCATCCTGCCACGCCGTCCGTAGACGGTCTAACCAGCTTAGGGAAGCTTTACAAGCACACATGGATCCTAGCACTGCTCTGAATCCATGACCCGCGGCCTCGTAGATGGATTTCGCCGCCATCTCCGTTTTTCTGTCCAGCGGATCCTGCAGACTCGCCTTCCCTTTAACAGGAAGTAACGAGGATTTGCTAAGCTGAGATAAAGGGACATCCACTTCAGGAGAAGGAATCCAATTATCAATCAACTCCGTCGTACACGGATACAGTGTCTCAAAAAACCGTGTCCCTGAAAACGTTTATCTGGACACAGGCGTTCCTTCTCCACTGCCCCATTAAGCTCATCCAGAGATGGTAATGCTGATCGCGACCTATGCGACTCCTGAAACATCCGAGCCGATTTACCAGGACGTCTAGTTACCTCCTCCGGTAACTGCAACGCCTCCCTCATGGCTCCAATAAAAGCCTCTGTACGGCCCAAAAGAGAGGCAGAGTATCCCTGCCGATCCTCCTTATCCGAATCGACATCTCCCCATCCGAGCTTGAAGGGGAACCCTCCATGCCCGAGATCTCCGAGTCGCTACGCGGGAAGGATGGAACCGGCCTGTGTCGCTTCCTGACATGAGAGGATCTAGCTGACACCCAATAACCTAGAAGGTCAGACAGGCCATCAATAGAACGAGCGAGGGCCTCCATTTTGACATCACTGAAACCTCCGACCGCTGCGCTTGACGCCGTCGAGGTCTGCGTGTCAGATACGCGAGACTGATCCTGTAGCGGATCTGAGAGACGGTCCGCACCTCCTGGACCCTGATCTGACATGCCCTCACACAGTATATGGCAGGTTAAACCTGTCAGTAACTAGAAAGGTGTGGTTTCTTAAAGAAAAAACGAACGCTGAAGGGTTAAAGCTCTTCAAGAGAGAGCTACCCCAGCTGTCCCCCAATTAAGGGTTAACCGCCTAAGAAGGGGTTAATGTCGCAGACTCCCCACAACCCTGTTAATGAAAAGGGTGTGCGAGCCCCAGACAAAAAAAGGTGCCTCTTATGAGGTAACAGCTGCAGGACAGCGCAGTCTGCCACCTAATTGTGCCCCAGAAAGGTGCCCTGCGCTGTGGGGGTGAGGGAGTTAAGCTTCTGCCCTGACAGGCAGAAGCGACTCACCCAGCTGGCCGCGGTGCAGTGTCCTAATTGTTCCTTCGGTCGGTCGGGGAGAGCGGAGAGTGAGGAGCCTGAGGAGGCCGTCAGTAATGGCCGCCGCGCTGAAGGAGAGAAGCCGGAAGAGGAGAGGCAGGGTAAAGCGCGCGCTCAGAGCGCTTCCTGCCCGCGAAAGAACGGGAAAGCGCGAAGCCACGCCCCCCCGCCGGCTTCAAAAAAAGCGCGCGACTCCTCCGCTCTCCGTTCCTGCCCCGCTTCCATGTCCTGCAGGCATCCACCTGCGGACAAAACACAAGTCACCAACACTGAAAAACATGTAGCAGCGGCTGCCGCAGCAGCCGCTGAAGCACTCAAACACATATTAAAATGTTGAGTACTCACCCAGCTGAACGCCACAGGGACCCCCAGGGATTTGTGGCGCTGTGCCCATAGCTTCCCCCCAGGGCGGGAAACGCAGTGACCCCAGAAGCGCGGTTTGCGTCCCCGCCAGGGAAGCAACCCTCATCCCCCAGGGCCAGCAGGGTTCTGCAGGGACCACCTTAAAGGGTAATGCAGATCCGCCAAGGGAGGGGTGGGGGTCCAGCAGTGCTGAGACCCCTGAGACCTCAAGACCACGGGGGTCCAAGTCCCTGTCCGATAAAAATAAAAAATTCTTCTGAGGAGCTGCTCCAGCAGCGACTATCCTCTGTGACCTCAAATTTTAGACTGGAGAGCTGGAGTAGGAGGAGCCCAGGCTGGAGGGGCCGGTCAACACTCTTTTTTAATCTGAGGTGTTCTATCCTGTGTGGGCTCCGCCTACCCACTAGTAATGACTGTGTCTCCCTTCCTTCCATCTGCTGCCGAAAGTTGCAACCATAGTCAGACATGTTTGAAGTTAGAGGGTTATTCTTGTGTCCGCCGGCAAACAAGTACACGGAGATATGTCTCAATTCCAACTGTTCTCCCCCTTCTTCGTGTCTACTAATCTGTGTCTACTTAGAATGTGTACAACTACAACAAGGACGACCACACAACAGCCCACATACATGTCCTGTGACTTAAAGGGAAACTAGAAAATGCACAAAAATTAAAAAAATAAATAAATATATTCAGGTTTGGCATGAAAGTTTGCAGTCACTCTATGTGACTGCAGACTTGTGAATTCTCACAGCGCAGGCTGTCAGTATTCTACAGCGCCTGCAACATGAGTGGGCGGTAATGTGACTGCAAGCATAAGATATGCATACTAGCGGCAACATTCCAACTAGACATACGAGACCACACACGTCTGGTGGGGAAAGTGCCTGTAAGTATGCATATATACTTGCGGACACGTGACTGCCCAGTCTTGACGCAGGTACGGGAGAATACTGAGCACACTGAGGATTTAAAGGTCTGTAGTCGCATAGAGTGACTGCAGAATTTTGAGCCAAACCTGGCCTTTAAGGATCTTGCAGAAATTGCTACAGACTAACAAAGTGCGAGAACACTTATATTTCTTGTTTGATGTGAACATTCATTTCTAGGTTTAGCGTTCCTTTAAGATATAATAGTAAGTGGATTTGCAGGCAGAAGACAAGCACAGATAAGCATTAAATTATATAATGAGTAAATTAAATTTAGGAAATAGACACTGTAACACTAACTAAAGCATAGCATCTATGAAAAAAGACTGGTGAAATAATTTAAATAAATCTAGCCCATACATCTTGAAAACAAACCATATTACACTTATGCGCTCACAGCAAATGAACATGCATTGAAATGATGGAAAGACAAATGTGTTTTTATGCTGCTTTGGACTATTTTTACAAAACCCTCCTCTGTTAATGACAATAAATGGAGCCTCTATTCCTGCGCACGCCCTTGTTGCGCCGATGTACGAGAGAACACTGGGAGAACGTTCTTGCTGCTTTGACATTATGCATTTGCCAGTAATGGTTACACAGCAGAAGGCCGCTTCACTGAAAATACAAAAGCCCCTGGTGTTTCCAGCGAGTTGCTAAACATTCAGATCAGCCAGCACACACCCTGTAGACTCCATGTGAACATCTGCTCCCTCCTAGTATTTCCCTATAATCAACAGTGTGGGGGTTAGTTACTACCATGGGTATAGAAGAGCAGTTACCAATAGCAGCCTGCCCGTCTCCATCATTTCACATACCCGCCACCCGAATATCTGACGTCTGAGAAGCCTCGTTATCCTCATCCTACTCTACTCCATAACGGCATGGTGACATAACCGACCTCCTAGTTACCCCATGTTAAATGCACATTTCTTCAGAGAAATAAGTTATATGGAGGACATGGTTGATAATGGCCTCATTCCTTATCCCTCCTCTAAAATCCAGATTTCAAGTAAACAGTCAATGATAACTTTGTAGACCTCAGATAAAAGTTTGACCGGTTTCACAAGTTCAACATTCACAGTCCAAGTACAGACCACGATTTGCGGCCCGGTCACCCAAACTCAATAACCCCATAGTCTATGAAGTTGTGGAGCTCTGGGCTAGTGACCCACAGCCGGTTTCGACATGGCGGCTATACTTGGGTGTGTAAAACTGGCCTCATAAGGAAATAGAGTGTTATACTAATTTCATAAAGTGATGGCCAGTATATGCATTACGATGTGACTCCCACTGATCCTTAAAATGTAAGGGTTTTCAAGTTGGGTTTAGCTCTGCAGGACCTTTACTGTTATTTCCACGCACAAAAGCGCTCCTGGCCTTCTAAGTCAAAAGCCAGCTCCCTGGATATCCAAAACCAGAGAGAAACTTTCAGCTGGACACAGCGTCTCACCGTTATTATTAATATTGGTGGGACCCCAACAGGTCACCACTGAACCCAAGCATTTCTACCGACCACAAGCCTAAACTAATATGGAAACTCTAAATTTCTCATTTTCACCTGAAGACAACTTTTTCAATGTTGCCCAATGGTCGTACAAAAGGAAAATGATAAAGAAATAGAATTAAAAAGTACACATTCACCAGAGTTGAATAAAAATTGCACCCCCATCGGCTTATGCTTGAGTCATTGTCCCAGAAGACAGAGGGGAGCAGAGGGTCACAGGAGGCAGGGGACGATGGCTGCGGTTGAAGCCTGTGCCCACTGGTAAAGAGAAATTAATATTCACTACCACAGTGTCAGCTGTCGGACTATCACAGGTGCACGCTACTTAAGAGTTATGAATACTCACCTCTCTCCACTCCCAGGCGTGGAGTGGCGTGAATATTCATTACTTTAATGAGCGGGGGGGGGGGAATCGCCCAGCCGCTGGAGCTGCGGGCACCGGAACAAGATGCAGCGAGAGCACGCAGGGATAGTAAGTAGAATGTTTTGGTTTTTTCATGCTTTTCTCAAGGGGGCCATGCATACAAGGATAAGGATGAGAAACCATGCATACAAGGATAGGGATGAGGAGCAATGCAAACAAGGATAGGGATGAGGAGCCATGCAGACGAGGATAGGGATAAGGAGCCATTGAGACAAGCATGGGGATAAGGAGCCATGCAGACAAGGATAGAGATGAGTAACCATGTGTACAAGGATAGGGATGAGGAGCAATGCAAACAAGGATAGGGATGAGGAGCCATGCAGACAAGGATAGGGATGAGGAGCCATGCAGACAAGGATAGGGATAAGGAGCCATGCAGACAAGGATGGGGACAAGGAGCCATGCAGACAAGGATGGGGATAAGGAGCCATGCAGACAAGGATGGGGATAAGGGGACAATGCACACCTGGCTTATACTCGAGTCAATAAGTTTTCCCAGTCTTTCTTTACTCAGGTCAGTTTATACACAAGTATATACGGTAGCTGTTTGTTCTCCATGAAAAATATATCTTTACCTATGCTGTCATAGGAAATGAGTTTATAACCCATTCAAACAGTGGCTAAATTTTGAATTTAAGAAAAAAAAAAATTGTAAGATAATTATCTTTTAAATCCAGTGCTCTACCTGCTGGTGGTCAAGTGTCTGTCAGATTAGGGATACAGAGCGAGAGAAAGGGACTCCTGGTAAAGTCACCCCGAATATGCAAATGAAATGACTTGGAAATGAAGCATTATATGAAGTAAAATTATTATAATATATCAATGTATCACGTCGGCCAAAGTGGTCCTTTCTATCCTGATGGGACAACCACAGGGCTTGTCACTTAACTGTGTCAGTCACATCAAGGGCAAATTTGCCTACATGAGCAGAGATTTACCCTTCATACAAATAACAATCCTTGTGGGAACAGTAATGTGAATCCTATCAGGGAACCTGTATAACTAATATAACTGAACAATGTCTAAATAAATAAATAAAAACATAACTCAATTTGCAGAAGAGTTTTAAGCTTTAGAGATAAAGGTTCTTCAATTAGGACTATTGGCGGTCTTCATTGAAGAACCTTTATCTCTGCCCAAATAAATTAACACTCATTGTACATTAACTGAGATTCTCATGTGTGATCTCCAATTTATGCACTTTAGAAGTCCAACCGAGAATACACCGTACAACCGCATGATTAATGAGGAATATTTCACCTTTTGGCACTCGTGGACAGTTTGGCAGCTGTTTTGCTGGATATCTTCCCTCTTTCTTCTTGGGTTGAACCTTTTCCCGCTCTGGCTCATTTTGAACAGCTTCTCGTTGGTCTCCGTCAGAGCTACCTCCACTGGTGCTTGGGCTATCATCCACCCTTTGACCTTCAGTTGACATTTTGAGGTTCTACAAGGTAAAATACATAAAATATTAACAACAGAAAACAAAAGTAAATAATTCTGATAAACAAGAGGCATAAAGTAGGTCAGTTAACGTTTATTTGTGTCTGTACTGCAACCGTAATGCCTTCAATTTTCAGTTTTTATATTATTTTTTTCAATTTCAGCTTATTTTCAAGCAGATTACAATACATAGTTTATAAACACAATGAAAAAAAACACCAACAGCATAAAACATATAAAACTATACCCACTGCATTACTTTCTGCTGGTTCCGAGTCAGTATACAGTGTTTTTAAGTAACGTATCACTAATCGCTCAGCTTTGTGAATACTGATCATTTGTATAAAAAAAAATAAACACATACCAGTAATATAAAAATGGTCTATTGTAATTTGATGAAGGGAAATGCCTCCGAAAACAGATAATATTTTCTAGACGATAACATCTATTCTTCTCTATGAAGTGCTGGGGCCCCCTTGTTTGGACTATTTGGTAGCTTTCTGATAAACAAATAATCAACATTTCACATTTCTAAATGCCTGATCTTATAGGGAATTTGCCACCAAACTATTAATATGGGCAAACAGGCTATAGAAAGCTGAATACAGACTTTAAAGGGACTCTGTCAGCACAAAATAACTGTTCAAACCAAGATCAATATTTATGTTCATCCCTCTGCCATAATGACAGTTCTGCTTCACGTCACTTGTGTTACCTATTGCATTATTCCTGTGTCCTGTTGTGTATATAAATATGTGATTCTTCAGATTTTGTATTAGTTTAGCCTGATGAAGAGACTTGAGTAGTCTCGAAAGCTTGCAATTTGTTACCATCTTTTCAGTTAGCCATTAAAAGGTATCAACCACTGAGGACTCTCAAGTCTAAATATTTTTCAAACCAAGATCAGGCGCTTATCACACCCTTGAAGTGGCCAAACTTTAAAATCCAGATTCCCACCTACTTCCTTTTCCTCCATGTCTTTTATAGACAGAGAAATATGGAAAACAAGTAAGGAGGAAGATGTACTTAAATGTTTGGCCACACCAAGGGTGCACTGAGCTCCTGTACTTGGTTTGAACAGTCGTTCTGTGCTGACAAATTCCATTTAAGCACAATGCAGATGTGATGTGTCACAACCTGACGAGGTGAGAACCTCTCTCCATCCATCTCTATAGCCCTGACGTTACGACCAACACACAGCTTGACACATGATACATCGTTGAATTCAGTGTTGCAACCCCTACCTCATGCTGCCCTCAGATTACATAGCGAAAACCTACTGACACATTCCCTTTAATGGCGATAATATGCAATTCCGGACACAAATCATGGACAGCTGTGATACTGCCCTTGGAAAAGAACAGCCTTGTTTTTCTAATCCTGGACAGTTCCTTTAATTCACCAATGTTATGAAAAAAAAAAAAAAAAAATCACCTATGTATTGCAAGCGAGCATTCTCGGAGACGTAATGACAGTCATCCCACTCCTGTCCTCTCATTATTCAAGCTGTTAAGAGATTGCTATACCGTAGTTATCTCTCCGGCTCACTATGGTAAATTCTAATGCAGCCGCAGCCCGAATATCACCCTGGCAGGAAATAATCCACCTTCATTAGATCGTGAAGGGGACACGGCGGCGGCATCGTCTTATGTACTGTTTACGGAGGATCAGCACAGACAATGTATATTTATAGGTTTCTGCACAGTTTTTCTCAACTAGGATGTGTTTGATTTCTACATGCAGAATTGTAGGTTCACCCTTCAAGAACCTTCACTAATGGATGACGATGTGCATAAATAGCAGTTCCCTGTTAGGTCCCTTTAGAAGCGGAAACTCTGATAATAAAGTGGGGAATTCGGGGGAATTCAATGTCCCCGAGGCTCCTCTGTCAGCTCATTGGCAACCTACACAAAGTTTTATATGGCAAAATACTAGTTATGGGTCGTATTGGCTGCAGTATGGAGTCTTTAACCCCTTAATGTCCAATGAGGGATATATCCGACATTGGACGCCTCCCCGTTTGCTGCAGGCTCCGGCGATGAGCTTGAACCATTTCCGGCCCATGACAGTTGATCTGATCACTTGTCATGTGCCCCTAACAGCCGCGGGTAGAATCGTGATCCATCAGCGGCTGTTAACATGTTAAATGCAGCTGTCAAACTCTGAGAGCGGCATTTAACATGCACGCGCAGGAAGCGCGTCATTAGCCCCACCCATCGGTTCACATGTCACATGACCGTGGGTCTCCAACAAGTTGGAATGATAACTCGGGTCTGCAGGAGACCCCTGTGGTTATCATTGCCGGATTGCTATGAGCGCCACCCAGCGGTCGGCGATTATAGCCAGTGAGCATATCTGCTACATAGAGCAGGGCACATGCGATCGGATGATTGCAGCTTCAAGTCTCCCATGGAGACTGTTGAAGCAAGTAAAAAAAAAAAAAAAGATTATATATGTTCAAAACAATTAAAAAAAAATTAAAGATACACATATTTGGTATCGCCAAATCAAAATCGCCCAATCAATATATGTAAAGAATTAATCCAATTGCTGAATGGTGTAATGAGAAAAAAAAAATCAAAACGCCAGCATTATTTTTTTGGGTCGCTGCAACAGTGCAATAAAATTTGATAACGGGCGATCAAAAAAATTGTATCTACACCAAAATGGTATCAATAAAAACATCAGATCAGAGCGCAAAATATAAGGCATCACCCAACTCGAGATCACGAAAAATGGAGACGATGCGGGTCTCGAAATACGGCGACTTTTTTTTTCTTGGACAAACTTTGTATTTATTTTTTTCACCACTTAAAGGGAATCTGTCACCCTAAATTGGCGGTATTTAAATGATGGCAGTCAGGTCAGATGGGCGGTGTTTTGGGTACTTGCCTTAACATGTTGTTTGCCGCTGTCTCCATTATTTCTGGGAATTGTAGTCGTTGCCCTCCATATAACGCGCCTGCGCATTGCAATCTGCGGGCAAAGCATGCTGCGCGTGCGCAATTCAAGATTGCAATGTGCAGGTGCGTTATATGGACGGCAACGACTACAATTCCCAGAAATAATGGAGACAGCGGCGAACAACATGTTAAGGCAAGTACCCAAAACATCGCCCATCTGACCTGACTGCCATCATTTAAATATCCCGCCAATTTAGGGTGACAGATTCCCTTTAAATAAAAAAAGAACCTAGACGTGTTTGGTGTCTATGAACTCGTAATGACCTGGAGAATCATAATCGCAGGTCAGATTTAGCATTTAGTGAACATTAAAAAAATCAAAATAATCAAAAGAACAATTGTGGAATTGCACTTTTGTTTTGCAATTTCACTGCACTTTGAATTTTTTCCCATTTTTCCAGTACACGATATGGTAAAATCAATTGTGTCGTTCAAAAGTACAACTTGTTCCACAGAAAACAAGCCTTCACATGGCCATTTTGACCAAAAAATAACAAAGTTATGGTTGTGGGAAGACGGGGAGCAAAAAATGGAAATGCAAAAATGTAAATACTCCTGGGGTTAACTTTAGGTACAATTTAACGATCAAGCTGTGTTCATGAGCGGGGGTGGGTGGGGGCCAATATCACAGACTGTTACATGTTCCAGCTCTCCACTATACTAGACCGTTGTACTTCCAACACTTCTGTTCCAGAACGCAGTCCCAGGTCTTTTAGGTGCCAGCTCCCACCTTCCCCAGCTCTTCTATGTGACCCCTCTCCAGCTCTGCGGAGTCCCAGCTCCTTCCTTGGCTTTGCTTTGTGCCATATCACACACCTTCTTCAGCTATATTATGTGCCAAACACAACACATGCAGACGAGGTGTGTAACATTCACTATTGGGGAGAAATAAGAACATACATTCCCTCTAATGGAAAATAAAACTTTCTAAAAGGAGTCTAAATGGAGCACAATACTTCTGCCATGTAATAGCAATTCTGAAGCATCGTATCTCTGTCTGTGTTGTGCTGCTCCCATATTATTCCTGCTGGGCATCTGCAGTTCCCCAGGGAACACTCAACAGTCTGCAGGCAGTCTAAACACTTCTTGGACAGTGTAATGCTATGTTCACACGTTGCGTTTTGCAACATTTTTTTTGTTTGTTTTTTAATACAAATTTTCAGCTGCTTTCCCGTGACCGGCAAAGTTTATGAGACTTCTGAAATCTCATGCGCACACCTTGATTTTTATCCTGACTGTTTTGTCAAAGAGCTGTGTTTTTGCAAAAGGCAGCATGTCACTTTTTTTCAGCGTTTTTCACCCATTGACAGCAATGGGTAGAGCAAAAACGAAAGGTATCAGGTTTTGCTGCGTTTCTGGTGCCAAAACCTGATGAAGTTGAATCAGATTTTTTTCTATGCATTAAACTTCATAGGCATGCACAAGTACTCTGACAAAAACGCAACAAAAACTAAGCAAAACCTACTTTTTGTAAGAAGCTTAACTTTGTATTAAAAAAAACCTCAGCAAACACACTACGTGTGAACATAGCCTAAGAGTGTGTAGTAGGGACATAGTTACATCCATGTGTCAGTTTATTAATGAGTTTTCAGGAGGAATAATAGAGGAACAGCACAATGTAACGTTGCAAAAAAGATGTTTGAGAATTATCGTATTCTGGAAAAATGCAAATGTTTACTAAGATTAACAAGTGAACAAAGTCAAAGACATCAGCGGTCAGGAAATCCCTATTCTCGATACAGGTGGAAACTGAACCTGTCAGACACTTCTGAGTTAGGAAAAACCATTCAAGTGACAGTTCACACTGCCTTCAGCTTTCCAATGTGCCAGAGAATGATTTATCGGCCTTTTTGTACTTGCCTAAAAGGGAATCTGTCACCATGTTTTTGCTACCCCATCTGGAGTAGGATAATGAAGGGGCAGAGACCCTGATTACAGCGATGTATCACTTACTTTACTGGGTGCTGCAGTTTTGATTACAAAAACATTTTTCTCTTGTAGATCGAAGGGTGTGTTTCCACGGTCAGGAAACACTCAGTAATTGCTGCGTGCTTGACGCTGTGCGCTGGCGCAGCGTCAAACACGCAGCGTCCAGAAATTACAGCATAGTGGAGGGGATTTCAAGAAATCCCGTCTCCACTATGCTTAAAAACACGCGTTAACGGACATGCTGCGCGTCCTTTTAGATCGCAGCATGTCCTATTCCCATGCGGCGACGCAAGGGAAATAACACAGGCCTGTGTAGCGCTGCGGTCATTCCGGATGTTCAATGAACACATCCGGATTGACCGTGAGTTCTCTAGGGGGCAGGGCTTTGGGCGGAGCGGACTTTCCGCTCCGTCCAAAGCGCTGTGTTTCCTGATCATGGAACTAACAGTTCTCTGAATGTTGAGCTCTGTATAACCCCACCCACAACTTTGGCAGCTTTCTGTGTACACTGTGCATAGCCAGAAAGCTGCCAATCAGTGGTGGGGGCGGGGTTGGCTACCTGGCAGCAGGCAAACTAGTGATAATCTGATAAAGCGATGATTTTATGAAAATTACACTAAAGAGCCCAAGTAAGTGATACATCGCTGTATTCAGGGTCTCTGCTTCTACATTATGCAGCCCTCAGATTCGGTAGCAAAACCTACTGACAGATTCCCTTTATGTGTCAGACCAATTTTCTCTAGCTCTCCTACGTGCCAGAACATCCTTCCTTCTATAGTAAAAAGTGATATCCAAAAATTAGATCTGTCACAAGAATATACAATACCAACTGTATACATAAGTAGGTAGACCTGATGAGGCTGCTGTATTTACTAGTATAATCTAATCCAGGACAGAATGGCTGTATAATCATTTAAGAAAGTTCATCTTAATCATCACCAGCCTAGCGTGACTGACAGCTCCTCAATGTTCTCCACTTGCTGCTGAGATCTCACACTGCTCAGTACAAGCTGCAGCTGGGTGGGCGTTAATTGAATACACTTGGATTTAAGCATTATTTCATTACATGCTCATATTAAAGGGGTTGTCCAAAAAGAAAAAGTGCCCGAGGGGCAGGAAGATGTAATAAATAAGAACGTGATACTCAGGTGTCAGCACCAGCACAAGCTGCTCCATGGTTTGCGCTGACACAGGAAGAAGAAACATCATTGTTCCACCAGAGCAGCAGGACAGCTGCAGCCTGTAATCATCTAAACAGGGCTGTGGAGTCAGAGTCGTGGAGTCGGAGCCCATTTTGATGGAGTCGGAGTTGGAGTCGGTGTCATGGAAATTGAGGAGTTGGAGGTTTGGCTTACCGACTCCACAGCCCTGCATCTAACCACTGCAGCTAATCACAGGTCACAGAAGCCTGTTGATGATGTGATATATACCAGATTTTATGACTATTAGATTTTTAACATAAAAACCCCTCATGAGGTCTAAGACATTACATAGATTAAAAGATTCTCTCAGCGAGCATTTCCTATTTAATCTGAGATCAGGATAATTTAGGGACAGAGACCCTGATTCCAGGGATGTGTCACTTACTCAGCAGCTTGCTTAGTTTAAAAACAATCAGTGGTTTATCAGGAAGTTATCACTGCAGGACTAGTTGTCATGTGCCACGCAGGCTAGCTAATCTGAGTAACCCCGCCCTCATCACTGATAGGCAGCTTTCTGACTATGTACATTGTACACAGAAAGCTGCCAATCAGTGCTGTGGTCGCGGTTATACAAAGCTCAGCATTCTGAACACTGCTACATCTATAGCAGAGAAAACAGGAATTGGATCAAAATTGCACCAAGCAATCCAGTGATACATTGCTGGAATCAGGGTCTCTGCCCCTACATCATGCAGCTCTCAGATTCCACAGCAAAACCTGCAGATTCCCTTTAAATAATGTATCCAGTTTGTACTGTGAAATCTTTGCCTCCTCTACCCCACCCCTTTTTCATTAGTATATAATTGAGTCATTTGAGAACCGAGTATCTTTTAGACGCCTTATCTTTATGTCTTTCTTACTGTGGAGGTCGATTTGTAACGGTTTGGGGTTTGCGACTGTAAAAAATAAAAAAAAAAGGAATTCCTTCAAGTCACACTCCACTGGAGTTGTGTCATAAAAAAGTAAAATCGCTCTCTCCAAGGAAAGACATTAAGAGTTACTGTAACATAATGGCTTTATAAAAATCATTGCTTTTGTGCTTAGAAATACACAAATAGAGGATAAATAATGGAATATTGCCTTCATAAAAGAAGCACATTTATTGGAGAGATTTGCAACTTGTGGTGCTTCCCATAAACCACAGCCCTGGATCATGAGCCATAAATCAGATGGCCCAGGACGGGGAGAAGAAAGGCTGATATTTTACATCACGCACACGCAGAAGCATTGGTCTATGGCACCCTACAATATTTCTGGGCAATATAACTTTAAAGGTAGTCGCAGATCGCTAAGGAAAGCGAGTTATGGACGTTGGTGGAGAATTTAGATAGTGGTTGTAAAGTTTAACAGCGTGGAAGGAGAATTAAAACTGCAGTGTGACATCACGTTACTCTGACTGATGAGAGCGGCGCGTCTGTTTGAAGCCGTCACTGTGCAGGACGTTTGCTTTCATTCCCGCAGCCTTTGCTGCCGCCATCGTGCATTGTTTCCTGCTACAGTAACTGGCTACAACCGTCACAGGTTCACATCTCCAGCAATCATCCGCCTGAAACAGATCCAGTAAGCAAAAAAAAAATGGAAGTAAAACAGATGGCTACTAACGGATCCATGTTCTAGACTTCAATGTTAAAAAAAACGGATCCAGTTGCAATCTGTTTTTTTTGAAGGAGTGGTCCAGCAACTAAAACATCCTTTCTAAATATCTATATTTACACCCAAACTACATTAGCTTTATTATAAAATACCCTACACTTCTCCCTATATGTCTTTTTTTACTGCACTTCCTGTGATATTTCGTTTGCGAGAAGTCACACGTGGGACATCACAGGAGGCCGGGGCTGCACTCGCTTTCCTGCAGCGTCTATCGTCCCTTCTTAACAAGATATCATAGCGGCGCAGCACTGCAGTTACTTACTAAAGTTCCTTGTCTCGCCACCCTCTAGAGGCGTCCTGGATCCATGGTCATTATAAAAAAAAGACGTGGGAGATGCGAGCGCAGCACCCGCACTCTGCTTCTGATTCCGCAGCTACATCTTCTCTGAAAGAAGACATTGTCGGGGGCCGGAGACAGAAGCGGTTAAGTGACACAAGATCTGCCTCACAGCTTCTATCAATCTCTCAAATGAATAGTCATCAGGGGTTGGCGCTGATGTTACTGATTGCTTCTACCACCAATCCCTGATAACTATTTGAGGACGGTGCTAGAGGCTGTGGGACAGTGCTGGTGTCACTGCTTCTATCACCGCCCCTTGACCACATTTTCTTTCACAGTGAGAAGCTGTGGTGGTGGAGACAGAAGCAGAGTGCGGGCGCTGCACTCACCTTTCTCACAGCTTCTATCACCATGGATCCAGGACATCGTCAGAGGGAGGGAATCACTTACTGTAGTAACTGCAGCGCTGCACCCAGATTACGTCCTGTTCCAGGAGGGGTGACAGACGCTGCATTAAAGAAAGTGCAGGTCCCGCCCCTTGGTGACAATCCGTTTGACACTCCCCTCAAACGAAAAAAGTGTAGCATGCAGAACTTTTCTGAACCAGGATGGACCCTATAACCAATGGGACTTGTTTGCCTAACTAACGGCACAGATCACTTATTTTGTCAGCTGCTGAATAGTGAAGAGGCAAACAGAATGTCAAAATGATCATGCGAACAACGCCCTTAAAGGGGTATTCCCAAGAATCAAAGTTATCATCTATAAATGGCTTTTAAGAGCCCCTGGAAAAAAAAATTCTGCCTACCAATAATAAACTTTACAAACGACTAAAAACAACCAGCACAATATATATTGTAATGCACTATGGTGTTGGAAGGCGGTGTGACATAGGCAGACAGAGTCCATGGAAGGAAAGCATGGGGTTTTATTTGCAGTCGAAATGCGGTAAACAATAAAGCATCTGTAAAAACAACAAAGATTTGCCCGGCTAGGAGCCAACTAATACGACATACCTAAACTCAGCGTTTAGCACATTTAACGGCCGTGCATCTTCTTCTCAGAAGTACACCATACCAGTCCGGAGGCTGGGTCTCTCTATGAAGTTTTTCCTCCAGCCTTTTCTGTGTCTGTAATGAGTTGACCTCTCTCAGCTGAGCTGGCAAAGCCTTCAGTACTACCCGTACTGGAGAGGGAGTGGGAGTGACGAGCCCCACCACTAAATCCTCCTCATCACTCCAATAAAACCCGGCCCGGAACTACCATAAACTCAGCACCAACCAGTACTACCCGACTTTTAATATCTTGTCCAGAAAAACTTTCTGGGATAGATATGCAGTCCGTCAAGTACCTTCCTGTCGGCTGCCTACAAAATATATATATATATATATATATATATTATATGTATGTAAATCACTGCAGGTTGATGACACCAGAACTGTACTTTACTCATGACTATAAAGTGGAAATCTCAGGACTGTGCAGCATGCATTATACATATATATATATAGAGAGAGAGAGCGAGAGAGAGAAACTGAAACCAAACAAGCACTATATTAGGCATCAGACATTATCAACAGATGTAGCAGTGAGGAGTCTATAGAGTTAGGGCTCATACTCACTTGAGCCGAAAACGGATGATTTGCAGCCGATAAAAAATCTGATTCAAATCGGACCAATGTTATTCAATAGGTGATATCTCATTTGCGATTTTTTTCTCAGCCAAAATCGGTGTGAGAAAAAAATCGCAACATGCTGCGATTTGGGCATGATAATCGCTAATGCAATAGATGGTGCTATAAAAAATCGCATGACAATTGCACATAATCGGACCATCCTGAAAACTGACCGGTTTTTTTCCAGCAAGTGAGTATGAGCCCTTACTGTGATACACAGATACTTCTAACAGCTGCCACAGAACAAAATTATGCACCTTGTGTTTAAATGTGGGGTCAGCCATAGCGTCAGAACCTCACAATAACATGGAGGATATGCTGGGACTACTACTAATAATTAATAATATTTATACAGCGAAAACATACTCCTCAACCACTTTACAATTAAGCAGGAACATGTATAAATAATAAAGACATTACAAAGTAACACATAGTTCAACAGTTACAGGAGGAGTGAGGACCCTGCTCACAACCTTACAATCTGTAAGGAAATAGGGGGGCACAATAGGGAAAAGTGTTTGTCATGCATGGCCCAGCCATCATTATAATAAATAGGGGATATCATATAAATCTGCATGATCCGCTCATCAGCCAGAATCGGTATCAGTGCAGTTACCAAGTGCTATTTGGTGCATGGAGGATGTGGAGACAGATGAGTAGGAGAGACCAGATTCTGAGGAAAATTTATAATGATTGAACAGGGAAGAGCTAGATTTTTGAAGCGAGGTTATAGGCCTGTCTGAAGACATGTGTTCTTTAAAGCACATTTAAGAATGTGGGGGTTAAGTAATAGTTGGATCGTCTGGGGCAATGTATTCCAGAAAACTGGAGCAGCATGAGAGAAGTCTTGGAGACGGAAGTGCAAGGTTCGGATTAAGGAGGATGTTAGTCAGATCACTTGCACAATGGGCAGCAATGGCAGGGTGATAGACAGAGATGAGGGAGGAGATATAGGGTGGTGCAGAACAATGAAGTACTTTGAGAGTGAGAGATAAGTTTGTATTGTATTCTGCAACAAATGGGAAACCAGTGCAATGACTGGAACAGGTTAGAGGCGTTGGTGAAGTGGCTGGACAGAAATATGACCCTGGCTGCTGCATATCCAGGTCTCCCTCTAACCAAACTTTCTCCAATCAGTAGAGAGTTGCAATAGTCCAGACAAGAATGAGTAAAGCCCCCGTCTCACACAGCGATCTCGCTAGCGAGATCGCTGCTGAGTCACTAGTTTTGTGACGCAGCAGCGATCTCCCCAGCGATATCGCTGTGTGTGACATTCAGCGACGATCAGCCCCCTGAGGTATCGCTGATCGTCGCTGAAAGGCCAGGACATTTTTTTGATCGCTGGTCTCCCGCTGACAGGCACGCATCGCTGCGTGTGACAGGCGGGAGACCAGCGATCCGCTGGTAACCAAGGTACACAGCGGGTTTCCAGGCACCGCGCAGCGCCTGGAAACCCGATGTGTACCTTGGTTACCAGCTCCCTGCATCAGGGCGCTGGTATCCAACGTACACTGCGGGTAACTAAGCGATGTTACCTGCAGTGTCGCTGTGCTGATCGCTGCCTGAGCTGCCTGTTTGGCAGCTCAGCAGCGATCAATGTAGCGATACACCAGCGATCCTGATAGTTGTCGGGATCGCTGGTGTATCGCTATGTGAGACCCGGGCTTAAGAGCAACATTAAGAGTTTTTGCAGATTCAAAAGGTGAGAAAAGGTCGGATTCTGAAGATGTTTTTAGGATGCAGGTGACACGAGCGAGTGATTGGATTTAAGGAATTAAGGAAACTTCTGTGTCAAATATGACCCTAAAACAGTGAGTGTGCTGCTTGTGAGTTATGGTTGAACCACCCAAGGTAACTGCAATATCAGGTATAGGTCGGAAACCCAAGAAGTTCAGTTTTGGATAAAATTAGTTTCAAATAATTGGAAGACATGGTGTTAGAGACAGCGGGCTGAGAATCCCTGGTATTTTGTAATAATGTGGGGTAATGTTAGGTAAAGAGGTGTATAAATGGGCGACATCAGCATACAGATGATACTGGAAACCAAATCTCCTGATGTCCAATAGGGACATTGTATAGAGAGAAGGGGGCCTAGGACTGAGACTTGAGGAACCCCGATAGTAAGGGGAATATTAGAGGAAGAAGAGTCGGCAAATGATACAGTGAAGTAGCGTCAGAGATGTAGGAGGTGAACCAAGGGACTAGTCCCAGACCAGCGCAGGAGCCTGCTGGTGACTATGTAGTGGAGGTTACTGACAACATGTACTGCTCTTCTAACTGCACCAGAACCCCACTCTCTGAGCAGAAGAGGCCAGGCCTCTACCAGCCACGCATTCTTGCTCTGTGGAGGTCAGGGAGAACAACTTATCGAAAGGGTGGCCCAGTTCCTCCTTTCTCCTAATTGGTGGCAGTGGCAAGAAAGACAAAGTTTATACCCTCGGGTACGGCAGCTCAGAAGCAGTTATGGAAGCTTAAATGCTATCGCTGCAGAGGAGAGGAGAAACGTACCCCTGTTACATGTGAGGCCGCAGGAGCTGGCCTGGAAGTGGGACAGAAATAAAACCCAGACGAGTGAGCTCACAAGCTGGGGGAACACTGTAACTGGAAGTTGTTTCTTCTCCTACCTCCATTTTTACCAGTGCTAGTGGTCAGTAAAGGAGATAACGTTCAATGGTGGGAATACCCCTGTGAGAGCACTGCACTCGGGGCAGCTCAGCCTCGACCATCAGTGACTCATTTTAGACTTTGAATGGCAGCTCCATGTATGTTCTCCTCATCCTGGCTCTGAGGTGCGGAAAGGGGCGAGGGCTTGGGGCCCCAATTCTCGTGAACAGTGGGCGTTCCAGGAGTCAGGCTAAATCACACTATTACCACTACCACTAAGTGAAAAAGGAATAAGTATCACTTCTGGGAAAACCCATTTTATTCGATTTCCTACTAACACTATGAACAGGGCATCCACAGGACGACTCTGCGGAGATGTTTCAGAAAATAATCTAATCTTTGAAAGCTAAAAAATATGCTGAAAGTCTGTAGACTAATTCTTTAATCTAATTTATTATGATACATGTAATAATAGTCGACCAATTATAGGGGTTTGATCTATGAGATTTTTCAAGAACAGTTTCGAAAAGTTGTCCTTATCGCCCTGTAATGACTTGACATAGGGTGAAGTGAGACATTACTGATGTATTTTTAATGATATATTATCACTTTTTACGTGGAAGGATCACTAACTAAGAGTCACTGCATTTCAATGCAGGTTTCGTTTTATCTAAAAAGACATTAAGCACTTTTGATGTCCTTGGAAGTTCATCTGAGGGGTAGGGAAAGCGTGTTCTTGGCTCATTAAAGTAAGATTTATATTAACAGCTCTTACAATCGAGAACAGTAATATAACACGAGTTGTCAAAATGTAAAATCTCAGGCAGCAATGACTACTACAAAATAAACATATTTTATTTTTAAATACCAAATTAAGTCAAATATTAATTTTAAAAGAATAGTCTTCCCCACCCTGCAAGTGATCTTGTGATTTCTGGTACTTTCTCGGAGTCACAAAGCATTACTAATACAGTAACCAGATCACTGCTCCATGCCTCACTAGCTAGGGTGGAACCAAGTAATTGACTTTATATATGAAGAAGTCATTGCCAATCATAGCTTAATAAGGAAAATAAATGACATTTACAATCATGTATTTATATTTAAAGAGACTGAATTCCATCTATTAAAGGGATTTTCCAACTGTATGCATATTCTTTTTTATATCCAGAACATAAAAACATACAGATCAGGCTCTAGAGACAAATGAGTTTGCTACAATTGTCTCTATTTCTAGACAATCGCCTTATACATTATACCAAACTAGCCGGCAAGAGATAAGATAAGTGCTGCCGATCTATTTGCTCTGAAGGAGGCTTCAACACATAGACTTAGGCCGGCGTCACACTGGCGACAGAATCGGACGACTGCAATGCGATGAAAAATCGTATTGCAGTCTGCCCTATGTTAATCTATGGAGCAGCTCCCAGTATCAGATTTTTTGTGGTCCGTTTTAAACGTCCGTGTGCAATCGCAGCATGCTGCGATTGTCACCGATTGTGGGTCGACTATCGCCAATGCAAGTCTATGGGAGCGATGAAAAATCTGATTACAAACGGACCGCACGTGTGACTTGCGATTAAATCGCATCGGTGTCCTTTAGAAAAGCCGGCAATTCATCCCCGGCTATACTGTAAAATCACACTGACAGCTTTAATAAAGAATAGAAAGAATAGATATACACACATAGAATACATATATTATATATATATAATATATATATTATATATATATGTAATTGTTGACATGTATATATATATATTTTTATATTTCCTAGACTTCTACATACTGTAATAGCCGCAAATTCAATTGCCGGCTTCTGTGAAATCACAGAAGCCGACATGAAATGATACATTGTTTCCACACAGTTAACCATGTAATTTCCTGTATTTTGATATTTGTTTAGAACTTACAATTACATGAGTGTATTTGTGCTAAATTTCAGACATGTAGGGGTTAATTAAAGGTGTAAATTCGTTGAAAAAAAATGCGTGGGCTCCCGCTGTATTTTCTCCACCAGACAGACAAAGCAAGCGAGTGGGGGCAGATAATAATAGCCTAGGGAGGGTACTTTTTTTTGTGCCCTCCCTGGCTACTAACATCTGCCCCCAGACACCCCAGAAAGGGCAAATCTATATTTAGATTCGCCCTTTCTGGCACTTTGCCCGTCTATTCCCATTGCCCTGTAGCGGTGGCGAATGGGTTAATAATCTCACCTTAATGTCACCTTAGTATTGAAAGGTGACCTTAAGGCAGGTTAAAATGAGTGTCAATTAGACAACTATCAATTATTAATCCTATTGTATGAAAGAAAAATCAAACACACACAGTTTAATAAAAAATAAGTTTAATTAAATAATCACACAGTTTTTGACCATATTTTTTTTTCTGCTAAAACCATTTCCTGTAATAAAAATAAAATAAAAAAGCAAAATTATACTTACCAATCCGATGTACAGTCAGGTCCCACGCTGTAATCCATCAGAAAGGGTTAAGAGGTTACAGTTAGCAGGGAGATAATTCTGTCTCCTAGCTGTAACCCCCTGAATGAATAAGTTCCTCTACCACAGAAAGTAGAGGAATAGATTCATGAATAGAGCTTAATTGATTTATTGGCAATTTAACTTTAGTGACCTGACCTAAGGTGAAAGTGGGATACAATCAATTAAGCTTCATTCATGAAACACATCCTCTCCTGTCGCCAGGAGAGGAACTTATTCATTCAGGAGCTTTGAGCTGAGCATGCAGGATTACTTGCACTGCTTGGCTCAAAGCTAGTTAACCCTTTGTGAAGGATTACAGGGTGGGACGTGACAGATCGGCGGAATAGGTAAGAATAATGTTGTTTTATTTTTTTTTCTTTATTTTAGGAGATCAATGGCTTCGCACGGATTAAGTGTAAAATAAAATATGGTCAAAAAAATGTGTTTTATTTCATTAAAATTTATTTTTATTAATGTGTCTGTGTTTTTTTAATTTACTTCAATAGGATTAATAATTGATAGTTGTCTAATTGACAGCTCTCAATTATTAACCTGCCTTAAGGTCACCTTTCAATACTAAGGTGACATTAAGGTGAGATTATTAACCCATTCGCCACCGCTACAGGGCAATGGGAATAGACGGGCAAAGTGCCAGAAAGGGCGAATCTAATTATAGATTTGCCCTTTCTGGGGTGTCTGCGGCAGATGTTAGTAGCCAGGGGGGGCACCAAAAAAATGTACCCTCCCTAGGCTATTATTATCTGCCTCCACTCGCTTGCTTTGTCTGTCTGGTGGAGAAAATACAGCGGGAGCCCACGCATTTTTTTTCAACAAAATTACACCTTTAATTAACCCCTACATGTCTGAAATTTTGCACAAATACACTCATGTAATTGTAAGTTCTAAACAAATATCAAAATACAGGAAATGACATGGTTAACTGTGTGGAAACAATGTATCATTTCATGTCGGCTTCTGTGATTTCACAAAAGCCGGCAATTGAATTAGCGCTATTACAGTACGTAGAAGTCTAGGAACTATAAATATATGTATATATACATGTCACAATGACATGTATATATTATATATATATATATATATATGTGTTCTATGTGTCTATATCTATTCTTTTTTTTGTGATTGAAATACTATTCTTTTGGATCCATTATATGTCAGTTTTGCAAGCCTGCGAGAAAATCTCGCAAGTCGGATGAAAATCGGATGTTACAAGGTACACACACATGCGACTAAATCGCATCTTTGAAGGAAAATCGGATGCCAGAAGGATGTGTGATGTTTGCATTTTGATCCGACAATCGACCGTCTAAAACGGACCGATTTTTTGTCGTTGTGTGTGACGCCGGCCTTAAAGGGATGTCCAGGCTTGAGGTGCATATCTGCAGTCACTCTATGTGAATCTCACAGTGCGCAGAGTGTATACAGTCAGGATTATCCCGTGCCGGCAGCGGGCGGACATGTGACCACAAGTATGTGGTTTGCACCACATACCGACTAGATGTGTCCAGCCTCACTCAAGTCACTTTTATTACGCAAGGCTGGGTACGTCTAGTTGGCATGTGACTGCCAGAAAATCCCATACAGTTTAGAGGGATTGACCAGTGGCTATCTCAACTCTACCTCCCCTACAAAGAAGCACTCATCCGACATCTCTAGTTCTGGGTTATCTCAGGGAGAATAAAAAAGGATCAGCAGTCCAAAATCACACAGGATCTTTATCTCCTCTGACAATCATCAGTCATGGCCCCCATATACATTAGATTGTTGGTGGAACCCAATGATCTCGGCCGACTTTAGTCTTGTGTGTATGGCGGAGGCTTTGGTTGGTGGGAAAGTGCCTAACCAGTTGTCCCCAATCACCAAAGGTTTTGATGTGTTTTTTTTTTTTTTTTTTTATGAAAAATCTGTCTTTAGTTAGGAATGATTTCGAAGGTTAGCAATAAAACATACATTTTTAGATTATAATACGTCTTCAATTTAAATGGCCAGCATTAATACTACCTCTCTCCTATAGTAGACGCCTTTAGAGAAATTTATGGCAAGCAGCCACTTCCTTCACTATAAGGCTATGTGCACACGTTGCGGAATTGCCGCGGAAATTTCCGCTGCAATCCCGCACCTCCCTGCCGCGGGAAATACGCATTTTATAGGTATGCGTATTCCCGCCAGGAACTAGCGTTTTGCAAGCGTAATTAGCTTACAGAATGCTAGCGTTTCCCAAGCGATCTGTAGCATCGCTTGGAAAACTGATTGACAGGTTGGTCACACTAGTGAAACAAGTGTTTGACAAGTGTGACCAACTTTTTACTATTGATGCCGCATCAATAATAAAAAGATCTAATGTTAAAAATAATAAAAAAAAATAAAAATCGTGATATTCTCACCTTCCGGCGGCCCCTGCAGCCTTCCTGGTCCTCAGAGACGCTCCCGGCCAATCCCGTTCCCAGGCGTCCTTAGCGACAATGACCCAGATGACGTAGCGGTCTCGCGTGATGCTACGTCATCTGGGGTCATTGTCGCTAAGGACGCCTGGGAACGGGATTGGCCGGGAGAGTCGCTGAAGAGTGGGAAAGCTGCGGGGGGCCGCCTGAAGGTGAGAATATCATTATTTTTTATTTTAATTATTATTTTACCAGGGATATGGTACCCAGGGCCTGGACGAGAGTCTCCTCTCTTCCAGACCCTGGGTACCATCCGCACATGAACAGCTTACTTTGCGCATGGTTGACATAGCCACATGTGGAAAGTAAGCGGTTCAATGCATTCCTATGGCGGCGGAATCACCGCAATTCCGCAAAAAGAATGATCATGCTGCGTATTTTTCCGCGATGCGTTTCCGCCGCGGAAAAACACACAGCATGTGCACAGCATTGCGGAATCCCATAGAATATAATGAGTTGCGTTGGGTAAGCGTTTTTGTCGTGTTTTCGTGAAAAACCGCGGCAAAAACGCTAACAATCCGCAACGTGTGCACACAGCCTAACAATCAGCCATCACACACCTAACTAATGAAAAAAAACCTGACAAGGTGAGATAACCACTTTAAGAGTCATTTAGTTCTAATTTTCTGCTTAAACTTCTGAAAACAAATATATTTTAGGAAGCTTGCTTCTATATGGCTATGTATAGCTATTCTAGTGGCTCTTTCATTCATGGCCCATTAAGACAACCCAATAATCGCTTGTAGGAAGGCTTCATCCAGACTATTGGCTTTTCTAAACAGGCTAGCAATCGCCCAACAAACTAGCAAAATGTTCTTTTGTTCAATGTGACAATTTTTAAGCCGACATAATAATCACTGATACTGGCATCGCAGAGAGAATGAATGGAGTGGAGGGGTTTGCATTAGAGAATACAGGTGAAGGAAAAACTAAAAGTATTTGGAAGTAACCGAATTTTTGCACTGATTACTAATAAAATGTGGTCTTATTGTTATTTTACTCACAATTGTAGACAACTGCAATCTAACCTAAAGGCACTGTCACACTTAGCGATCGCACCAGCGATCACGACAACGACACGACCTTGCGAGATCCTTGGTGCGATCGCTATGTGGTCGCTAGTTAGCTTCCAAACACAAAGATCTCATCAGAGATCAGCGATCTGTATAACGACCTCTGCGGTCGTTGGGAAAACCTAGTCCCACCTGCGACGCTGGTGAAGTCGTTCATAAAGGGTGTCACACTCAGCGATTCAGGCTCACCAGCGGGACACCAACGACCAAAAAACGGCTCAGAACGTTCATGAGCGATCAGCGACATCTCAGCAGGGGCCACATCGCTGCTACATGTCACACACAGCGACGTCGCTAACGAGATCGCTGCTGCATCATAAAATAGCTGACGCTTTAGCGATCTCGCTAGCGATCTCGCTTAGTGTGACAGTACCTTAACACAACACTCTCCAATGTCTTTTATTGAGCAAACATCCACAGTACAGGGAGTTAAGATAAGAGAACCTCTATGCTAATAATGCCTGAAATGGCCAATTTTCAAAGGTGGTTTTTATTTCAGTGCTGTGAGTGTTAAGGTACTGCCACACTAAGCAATCCCGCTAGCGATCTCGTTAGCGTTGCATACTAATGAGATCGCTAGCGGGATTGTTTCATATCAAATGCTGCCGCATTTAGCGTATAGTTAACGACGCTATCGCCGTTAGCGATCTTCTTAACGACTTTAGCGGTACAAAGTACCGCTAATCGCTAAAAAAGGTGCCACACTAGCGATATATACTTACCAGCGGGAGCGCCAGCGATGAATAGGGTCCGGAACGATTCCAGGACGAGCGAGATCACAGCAGGAAGCTCGTCGCTGGAAGCTGCCGCACTGAACAATATCGCTAACGGGATCGCTAAATAGTGACGTTTTTTAGCGATCCCGTTAGCGATATTGTTTAGTGTGGCATACCTTTAGGCTGTGGTTCCACGTTCAGGAAACACAGTGCTTTGGACGGAGCGGAAAGTCCGCTCCGCCCAAAGCCCCGCCCCCTACTGTACGCGCGCTCATTCCGGATGTGTTCAGGAACACATCCGGAATGACCGCAGGGCTACATAGCCCTGTTATTTCCCTTGCGGCTACGCAAGGGAATAGGACATGCTGCGGTCTAAAAAGACGCGCCACATGTCCGGAAACGCAGGTCTTCCGCCTGCGTGTTTGTAAGCATAGTGGAGACGGGATTTCTTGAAATCCCCTCCACTATGCTGTAACATCTGGACGCTGCGTGTTCGACGCTGCGTCAACGCACAGCGTCAAACACGCAGCTAATCCGGACTGTTTCCGGACCGTGGAAACATACCCTAAGTTCCCTGACCCTAGATCATTGCACACCGTCACCAAAACCTCATCTCGACCGTACACCTTGCGATCATTTCATGAATCTAAAGGTGTATCCAAACATTTTAGAGAATATTAAGGCAACAATCCATCAACTTAACCATAAGGCCCTGTGCACAGGTTGCGGACTTTGCTTTGGATTTGGCGCTGTGGATCCGCAGCAGATCCGGAAACCATGTACAGTACAATGTAAATGAATGGTAAAAAAAAACGCTGTGCACATGCTGCGGATTTTTCCATGCAGATTTGGTGCAGTTTTAAATCCGCAGCGGTTTTACACCTTTTCCATTATAGGTGTAAAACCGCAGAGCAAATCCGCACAAAAAACTCAGCAAAACCGCAGTAAATCCACGCTAAGTCCGCAGGTAAAACGCAGGTAATTTTACCTGCGGATTTAGCAAAATCTGCAAGTGAATCCGCAACGTGTGCACGGGGCCTAAGGCTACTTTCACACATCAGGTTTTTTTTGTGTCAGGCATAATCCGGCGAACACCTGAAGGGACGGATCCGGCGCTGAAATGAAAAAACTGATGCAACGGATCCGTTTTTTTGCTGGATCCGACCTGAACTTTTGAACCCGGAAAAAGAGTGTTTTGGATGTCCGGAGACACTGGAAAATGTAGTAGTAGTAGTAGTAGTACTAGTATTAGTAGTAGTAGTAGTATTCCAGAATCCGGATCAGTCTTTTGACGGATTGCACAAAAGACTGGTCCAGTTCCATTGACTTTTATTATTTCCGGCCGCCTGATGTGCCGATTCAGGCGGGTCCGGAAGAAAAAAAAACGTTGCAATTACCGTTTTGTCCGGCCGCCGGAATGTACATTTCCGCCGGATCTGGCCAAAAACGGATGCACCACAATGACATCAGGCGCTAATGAAAGTCAATGCTAAAAAAACGCATCCGGTACCGGATCCGTTTTTTTAAAAACACGCCGGATCGCGCCTGACGTCAAAAAACTGATGTGTGAAAGCAGCCTAAGAGACATTGGGAGATGCCACCACACAGTGACTCAAAGCCCACATGTGATGCTGGTTTTACACGGTCAATCGTGGCTGTTAAACAACTGTTGATCAGCTCCATGTAAGCCAATCACTGTTTAATAGCCAGTTTAGGCAGGCCTACATCACTTCCAGGCACACAGAACGATCGTCAACAGGATCATCCTCTGTGCATGGAGGATCATTGTTCTCAGCAGATGATAGGACAATGTGTTGCTGGGAATGAAGATTTTGAAGCAAGCTTAAAAATCATTCCACCCAACGAACGAGCACTTTTCTCATTCATAGGAAGATTGGCTGCCTGTTTAGACAAATGGATAGGCACAAAAGACATCCCAGAAATACTGATTAAGTGAAGAATAGTGCAAAATTTTTCTTCGATGTTTTGTAAATCTTATTTGCAGCTTTGTTTGATGCAAAAAAGAAGATTTACAGGCTATTAAAATCAGAGTTCACTTTTATCACCCTCCAATGTGGATTCTCACCCAAAGCATTCAATAACAAAATGAACAGTATGAATGGGTTTATTATTAGGTTTGTTAGATAACAATCAGACAGCATTAGCAATCATGCAGAACAATAGGTTATTCCTAAGGGTTCTCTTACTTTTTCCTCCCGCTGTATTTGTAAGCAAGCTGCACATTCTTAAAGTCTATCAGATATAGACAGTCATTAGGAAACATCCAGAAAATCTCTTCTGCACAAGATCTACATTCAGAAATGAGGGAATTCTCAGGAGTCTGACAAGACTGATTTACAACCTGACAAGCAAAACATCAAAGAGTGACAAAGTCATGACTACAATGAATGAAGCCGCAAATGACTGTAATAAATGAGCAATCATGAGACAATGACTCACTCTAGAGCGCAACTGGACAAAAAGGCTCAAGATAGCTGTGAAGAGAACACTCCTATGGCTGCAGCGTTCTAACAAGTGGATGTCATCTGACAAAACAACTATTGTGTTCAAGAGCGTTTCCGAGGTTTTTTTTAGCATAATGGTCAATTAAGGATATGCCAAAAATAACAACAAATCACTAATGAAATCACAGTCATCACAGAACTCCCCGAGCAGAACAGGCTTTCCTCCCCACCTGGCTCCTTAAAGGAGTATTCCCTTCTCTAAGATCCTATCCCAATAAGTAGTAGGTGTAATAATAATAATAATATTAGCAAATACCTCCAAGTAGAAATGTAGTATAGCTCTTATTCGCTGTCTCTTTCGTCATTGCTTTACCTTAGGTATCCATGGTTACGACCACTGATCTAGTGACAGTTATCTAGTTGCTAGTGGTCGTAACCATGAGTACCTAAGGTAAGGCAATGACGAAAGAGACAGCGAATCAGAAAAACTATACTACAATTCTAATTGGAGATATTTGTTAATATTATTATTATTACACTTACTACACTGGGATAGGTTCTTGGAGATGGAAATACCCCTTTAACATCTGGTACAGTGATATCACTGCTGCGGCCACCGAATCTGTCACACTTCCACATCTGAATGTGGGCGCACTGCAATATCCAGGCACATCTATCTTTTATAGGCCATTATAATAAAAATAACTAAGAAAAACTGCAGCCTTCCTTCGTCAATCAATGGTTAGAAATCTTATCCAGCCCCTCAGGACTGGACAATGTGCTTTATTTCTGGGGGCATAACTTTAGAATGGGGATGGGAAGGGGGCACAGAAGAAAAACTGCTCCAGAATCAGTGGGGCAGCATCATTGGAAGCAGTTGTCCGTTTCAGGCCTTGTTCACATGTTCAGTATTTGGTCATCACTTCTGCATTTTTCACCCACTCCTGGTTTACAAATACTGAGGTAAAAAAACTGACTAAATACTGATCGTGTGAACGCGGCCTTAGACGAATGCAAATTACGTGGCCTAAATGAAGAAAAAATCCAGTGAAAAGTCGTTTTTAAAGGAGCAGTTAAAGCAAGATGTCACCTCATCTCGTTGCTGATAACATATTACTTGGTGGGGGAACTGGGGACTTTTATTCCTGTTAAGGTGCTTTCACACTACATTTAGTCACACGCTCGGTGCCTACATCCGAACCCCCCCGCAGAACGTCTAGTTTTGCAGAGGGGTTCGGAGGTAAACCCGACAGGACCACCGAGTGTGAAAATAAACGCAATGTGAAGGCACCCTTAGATTGGAGTGACATGGAGTCCATGTGACCTGCGCTCTATTCACTCTCTATTGGGCTGCCTGGTGCTGTGCTCGGCCTTTTCTGTCAGTCCCATAGAGAATGAAAGGAGAGGCAGTCGAGCATCTGACCAGCTGCGCCACTTTGCAACAGGAATAAAAATTCCCTGTTGGGGATAAAAATTCCCCGATCTGACAATCGATGCTGGTTTCAGTAGTGCGTCACCCGCCGGTCAGCAAGCTATCATCTATACTGTGGATAGGTGACGCGCTCTAGCCGGACAATCCCTTTAAGTCCTGAGCACAAGAAGTCACAAATGATGAGTCGGAGTGGGATGGATGAGACACGGCAGCTTTGCCGGATGGAGCCAGTGTTGGGTAAGAAGTCTGCATGAGGCACATGGGGACGTGTAGGAGACAGTCCAAAAGTGCCAGCCAATGGGTGGTGGCAGTAGGAAGCATAAGACAATAAAATATCTGGTTGACATTGAAGAGACTGTAAAAGTAGACAGACCCTTTTAGAATAAGCCATGGAATATCCATATAACTGCGGGTGACAGATCCTATCACAGACTGTGTGGACGCTCCGAACAATATTGGTCACGTAACTAACTAGACTTTGATGCATCCAACAGTCTGACAAGAGGAACTACAAAAAGGCAAAAATAAAGTGAAAACAGAGGATGGAAGTAATGACGCCCCTACAAATTATGCAAAATCTGAATGTGCGCTCCATGTAGTTGTCATAGAGATGAATCAGCCTGATTTTTCGAGCAAGTTATCAGGTCAGCGATCACAACCCTGGTTACCATGCAGCATGCCTGTAACTACACCGGGCTGCGATTACCACTCTTAGGCCGGCGTCACACTGGCGACAGAATCGGACGACTGCAATACGATGAAATATCGCATTGCAGTCGGACCAATGTTAATCTATGGAGCAGCTCCCACCATCAGATTTTTTGTGGTCTGTTTTAAACGTCCGAGTGCAATCGCAGCATGCTGCGATTGTCACCTATTGTGGGTCGACTATCGCCAATGCAAGTCTATGGGAGCGATGAAAAATCGGATTACAAACGGACCGCACGTGTGACTTGCGATTAAATCGCATCGGTGTCCTTTAGAAAAGCCGGCAATTCATCCCCGGCTATACTGTAAAATCACACTGACAGCTTTAATAAAGAATAGAAAGAATAGATATACACTAGAACATAAAATACATATATATATATATATATATGTGTCATTGTGACATATATATAATACATATATTTATAGTTCTTACACTTCTACATACTGTAATAGCCGCTAATTCAATTGCCGGCTTTTGTGAAATCACAGAAGCCGACATGAAATGATACATTGTTTCCACACAGCTAACCATGTCATTTCCTGTATTTTGATATATGGTTTGAACTTACAATTACATAAGTGTATGTGCAAAATTTCAGACATGTAGGGGTTAATTAAAGGTGTAAATTCGTTGAAAAAAAATGTGTGGGCTCCCGCTGTATTTTCTCCACCAGACAGACAAAGCAAGCGAGTGGGGGAAGATAATAATAGCCTAGGGAGGGTACATTTTTTTTGTGCCCCCCCGGCTACTAACATCTGCCCCAGACACCCCAGAAAGGGCGAATCTATAATTAGATTCGCCCTTTCTGGCACTTTGCCTGTCTATTCCCATTGCCCTGTAGCGGTGGCGAATGGGTTAATAAGGCGTTAATGTCACCTTAGTATTGAAAGGTGACCTTAAGGCAGGTTAATAATTGAGAGCTGTCAATTAGACAACTATCAATTATTAATCCTATTGTATGATAGAAAAATCAAACACACACACTTTAATAAAAAAGAAGTTTAATGAAATAATCACAGTTTTTGACCATATTTTATTTTCCTGCTAAAACCATTTCCTGTAATAAAAATAAAATAAAAAAGCAAAATTATTCTTACCAATCCGATGTACAGTCAGGTCCCACGGTGTAATCCATCAGAAAGGGTTAACAGGTTACAGCTTGCAGAAAGCTAATGCTCTCTCCGAGTTGTAACCCCATGAATGAATCAGTTACTCTCCCAGCGAAAGGAGAGGAAGAGATTCATGAATGGAGCTTAATTGATTTATTGCCACTTTCACTTCAGTGACCTGACCTAAGGTGAAAGTGGGATACAATCAATTAAGCTTCATTCATTATTCACATCCTCTCCTGTCGGCAGGAGATAAGCTCATTCATTCAGGAGCTATCAGATGAGCACGCAGGATTACTTGCGCTGCTTATCTGATTGCTAGTTAACCCTTTGTGAAGGATTACATCGTGGGACGTGACAGATCGCCAGATAGGTAAGAATAATGTTGTTTTATTATTTTATATTTATTTTAGAAGAACAAGGGCTTCGAACGGATTAAGAGTGAAATAAAAGATGGTCAAAAAAATGTGTTTTGATTTCATTAAAATTATTTATTCTTAAAGTGTGTTTGTGTTTTTTTATTTACTTCAATAGGATTAATAATTGATAGTTGTCTAATTGACAGCTCTCAATTATTAACCTGCCTTAAGGTCACCTTTCAATAGTAAGGTGACATTAACGCCTTATTAACCCATTCGCCACCGCTACAGGGCAATGGGAATAGACGGGCAAAGTGCCAGAAAGGGCGAATCTAATTATAGATTCGCCCTTTCTGGGGTGTCTGGGGGCAGATGTTAGTAGCCAGGGGGGGCACAAAAAAATGTACCCTCCCTAGGCTATTATTATCTGCCCCCACTCGCTTGCTTTGTCTGTCTGGTGGAGAAAATACAGCGGGAGCCCACGCATTTTTTTTCAACGAATTTACATCTTTAATTAACCCCTACATGTCTGAAATTTTGCACAAATACACTCATGTAATTGTAAGTTCAAACCATATATCAAAATACAGGAAATGACATGGTTAACTGTGTGGAAACAATGTATCATTTCATGTCGGCTTCTGTGATTTCACAAAATCCGGCAATTGAATTAGCGGCTATTACAGTATGTAGAAGTCTAGGAACTATAAATATATGTATATATACATGTCACAATGACATGTATATATATATATATATATATGTGTTCTATGTGTATATATCTATTCTTTCTTTTGTGATTGAAATACTATTCTTTTGGATCCATTATATGTCAGTTTTGCAAGCCTGCGAGAAATTCTCGCAAGTCGGATGAAAATCGGATGTTACAAGGTACACAAACATGCGATTAAATCGCATCTTTGAAGGAAAATCGGATGCCAGAAGGATGTGTGATGTTTGCATTTTGATACGACAATCGACCGACTCAAACGGACCGATTTTTTGTCGTTGTGTCTGACGCCGGCCTTATACATGCACCTTAAAGGGGCACAGAACCTAAAAAACGAGGAGCCTCACAACAGTGAACATGGCACACAGCGCTGCTAATATTATGCACAGATGTATAAAAACATCCTGGAGGGTCTCAGAACGTGAGATTTGTCAGAGCAGTGATCACGGGGGCAGACATTTTTCTGGATTTCCTGCCAGTAATCATGGCTGCTTACAATGATTTGCATTCACTGGCACCATGATTTAAAGTCTCACATTACAAGGGGGTAAAAAGAGAACTGACAAATGTCACAACCACCGTTAACCTGGAAAGGCCTCGGAGAAGGTACTTTGATACTACAAATCTAGAGGTTTGCAATGAGGGAAATGTTGGATTGGTAGAATAATGAGATGATGTGACTGTGCTGCAGGGTCCAGGTGGGAGAGAATGTGACATAGGGAGAACCCCTTTAAGCAGAGAAGATATATATTTTTCTCTTCCCCTCCCCCCAGCATAGTCCTGTTCATACGGAAATCATGATGTCCCTTTTTTTGCTGACAGGACTCACATCTTGGGCATCAATGTGGCATTACAGATGCCGCAGCGAACCTCCCATGTGGCACGCAGATGTCAAACAAAATTGACCCTAAGGGGCGACGCTTATGCAAATGTGCCACACAGCAGGAATTTTTGGACACATTTTCTGCTCCTGGTAGGAGAGAAGCACGATCAATAGGTGGCTGCACCATCGCTTTGTGATCAGTAGGGTCAGACTTCTAGGTCCATGAATTATCTTGAGAATTAGGGGTAGTCCACCTTTAGCAATATTTATTTTATTTTTTTACTTAACTGCATGTATTTTGGGCTAGAAATATTTTTTTTCTATTAGGTTTCATTAAAAACCTTGCACCGTTTGGCTGTTACAGATTCTTTGTTTCCTCTACAATCAAGTGGCCATAAGTCAGGAGCTCAGAAAAGACAGATAAATGAATTATAAATCCTGTAAGGCCATCAGAACACGATCACTGTTGGTTCTCAATTAACCCATTTTGCAGCCAGCAATACACAGAGTAAAGACATGTTCACACGTTCAGTATTAGGTGAGTTTTTTTACCTCAGTATTTGTAAGCCAAAACCAGGAGTGGGTGATAAATACAGAAGTGGTGACGTGTTTCTATTATATTTTCCTCTGATTGTTCCTCTCCTGATTTTGGATTACTGAGGTAAAATACTGACCAAATACTGATGGTGTGAATGTGGCCTCACAGAGGGATTATAGAAGGAATATATGCAATTAGAAAAAAGAAAATTGTCCTCGAAGCCAGACAAACCTCTTTAAAAGCGTTGCCTCTCTGATTTTGCACTACATCCCTTCAAACTTTTTCATCGCACAGATGTTAGAAGCGCCCACCAATATGAGGGAAAGAGCAGTGAAGGGGCTTCAGTACTCAACCAGCAACCCTTTCTGTGGATTGGTGGAGGAGGCATTGATGATAATGACCACAGGGGCTCAGGTCACCACTTGATTAGATCATGACACCCAAAAATCATCTGTCCAGGACACTATTACCAGTGACACATGACATAGCTCCGTGTGTACAGCACGCGTGATACAGGACCCCGATGTACGGCACGGACACGCATGATAGAACCTCTCCTGCCACGTGTAGGGCACGCGTGATACAGCCCCTCCACGTATGTACGGCACGAGTCATAAGGCCCCTCTGTGTGTGCACGGCACGCATGATACGCCCCCTGTGTGTGTACGGCACACATAATACGGCCCCTCCGCGTGTAGACGGCACGAGTCATATGGCCCCTCCGTGTGTACGGCACGTGTCATACAGCACCCTCCATGCACGGCACGCGTCATGCGG
Source organism: Oophaga sylvatica (assembly GCA_033576555.1). Classification (NCBI taxonomy): domain Eukaryota; kingdom Metazoa; phylum Chordata; class Amphibia; order Anura; family Dendrobatidae; genus Oophaga; species Oophaga sylvatica. The sequence continues at coordinate 75,633,792 of JARQOD010000006.1, read as the reverse complement.
CCCCTTCGTGTGCGTACGGAACACGTCATGCGGCCCCTTCGTGTGTACGGAACGCGTCATGCGGCCCCTCCGTGTGTAAGGAACGCGTCATGCGGCCCCTCCGTGTATGGAATGCGACATGCGGCCCCTCCATGTGTGTACGAAATGTGTCATGCGGCCCCTCCGTGTGTGTACGGAACACGTCATGCGGCCCCTCCATGTGTGTACGGAACGCGTCATGTGGCCCCCGTGTGTGTACAGCACGCATCATGCGGCCCCTCCGTGTGTGTATGGCACGTATCATGTGGCCCCTCCGTATGTGTACGGCACGCATCATGTGGCCCCTCCGTGTGTACGGCACGCATCATGTGGCCCCTCCGTGTGTGTACGGCACGCATCATGTGGCCCCTCCGTGTGTGTACGGCATGCAACAGGCAACCTCCATGTGTGTGCGGCACTTGTCATGCGGCCTCTTCGTGTCTGGCAGGAACACATCATGTGGCACCCTCCGTGTATGTACGGCTCGTGTCATGTGGCACAGTGTATGTATGGCACGCGACATGCGGCACCCTCCGTGTATGTATGGCACGCATCCTGCGGCCCCTCCGTGTGTGTACGGCACGAGTCAAGTGGCCCCTCCGCATGTAGATGGCACGCGTCATGTGGTCCCTCCACGTGTAGACAGCAGCTCTCATGTGGCCCCTCCACGTGTAGACGGAACACGTCATACGGTCCCTCTGTGTATGTATGGCACGCGTCCTGCGGCCCCTCCACGTGTACGGCACGCGTCACGTGGCCCCTCCGCGTGTAGACGGCACGCGTCATGCGGTCCCTCCGTGCGTGTATGGCACATGTCATGCACCCCACCACGTGTAGACGGCACACGTCATGTGGTCCCTTCACGTGTAGACAGCATGCATCATGTGGCTCCTCCACGTGTAGACGGCACGCGTCACGTGGCCCCTCCGCGTATAGACGGTACGCATCATGTGGCCCCTCCACCTGTGGCGTGTAGACAGCATGCATCATGTGGCCCCTCCACGTGTAGACGGCACGCGTCACGTGGCCCCTCCGCGTGTAGACAGCACGCATCATGTGGCCCCTCCACGTGTAGACGGCACGCGTCATGCGGTCCCTCCGTGCGTGTATAGCGCGCGTCATGCAGCCCCTCCACGTGTAGACGGCACGCGTCATGCGGTCCCTCCGTGTGTGTATGTCACGCATCATGCAGCCCCTCCACGTGTAGACGGCACACGTCATGTGATCCCTCGGCGTGTAGACGGCATGCATCATGTGGCCCCCTCCACGTGTAGATGGCACACGTCATGTGATCCCTCGGCGTGTAGACGGCATGCATCATGTGGCCCCCTCCACATGTAGACGGCATGCGGCCCCTCCGCGTGTAAACGGCAGACGTCATGTGGTCCCTCCACGTGTAAACGGCATGCATCAAATGGCCCCTCGGCGTGTAGACGGCACGCGTCATGTGGCCCCTCCGCGTGTAGACAACACACGTCATGTGGTCCCTACGTGTGTAGGCGGCACGCATCATGTGGCCCCTCCACGTGTAGACGCCGCACATCATGTGGCCCCTCCGCGTGTAGACGGCACACGTCATGTGGCCCCTCCACGTGTAGACGGCACGTGTCATTTGGTCCGTCCGTGCATGACACGCGTCCTGCGGCCCCTCCGCGTGTAGACAACACACATCATGTGGTACCTCCGCGTGTAGACGGCACACGTCATGTGGTACCTACGTGTATAGGCGGCACGCATCATGTGGACCCTCCACGTGTAGATGCCGCGCATCATGTGGCCCCTCTGAGTATACGGCGTGCATCATGTGGCCCCTCCGCGTGTGTACGGCGTGCATCATGTGGCCCCTCCGTGTGTGTATGGCGCACATCATGTGGCCCCTCTGCGTGTGTGAGAGCCACAGATGCTTTCTTTTTGGCCAACAGTGGGATGGCGGCTCATTGAGCCTCAGGGAAGGTCTGCTTCTGCTGCTCGGAGCACCATGTGAATACAGCTACACGGCCTTTACAGACTGAACACCAGCAATCCGGAGGAGAATAATCTGGATTACAATGGAATTCTTAAATAATCTGTAACAAGTATAAGTGGTGGATTATGTGGCCCCCTGGCTGCCTGCAGCACTTGCCCCGGGGTCCCAGCAGCCCCATCACTGGGGGACACAAGAGCTGATGGAGGTTGTGCAGCGGGGAGAAAGTGCCCCCGAGCAATGGAAACCAGACTACAGCGCAGCTACTGCGATCCGATCCGACAGGGCGAGTAGTGGAGCTGGGAGTTGTGGCGATGACACAGGAGGGAGCGCACACTCATCTGACATACGATCGGGCGGCAGACACAGCGCAATCATCGAAGCAACGTGCGACCATCGGCCACATTCTAGAACTGTACAGGAGCCGGGATCCAGGACACAGTGCGGGGATCCGTCCAACGTGACATTGATGGATCACACATTGCGAGCCAATGACAATGCACTCAGCACGTCTCAGTGTATCACCACACGACTGTATTTAGCTCTGGGCAGCCGTCTAGGCTCGTGGGAACCACAAGTCCCAGCGCCTCTCGGGAACTCACCGTGCTCACCGCCGATCGCTGCTGGGGACTCGACACTTCCCGGCGCATCCCCAGCAGCGAAGTGCGCATGCGCAGGGAAGTCTCGCTTCTTCAGTAATTACTGGCGACGCGAGAATTGCTCGCTCGCGCGTGCGCAGTGTGGCGGCGGGGGCTGCCTGTGATGGATGGGGGTACGTAGTGCATGTAGGCTTCCCGGAGGGGGAAAGTGGATATAGCTAAAAGAGGGAAAATAGTAACTGAAAAAACTGAAATTGTAAGCTGCATCCTTCATTTAAGTGAAAACCCCTGATTAACTGCTTAAGTGCCCATATAAGATAAGAAAACCCATAACTCCCAGAACTGCGCGGCTTCTGCGATGTCAGCAGTCACATGACCGGCTGCAGCACATGGACATTCCAAGGCTGCAGACAATCAGTGACAGTTGACTGGCTGAAGAGGTCAGGTGACCAGGAATCACAGCAACACTGCTCAGGAGCTGCACCAGTCCAGTATCTAAGGGTGGGGTTTCTCTGTTATGTTGGAACTTAAGAAGTTAAAGGGGTTTTACCACGAAGTGCACTGTAATGTAAAGATTTTGGAATAAAAATAAGAACTTTATATACATAAAATTGATAATAAAATGTAGAATTCCTGCAACAGGAAGTCCAGGGTCTGCCATGTGCTGTCAACGACATGGAGTCGCATCTCAGAAGTGTTTTGTCGCTTGAGGATCAGACTGCAAGGAATCCATTGATGCACGGAATAAGAAGGAATAAGAAACTTCATTCTGATCTGGAGGAGACAAAAAGAGAAAACGCAATTGTGACCTGGAGGACGACACGTCTGGGAATGTCAGCAGCTGTCAGAGAGTGGACACGTCTTATTCATAATCCTCTAAAATATTCAGGATTGAGAGTCCTCAGTGGTTGATACCTTTTAATGGCTAACTGAATAAGATGGTAACAAATTGCAAGCTTTCGAGACTACTCAGGTCTCTTCATCAGGCAAAGACTAAAACAAATTCTGAAGAATCACATATTTATACACCACACAGCACAGAAAAAATGCAATAGATAAGACAAGTGACGTGAAGCAGAACTGTCATGGGAGAGGGATGAACATAAATATTGGAACAGTTCATAGATAAGGAGTATGAAAGTTTATTGTCCTGTGGGGTCTGGTTCTGTGTTGTGTGATGACCCCAAAAGGTCTGAAGAGCAAATTCCTTAATTGATGTAAAAAGACATAAATCCATGCAACACATTCATTCCTGTTCTGAGTGTGTCAAAGGTCATCACAAGTTTATACTCACAACAAAAATGTTTTGCCACAGGTAGATCCATTCTATTTTATTGTGTGGCGATGATGATGATAAAAGGTATCAACCACTGAGGACTCTCAATTCTAAATATTTTTGTGTGGCGATGAGAATTCATCCTTGTTCTCAGTTTTTGCCCTGTCTCCCCCACATACAGGCCCCCAGTTGGACATTTAGTACCAATAATTAAGTACACCACATGAGATGTGATGATGCAGCTGAAAGTCCCTGGGATCTTGTAGTCCTGATGTGAATTGGGGATCTTTATCTTGTCCGTGTTCACTATAAATGGACAGGTTTTACATTTTTCTGGTTGCAAGGAAAGGTTCCTGCAGCTATTGGAGAGCACAGGGAGCTTCTAACAATGATGCTTCTTAGATTTGGGGGCTGCCTAAAACACAGTAGTGGAGGGTCTGGAAATATGGATTGTAATCGGGCATCTTTTTGTAGCAAAGGTTGAAAAATATTTAGAGTTGAGAGTCCTCAGTGGTTGATACCTTTTAATGGCTAACTGAAAAGATGGTAACAAATTGCAAGCTTTCCAGACTACTGAGGACTCTCAAGTCTAAATATTTTTCTATCTACTGGCTAACACGGTACAAAGATATACATCTTTACTGTAGCAAAGGTTGTAATTTCCGTGCAGCTCCTCTTAGCACCTCCAGATTTGGATTGTAGGTGACCACTAGAGGCACCCAATTATTTTCTTCTTTAGCTTTGTAATGTAGCAGGTGATTCCTTGACATTCTGGTGGCTCTTGTAATTCGGTTTTTAATTGTTCTTGGATGGTAGCCCTGATTCAAAAGGTCTTTCTGAGGCGACAAAGGTGTTCATCTCTGTTGCATGGATTTATGTCTTTTTACATCATTTAAGGAATTTGCTCCTAAGACCTTGTGGGGGCATCATAACACAGAACCAGACCCCAATCAGAGGACTATAAAACATTCACACTCCTTATCTATGAACTGTTCCAATATTTATGGCCATAACTGTCTATCACTCTACCATAATGACAGTTCTGCTTCACGTCACTTGTCTTATCTATGGCATTATTTCTGTGTTGTGTATAAATATGTGATTCTTCAGATTTTGTATTTGTCTTTGCCTGATGAAGAGACCTGAGTAGTCTCGAAAGCTTGCAATTTGTTACCATCTTTTCAGTTAGGCCGGCGTCACACTGGCGACAGAATCGGACGACTGCAATACGATGAAATATCGCATTGCAGTCTGCCCTATGTTAATCTATGGAGCAGCTCCCAGTATCCGATTTTTTGTGGTCCGTTTTAAACGTCCGTGTGCAATCGCAGCATGCTGCGATTGTCAACGATTGTGGGTCGACTATCGCCAATGCAAGTCTATGGGAGCGATGAAAAATCGGATTACAAACGGACCGCACGTGTGACTTGCGATTAAATCGCATCGGTGTCCTTTAGAAAAGCCGGCAATTCACCCCCAGCTATACTGTAAAATCACACTGACAGCTTTAATAAAGAATAGAAAGAATAGATATACACACATAGAATACATATATATATATATGTATTCTATGTCATTGTGACACATACATATACATATATTTATAGTTCTTACACTTCTACATACTGTAATAGCCGCTAATTCAATTGCCGGCTTTTGTGAAATCACAGAAGCCGACATGAAATGATACATTGTTTAGACACAGTTAACCATGTCATTTCCTGTATTTTGATATATGGTTTGAACTTACAATTACTTAAGTGTATGTGTGCCAAATTTCAGACATGTAGGGGTTAATTAAAGGTGTAAATTCGTTGAAAAACAATGCGTGGGCTCCCACTGTATTTTCTCCACCAGACAGACAAAGCCAGCGAGTGGGGGCAGATAATAATAGCCTAGGGAGGGTACATATTTTTGGTGCCCCCCCTGGCTACTAACATCTGCCCCCAGACACCCCAGAAAGGGCAAATCTATAATTAGATTCGCCCTTTCTGGCACTTTGCCCGTCTATTCCCATTGCCCTGTAGCGGTGGCGAATGGGTTAATAAGGGGTTAAACCACCCTTGCTATTGAAAGGTGAGTTTAAGCCAGGTTAATAATTGAGAGCTGTCAATTAGACAACTATCAATTATTAATCCTATTGTATGAAAGAAAAATCAAACACACACAGTTTAATAAAAAAGAAGTTTAATGAAATAATCACACAGTTTTTGACCATATTTTATTTTCCTGCTAAAACCATTTCCTGTAATAAAACTAAAATAAAAAAGCAAAATTATTCTTACCAATCCGATGTACAGTCAGGTCCCATGGTGTAATCCATCAGAAAGGGTTAACAGGTTACAGTAAGCAGAGAGCTAATAATGCTGTCTCCGAGCTGTAACCCCCTGAATGAAATAAGTTACTCTCCCAGCGAAAGGAGAGGAAGAGATTAATGAATGGAGCTTAATTGATTTATTGGCACTTTTACTTCAGTGACCTGACCTAAGGTGAAAGTGGGATACAATCAATTAAGCTTCATTCATTAATCACATCCTCTCCTGTCGGCAGGAGATAAGCTCATTCATTCAGGAGCTATCAGCTGAGCACGCAGGATTACTTGCGCTGCTTATCTGATTGCTAGTTAACCCTTTGTGAAGGATTACATCGTGGGACGTGACAGATCGCCAGATAGGTAAGAATAATGTTGTTTTATTATTTTATATTTATTTTAGAAGATCAAGGGCTTCGAACGGATTAAGAGTTAAATAAAATATGGTCAAAAATATGTGTTTTTATTTCATTAAAATTATTTAATCTTAAAGTGTGTTTGTGTTTTTTTATTTACTTCAATAGGATTAATAATTGATAGTTGTCTAATTGATAGCTCTCAATTATTAACCTGGCTTAAACTCACCTTTCAATAGCAAGGTGGGTTTAACCCCTTATTAACCCATTCGCCACCGCTACAGGGCAATGGGAATAGACGGGCAAAGTGCCAGAAAGGGCGAATGTAAGGTTCTTTGTATATGTTCTTGAAACTCAGTTTTTCCGTCAGCCATTTTGCGTTCTGTCTTGCTGCAGCTATCTTGCCCTCAGTCAATATGGAGTTTTCAGCTTTCATGTTCCCGCCCTGATTCTCTCCCTCTTGCTTCTTAAGCAGCCACAGCTGAGCAATCAGTGCTTCTGAATCTAGCCTGCAGTGAACCTGTGACCTGACTCCTGGAAGCCTTGGACTATGTACTCCAGCTATTCCTACTGAGGAACTCTGAACACTTGTGGACTCTGGAACCCTGCTCTTTGAAAGATCCACGTTTGCATGGACTTACGGTAACAGAGAAGAAGATCCTGAACCTGTTGTGGAGAGTGATTGCTGAGCTTAAGTTACTCTGGCCTGCTGTGTCTCCTGCTTCTGTATCTGCAAACTGTGTGACTATTTTTGCCACTTGTATGAAGTAATACAAGACCTTCTATATCAAACCTGTGTCTCATGTATTTTCATCGCACCCAAGCACAAGACGCTATATGAACTGTACTACATACATTACAAGATTCAGAAGCCAAAACGTTAGTGTCTGCTGGGTCTGGAAGGCTGTGTCTGCTGTAACTGTGGATATCAGACGTCCAGTTGTACTTTCTGTGATGACAGTGGTTGTGACTTCTCACAACCATTCCAGGTGAGCAATTCCCTTAAGTTTTTTTTTCTGCAGTGTTACCACGGGTAAACACTATTGTTTTTTTTTTTCTCTTCCCTCTTTTGTGTCTGCTGTAACTGTGGATATCAGATGTCCGGTTGAACTTTCTGTGATGATAGTGGTTGTGACTTCTCACAACCATTCCAGGTGAGCAGTTCCCTTAATTTTTTTTTTTCTCTTTGCAGTGTTACCACAGGTAAACACTATTGTTTTTTTTTTTTCTTTTCTCCTCTCCTTCCAGTACTCCTGTCTTAAAAGATCTGGAAAATGGAGGCCCGCATAAAGGAACTTTGCGGAGTGACTTATAATATCCTTGCAGATTTACAGACTATAAAAACCCGTTTTACAAACCTACAGGACCTCACTAATCACAATTTGCAAGTGTTTGGACAGACTGCCCAGTGTTGTGAATGGGTTTGAGATGAGTTCTGAGCAGAGGCTCCCTCTGGTGGTTACAAGCGGTACTAGTGAGGATTGGGAATCAGGTGTTACTGATTGGTCTTATTTAAGGGAATCATTTTCCCATCAGGGTTGCCGGTGATCAATTGTTCTGGTCTGAATCCTTCTTTCCAGTTTCCCTTGTAGCCTGCTGTGTCGTGTCTGCATCTCCTGCTATCAGATAAGACAATTTCTTATTGTGTGTTTTTGCTATATTTTTGCATTTTGTCCTGCACTTCTGTGGGGGCCTTCTGGGTCCCCTCCGGGGCTTTTGCCCTCTCAGTTTGGTCCAGCCACTGTGTTTTGTACTTTTGCTTTTTGCAGTTTTTTCAGTGGCTGCTGTTTTTGTTACACCAGAGAACTAATTTAGGTGGTAGAGGTCGTGTGATCTCAGGTGATTTTGAAATTAGTAAGTTGGTGTTTTTCAGGGTTTTCTGGGATTGCAGTAAGTACCCTTCCTATCCTTTTCTATTTAGATAGTTTGGGCCCCAGCGTTTGCTCATACTATTTTCTTTCTGTGTCAGTATTTCCTCTTGTCTAACCGCCATTACATGTTTGGGGGCTTTCTATTATCTTTGGGGTTCTGCTCCGGGGCAGATAGCTTTCCTGTTTCTGTCTTTAGGTGTAGTTAGTTTCTCAGGCTGTGACGAGGCGTCTAGGACCATCGTAGGAACGCTCCACGGCTGCCTCTAGTTGCGGTGGTTAGTCAGGGTACTGCAATCTCATAGATTCCAACTGCTCTGGTGTATTTCCTTTTTTACCTGCACTCCTCAGCTACCGTAACATAACAGTATCACCGGCCATAAAAATTGTATGGTACTCACAGAAGGGAAAAAATATTTTGAAGGAAGAAAAGTTGTCAGAGATATTTTTCTGTTTGTTGCATTTTTTTTTTTTTTCCCTCTGTATCTCTGGGTGCTGGGGAGGATCTTTTCTCCCAATGGAGTTTGCACAGTTGTCTGGCCGTGTGGATCAGCTTGCCACTGAGGTTCAGAGTATTGCTGCATATCTTGCTAGGTTGCCTGTTGTGGAACCTAGGATTCCCATGCCAGATTTGTTTTCAGGGGATCGAGCTAAGTTTCAGAATTTCAAAAATAATTGTAAATTGTTTTTTGCCTTAAAATCTAAGTCCTCAGGAAACGCAGCGCAGCAGGTTCAAATTATCATCTCTCTCCTGCGCGGCGATCCTCAGGATTGGGCTTTTTCCCTCACACCTGGGGATCCTGTTTTGAGTGATGTTGATGCATTTTTTCAGGCTTTGGGGTTATTGTACGATGAGCCTAATGTCACTGATCAAGCTGAAAAAGCCTTGTTGGCATTAAATCAGGGGCTTGATGACGCTGAGTTATACTGTCAGAGATTCCGTAGGTGGGCAGTCCTGACCAAATGGAATGACGACGCTTTGGCGGCCCTTTTCCGGAAGGGTCTGTCGGATAATGTAAAGGATGTTATGGTGGGATTCCCTGTCCCCTCTGGTCTCAATGATTCTATGTCATTAGCGATTCAAATTGACAGACGTTTGCGTGAGCGGAGAAGTATGCGTGGAGTGGTGTTGCCTTGTGAGCCAGCTGCTGAGCCCATGCAGTGTGATGGAGTGGTGTCTGGGGCACAGCGTCATGAGTTTCGAAAGCGCAATGGGTTATGTTTCTACTGTGGTGATGCCTCTCATGCTATTTCAGTCTGCCCTAAGCGGGGAAGACGTTTTGCACGCTCAGTTGTCTTGGGTAGTGTTCAGACTAAGTTTTTATTAACTGTCACTCTGATATGCTCTCTGTCCTCATTTTCTGCTCAGGCTTTCGTTGATTCTGGAGCAGCTATTAACCTGATGGATTATGATTTTGCTAAACGTTGTGGATTTCCCTTGATACCCCTACAGAAGTCTATTCCCCTACTGGGGATCGATTCTACCCCTTTGGCTGAGAATAAACCCCAGTTTTCTACTCAGGTGATAATGAGGGTTGAACCTGATCACCAGGAGTGCTGCAAATTTTTGGTTCTATATAATCTGCATGACATTATCGTGCTGGGTTTCCCTTGGTTACAGTCTCATAATCCTGTTTTGGATTGGAAATCTGTGTCTGTAACCAGTTGGGGCTGCCAATGTGTTAATACCAACACTCCTGTTTTTTCTGCCTCCCCCCAGGCTGAGGATGTTCCTGACTTTTTGTTTGATTTTTCTGATGTGTTTAGCGAAAGTAAATCTGCATCCTTACCTCCCCATAGGAGCTATGACTGCGCTATTGAATTAGTGCCAGGTAGTAAATTCCCTAAGGGTCGCCTTTTTAACTTGTCTGTACCTGAACATGACGCTATGCGGTCTTATATCAAGGAATCATTGGAGAAGGGTCATATCAGACCATCCTCTTCACCCTTAGGTGCCGGTTTTTTTCTTTGTGGCCAAAAAAGATGGTTCATTAAGGCCGTGTATTGATTATCGTCTCTTGAACAATATTACTGTGAAATATCAATACCCGTTACCCTTGATTTCTGACCTGTTTTCCAGGGTGAAAAACGCTACTTGGTTTACCAAGCTTGACCTCAGGGGGGCGTATAACCTTATTCGCATTAAGCACGGGGATGAATGGAAGACGGCATTTAACACCCCTGAAGGGCATTTTGAGTACCTTGTGATGCCCTTTGGGCTCACTAATGCTCCTTCCGTCTTCCAGTCCTTCATGAATGACATTTTCAGGGATTTTGTGGACAAGTTTCTGATTGTTTATTTGGATGATATCTTGATTTTTTCTAATGACTGGGACTCTCATGTGAAACATGTTCGAACTGTATTCCAGATTTTGAGAGAGAATGCTCTGTATGTGAAGGGATCAAAGTGTCTTTTTGGCGTACAGAAGATCTCATTTCTGGGATTCATTTTGTCCCCATCTGTTATTGAAATGGACCCGGTCAAGGTTCAGGCCATCTGTGATTGGGTCCAACCTACTTCATTAAAGGCTCTTCAGAGATTTTTGGGTTTTGCCAATTTTTATCGTAAATTTATTGGTAATTTCTCTGTTATTGTTAAACCATTAACTGATTTGACCAGAAAGGGTTCTGATGTGGTGAATTGGCCTCCTGAGGCAGTCTCTGCGTTTCAGGAACTTAAGCAGAGATTCACTTCTGCTCCTGTTCTACGGCAGCCTGATGTTTCTCTGCCATTTCAGGTGGAGGTTGATGCCTCTGAAATTGGGGCAGGTGCCGTTTTGTCCCAAAAAGATCCAGAGACCTCTAAAAGTAACCCTTGTGCCTTTTTCTCTCGAAAATTTTCTCCTACTGAACGTAATTATGACGTGGGTAATCGGGAGTTATTGGCCATGAAGTGGGCTTTTGAAGAGTGGAGACATTGGCTGGAGGGAGCCAAACATCAGGTGGTGGTCCTTACGGACCATAAGAATCTGGTCTATCTGGAATCTGCCAAGCAACTCAATCCTAGACAGGCCAGGTGGGCCTTGTTTTTCACACGTTTTAATTTTGTGGTTTCCTTTCTTCCTGGCACTAAGAATGTTAAGGCGGATGCCCTCTCGAGGAGTTTCCTTGCGGACTCTCCTGAGCTATCTGATCCCTCTGTTATTTTGAAGGAGGGTGTAGTTCTTTCCGCCATCTCGCCTAATTTGAGACTTGCTCTGGAGGGGTGTCAGGAGGATAGGCCCGAGCGCTGCCCTGTTGGAAAATTGTTTGTCCCGGACCAATGGAAAAAGAGTGTGATGTCTGAGATTCATTGTTCCGCATTGGCTGGGCATCCCGGAATTTTTGGTACCAGAGACTTGGTTAGTCGGTCCTTTTGGTGGCCTACCTTGTCTCGCGATGTCAGGGAATTTGTGCAGTCCTGCGGGACTTGCTCTCGCTCCAAGCCTTGCTCTCGCTCTAGTGGTTTGTTGATGCCATTGCCTGTGTCCAAGAGACCATGGACCCATATCTCTATGGATTTCATTTCCGATCTTCCTGTTTCTCAGAGAATGACCACCATCTGGGTAATTTGTGATAGGTTTTCCAAAATGATACATCTTGTGCCATTACCTAAGTTGCCTTCCTCCTCTGAATTGGTGCCGTTGTTCCTTCAGCACGTGGTTCGTTTACACGGCATTCCTGAGAACATTGTGTCTGACAGAGGAGTCCAGTTTGTTTCCAGATTTTGGAGGACTTTTTGTTCTAAACTGGGTGTTCAATTGTCTTTCTCCTCGGCATTTCATCCTCAGACCAATGGTCAAACTGAGAGAACAAACCAGACATTGGAGACTTATCTAAGATGCTTTGTGTCTGCTGATCAGGATGACTGGGTCTCTTTTTTGCCTTTGGCTGAGTTTGCTCTTAATAATAGGGCTAGCTCTGCCACTTTGATGTCTCCGTTTTTCTGTAATTCTGGGTTTCACCCTCGATTTTCTTCAGGACAGACGGAGGCTTCTGTCTGTCCAGGTGTTGACTCTGTTGTTGAGCGTATGCAGCAGATTTGGGACCAGGTAGTGGAGAGGTTGTCCCTCTCTCAGGAGAAGGCCCAGCGGTTTGCTAACCGGCATAGGACTTATGGTCCTCGGTTTAAAGTGGGGGACTTGGTCTGGTTGTCCTCAAAGAATATTCCTATGAGAGTAGCATCTCCTAAATTTAAGCCTAGGTTCATTGGACCTTATAAGATCATGGAGATTATTAATCCTGTTTCTTTTCGTTTGCTTCTTCCAGGGACATTTAAGATCCATAACGTGTTCCACAAGTCCTTGTTGAAGAGGTTTGTTGAGCCAGTGGTTCCTGCTGCTGTGCCTCCTGACCCTGTTTTGGTTGAGGGCAATCTGGAGTATGTGGTTGAGAAAATATTGGATTCTCGTTTTTCTAGACGAAGACTCCAGTATTTGGTTAAATGGAGAGGTTATGGTCAGGAAGATAATTCTTGGGTGTTTGCTTCGGACATCCATGCTAGGAGACTTATCCGTGCGTATCATAGAACTCATCCTGACCGACCTGGTTGCTCAAATGAGGGTTCGGTGACCCCTCCTCAAGGGGGGGGTACTGTTGTGAATGGGTTTGAGATGAGTTCTGAGCAGAGGCTCCCTCTGGTGGTTACAAGCGGTACTAGTGAGGATTGGGAATCAGGTGTTACTGATTGGTCTTATTTAAGGGAATCATTTTCCCATCAGGGTTGCCGGTGATCAATTGTTCTGGTCTGAATCCTTCTTTCCAGTTTCCCTTGTAGCCTGCTGTGTCGTGTCTGCATCTCCTGCTATCAGATAAGACAATTTCTTATTGTGTGTTTTTGCTATATTTTTGCATTTTGTCCTGCACTTCTGTGGGGGCCTTCTGGGTCCCCTCCGGGGGCTTTTGCCCTCTCAGTTTGGTCCAGCCACTGTGTTTTGTACTTTTGCTTTTTGCAGTTTTTTCAGTGGCTGCTGTTTTTGTTACACCAGAGAACTAATTTAGGTGGTAGAGGTCGTGTGATCTCAGGTGATTTTGAAATTAGTAAGTTGGTGTTTTTCAGGGTTTTCTGGGATTGCAGTAAGTACCCTTCCTATCCTTTTCTATTTAGATAGTTTGGGCCCCAGCGTTTGCTCATACTATTTTCTTTCTGTGTCAGTATTTCCTCTTGTCTAACCGCCATTACATGTTTGGGGGCTTTCTATTATCTTTGGGGTTCTGCTCCGGGGCAGATAGCTTTCCTGTTTCTGTCTTTAGGTGTAGTTAGTTTCTCAGGCTGTGACGAGGCGTCTAGGACCATCGTAGGAACGCTCCACGGCTGCCTCTAGTTGCGGTGGTTAGTCAGGGTACTGCAATCTCATAGATTCCAACTGCTCTGGTGTATTTCCTTTTTTACCTGCACTCCTCAGCTACCGTAACATAACAGCCCAGGATTTGCGAGCCAGGATTGAGGTTCTAGAGGAGCGAGTCCAGGCTCCTGCCGTAGCCCCAAGTTCTGGGATTCCCAAGTTGCCCCCTTTTCGTTTTGGCAGTGAACGTGAAAAATTCAGGGGATTTATTAACCAATGCAATCTGTTTTTTTCTGCACATGCTTCACAATTTCCCACTGAACGATCTAAAGTGCTTACTATAATTATGTTACTTACTAACAAGGCTTTGATGTGGGCAAACCCTCTGATTGAGACTGAGGATGAATGTTTGGATCATCTTGATGCTTTCATTTTAGCCATGGGGCAGGTGTTTGATGACCCCAATCGAGGTGCAACAGCTGAAGCAGCCATGTTAACTTTGCGCCAAGGTAAGCACTCGGTAGCCGAATATGCCTTGGATTTCAGGAGATGGGCCCTTGATACCACCTGGGACAGTTCCGCCAAAAAATCTATTTTTCGAAAGGGGTTGTCTCCACTAATTAAGGATGAACTTGCTCGTGCCGACCCTCCCACTGCGTTAGGTGACTTTATTAACTACTGCATCCGTATTGATGCTCGCCTGACTGAACGCAGGTAAGAGAGATGGTTCGAAAGCAATCGCACTAACCTTTTCCTACCTTCCTCCCCAGCTAAGGAACCTTTGAGTAGGATCACACGGGAACCTGAACCTGAACCCATGCAGGTAGACTCTTTACAAAGACGGGTTAGTGATGCACGCAAGGAACATCGTTTTAAGGAAAATCTATGTTTCTATTGTGGTAAGTCAGGGCACTTCATTATAAACTGCCCCAGCCGTTCTCGTAAGACTACTGCAGCACTCATTCACTGTGAGTGTTGCGAGAGGAGATCTGTCAGGTCCGAGCCTCAGGCTCCAGAGAGATCTGCAGCAACAGATCTTGATTTCTCGGACTTAAACTCCGTTACTTCTGAGGACGATGACTGTGTAAACGCTGCAATTTTTCAAGTTTCCTCAGCGGTGTCCCAGCTGAGTTGTAGGAAAAACAATTCTCATTGCTTCCTTTCCATCAAACTCTGGGTTAACTCAGTCTGGGTGTCTAGCTCTGCTATGATCGACTCAGGGGCAAGTGGGAATTTTATGGATGTCTCCTTTGCTCTGAAACAGGGGATACGTTCAGTGAAGAAGGCTACTCCATTACAGATGGAAACTGTGGATGGCTCCCTGCTGACCTCTGGACCAGTGGATCAGGAAACGGAGCCTTTAAGGGTCCTTATGGGTAAAGATCATCAAGAGAAACTGTCCTTTATGCTTATCTCTTCTCCCCACTTTCCCATTATTCTAGGGCTACCATGGCTGCAGGCTCAGAACCCTACCATTAACTGGGAGACCAAGGAATTACACTTTCCAGAGAAACAGATGAGTCCAGAAGTTTCAGCTTGCTCTGTTCCTAAAAGGAACCATGTCAGTCCCTGAACTACCAGCTGTATACCAGGACTATGTGGATTTATGTGACAAGAAGAACGCTGACCAGCTTCCCCCTCACCGTCCATATGATTGTCCAATTGAATTATTGCCTGGAGCAGAGATACCTTTTGGTAAGATCTACCCCCTGGCGGGGCCTGAGCTAAAGGCTTTAAAGGATTACATAGACGAAAATCTAGCCAAGGGCTTCATACGCCCCTCTTCATCTCCTACAGGTGCACCCATCTTCTTTGTGAAGAAGAAAGATGGATCTCTGAGACCCTGCGTAGACTATAGGGAACTCAATAAGGTTACTATTAGAAACCGTTATCCATTGCCTTTAATCCCTGAGTTATTGGAGAGAGTGCGGCATGCCAAAATTTTCTCTAAATTGGATCTCCGTGGGGCCTATAACTTGGTCCGTATTAGACCTAGGGATGAGTGGAAGACTGCATTCAGGTCACGCTATGGACACTTTGAATATCTAGTTATGCCTTTTGGTCTGAGTACCGCCCCAGCCACTTTCCAACACTTGGTGAATGACATCTTCAGGGATCTCCTAGATACATTCGTGGTGATTTATTTGGATGATATTCTAATTTTTTCTAATTCCACAGAGGAACATCATGGACATGTGAGAATGGTCTTGGAACGTCTAAGACAAAACCATCTTTACATCAAACTTGAAAAGTGTGAATTCCATAGGACCGAAATTCAATTTCTGGGGTATGTACTGTCTACACAAGGAATTAGTATGGATGGAAGCAAGACCCAAGCCATCAAGGATTGGCCAAGTCCTAGAAATGTGAAGGAGGTGCAGCGCTTCATCGGGTTTGCCAACTTCTATAGACGTTTCATTAGGAATTTCTCTGAGGTAGTGTCACCTATCACCCAACTTACCCGGAAAGAGTCTAGGTTCTCCTGGACTCCCCAAGCCCAGGAAGCATTTTCCCGTCTGAAAGATAAATTTACCACTGCACCTATCTTGGTACATCCCAACCCCGAACTTGCCTTCATAATAGAGGTGGATGCTTCAGATTGTGCCGTTGGAGCTATTCTCTCTCAAAGAACAGGTGAGAAGAATGTCTTGCATCCCTGTGCCTTCTTTTCCCAGCAGTTGTCTTCGGCTGAGAGGAACTACGATGTGGGCAATAGAGAGTTGTTGGCCATTATTGCCGCCTTCAAAGAATGGAGACACCTTCTTCAGGGAGCTGCACAACAAATAGTCGTCCTGACAGACCATCGCAACCTTGAATTTATCAGGTCGGCTAAATGCCTGACTCCTCGCCAGGCTCGCTGGAATCTTTTCTTAAACCAATTTAATTTTGTTATTTCTTATAGACCAGGATCACGCAATGGAAAGGCTGATGCACTCTCTAGGATTCATTCAGCAGAGACCCGTCCACTTCCTCCTCCTAAGACTATTCTTCCTGACTCTAGATTCCTGGGAGTGATTCATAATCAAGACCTACTTAAGGACATCAAGGAAGCATACCATGCGGATTCCTTGTTGGCACAACCCCCAAGGGACGTAAGTCTTGTCTTTAAGAATGGTGTGTGGATTCTGGGACAACGTCTGTATATTCCTGAAACAGTCAGATTGAGAGTATTGCAACTTATTCACGATTCCAAGATAGCTGGGCATAGAGGAATTCTAAAAACACAGGAATTTCTTTCTCGTTTCTTTTGGTGGCCCACTTGCAGGAAGGATGTTTTAAACTATGTCACTTCATGTGAAGTCTGTGCAAGATGCAAAACACCTCGCTCCTCACCAACTGGTCTCTTGCAACCTCTTCCCACCCCGTCCCGCCCGTGGGGATCCATTTCTATGGACTTCATTGTGGAGTTACCAACCTCTCAAGGGAAGAACACCATTCTAGTGGTGGTTGACCGTCTAACAAAAGCAGCTCATTTTATCCCTTGTGTCGGCTTACCCACTGCAAAACAGACATCAGATTTGATGATTAAAGATGTGTTTCGCTTACATGGAGTACCGGATGAGGTTATTTCGGATCGAGGGGTGCAATTCACTTCTAGATTTTGGCAAAATTTCTGTGCAGCATTGGACATTAAAGTAAACCTTTCTTCTGCTTTTCATCCCCAGACTAATGGACAGACCGAACGAACCAATCAAACCCTGGAGCAGTATCTTCGCTGCTTTATCTGCCACCTACAGGATGATTGGGTGGATCTACTTCCATTAGCTGAGTTCTCTTATAACAACTCTCAGAGTGCCTCCACTAAGCAGTCTCCTTTTTACTCCAATCTAGGTTATCATCCTAACATTCTACCACGATTTCCCATAGAAACGCCTTTACCAGCAGTAGCGGAAAGAATCACGTCTTTACAGAAGAATATGGATCTTCTAAAAGAGAATCTGGAATCGGCTCAGGAAAGGTACAAGAAAGCAGCAGATAAATTTCGTAAACCTGCACCAGCTTTCAAGGTAGGAGACTTGGTCTGGCTGTCAACCAGAAATCTTAAGTTAAGGATTCCATCATCTAAGTTGGGACATAAGTACATTGGACCCTATAAAATCAGTAAGATTATAAGTGCCGTTGCTTGTCGTCTTCAACTGCCCAGAACTATGAGAATCCACCCTGTCTTTCATGTATCCCTACTAAAGGCTGCAACACCCAATACGTTTCCTGGACGTTCTTCTCCTTGCCCTGACCCAGTGCTAGTCGATGGTCAGGAAGAATTTGTGGTGGAAAGGATTCTGGATTCCAGGTTATATAGAAATCAGTTACAATATTTGATTAAATGGCAAGGCTACCCAGTGGAGGACAACTCATGGGAACCAGTTAATAACGTTAATGCTCCTCGTTTGCTCCGCCAGTTTCATCAGAGGTACCCAGACAAGCCTGGTCTGAGGCCATCCGGAGGTTGTCCCTAAGGGGGGAGTAATGTAAGGTTCTTTGTATATGTTCTTGAAACTCAGTTTTTCCGTCAGCCATTTTGCTTTCTGTCTTGCTGCAGCTATCTTGCCCTCAGTCAATATGGAGTTTTCAGCTTTCATGTTCCCGCCCTGATTCTCTCCCTCTTGCTTCTTAAGCAGCCACAGCTGAGCAATCAGTGCTTCTGAATCTAGCCTGCAGTGAACCTGTGACCTGACTCCTGGAAGCCTTGGACTATGTACTCCAGCTATTCCTACTGAGGAACTCTGAACACTTGTGGACTCTGGAACCCTGCTCTTTGAAAGATCCACGTTTGCATGGACTTACGGTAACAGAGAAGAAGATCCTGAACCTGTTGTGGAGAGTGATTGCTGAGCTTAAGTTACTCTGGCCTGCTGTGTCTCCTGCTTCTGTATCTGCAAACTGTGTGACTATTTTTGCCACTTGTATGAAGTAATACAAGACCTTCTATATCAAACCTGTGTCTCATGTATTTTCATCGCACCCAAGCACAAGACGCTATATGAACTGTACTACATACATTACAGCGAATCTAATTATAGATTTGCCCTTTCTGGGGTGTCTGGGGGCAGATGTTAGTAGCCAGGGGGGCACAAAAAAAATGTACCCTCCCTAGGCTATTATTATCTGCCCCCACTCGCTTGCTTTGTCTGTCTGGTGGAGAAAATACAGCGGGAGCCCACGCATTTTTTTTAAACGAATTTACACCTTTAATTAACCCCTACATGTCTGAAATTTTGCACCAATACACATATGTAATTGTAAGTTCAAACCATATATCAAAATACAGGAAATGACATGGTTAACTGTGTGGAAACAATGTATCATTTCATGTCGGCTTCTGTGATTTCACAAAAGCCGGCAATTGAATTAGCGGCTATTACAGTATGTAGAAGGCTAGGAACTATAAATATATGTATATATACATGTCACAATGACATGTATATATATATATATATATATATATATATATATGTGTTCTATGTGTATATATCTATTCTTTCTTTTGTGATTTAAATACTATTCTTTTGGATCCATTATATGTCAGTTTTGCAAGCCTGCGAGAAATTCTCGCAAGTCGGATGAAAATCGGATGTTACAAGCTACACACACATGCGATTAAATCGCATCTTTGAAGGAAAATCGGATGCCAGAAGGATGTGTGATGTTTGCATTTTGATCCGACAATCGACTGACTAAAACGGTCCGATTTTTTGTAGTTGTGTCTGACGCCGGCCTTAGCCATTAAAAGGTATCAACCACTGAGGACTCTCAAGTCTAAATATTTTTCTATCTACTGGCTAACACGGTACTAAGATATACATCTTTCCTGTATCATAATCCTCTAAGGAGAAAAAGCCCTAATCCTCATGTTCCTAAATGTAAGTCCCAGGAATCTGTTTATTAGGGCAGAATTTGACACCAGTGATATTATTATATTCTATTAGACACTTTTTAACGTGACTTGTGATTTTGTCATTTACCTGTAACGTTGTTTGTAGACCTTGAAATCCGTGCTATTTCATAATGTGTTTTGTGGGTGTTGTGAGGTCTGCTGTGCCCTGCCTTTTACCTTGACATGCCCTTTTCTCACAGGGGAGCTGTGTGTAAATAATTTAATACATTATTTTTTATATATTTTCTCTTTTTTTTTCCACAGATACCACTTTAACCCACCGTATATGATTCACCATGGAGTGCCACTTTCCCTATATGGCTGGAGTCACACACACCGAGTAAAAAATCTGACCGTTTTAGTCGGTCGATTATCGCAGCAAAATGTCATGAACAGTCATCCGTCTGGCATCCGATTTTCCTGGAAAGATGCGATTTAGTCGCATCTGACCATAGTTGTAACATCCGATTTACATCCGACTTGCGAGAATTTCTCGCAGGCTTGCAAAACTGACATATAATGGATCCAAAAGAATAGTATTTAAATCACAATAGAAAGAATAGATATATACACATAGAATACATATATATATATATATATATATTATATATACATGTCATTGTGACATGTGTATATATATATATATATATATTTATAGTTCCTAGACTTCTACATACTGTAATAGCCGCTAATTCAATTGCCGGCTTTTGTGAAATCACAGAAGCCGACATGAAATGATACATTGTTTAGACACAGTTAACCATGTAATTTCCTGTATTTTGATATATGGTTTGAACTTACAATTACATAAGTGTATGTGTACAAAATTTCAGACATGTAGGGGTTAATTAAAGGTGTAAATTCGTTGTTAAAAAAATGTGTCAAATCTCTAATTAGATTTGCCCTTTCTGGGGTGTCTGGGGGCAGATGTCAGTAGCCAGGGGGGGGGCACAAAAAAAATGTACCCTCCCTAGGCTATTATTATCTGCCCCCACTAGCTTGCTTTGTCTGTCTGGTGGAGAAAATACAGCGGGAGCCCACGCATTTTTTTTACAACGAATTTACACCTTTAATTAACCCCTACATGTCTGAAATTTTGTACACATACACTTATGTAATTGTAAGTTCAAACCGTATATCAAAATACAGGAAATGACATGGTTAACTGTGTCTAAACAATGTATAATTTCATGTCGGCTTCTGTGATTTCACAAAAGCCGGCAATTGAATTAGCGGCTATTACAGTATGTAGAAGTCTAGGAACTATAAATATATATATAATATACATGTCACAATGACATGTATATATATATATATATATATATATATGTATTCTATGTGTGTATATGTATTGATTCTATTCTTTAATAAAGCTGTCAGTGTGATTTTACAGTATAGCCGGGGATGAATTGCCGGCTTTTCTAAAGGACACCGGTGCGATTTAATCGCAAGTCACACGTGCGGTCCGTTTGTAATCAGATTTTTCATCGCTCCCATAGACTTGCATTGGCGATAGTCGACCCACAATCGGTGACAATCGCAGCATGCTGCGATTGCACTCGGACGTTTAAAACGGACCACAAAAAATCTGATACTGGGAGCTGCTCCATAGATTAACATTGGTCCGACTGCAATGCGATATTTCATCGCATTGCAGTCGTCCGATTTTGTCGCTAGTGTGACTCCAGCCTATGAGGTTATATTGTTTGTTTTTAGTAATGAGGCATGTTTAGTGGTTTGCTGGGTTTCATCCAACTGTTTGAGGAGACCGTTGATTAATAAATCTTTATATAAGTATACATCGCTGCTCTGCATATTTTAATATATATTGTATAGCACAATTGTGTCTGGGGTATGGTTTATCCAATAAGTCCAGAGTGCTTAGGGGGGCTCCTGTCCATGTAAATGAATATTTGTTTTTCCTCCTTATTGCCCATGGAGCACTATGGGGTTTACGCTCACTGGGTCATACCATGGTGATTCCATAGTCTTGGTTTTATCCTCCCCTTTGTAAGCCTGTATGGTTATTTATTACCTATTTACCACTTGACGTGGTATATCTTGATTTTTCCAAAGCGTTTGATACCGTGCCACACAAGAGGTTGGTACACAAATTGAGAATGCTGGGTCTAGGGGAAAATGTGTGTAAATGGCTAAGTAACTGGCTTAGTGATAGAAAGCAGAGGGTGGTTATAAATGGTATATTCTCTAACTGGGTCGCTGTGACAAGTGGGGTACCGCAGGGGTTGGTGTTGGGACCTATTCTCTTCAACATATTTATTAACGATCTGCTAGAAGATTTACACAGTAAAATATCTATATTTACAGATGATGCAAAACTATGTAAAGCAGTCAATACAAGAGAAGATAGTATTCTTCTACAGATGGATCTGGATAAGTTGGAAACTTGGGCTGAAAGGTGGCAGATGCAGTTTAACAATGATAAATGTAAGGTTATACACATGGGAAGAAGGAATCAATATCACTATTACGCACTGAACAGGAAACCACTGGGTAAATCTGACATGGAGAAGGACTTGGGGATCCTAGGTAATGATAAACTTACCTGGAGCAGCCAGTGTCAGGCAGCGGCTGCCAAGGCAAACAGGATCATGGGGTGCATTAAAAGAGGTCTGGATACACATGATGAGAGCATTATACTGCCTCTGTACAAATCCCTGGTTAGACCACACATGGAGTACTGTGTACCCTGATGAAGGCAATAGCCGAAACGTGCGTTGCGGTGGACGCATCCCTGGGACTACATTGGACCCCCCTGGACCCTTACTACTTCATCGTACCTCTCCACATAGGTAAAAATGATATATTCATTATTACCTATGTGGCATCATTATAATCGGTATTAACCACTGGTCATTCGTTTAAAATGACAGCACTTTCACCTTATTTTCTTGCCACACATTATATTAATCTGCGATTGTTTATCATTATCTTTGTGGCCCTATATGTCATTCTTTGTTGATTATAGAGTACTGTGTACAGTTTTGGGCACGGGTGCTCAGGAAGGATGTAATGGAACTAGAGTGAGTACAAAGGAGGGCAACAAAATTAATAAAGGGGATGGGGGAACTACAATACCCAGAGAGATTAGCAAAATTAGGATTATTTAGTCTAGAAAAAAGACTACTGAGGGGCGATCTAATAATCATGTATAAGTATATGAGGGGACAATATAAATATCTCTTCGACGATCTGTTTATACCAAGGAAGGTGACGGTCACAAGGGCGCATTCTCTGCGTCTGGAGGAGAGAAGGTTTTTCCACCAACATAGAAGAGGATTCTTTACTGTTAGGGCAGTGGGAATTGCCCAGGTGATAATTGCATCACCTGGGCAATACAAAGGAAATCCTGAAAACATGATCTGTTGGTGGGTCTTGAGGACTGGAGTTGGGAAACCCTGTCCTAAGGGCACTATTGAAGTCAGTCAAAATTGTGAAGAAAATCTAAAAAATCACCCTCCGTTTGCCCCATTGAAATTAAAACAATAAAAAATACACATGTTAGATATCGCTGCGTTCAGAAATGTCCAATCTATTAAGATATAAAAATAATCAGTCCAATTGGTAAATGATATAGCGAGAAAAAAAATCAACTCCAGAATTAAATTTTTTTGGCCGCCTAAATATTGCAATAAATTGCATTATTAGGCGATCAAAACATCTTATCTACCTCAAAATGATATCAATAAAAATGACAGTTCAAGCGGCAAAAAATAAGCCTCACCCAGCTCCAGATCACGAAAAATGAAAACTGTAAGTGTCGGAATATAGCGACATAAGCAAAAAAAATTTCTTTCTCACCTAAATAAAAAAGAACCTATACATGTTTGGTATCTGCGTACTCATACTAACCTGGGGAATCCTGTTACCAGGTCAGTTTTACCATATAGTGAACATGGTGAATATAAAAAAACAATTGTTTAAATACACTTTTTTTGCAATTAAACAGCACTTGGATTTTTCTTTAAACTATTTTCAGGTACACTACATGGTAAAATCAATGGTGTTGTTCAAAAGTATAACTTTTCCCACAAAAACAAGTCCTCATACAGCTATATTGACGGAAAAATAAAAAAGTTATGGCTCTGGCAAGAAGGGGAGCGAAAAACCCAAAATCGCAAGGTCATGATGTGGTTAAAAAAAAAATTATTTTAGTTTATTTGTAAACTGATACAGATTTTTTCGATATTATTGATATCATATCACTGTATGTATTTCATTGTGATTTATATTGCTGCTAATTTTTTGGCAATATGTAAATTTCACTTTTTATTGATTGATAATTCTGTGATGTCATTGTAAATGAACACACCTGTATATATGTGTCTGCTGCCCTCTAAGAACTGCTTGACAAAGGCTCTTTGGAGCCGAATTGTTTTTTTTTGAGCACATGGCAAAGTAAGGCTATGTGCACACGTTCAGGATTTTTCACGTTTTTTCTGCGATTTTCCGCGGCAAAAACGCTTAAAAAACGCATGCAGTAAGCATCCTATTATTAGAATGCATTCTGCAATTTTTGTGCACATGGTGCATTTTTTTCCAAGCTAAAAAAACGCATCGCGGTAAAAAACGCAGCATGTTCATTAACCCCTTCACCCCCAAGGGTGGTTTGCACGTTAATGACCGGGCCAATTTTTACAATTCTGACCACTGTCTCTTTATGAGGTTATAACTCTGGAACGCATCAACGGATCTGCGCGATTCTGAGACTGTTTTCTCGTGACATATTGTACTTCACGTTATTGGTAAAATTTCTTCGATATAACTTGCGTTTATTTTTGAAAAAATGCAAATATGGCGAAAATTTAGAAAATTTTGCAATTTTCAAACTTTGAATTTTTATTCCCTTAAAACAGAGAAATATGTCACACAAAATAGTTAAGAAATAACATTTCCCACATGTCTACTTTACATCAGCACAATTATGGAATCAAAATTTTTTTTTCTTAGGAAATTATAAGGGTTAAAAGTTGACCAGCGATTTCTCATTTTTACAACAAAATTTACAAAGCCATTTTTTTTAGGGACCACCTCATATTTGAAGTCACTTTGAGGGGTCTATATAGCAGAAAATACCCAAAAGTGACACTATTTAAAAACTGCACCCCTCAAGGTACTCAAAACCACATTCAAGAAGTTTATTAACCCTTCAGGTGCTTCACAGGAGCTGAAGCAACGTGGAAGGAAAAAATGAATATTTAACTTTTTAGCCACAAAAATGATCTTTTACAAACTTTTTTTTTATTTTGACAAGGGGAAAAGAAGAAAATGGACAGATAAGGTTGTTGTGCAATTTCTCCTGAGTACGCCAATACCCCATAAGTGGGGGAAAACCACTGTCTGTGCGCACAGCAGAGCTCATAAGGGAAGAAGCGCCGTTTGACTTTTTCAAACTAAAATTGGCTGGAATTGAGATTGGATGCCATGTTGCGTTTGGAGAGCCCCTGATGCACCTAAACAGTGGAAACCCCCCACAAGTGACACCATTTTGGAAACTAGACCCCTAAGGAACTTATCTAGATCTGTTGTGAGCACTTTGAACCCCCAAGTTTTCACAAAAGTTTATAATGCCTGGGTGTGAAAAAAAAAGAAACAATTTTCCACAAAAATGATTTTTTAGTCCCAAATTTTCGATTTTTCCCAAGGAAATTGGACCCCAAAAGTTGTTGGCCAATTTGTCCTGAGTACGCTGATACCCAATATGTGGGGGGGGGGAAACTGTTTGGGCGCACAGCAGGGCTTGGAAAGGAAGTAGTAACGTTTTGGAATGCAGACGTTGATGGGGGTCATGTTCCGTTTGCAGTGCCCCAGATGAGCCTAAACAGTAGAAACCCCCCCACAAGTGACCACATTTTGGAAACTAGACCCCCTAAGGAACTTATCTAGAGCTTTGGTGAGCACTTTGAACCCCAAGTGCTTCACACAAGTTTATAATGCCCGGGCATGAAAATAAAAAATCCTATTTTTTTCCCACAAAAATTATTTTTAGTCACTAATTTTTTATTTTCCCAAGGGTAACAGGAGAAATTGGACCACAAAAGTTGTTGTCCAATTTGTCCTGAGTACGCTGATACCCGATATGTGGGGGGAACCACTGTTTGGGCGCACGGCAGAGCTCGGAATAGAAGGAGCACCATTTAACTTTTTCCAACCAAAATTGGCTGTAATTGAGATTGGACGCCATGTTGCATTTGGAGAGCCCCTGATGTGCCTAAACAGTGGAAACCCCCACAAGTGACCCCATTTGGGAAACTAGACCCCTAAGGAGGATCTTTGGTGAGCAATTTGAACCCCCAAGTGCTTTATATAAGTTTATAACGTAGAGCCGTAAAATTAAAAAATCATATTTTTTCCACAAAAATGATCTTTTCACCCCAATTTTTATTTTCCCAAGGGTAACAAGACACCAAAAGTTATTGTGCAATTTGTCCTGAGTACGGTGATACCCCATATGTGGGGGTAAACCACTGTTTGGGTACACGTTGGGGCGCGGAAGGGAAGTAGTGACGTTTTGGATTGCAGACTTTGATGGAATTCTCGTGGGGCGTCATGTCGCATTTGGAGAGCCTCTGATGCACCTAAACAGTGGAAACCCCCCACAAGTGACCCCATTTTGGAAAATAGACCCCACAAGGAACTTATCTAGATGTGTGGTGAGCACTTTGAACCCCTAAGTGCTTCACAGAAGTTTATAACGAACAGCCGTAAAAATAAAAAATACTTTTTTTTTTACAAAAAATATTTTTTTCGCCCCCAATATTTTATTTTCACAAGGGTAACAGGAGAAATTGGACCCCAAAAGTTGTTGTCCAATTTGTCCTGAGTACGCGGATACCCAATATGTGGGAGAAAACTACTGTATGGGTACACGTTGGGGCTCGGAAGGGAAGTAGTGACGTTTTGGATTGTAGACTTTGATGGAATGGTCTGGGGGCGTCATGTCGCATTTGGAGAGCCCCTGATGCACCTAAACAGTGGAAATCCCCCACAAGTGACCCCATTTTGGAAAATAGACCCCACAAGGAACTTATCTAGATGTGTGGTGAGCGCTATGAAGCCCCAAGTTCTTCACAGAAGTTTATAACGTACAGCCGTAAAAACAAAAAAAAAAACATTTCTTTTTTAAAAATTATATTTTTGCCCCCAGTTTTTTATTTTCCCAAGGGTAACAGAAGAAATAGGACAAATTGCACAATAACTCTTAGGGTCCAGAGTACGCTGATACCCCATGTGGGAGTAAACTACTGTTTGGGCGCATGGCAGAGCTCAGAAGGAAGGAGCACCGTTTGACTTTTTCAACGCAGAATTGGCTGGAATTGAGGTCAGACGCCATGTCACATTTGGAGAGCCCCTGATGTGCCTAAACAGTGGAGTCCCCCCAATTCTAACTCCAACCCTAACCCCAACACACCCCTAACCCTAGTCCCAACCCTAACCACAAACCTAACCCTAACACACCCCTATCCCTAATCCCAACCATAACCCTAATACTAACTTTAGCGCCAACCCTAACCCTAACTTTAGCCGCAACCCTAACCTTAACCATAACCCTAATGGGAAAATGGAAATAAATACATTTTTTTAATTTTATTATTTTTCCCTAACTAAGGGGGTGATAAAGGGGGGTTTGATTTACTATTTATAGCGGGTTTTTATGATTGACAGCTGTCACGCTAAAAGACGCTTTTTATTGCAAAAAATAGTTTTTTTGCATCACCACATTTTGAGAGCTATAATTTTTGCATATTTTGGCCCACAGAGTCATGTGAGGTCTTATTTTTTTGCGGTACGAGTTGACGTTTTTATCGGTACCATTTTTGAGCACGTGACTTTTTTGATCGCTTTTTATTTCAATTTTTGGGAGGTTAGAATGAACAAAAATCAGCAATTCATGAATTTCTTTTGGGGGAGGCGTTTATACCGTTCCCCGTGTGGTAAAATTGATAAAGCAGTTTTATTCTTCGGGTCAGTACGATTACGGCGATACCTCATTTATATCATTTTTTATGTTTTGGCGCTTTTATAGAATAAAACCAATTTTATATAAAAAATAATTATTTTTGCATCGCTTTATTCTGCGAGCTATAACTTTTTTATTTTTTCGCTGATGATGCTGTATAACTGCTCGTTTTTTGCGGGACAAGATGACGTTTTCAGCGGTATCATGTTTATTTATATCGGTCTTTTTGATCGCGTGTTATTCCACTTTTTGTTCAGCGGTATGATGATAAAGCACTGATTTTTTGCTTTGTTTTTATTTTTTTTTGAAGGGGTTCACAAAAGGGGTTAACTGGTGGGACAGTTTTATAGGGGGGGTCGTTACGGACGCGGTGATACCAAATATGTGTACTTTTATTGTTTTATTTTTTTTTTTACAGGAAGAAATGAATTTATTGGGGAATATTTTTTTTTTTTTTAATTTATTTTGGAATTTTTTTTTACACATGTTTATTTTTTTTTACTTTTTTACATTGTCCCAGGGTGGGGACATCACTGTAAAATGTCAGATCGCTGGTCTCACAGTGTGCACAGCACTCTGTGAGACCAGCGATCTCACAGGCAGCGCTGCAGGCTTCTCAGTGCCTGCTCTCAGCAGGCACTGAGGAAGCCGCCCCCTCCAGGACCCCGGCGCCATCTTGGATCCGGGTCCTGGGAGGGAGGAAGCCCTCAGAACAGCGCGATCACATCGCGCTGTTCTGAGGGTCTCAGGGGAGCTCGCAGGGAGCCCCCTCCCTGCGCGATGCTCCCCTGTGCCCCCAGTACACCACGATCATGTTTGATCACGGTGTGCAAGGGGTTAATGTGCCAGGAACGGTCCGTGACCGCTCCTGACACACAGTCCCGGGTGTCAGCTGTGATAATCAGCTGACACCCGGCGGCGATTAGCTGCGCTCCCCCTGGGAGCGCAGCTGATCGCTATGACGTACTATCCCGTCCATGGTCAGATTGTTACGGGTTTTATGGACGGGATAGTACGTCAGATGTCAGAGAGGGGTTAATTTCGCAGTAAATTTGCATATTTCCCGCTATATTATTGACCTAGAATGTTCAGGAAAAAATCGCTGTAAAAACGCGCAAAAGCCGCGATAAAAACGCATCCTGATTTCCTGGGAAAAAGTCCGGTTTTTCTCAGGAAATTTCTGCAAAGATTCCTGAAGTGTGCACATAGCCTAAAGGTTTGTCACTTGTTTGTTATTTTGACAGTGTGCCGCCTGCTTTTTTGCATTTATATTACTAGGTTACTGGCCTGTAACCTGCAGGCTCGCACCTACCAACTGCATTTAGCCTTTGATGGTGCTGCCTCATCTTTTGTTTTTTTTCTAGATAGAATATATACAGCAACTAAGATTTACCAGCAGTCCTCATTTTAGCAGGACAAGGCCACATTCACACGTTGCATATTTGGTGAATTTTTTTACCTCAGTAACTGTAAGCCAAAACCAGGAGTGCATGATAAATACAGAAGTGGTGATGTGCTTCTATTATACACTGCTCAAAAAAATAAAGGGAACACTCAAATAACACATCCTAGATCTAAATTAATTAAATATTCTCATTGAATACTTTGTTGTGTACAAAGTTGAATGTACTGTCAACATAATCACACAAAAATCATCAATGGAAATTAAATTTTTGAACCAATGGAGGCCTGGATTTGGAGAGACCCCCAAACAAAATAAAAGTGGAAACAAGTCAAAATGAAAATCAAAACAAGACAAAATTAAAGTGGAAACAAGTCAAAATGATGCTCAGTATTGTGTGTGGCCTCCACGTGCCTGTATGACCTCCCTACAACCCTGGGCATGCTCCTGATGAGGTTGCAGATGTTCTCCTGAGGGATCTCCTCTCAGACCTGAACTGAAGCATCCCTCAACTCCTGGACAGTCTGTGGTGCAATGTGACATTGGTGGATGGAGCGAGACATGCTGTACCAGATGTGCTTAATCGGATTCAGGTCTGGGGAATGGGGAGGCCAGTCCATAGCTTCAATGTCTTCATCTTACAGGAACTGCTGACACACTCCAGCCACATGAGGTCTGGCATTGTCCTGCATTTTGAGGAACTCAGGGCCAACAGCACCATCATATCGTCTCACAAGGAGTTTGAGAATCTCATCTCGGTACCTAATGGCAGTCAGGCTACCTCTGGCAAGCACATGGAGGGCTGTGTGGCCCTCCAAAGAAATGCCACCCCACACCATTACTGACCCACTGCCAAACCGGTCATGCTGAAAGATGTTGCAGGCAGCAGGTTCAAACTCAGCACATGTGACAGACATGACAGAGTCTGGAGACGCCGTGGAGAGCGATCTGCTGTCTGCAACATCTTTCAGCATGACTGATTTGGCAGTGGGTCAGTAATGGTGTGGGGTGGCATTTCTTTGGAAGGCCACACAGCCCTCCATGTACTCGCCAGAGGTAGCCTGACTGCCATTAGCTACTGAGATGAGATCCTCAGACCCCTTGTGAGACCATATGATGGTGCGGTTGGCTCTGGGTTCCTCAAAATGCAGGACAATGCCAGACCTCATGTGACTGGAGTGTGTCAGCAGTTCCTGCAAGATGAAGGCATTGAAGCTATGGACTGGCCCGCCCATTCCCCAGACCTGAATCCGATTGAGCACATCTGGGACAGCATGTCTCGCTCCATCCACAGACTGTCTAGGAGTTGACGGATGCTTTAGTCCAGATAAGGGAGGAGATCCCTCAGGAGAACATCCGCAACCTCATCAGGAGCATGCCCAGGCATTGTAGGGAGGTCATACAGGCACGTGGAGGCCACACACATTAATGAGCATCATTTTGACTTGTTTCCACTTTAATTTTGTCTTGTTTTGATTTTCATTTTGACTTGTTTCCACTTTCATTTTGGGGTTCTGTTCAAATCCAGGCCTCCATTGGTTCAAAAATTTGATTTCAATTGATGATTTTTGTGTGATTATGTTGACAGCACATTCAACTTTGCACACAACAAAGTATTCAATGAGAATATTTCATTCATTTAGATCTAGGATGTGTTATTTGAGTGGTCCCCTTATTTTTTTGAGCAGTGTATTTTCCTCTGATTGTTCCACTCCTGGTTTTGGCTTACAAATACTGAGGTAAAAAACTCACGAAATACTCAACGAGTCATGGCTTAACATAAGCCAGACATCAGAGAAGCAAGTTTTATGCAAACTCTGATTTCCAAAATGTAATATTCCTACAAGACATGGTGCGAATCAGTTCGAAGGGCCCAGTCTAGAGGCCACGTCAGCATTCTGCTGCTGCCGGACAGGAGCCGTGAGAGTCGCCTCTTAGGCCTCTTTCACACTTCAGTCGTGCGACGTCAGTCAAAATCCGTCAAAATGTGAAAAAAACGGATCCGCCATTTTTTTTTGGCGGATCAGTTTTTTTCCCATAGACTTGCATTAGTGACGGATTTTGACGGATGGTCGTCCGTTAGGTCCGTTTTTGGACGGATCCGCAAAAAAATTGGCGTCCGTCATTTCAAAAAAACGTCCAATGCAACTTTTTTTTGACCGCCAAAATGGCGGACAACGGCGGATCCGCCATTTTTTATAATGGCCGCCTATGGGCGGCGGATCCGCCAGCATCCGTTTTTGACGGAATCCGCCTGCGGATCCGTCGCCTCTATTGAAAACCATAGTAAAATGCAGAAAACAGTGTCCGGGGTTCTCTCTCTCTCTCTCTCTCTCTCTCTCTCTCTCTCTCTCTCTCTCTCTCTCTCTCTCTCACTTACATTTCCGGACCGAAATTTTCCTCATTTCCGGGTGAAATCTTCTTGGCGGATCCGTCAGAAAACTGACCATTTTTCCATCCGTTTTTTTAATTTTCTGACGGATCCGCCATTTTCACGGATGGGCGGACGTCACACAACGGAAGTGTGAAAGAGGCCTTAACTGCTGGTGTCCCATTCTCTTTTTTTCTCCTGGTGCAACATCAGTTCTCACGGCTGCTGCCTGGCAGCCACAGATTACTGATATGGCCACAGGACCATATCCTGTGACTCATTTTGCACCATCTCTAATGGCTGCTGTAAACCATCACATACTCCTCGATAACACATCCACACCAGAGTTGCTAGCTTTTATTCAAACTTTTAATCTACTAATCCAAAGCTCTCAACAGCAAGCCTTTGTTACAGACACATTGGAAAACCATAATGCATTATTAAGCCTTTAAGTGACAAGGCTACAGGCCATAATTCTGATATTTAGACATTAGCAGCACTCACCGTGATGCGTAAAACAGTAATAATTGCTGGTATAATAATCTGAGCAGACTCCTCCAACTACAAAAACAATTACAGAAGCATCAGTTTTTTTTCTTATGCATGTCCAGACATTCCTGGACATTTGACAACCCTCATGTAGCCCATTACTAAGATACAGTAGCAGACAATCAAATCAAGCACATATCTAAATTTTTAATATTCATTCCTTTGCATTATATTCACAGTATTACATGAAAATACACTTGTACGTTTTACGTACATTTTTTTCTGTCACATGCTTCGTCGTATTAATGAAGAAAGCTGCTTAAAGCTTCTCTGGGCATATGATATTAATGACTTATCCTCCTTAGAATAGAATATTAAGGGCTAGTCAGAATATTCTGCAGAATAGAAATTACAGCTTTTTAGGTGTAAAAGATGTGTAAAGATACAGCTATAGATATGATATGTGGCAATTAGTTGATAGATAAATAGATAGATATGGGGTAGAAAAAGAAAACATAGCAGTGCTCTGCATAAGCCAAGCTATGTGAAAACACTGAAAACATTATATCTAGATTATGCTACTACTCAGAAAGATTTACCTACAAAAATGAAGGTTCTTAGCACATAAATTGGCCAATTCATGTGTGCCCATCAACCATAGCAAGGTGAGCTCCCTCTGATGGGTCCGATTCTACTGTACATGCAACTCTTAGGCTATCAACCTACAGTTACATGGACAAACATGTCTCTCATGGGCAATAAGCCTACAATTCAAATGGGCAAGTAGAACTGACTATGATCACCTGCAGGTCAATGGGAGGAGTGCAGAGTCAGGCTGGAGGCAGCCAAGCCTCCTATAGGGTTAGATATGGGGTAGATGGATATCCATGAGATATATAATTAGTGCCTTGCGTGTCTTGGTTGGTGTGTGTGTTACTGTACATGTATTAAGCTAATAAATGAAAAAATGACGCTCAGCAATACTCGGCGACTGTGAATAGTGTTGCTATTCACAGTCCTCGGGGACGGACTAGGGGCACATCGTGGGAATCGTTGGACTAGGTCAGACTTGTGTGGGAACTTTTTTAAAATTAACTGTTGAACAAGGAACAGTGTCTTGTTTTCATTTCTCTCTTTTTTCTGTTTTTCAGTTTTTCATTTGTGGACTAAGTCAGTCCTGCATGGTGACCAGGAAAGTATTTTTTGTGGATTTTTTTTTATTTATTACTGCGTTACTAATTGGGGTGTCTGATAGACAACTGTCCATTACTAACACCAGGGTTTGGTGCCAGCTGTGATTTTTGACAAACTACTATTACTCTGATTGCCACCGCATTGGGGCAATCAGGAAGAGCCAGGCAAAGCTCCAGGATTGGAGAATCTAATGTGATGGACCAATAACCAGGTACCTTCCCAACCTGATAATATCAGTTCACAGCTGTCTGCTTTACCTTTCCTGGTTATCAAAAATGAGGAGGACCCCATTTCATTTTTTTTATTTATTAGCTTAATATATATACAGTAACCAACACACGCACGGCACTAATTATATGTCTTACGGATATCTATCTATCTATCTATCTATCTATCTATCTATCTATCTATCTATCTATCTATCTATCTATCTCATTGAACATCTTTAACACCTAAACATGTGTAATTTCTATACTGCTTTCTATTCCAGTACATGTCACATTGATGTCACACTTTGTCATCCGTGTGCAGTACGCATTGTCATCTGTGCTGCCAGAAAATACACGGACTTGTGCGCAGCCTCATAGATTATAATGGGTGTGCGTGTATACCTGTCTCCGATACGCGTGAAAACTGAAACGTGAAGGGGCCTAATATGTGTTAGCTGCTGCCAAGTACTGCCAAGCTCCTTTTCTCCAATATAGGAGTTGATCTGTAGTACCCAGCTTTGGATGCTACACAGAAGCTCCATTCACTGTTTACATGCTGTCGCCTTTTAAGCTGCTAGTAACTCAATAGTTGGGGTGTTGAACCTCTCCTGATCTAGTGTTGATGAGCTATGTAAGTAGTAGGTTGTCAATATAATTTTCCCAGAGAACCCCTTTAAAAGGAATCTGTCATGTCCCCAAATGCTGATAACCTGCAAAAATATATGATTTGGGACAAAAAAAAAAGCAGCTAAGAAGCACAAACCCCATGTAACGCTGGTATTGTCTGTACTTTGTTTTCCAGCGTTACTTTGCATGTTTTTTGCATTAACCCTTTTGCTCCTTTCCCCCTAACCAGCTGGGATACTGTTGTCTGTTACCTATATGGATGCTGCTCAGTTCCCGGCTCTGCTGCGTACCCGTACTTGCGTGAGTGGCTCCGCTGCTTTGCATGACCGCCCGCATGTGCGGTTCCTGACTTGCTGTGAAAGCCGTCCGTAGCTTGAAAAGTCCTCTGCAGTGGTGCATGACTTACTGCGTGGTTGGCGGCAGCCATTGTTGGGTTCCCTCTGTGTTGTGCTGTCTGGCTCTGCATAGGGGGCGCGGCCCACACCTGTCCTGCTTTTATGTGGATTGGGTGTTTACTAGAGTTACTGCTCCAGCCTATCGCTGTGAAGCAGCTCATATATAAAGTTCCCCAGCCCTAGTGGGCGTTGCCAGAGCTTCGCATTGAATCCACACTGAATCCCTGAACCTAGCCGTATGTGGTTGTGTGTTCAGCTCCTGCTCTGAAGTTGATCAGCTCTGGAGAGCTGATTCCCTGTTCCTGCTGTGTCTTGTTCCCTGATCCTGGATCAAACCCGGTACCTGAATGTCTGAATTGTGTCTTGTGTTTCCGCCTATGCTGGGGGCTGATTACCCAGATCGCCGTTCCTGGAGGCTGTATATCCAGGCCTGTTCCTGCTGTGTCTAATTACCTGAACCCCTGATCTTGGATCGCATCCTGTACCTGACTTTCTGAACTGTGTCCTCTGTGTTATGTTCCTGAAATCCTGCTGTGTCCAGAACCCTGTGCCAGTGACTGTGAATCCTTGCTATATAACCTGAGTTCATCTTGGAAGGAGGAGTCCGGTGTGTGCTGAGTTTCTGTTACTCTGTGCTCAGCCTCTGTGCAATCCCCGGCCAGCTCCCGTTGAGCCTGGCGGGGCTTGCACCAGACCGCTGGGGTTCCTTTTCAGGTCGCTGCCAGATGTCCGGATCCTGCCGATCATTGCCAGATGTCCGGAGCCTGCTGATCGGTGCCAGATGTCCGGAGTCCGAGGCCTGTGTTCCAGTCCGTGTTCCTGTGATTCAATCCATGTTCCTGTCCGTGTTCCTGACTCCCTGAGACCCAGTCCGTGTTCCTGTCTGTGTTCCTGACTCTCTGAGATCCAATCCGTGTTCCTGTGCAGTCTAACTCTGTTTCAGCCATCAGCTCCTGATTCCAGTTACCTGTCTGTTACCTGTCGGCTTGCCTGTCTGCCATCCGTCTGCAGTTCCTTCCAGAGGTTCGGACATCATCTGCAGAGATCCCCGGCTCTTGCCTGCTCACCTGGGAGCGATCATCTGCCATCCGACTGCAGCCTACCTGGAGGCTCCACCATATCAGGTCGTATATACCTGCCTGTCTAGAGACTGCCTGGTCACTTACTGTGACAACCTGCCTGTCTAGAGACTGCCTGGTCACTTGCCGTGACAACCTGCCTGTCCCAGAGACTGCCTGGTCACTTGTCGTGACAACCTGCCTGTCCCAGAGACTGCCTGGTCACTTGCCGTGACAACCTGCCTGTCCCAGAGACTACCCTGGTCACTTTCCGTGACAACCTTCCTGTCCCAGAGACTGCCTGGTCACTTGTCGTGACAACCTTCCTGTCCCAGAGACTGCCTGGTCACTTGCCGTGACAACCTGCCTGCCTGGTCACTTGCCGTGACAACCTGCCTGCCCTGGTCACTTGCCGTGACAACCTGCCTGCCTGGTCACTTGCCGTGACAACCTGCCTGCCTGGTCACTTGCCGTGACAACCTGCCTGCCCTGGTCACTTGCCGTGACAACCTGCCTGTCCCAGAGATTGCCCTGGTCACTAGCCGTGACAACCTGCCTGTCCAGAGACTGCCTTGGTCACTTGCCGTGACAACCTGCCTGTCCTGCCGGTTCCTCCTTGGTCTACCCTGTGATGACGTCTGTCCTGGGTCGGTGTCTGATGTTCTCCTGCTGAGCCTGTGCTACGCCTGAGGCCTGAGAGAGAGGCCGTCCTAGTATGCCCGTGCCAGATGACCCTGGACTTCATCAACCCGTGATGACCCCGCCATCGTCTGACGTTCGTCCTGGGCCGGTGTCTGATGTTCTCCTGCTGAGCCTGTGCTACGCCCGAGGCCTGAGAGTGAGGCCATACTAGTATGCCCGTGCCAGATGATCCTGGACTTCATCAACCCGTGATGACCCCGCCATCGTCTGAAGTCTGTCTGAGGTCGGTGTCTGATGTTCTCCTGCTGAGCCTGTGCTACGCCTAAGGCCTGAGAGAGAGGCCGTCCAAGTATGCCCGTGCCAGATAACCCTGGACTGCATCTACCCGTGATGTCCTCCAGCACTCGTCTATGATCCTGAGTCGTGTACCCTTCTCTGATGTGCGGAATCGGGAGCCCGGTCTTATGTTCTGTTTTATGTACTGTGTTTCTTTAAGTAAACTTTATGTTTCTTCTTACCTGAAGTTGTGCGGTGTTGTCTAGTCCTGCAGGTCGCCACCTTGCCCACATGCTCAGCTGCCACGGATCCCGGTCGCTGCCCTTCCCTAGTCCGGGCAGGCCCGGGTCTCCCTCCGTGGTCCAGTGGGTCCACATTCTCTTACCATCTGGGACCCATGCCTCACGTCGTCGTGGACTGGCGGCGTGGGAGCATTGGCTAGCTAGGCAAGCTATGCCATGTCCCGACGCCCCACAGCCGTGGGAAGCGCTACAGTAAGCTCTGGCCATGGACTCCGCTGAGCATGTGCGGTCTGCAGGACTTTCTCCAAGCTCCACCTGATGTGTGAACTAGACTACTTGGTCCCCACAGGGTAAGTGGACTAGATGGCTCGATTCCCCGCTTGGTCAGCGGTTCGGACTTTTCGAGCTATTAACTCTGCTGCCATATTGTGAACTATGGGACTTACCGCCAAACCCAAGTGAATTTTTCTGGGGAATTTTTTTTTTTTACTTGGGTCTTCAGAAGAGGGGGCCTG
Source organism: Oophaga sylvatica (assembly GCA_033576555.1). Taxonomy (NCBI): domain Eukaryota; kingdom Metazoa; phylum Chordata; class Amphibia; order Anura; family Dendrobatidae; genus Oophaga; species Oophaga sylvatica. The sequence continues at coordinate 75,596,861 of JARQOD010000006.1, read as the reverse complement.
AGGAGGGGGATACTGTAACGCTGGTATTGTCTGTACTTTGTTTTCCAGCGTTACTTTGCATGTTTTTTGCATTAACCCTTTTGCTCCTTTCCCCCTAACCAGCTGGGATACTGTTGTCTGTTACCTATATGGATGCTGCTCAGTTCCCGGCTCTGCTGCGTACCCGTACTTGCGTGAGTGGCTCCGCTGCTTTGCATGACCGCCCGCATGTGCGGTTCCTGACTTGCTGTGAAAGCCGTCCGTAGCTTGAAAAGTCCTCTGCAGTGGTGCATGACTTACTGCGTGGTTGGCGGCAGCCATTGTTGGGTTCCCTCTGTGTTGTGCTGTCTGGCTCTGCATAGGGGGCGCGGCCCACACCTGTCCTGCTTTTATGTGGATTGGGTGTTTACTAGAGTTACTGCTCCAGCCTATCGCTGTGAAGCAGCTCATATATAAAGTTCCCCAGCCCTAGTGGGCGTTGCCAGAGCTTCGCATTGAATCCACACTGAATCCCTGAACCTAGCCGTATGTGGTTGTGTGTTCAGCTCCTGCTCTGAAGTTGATCAGCTCTGGAGAGCTGATTCCCTGTTCCTGCTGTGTCTTGTTCCCTGATCCTGGATCAAACCCGGTACCTGAATGTCTGAATTGTGTCTTGTGTTTCCGCCTATGCTGGGGCTGATTACCCAGATCGCCGTTCCTGGAGGCTGTATATCCAGGCCTGTTCCTGCTGTGTCTAATTACCTGAACCCCTGATCTTGGATCGCATCCTGTACCTGACTTTCTGAACTGTGTCCTCTGTGTTATGTTCCTGAAATCCTGCTGTGTCCAGAACCCTGTGCCAGTGACTGTGAATCCTTGCTATATAACCTGAGTTCATCTTGGAAGGAGGAGTCCGGTGTGTGCTGAGTTTCTGTTACTCTGTGCTCAGCCTCTGTGCAATCCCCGGCCAGCTCCCGTTGAGCCTGGCGGGGCTTGCACCAGACCGCTGGGGTTCCTTTTCAGGTCGCTGCCAGATGTCCGGATCCTGCCGATCATTGCCAGATGTCCGGAGCCTGCTGATCGGTGCCAGATGTCCGGAGTCCGAGGCCTGTGTTCCAGTCCGTGTTCCTGTGATTCAATCCATGTTCCTGTCCGTGTTCCTGACTCCCTGAGACCCAGTCCGTGTTCCTGTCTGTGTTCCTGACTCTCTGAGATCCAATCCGTGTTCCTGTGCAGTCTAACTCTGTTTCAGCCATCAGCTCCTGATTCCAGTTACCTGTCTGTTACCTGTCGGCTTGCCTGTCTGCCATCCGTCTGCAGTTCCTTCCAGAGGTTCGGACATCATCTGCAGAGATCCCCGGCTCTTGCCTGCTCACCTGGGAGCGATCATCTGCCATCCGACTGCAGCCTACCTGGAGGCTCCACCATATCAGGTCGTATATACCTGCCTGTCTAGAGACTGCCTGGTCACTTACTGTGACAACCTGCCTGTCTAGAGACTGCCTGGTCACTTGCCGTGACAACCTGCCTGTCCCAGAGACTGCCTGGTCACTTGTCGTGACAACCTGCCTGTCCCAGAGACTGCCTGGTCACTTGCCGTGACAACCTGCCTGTCCCAGAGACTACCCTGGTCACTTTCCGTGACAACCTTCCTGTCCCAGAGACTGCCTGGTCACTTGTCGTGACAACCTTCCTGTCCCAGAGACTGCCTGGTCACTTGCCGTGACAACCTGCCTGCCTGGTCACTTGCCGTGACAACCTGCCTGCCCTGGTCACTTGCCGTGACAACCTGCCTGCCTGGTCACTTGCCGTGACAACCTGCCTGCCTGGTCACTTGCCGTGACAACCTGCCTGCCCTGGTCACTTGCCGTGACAACCTGCCTGTCCCAGAGATTGCCCTGGTCACTAGCCGTGACAACCTGCCTGTCCCAGAGACTGCCTTGGTCACTTGCCGTGACAACCTGCCTGTCCTGCCGGTTCCTCCTTGGTCTACCCTGTGATGACGTCTGTCCTGGGTCGGTGTCTGATGTTCTCCTGCTGAGCCTGTGCTACGCCTGAGGCCTGAGAGAGAGGCCGTCCTAGTATGCCCGTGCCAGATGACCCTGGACTTCATCAACCCGTGATGACCCCGCCATCGTCTGACGTTCGTCCTGGGCCGGTGTCTGATGTTCTCCTGCTGAGCCTGTGCTACGCCCGAGGCCTGAGAGTGAGGCCATACTAGTATGCCCGTGCCAGATGATCCTGGACTTCATCAACCCGTGATGACCCCGCCATCGTCTGAAGTCTGTCTGAGGTCGGTGTCTGATGTTCTCCTGCTGAGCCTGTGCTACGCCTAAGGCCTGAGAGAGAGGCCGTCCAAGTATGCCCGTGCCAGATAACCCTGGACTGCATCTACCCGTGATGTCCTCCAGCACTCGTCTATGATCCTGAGTCGTGTACCCTTCTCTGATGTGCGGAATCGGGAGCCCGGTCTTATGTTCTGTTTTATGTACTGTGTTTCTTTAAGTAAACTTTATGTTTCTTCTTACCTGAAGTTGTGCGGTGTTGTCTAGTCCTGCAGGTCGCCACCTTGCCCACATGCTCAGCTGCCACGGATCCCGGTCGCTGCCCTTCCCTAGTCCGGGCAGGCCCGGGTCTCCCTCCGTGGTCCAGTGGGTCCACATTCTCTTACCATCTGGGACCCATGCCTCACGTCGTCGTGGACTGGCGGCGTGGGAGCATTGGCTAGCTAGGCAAGCTATGCCATGTCCCGACGCCCCACAGCCGTGGGAAGCGCTACACCCCACCAGCCCACATGCTATAACGCCCATCAAGAAAAAATATGAGCACATAATGCAAATTTTGCTTAACTTGGTTATGCCCTTCATCACTCCCTTAAAGGAATCCTGTCACTTCAGAAAACGCTATTAACCTGCAGATATGGGATAATCTGCAGGAAAATAGTGTTCCAAAGCTCTGCTGATGCTGTACTGGCTGACCAGCTACCAGGAGGAATAAAGTTAACCTTCGGCTTTAAGTCATAGTGGAGCAGCTTCCGTCACCAGTCAGTACATAGTGAGTGCTGGCTGTAACCCCCTCTCATCCCCAGCACTGGCTGACAGCTGGCTCACAAGTGCATAGTTCTGAGCCAGCTGTCAGTCAGTGCCGGGGTGTGGTGACAGCGGCAGTTCACTGAGCTGCTTTACTGAGTAGTCGCTGAAGCCACACCGGCCGCGCCTCTATGACTGAAAGCCTGAGGCTGCCAGGAGGAATAAAGATAATTTCCTCATGGCAGCTTTCAGTGTGGTGACCTCACTGCTTTAGAATGCTGTTAACCTGCGGTTTAACCCTATATTTCCAGGTTAATAGCATTTTTTTTTACCATGACAGGTTCCCTTTAAACAGGTTGTCCAGGATAATTTTTTATTTGCTCATTGGCTTGCAGAAATAGAAAATAATAAACTCACCAACATTGACCTCCCCATCTCCAGTGCCAACTCTCCATGGTGCTGTACATGTGAAATGGTGTTGCATACAAAGTACGAATATAGATTAGGATGAACAAACTAGCAATAGACTGGTACAGAGGGGAGAACATCCTGCCCTTGTGGGCTTACAGTTTATAAGTTAATGGGGAAGGAGACAGTAGGTTGACGAATTGCGGCAGCTCCGATGGTGATGAGGTGGCATCAATGCCATTGCAGGCTGTAAACTTTCTTGAAGAAATGGGTTTTCAAGTTCCATCTGAAAGTTCGAAATGTGGTGGATAATAGGACATGTTGGGGCACAGAATTCCAGAGGATGGGGGAACTTGGGAGAAGTCTTGTAGGCGATTGGGTACGGAGCATACGAGTGTGGAGGAGAGCAAGAGATCCTGGGAGAACCAAAATTTACATGTGGGAAGATAGTGGGAGATTAGTTCAGAGATATGTGAAGGGGACAAATTATTGATGGCTTTGTGGGTCAATATTAGTAGATGAACTGGATATGTTGGGGAATTGGGAGCCAGTGAAGGGATTTGCACAGGGAGGAGTCACGAGGAGAGAGGTGGATTAGTTGGGCAGCAGAACTAAGGATGGACTGGAGAGGTGCAAGACTGTTAGACTTCGTTAAAAAAAAAAAAGTATTAAAAGTTATATAGAGGAGCAAGGTCAACAAATTGAAGTACTATGGAGGAACCTTACATCATTTTCATAGCAGATAAAATGTAACCTTTATTATCAGGGTTCCAATTGTAGGACCATATTAGGTGGCACGGTTGGTTGTTGTTTTTCTGTGTGATTATCTCGTTTTATATTAGTCATAATAAAGGTTACATTTTATCTGATATGAAAATGACGTAAGGTTCCTTCATAGTACTTCAAAAAGGCCAAGAAATCAAAAAATTCTGCCGGCGGGGTATGTAAACTTTTGAGCACAACTGTATATTCATCTTTTGCATTTTAAAAATTACACAAAGCAAAATGGGCTAATGCAAAAATTTCTGCACCCTTGGAGATTTAAGTACTCAGATAATTTCAACCAAGGTTTCAGACCTTAATTAACCTGTTAGGGTTATGGCTTGTTCACTATCATCGTTAGGAAAGACCAGGTGATGCAAATTTCCCAGGTTTAAAAAGACACAGCTTCCTCTAACCTTGTGCCAAAAAACAGCAGCCATGGGTTCTTCTAAGCAGCTGCCTAACACTCGAAAAATAAAAATGGTGGAGTCCCACAAAGCAAGAGAAGGCTATAAGAAGATGGCAAAGCATTTTCAAGTTGCCCTTTCCTCAGTCCGAAACTGAACAGTGGAGGTAAAAATAAGGTCTGGAAGACCAAGCAAAATTTCAGTGACAGCTACTCATAGGATCGCTAGAGAGGCAAAGCAGAACTCCTGCTTGACTGTAAAGGACCTTCAGAAAGATTTAGCAGATTCTGGAGTTGTGGTACATTGTTCTACTGTAAAGAGACACCTGCGCAATAGAAATCTTTGGCCACAATGATCAAAGATATTTGTGGAGAAAAAAAGGCACAGAATTTCGAATACTATTAAGCATGGGGGTGGATCATTCATGCTTTGGGGTTGTATTGCAGCCAATGGCACAGGGAAAATTTCACTGGCAGAAAGAAGAATGGATTCAATTAAATTTCAACAAGTTCTTGATGCAAACATAACACCATCTGTAAAAAAGGTGAAGTTCAAAAGAGAATGGCTTCTACAAATAAATAATGATTCTAAACACACGTCAAAATCCACAATAGTCTTCCTCAGAAGGTGCAAGCTACAGGTTTTACAATAGCCCTCAAAGTCCCCTGATCTGAACATCATTGAAAATCTGTGGCTAGAACTCAAAGTAGCAGTGCATGCAAGACGACCCAGGAATCTCACAGAACTGGGAGAATTTTCCAAGGAAGGATGGATGAAAATCCCTCAAACAAGAAATGAATGACTCATATCTGACTGCAAAAAGCATTTAAAACTGTTATACTTGCAAAAGAGGGCGCTACTAGCCACTAACCATGCAGGATGCCCAAACTTTTGCCCATTTTCCTTTTTGTAAGTTTTAAAATGTAAAAGATGAAAATATATATTTTTGCTGCCTAAAATACAAAGGAAATATGTCTTCTTTAACTTTAGGCCTTTTAGAGATCATTTCATCTTCAACTTGCTTAATTGTTCACAATAACAGTAATTTTGACCAGGGATGCCCAAACTTTTACATGCCACTGGACATTGCCAAGCAGATATGAATGCCTAATTCAAATTGTTAAGAATTCAATGACATAAAAGGACAATTAAGCTAATAAATATGGCACTGGATGATGTGTAATTGATTGGAAAGAGGTTATAGGGGTTTTCTCAGTTTACAATATTGATGACATGTCCATAGTTTATCTCATCAATATTAGATCAGTGGGGTATGACTTTCATCACCCTCGGCTATCCTCAGTTTTATGTGGTTGCATTGCAGTCTCTTTAATGTTTATATCTTGCTGTCCACCTGCTCAATTCGATTCGGTTTGATCACAGACCACAATGCACAGGCTGATCGCGGGTCTCCCGGCCAGAGCTTAACAACTTCATGTTTTTCTATGAGGCAGTCACGCTCGAGTCAGGAGACCTGTGGCCAGTCTGTACATTGCGGACTGTGATCAGACCGAGATCCACAGATGTTTGCATGAGCCCTTAGTAGGTGCGGTGCTGGGTATTGCAGTGTTATCTTGTGGAAATGAATGAGACCATGCTTCAATAACTTGCACCGCAGCTGCAGTCGGATCCCACTGATCAAATATTGATGGAAAATGGAAAACTTTATTTAACTTTTTGAACCATTGTCCTTTTTTAATCCATAACTTTTCAGTCTTCTAATATAAAGCAGATGAAGGTCCATTTAGAAACGTTTGTTGTGCCAAATGTGAGGATATGTGACCTCAGATGTCAAGATCCTAAGTTACATATGCCAGAACTGTGGCTTATTTTTGTTGGTGAATACAATAGCTACAGGCTTATGCTATTGTGTGAATTATTGTTGGAGTTTGTTAATTATACGCTGTATGACCTCTCTGGTATGTTTGGTTTAATTTTCTTCAATACTTGTGCCAATAAATTGTCTATAGTGCTCTGCACCACATTAATTATGTTCTTTACACACATCAGGAATACATTTTAGGCATGTTTTATCATAACTTTGCCGCTCTCTTCTATTAGAGTGTGATACAAGGTCAGGAAAGTCATAACCATTTATTTAGTGCACTCAATGGTCAGGACAGCACATGCAACCCTCTACTTTTGTGATAGAACTATAAGTAACAGCAAACCATTTTACTATAGACATGATGTTCTGGGAATTATAATTCTTTAATTAAAGATAACTCGGATCCTGTGTATAAAAACACAATTATAACACTGATAATATACAATACTATGCAGCACCAGGTGTTTATAATTGTATTAATATAGTATATTAATAGTATAGCATCATCCACCAAGGTTTAATGAAAAGTGGAAGCCATCACTCTCTACACTAACTACTCCCACTCACTCTTCACAGCATATAGTCCAATTCTTGCACCCACATTCCACACACACCATAAGAGACGAACATCAGAACCCTCCATGTCTGTGGTGACTTCCCGCAAAGTGACCAAGGTTTCACAACAGAAACAGCAAACAAGTTTAATGGCAGAAAAGTTCTACCCTGCAGTAATTGGAGCAACGGAACTGGTTCATCACATGAGCACTGTATCTGTAGTTCAGGGTCTGTCATTCTCTACATGCCATCCATATGTATTGCAGGGTCTGTCTTTGTCTGCCTGCCCTCCATGTGTAGTTCAGTTCTGGGTCTGTCACTTCATACCTACTGTCCATGTGTAATTCGGGATCTTCACTCTCTAACTGTCCTCCATTTGTACCTTGGAATCTGTAACTTTTCCATCGGCCCTCCATGTGTAGTGCAGTGTCTGTCACTTTCTACCTGTGTTCAATGTGTAGTGCAGAGACTGTCACGCTCTACATGCCCTCTAAGTAGTGCAGGGTCTGTCTCTGTCTACGAGCCCCCGCTGTATGCCCAGGCCGGAACCAAGGGGGCTGTCATTTAGGTTCCAAGGGGAAGGTTCCCGGGGATGGAACGGCAAGACGGCTGTGAGATTGTTCTGGAAGGAAAGGGGGCGGGGCGACTATAATAGGAGCCCGGGAGACTCGCAAGAGAGACACGACGCAGAGACTGAGGAGAAGGAAGCAGGATAACCCTGACGAGGACTGGAGAGAAAGGCAGGGCCAGAGGGCGCCTGTAAGCAAGCTTAAGGACTCGAGTTACTTTGGGAGAAAACGATCCCGAGCAGAGCGGAGAGGCAGGAGAACTCTGTCAGCCGCTGCCGCCCCTGCCACACTACAGCCCGCGGTTGCCTGCCCACTTCCAGATGTGACCGCTACTGCCCCACTCCAGCCCGCAGTTGCGGTCCGCAGCCGCAACCACCACTGCCCCACTCCAGCCCGCGGTTGCGGCCTGCCTGCGAACGCGACCGCCACTGTCTCGCCCCAGCCCGCGGCTGTGGCCTACCCGACAGACTCGACAGCTGCCGCCATCTCACCTCCTGGAGGGCGATCTCTACGCCAGAGGATTTCTCCAGGGCCTGTTGCGCCCCATCAGCACCTGGGCATAAGAACGCCCGAAACGTACAACAGCTCCTCGTCGGCTGGGCCCAGCGGTTGAGACGCCGGCTGAACATCTACCGGACCACAGCTCTACAGGACGTCCGAGAAGCTAAGTGACACTCCGTTACCCATTGTTTATCATTCTAGGGCATTAGACAGCCATATCCGCGGCCTTATAAACCTTGACACTCGCCTAGTAGTCGCTAGCTCGTTGCATTGTGTATTGGGTACGGTTTCCCTGCGTGGAGAACCAATTTTATCTGTTGTTCATACCTAAACCCCCTTATAAAGTTACAGTTCAAGCTTGCTCCGTCTCCGACTCGTCACTGCATTCCGCGTACCTACGATTACCACATATGTGTAGTGCAGAGGCTGTCACTCTCTACATGCCCTTTATGTGTAGTGCGGGGTCTGTCTTTGTCTACATGCCCTCTATGTGTAGTGCAGAGGCTGTCACTCTCTACATGCCCTTTATGTGTAGTGCGGGGTCTGTCTCTGTCTACATGCTGTCATGACACAGCTGTCGAATGACCCGGGACCAGGGTTCCTTCCCTGTCCCTAACACTAGGGAGCGCCCTAGCTCGCCCTGCTTCCCGAGATAATTCAGATGGTGGAGATGCCAGGGCCTCCGCCCATACCTTATATCCTAAGTTAGCCCTCCGTCTGTTCTCTTCCGCCACCCAGGGAAGAAGGGGCGCTACTGTGTGCCGTAGTACACCAACCCGACAAACAAGGCAGCACAAACAAAAGGTTAACTGAAAACTCCAGACATACAAAATATTCACTCACATATAACAGAGGAATGCACCGAGGTGTGAAGGTAGGAGAATAAACCAAAATAGAGAAGGATAGGGAATTACCACACATACATACCATGCAACAGTCACTAATAACTCCTCCAACTCTCCTTCTTATATGAACTCCTCTCCCTCCATTAGCCTTGCAGCAATAAAGCTAGCTTGGACAAGGATTAGTATCAGATCCCAGATTTTAAAGGGAGAAGGAGTGGCTAACCGAGCACAGCTGTGAGCACAGGGATTTCCAAGATGGCTGATTAACCCCTGTTCTGCCAGAGAAATAAACACTTTTAAAATGAAGGAGAAGTGCTTCTCCTCAGCGCCGGAGTAGGAGCAATCAGACGCTGCGGTCTTCTGGCTCCACACTATCGCGGTAACCCCATGACACATGCCCTCCTTGTGTAGTGGGGTCTGTCACTCTCTAACCACCCTCCATGTGCAGTTTGGGTCTGTCATTCTCTAACTGTCCTCTATGTGTAGTTTGGAGTTTATCACTCTCTACCTGTTGTTTTTGTGTACTGCAGGGTCTGTCACTCTCTACATGTCCTCCATGTGTAGTGCAAGGTTTGTCATTCTCTGTAGTGCTCACTCTCAACCTGCCTCCCTACGAAGAATTATATTCTAAACGAGCGTCGGGTTTGCGCCACACTTGGATCCCTGGTCCTTCTTTGGAAATGTACTTTTCATCCATGATTTGACCTCTGTATGATATGACCTCTGCCTCCTTTGATTCCTTTTTTGACATATCTGGTTTTCACTGTGATGGCTTGCTCTCTATGCTGTCAAGTGGTATGTACTTTCTAATCAGCATCAGTGTTTTGTGTGAAATCGTCCCGTTCTGTGCCATCTATGATTTTCTATTTACCCTCTCGGTCTAATTGCCCCAATATTGAATTTATATGGCATAGATATGGTCATGTGCACGCATTCTGATACACTTATTTAGCACTGATTCCACAATTCTCGACACCTCTCATTATTATTGTTTTCCATCCTTCATTTTTGTTTTTTGTGTACATATTTATAGTAGGTATTAGTCTTTGTCTATCACCCCCTTACCATCAACATACATCTTTTCCACTACCTATACACAGTATACATATATTACTCTCTTGTTGGTCCGGTCCACATCTTTTTGACCATTTGTGTAACTTCTTGTATTTTAATCTGTGTGGTGCACCTGCTGTTGTTGTGCCATTTTGTTGCCAATTACATAAATAAAGTATTTTTTCATTTTCTTATTCACGTGTTGTACTTAATCATGACCTCATGTTCGGTGCTTCCTTCTTTTGATCTTTCTGATTTATCCAGAATAGTCTGCCATTCCTATCCTAGCATGCATATGTCATCTACTTTTTGATATTAAGTACTCATTTGGTATTTTTTCTGACATATAATTTGCTCCGTCGTTTGTTTCTGCTTATTTTCCCTCCCTGTGCATTGTGGGGTCTGTCACTCTCTAACCACCCTCCATGTGTAGTGCAGGGTCTGTCACTCTCTATCCACCCTCCATGTGTAGTGCAGGGACTGTCACTCTCTAACCCCCCTCCATGTGTAGTGCAAGGTCTGTCACTCTCTACCTGCCCTCCATGGGTAGTGTGGGGTCTATCACTCTCTATAGTGCTGTATTTGTTACTATCTACCTGCCCACTATGTGTAGGGGGAGCAAGGTCGGACTGGGAAAAGCAGTCATCCCTGATACACAAACTTTAGAAGCCATGGACATAATGATTGTAGTTACAGAGGTTGTGACTGTGAGTGAACCTATAGGTGTGGGGGCCAGCTGGTGCCAGTGGAAACTTCAACTGGATGTGTGTCATTGGAATTGGACAAAGCAAGGGTGAAATGCACATTGGGGCACCAAGACCACATGCTACACTTACTTTCCTGATATGTGAGTAATTTTCCTTCTTCTTTAGTGTCATGTCATGCCACTAAGGCTTTAAATGTAATGATGATGAACTTGCAAGATCTATATACCTTGCTATGATAAAGTAAGGATAATTATACAGGTATATGCTAGGAAGTTTCATACACAGATGTCCCATATATTTCCTCCATGTGGACCTCCATTGTGATACTCTGTGGAATATGATATGTATTTCATTTTATAAATTCAATTAACGTTCAACTTTTTAAGAGACTATATGCACCTATGTTTTGTTCTTTTGGAGGTATTCATAGTTAAGTGGTGTGTCTCCAGTTACAATGAATTGTTTTGGAAGCTTTATGCTTTAGTTTGTTGGCAGTCAGGATTGAGTTCAAGTCAAATTTTTTCATATTCACAACTTCATGTGAATTTGAATATTTTGATATTCAATTTGTGGTTCACAAAAAAAAAACCTTGCCATGCACCATTTCACACTGGGCTGAAGCATGAAATAGCGAGTTAAAGTCTTTTTGTGTGTCAGCACAGGCCTCCCCATAATGGCCTTCAGCTATGAAATCTAGCAGATTATCGTACCTTGTACAGTGGTGATTAGTACCTCGGCCATCACAGATCAACAGTTCTCAGTGGAGCACAGTTTATATGGCAGTGTATGAGCTCATTTTCTCCTATAAAATGTAAGCTCTTATGGTCAGCGGGGTTCTCTCCCTCTCTCTCTCCTATGAAGTGTAAGCTCTTATAGTCAGCAAGGTTCTCTCCTTCTCTCGCTCTCTTATAAAGTGTAAGCTCTTATGGTCAGCACGGTTCTCTCTCCTATGAAGTGTAAGTTCTTATGGTCAGCAGAGTTCTCTCTCCTATAAAGTGTAAGCTCTTATGGTCAGCAAAGTTATCTCTCCTATAAAGTGTAAGCTCTTATAGTCAGCCGGGTTCTCTCTTCTATAAAGTGTAAGCTCTTATAGTCAGCCGGGTTCTCTCTCCTATAAAGTGTAAGCTCTTATGGTCAACAGGATTCTCTCTCTATAAAGTGTAAGCTCTTATGGTCAGCAGGTTCTCTTCCTTTCTCACTCTATAAAGTGTAAGCTCTTATGGTCAGCACGGTTCTCTCTCCTATAAAGTGTAAGCTCTTATGGTCAGCAGAGTTATCTCTCCTATAAAGTGTAAGCTCTTATGGTCACAGGTTATCTCTCCTATAAAGTGTAAGCTCTTATGGTCAGCAGAGTTCTCTTCTCCTATAAAGTGTAAGCTCTTATAGTCAGCAGAGTTATCTCTCCTATAAAGTTTAAGCTCTTATAGTCAGCAGATTCTCTCTCTTATAAAGTGTAAGCTCTTATGGTCACAGGATTATCTCTCTTATAAAGTGTAAGCTCTTATGGTCAGCAGGGTTCTCTCTTTCTCACTCTATAAAGTGTAAGCACTTATAGTCAGCAGATTCATCTCTCCTATAAAGTGTAAGCTCTTATGGTCAGCAGGTTCTCTCCTTCCACTCTTATAAAGTGTAAGCTCTTATGGTCAGCACGGTTCTCTCTCCTATAAAGTGTAAGTTCTTATGGTCAGCAGGAATTCTCTCTCCTATAAAGTGTAAGCTCTTATGTCAGCAAGTTTCTCTCCTATAAAGTGTAAGCTCTTATGTACAGTCTCCGTTTCTCACTTCTATAAAGTGTAAGCTCTTATAGTCAGCGGGTTCTCTCTCCTATAAAGTGTAAGCTCTTATGGTCAACAGGATTCTCTCTCCTTATAAAGTGTAAGCTCTTATGGTCAGCAGTGTTCTCTCTTCCTTTTCATCACTCTTTTATAAAGTGTAAGCTCTTATGGTCAGCACGGTTCTCTCTCTATAAAGTGTAAGCTCTTATGGTCAGCAGAGTTATCTCTCTATAAAGTGTAAGCTCTTATGGTCAGCAGGATTCTCTCTCTTATAAAGTGTAAGCTCTTATGGTCAGCAGGTTCTCTCTCCTATAAAGTGTAAGCTCTTATGGTCAGCAGAGTTATCTCTCCTATAAAGTGTAAGCTCTTATGGTCAGCAGGATTATCTCTTTTATAAAGTGTAAGCTCTTATGGTCAGCAGGTTCTCTCTCCTATAAAGTGTAAGCTCTTATGGTCAGCAGGTTCTCTCTCCTATAAAGTGTAAGCTCTTATCGTCAGCAGAGTTCTCTCTCCTATAAAGTGTAAGCTCTTATGTCAGCAGAGTTATCTCTCTTATAAAGTGTAATCTCTTATGGTCAGCAGGTTCTCTCTCTTATAAAGTGTAAGCTCTTATGTCAGCTGGGTTCTCTCTTCTACTCTATAAAGTGTAAGCTCTTTAGTCAGCAGGTTCTCTCTCCTATAAAGTGTAAGCTCTTATGGTCAGCAGAGTTTCTCTCTATAAAGTGTAAGCTCTTATGGTCAGCAGAGTTATCTCTCTATAAAGTGTAAGCTCTTATGGTCAGCAGGTTATCTCTCCTATAAAGTGTAAGCTCTTATGGTCAGCAGAGTTTCTCTCCTATAAAGTGTAAGCTCTTATGGTCAGCAGAGTTATCTCTCCTATAAAGTTAAGCTCTTATAGTCAGCAGAGTTCTCTCCTATAAAGTGTAAGCTCTTATGGTCAGCAGAGTTTCTCTCCTATAAAGTGTAAGCTCTTATGGTCAGCAGAGTTATCTCCCTATAAAGTGTAAGCTCTTATGGTCAGCAGAGTTCTCTCTCCTATAAAGTGTAAGCTCTTATAGTCAGCAGAGTTATCTCTCCTATAAAGTTAAGCTCTTATAGTCAGCAGGTTTCTCTCTCCTATAAAGTGTAAGCTCTTATGGTCAGCAGGTTCTCTCTCCTATAAAGTGTAAGCTCTTATGGTCAGCAGAGTTATCTCTCCTATAAAGTGTAAGCTCTTATGGTCAGCAGGTTCTCTCTCCTATAAAGTGTAAGCTCTTATGTCAGCAGGTTATCTCTCCTATAAAGTGTAAGCTCTTATAGTCAGCAGGTTTCTCTCTCTTATAAAGTGTAAGCTCTTATGGTCACAGGATTCTCTCTCTTATAAAGTGTAAGCTCTTATGGTCAGCAGGGTTCTCTCTCCACTATAAAGTGTAAGTCTTATAGTCAGCAGGTTCTCTCTCCTATAAAGTGTAAGCTCTTATGGTCAGCAGGATTCTCTCTCCTATAAAGTGTAAGCTCTTATGGTCAGCAGGGTTCTCTCTCATATAAAGTGTAAGCTCTTATGGTCAGCACGGTTCTCTCTCCTATAAAGTGTAAGCTCTTATGGTCAGCAGGTTCTCTCTCCTATAAAGTGTAAGCTCTTATGTCAGCCAGGGTTCCTCTCCTATAAAGTGTAAGCTCTTATGGTCAGCAGAGTTATCTCTCCTATAAAGTGTAAGCTCTTATGGTCAGCAGAGTTATCTCTCCTATAAATGTAAGCTCTTATGGTCAGCAGAGTTCTCTCTCCTATAAAGTGTAAGCTCTTATATGGTCAGCAGAGTTATCTGTCCTATAAAGTTTAATCTCTTATGGTCAGCAGGGTTCTCTCTCTATAAAGTGTAAGCTCTTATGGTCAGCAGGGTTCTCTCCCCTATAAAGTTTAAGCTCTTATGGTCAGTAGGGTTTCTCTCTCTATAAAGTTTAAGCTCTTATGGTCAGTAGGGTTCTCTCTCCTATAAAGTGTAAGCTCTTATGGTAAGCAGAATTCTCTCTCCTATAAAGTTTAAGCTCTTATGGTCAGAAGAGTTATCTCTCCTATAAAGTGTTAAGCTCTTATGGTCAGCAGAGTTCTCTCTCCTATAAAGTTTAAGCTCTTATGGTCAGCAGAGTTCTCTCTCCTATAAAGTTTAAGCTCTTATGGTCAGCAGAGTTTCTCTCTCTATAAAGTGTAAGCTCTTATGGTCAGCAGAGTTCTCTCTCCTATAAAGTGTAAGCTCTTATGGTCAGCAGAGTTCTCTTTTCCCTATAAAGTGTAAGCTCTTATGGTCAGCAGGTTCTCTCTCCTATAAAGTGTAAGCTCTTATGGTCAGAAGAGTTCTCTCTCCTATAAAGTTTAAGCTCTTATGGTCAGCAGAGTTCTCTCTCTTATAAAGTGTAAGCTCTTATGGTCAGCAGAGTTCTCTCTCCTATAAAGTGTAAGCTCTTATGGTCAGAAGAGTTCTCTCTCTTATAAAGTGTAAGCTCTTATGGTCAGCAGGGTTCTCTCTCCTATAAAGTGTAAGCTCTTATGGTCAGCAGGGTTCTCTCTCTATAAAGTGTAAGCTCTTATGGTCAGAAGAGTTCTCTCTCCTATAAAGTTTAAGCTCTTATTGTCAGCAGGGTTCTCTCTCCTATAAAGTGTAAGCTCTTATGGTCAGCACGGTTCTCTCTCCTATAAAGTGTAAGCTCTTGTGGTCAGCAGAGTTCTCTCTCCTATAAAGTGTAAGCTCTTGTGGTCAGCAGAGTTCTCTCTCCTATAAAGTTTAAGCTCTTATAGTCAGCCGGGTTCTCTCTTCTATAAAGTGTAAGCTCTTATGGTCAGCAGAGTTCTCTCTCTTATAAAGTGTAAGCTCTTATGGTCAGCAGAATTCTCTCTCCTATAAAGTGTAAGCTCTTATAGTCAGCAGAGTTCTCTCAAGTTAGCTTATGTCAATCTCTCCCTATAAGTAAGTTTATAAGCTCTTTAATGGTCTATGTCAAGAGTTCTCTCTCCTATAAAGTTTAAGCTCTTATGGTCAGCAGAGTTATCTCTTCTATAAAGTGTAAGCTCTTATGGTCAGCAGAGTTCTCTCTCCTATAAAGTTTAAGCTCTTATGGTCAGCACGGTTCTCTCTCCTATAAAGTTTAAGCTCTTATGGTCAGCAGAGTTATCTCTCCTATAAAGTTTAAGCTCTTATGGTCAGCAGAGTTCTCTCTCCTATAAAGTTTAAGCTCTTATGGTCAGCAGAGTTCTCTCTCCTATAAAGTTTAAGCTCTTATGGTCAGCAGAGTTCTCTTCTATAAAGTGTAAGCTCTTATGGTCAGCAGAGTTATCTCTCCTATAAAGTTTAAGCTCTTATGGTCAGCAAGGTTCTCTCTCTATAAAGTGAAAGCTCTTATGGTCAGCAGGTTTCTCTCTCTACAAAGTTTAGCTCTTATGGTCAGCAGAGTTCTCTCTCCTATAAAGTTTAAGCTCTTATAGTCAGCAAGGTTCTCTCTCTTACAAAGTGTAAGCTCTTATGGTCAGCTAGGTTCTCTCCTCTCTCCCGCGTGTATATTTTGAGCAATTACAAACTTTTCCTATATTGAAATATGCATGAATTTATATGCTGTAAATTTATTTTTTAGGGGGGAAAGTTCTGCAAAGCCGGGAAACTTGAATTTAATAAAATCAGCTCTTCTCTAGTGCAGACCATTTAGGCTGCAAAAATACACCGACATGTGTACGAGTTCAATGAATGAGAACTATGGATATAACTTGTGTGAAAAAACTGACATCTGAATAAGCCCTAGGAAGAGAAAAATATACGTTTTTTTTTAGTGTCCAGCAATGAACCCTGTTCTTAGTCCAAATGAAAATCTATGGAGGGAAAGATTTGCTTTTGAGAAAAGGTGCCGTGCAACAAACAAGAGATTAAGATGTCAGTGGAAGAAACCAACAGCAGACCGCAGTAAAAAGTTACAAAAAACATTTCCATGCATTTACTGTTGCCAAATGTAGTACAACCAAGTATTAGGGACAGGTGCTGTGAATCCTCCTGATGCCATATACCGAGTTTCTTTTTTATTTTTCCATTCTTTAAATAACTGCTTTTATGGTAACAGGTCATCATTTTTGTCTTGTCGTGTGGACATGCTATTAAAATATTCAAATGATCTATAGTTCCTACGTAGTCACTGATTTGTGAAGATATCTGCATTTTTTACATTGAAAAATCAAGGGTGCTAACAATGTTTACAACAACGGTATGACATTAAACATGCAGTCTGATTTGCCCGGAGAATGATAAAGAGCAGGAGGCGCTGAACAGATTGATATATATATAATGTACCTACACTTTTGTTCTCACAGGCAATCTCTCCATCTGGCGTGGTGCAACGCTGCCGCACGCTGGGTGGTACAGTTACCATGGAAACTGTGCCATACATGGAGAGTACTATGCATGGGTTCAATAATTAGAACAAGATCCAGTGTGCAGGAGCCTTACACCCCGTCAGATCATGTGGGAAAACAAAGTGTAGGGATGCTTTAATTTTGTGAGTTTGTGGGAAAGGATTCAGTACATCTTATATTTTACTCTTTGAAATATCGGGTGGTTTTAAAAGTCAAAGGGGCGGTCCTAACCTGTGATTAACGCCTTCATGACTCTGCAAGTTTCCATTTTTACACCTTCGTTTTTGCCTCTCGCTCTTCCAGGTTGTGCTTTTGAATGACACCATTCATTTTATCATGTGATGCACTGGAAAACGGGAAAAAATTCCAAGTGCATTGAAATTGTAAAAAAAGCAATTCCTTAATGTTTTTTGGGGCTTTTCCGAGACCTGTAACGTTTTCATTTTTTGGGATCTAGGGCTGTGTGAGGGCTTATTTTTTGTGCTATGAACTGACGTTTTTATGGATACCATTTTGGAGTAAATATGATGTTTGATCGCCTCTTATTACATTTTTCTGCAATGTTGCGGTTGCCAAAAAAGCGCAATTTAGATTTTTTTTTCTCTTACGCTGTTTACCGATCAGATTACTTTATTTTGTATTTTGATAGATCGGACTTTTAAGAACGCAGCAATATCAAATATATGGGGGTGGGGGGTTTAATAGTTTCTTTTTTAATGGGGATGATTTGAACGTTTGTGTTTTTTTATTTCTTATTATTTTTAAAAACTTCTTACTTTTTACTGTGTTTGTTAGCCCCCTAGGGGACTTGAAGCTGTGATCATCTGATCACATGTGCTATACATCACAGTGTATCAGCGCTCCTATGTATAGCAGAAATCACAGTCTTCTATTAATGACAGCCATGGGCTGGTGTTCACAGGAGGATCGTAATGACAGGTACAGGGGTCATCAGGAGACCCCCAGATGTCATGATGACACACCGGTGCCCTGCGATGAACGCACCGATGGATGAGGTGAATGATGGGCTTCCGGACGATTAAATCCGGCCTGATTAAAACAGCTGTCATGTATGAAGGGGTGGGGGGAAGATGTGAAGGAAGGAAATCCTGAAAGCATGACCTGTTGATGTTTCTTGAGGATTGGAGTTGGGGAACACTGCTCTATACTATGTTACTTACAAATTAAAACTGCCAGAATCCACTTAAGACTTATTCATAATGACTGGAACATTTTTTTTAACCTTTACCATATAGATACAGTAAATTCTATGTCAAGTGTCTATAGCGAGCTCAATAGCTGAGCCTGCACCAAAAATTGGCAAAGGCCGATTGTGTTAGACAGCTGGCATCTACCTGAAATAGCAGCGATGGCAGACAGATGGAAAACAAGTAGGTGAGAAGGTGCACTTAAATGTTTGTCCACCTCAAGGACGTCTGTACTTAGTTTTGCAGCAGAGAATTGTTCAAACCATCTTTAAATGCCACAGTCAGTTTTTGTCAGGAAGTTTTTTGCATGCCTTTTTTTGCAAAAAAAACCACACATGCTTTGGCAGTGCAATTTTTTTATTGCATGAATCAAATTTAATAGGCTAATGACCATGCTAAACAACATGCATTCAGAAAAACAGACAGTCAAAGCATACTTGATATGCAAAATTCGAATGCAATGAACCACATGCTTTTCTTTTCCCATGGCACAACTGCATCATCTGACCTCTACTAAACCTTATCCTATTTGTTGCAATAAACATTCGTTGCAAAAGTCAGCAAGTCGAGGCTTGTGTACATATCTCACTTTATGTCTATGGAGGAATATACTGCTATATGAGACAGAACAGATTATTTAGGCCTGTCAGTAGCACATGCAAAAGAAACACAGGTATGGTATTCAAGGCGTTTGTATGTTCTCCCCATGTTTATGGGGGCTTCCTCCAGGTTCTCCCATTTCCTCCCACACTACAAAGACATACTGATAGGGAATCTAGATTGTGAACCCAAATGGGGACAGTGTCGATAATGTCTGTAAAGCATTGTGGAATTAATGGCGCTATATAAGTAACATAAATAAGTGCAGAACACCAAAGCTTTGTAATATACAGTAAGAGAAGACGCGAAGCGAAACACGTTTTGGGGCTGGGGTGGGCATAGCAGCTCATCTCTGGCAGGTAATGGAAACTTTTTCCTGAACTATGAGACTTATTCATTAATCAGTAGGGCATTTTGTGCACTTTAGGATTAGCACTTTACTATTGTCCAAAATTTCTATGCCTGTCAGCCACATTAAAACAGTGTCTACCTAGGATAAGGGAGGGGTTACAATGAAAAGCATGCAACTGATAGCAGCAAGAAATGTCTAACATTTCCCTATCTACCTAGACTAAAACTATACTCTATTCTTATCCTTGGACTGCCTCTGAATATCTAACACAATGTTGGCAATTGTTCCCTTTTCATTTCCAGCACCTTTCTATATCTATTTGTCAGTTTTAATAAATTTTTATATATTATTGTTTCCTTGCTGGCAGCTGCTGTGCTGCTGGTCAGCTGATGTGGGTGGTGACCACCATCCTTTAACCCCTTTCTGACCTTTGACATACTATCCCGTCCATGTGCCTGGGCCTTATTGACCCTGGATGGGATAGTACGTCATATGCTATCGGCCGCGCTCACGGTGGGAGATCGACCGATCGCGGTGGGGTGTCAGCTGATTCTTACAGCTGACACCCGGCACTAAGTGCCAGGAGCGGTCACAGTTCCGGGAGCAGGTAGAAAGGCTGTCAGCTCTGACAGCCCCTCTGCCTTTGGATCGGAGACCATGAGTCATGATGCGAGGTCCCGATCCCTGCCATGGAGACTCAATGTCGTCATGACGACATCCGGGTTTCCAGAGCTCAGACACTTCCTGTCACGTGCAATGATGACCAGGAAGTCTCTGAGGTCAGTGTAAAATCCCTGCAGTGCTGACAGCTTCTATAGCATGCAGCTCTGCATGCTATTGAAGCAATCAGCCTGCACAAAATGAGTGTCCCATAGTGGGACAAAGTGTAAAAGTAATAATTAAATAAAAAATTTTTTTTAAATAATTGTAAAAATATTTAAAAAAATAATAAAAAAAACTCCATAATTATTCTATCAATAAATAAACATTTTAGTGAAAAAAATCAACAAACAATAAAAGTACATATATTTAGTATTTCTGCGTCTGTAACGACCCGCCCTATAAAACTGTCCCAATAGTTAAAAACCCCTTTAGTGAACACCATAAAAAAAAACAAGGCAAAAAAACAATGCTTTATCATCATACCGCCGAACAAAAAGTGGAATAACACACGATCAAAAAGACGGATATAAATAAACGTGGTATAGCTGAAAATGACAACTTGTCCCGCAAAAAATAAGTCCATGTACAGCATCACCAGCGGAAACATTAAAAAGTAATAGCTGTCAGAATAAAGCGATGCTAAAATAATTATTTTTTATATAAAATAGTTTTTATTGTATAACAGCGCCAAAACATAAAAAAATGATATAAATGAGGTATCGCTGTAATCGTACTGACCCGACGAATAAAACTGTCTTATCAATTTTACCACACGTGGAACAGTGTAAACGCTCCCCCCAAAAGAAATTCATGAACTGCTGGTTTTTGCTCATTCTGTCTCCCAAAAATCAGAATAGAAAGTGTTCAAAAAATGTCAAGTGCCCGAAAGTGGTACCAATAAAAACGTCAACTCGTCCCGCAAAAAAAAAGACCTCACATGATTCTGTGGGCCAAAATATGGAAAAATTATAGCTCTCAAAACTTGGTGATGCAAAAACTATTTTTTGCAATAAAAAGCGTCTTTTAGTGTGTGTAAGCTTCCAAACATAAAAACCAGCTATAAAATCCACTATAAATAGTAAATCAAACCCTCCTTTATCACCCCCTTAGCTATGGAAAAATATTAAAATAAAAAAAATGTATTTATTTCCATTTTCCCATTAGGGTTAGGGTTGGAGCTAAAGTTAGGGTTAGGGTTGGGGCTAAAGATAGGGTTATGGATGGGGCTAAAGTTAGGGTTGGGGCTAAAGTTAGGGTTAGGGTTGGGATTAAGGTTAGGGTTGGAATTAGGGTTAGGGTTGGAATTAGGGTTAGGTTTGTGGTTAGGGTTATGGTTAGGGTTGAGATTAGGGTTAGGGGTGTGTTGGGGTTAGGGTTGGAGTTAGAATTGGGGGGTTTCCACTGTTTAGCCACATCAGGAGCTCTCCAAACGTGACATGGCGTCTGATCTCAATTCCAGCCAATTTTGCATTGAAAAGTCAAACAGCGCTCCTTCCCTTCCGAGCTCTGCCATGCGCCCAAACAGTGCTCCCCCCCACATATGAGGTATCAGCGTACTCAGGACAAATTGCAAAACAACTTTTGGGGTCCAATTTGTCCTGTTACCCTTTGTAAAATAAAAAAATTGGATCTGAAGTAAATTTTTTGTCAAACAAAGGTAAATGTTAATTTTTTTTTAAACATTCCAAAAATTCCTGTGAAGCACCTGAAGGGTTAATAAACTTCTTGAATGTGTTTTGAGCACCTTGAAGGGTGCAATTTTTACAATAGTGTCACTTTCGGGTATTTTCTATCATATAGACCCCTCAAAGTGACTTCAAATGTGATGCGGTCCCTAAAAAAAAAAGGTGTAATAATGAGAGATCGCTGGTCAACTTTTAACCCTTATAACTTTCTAACAAAAAAAAAATTTGGTTCAAAAATTGTGCTGATGTAAAGTAGACATGTGGGAAATGTTATTTATTAACAATTTTGTGCGATATAACTCTCTGATTGAAGGGCATAACAATTAAAAGTTTGAAAATTGCTAAATTTTCAAAATTTTTTGCCAAATTTCCATTTTTTTAACAAATAAATGCGTTATATCGAAGAAATTTTACCACTATCGTGAAGTACAATATGTCATGAAAAAACTTTCTCATAGTCGCCAAGATTCGTTGAAGCTTTCCAGAGTTATAACGTCATAAAGGGACAGTGGTCAGAATTGTAAAAATTGGCCTTGTCATTAACGTGCAAACCACCCTTGGGAGTAAAGGGGTTAAAATAGCCACTTGACACATCAGCTGACTTGGTAATAGAGTTTTCTATGTAGACCAGCCTTGGAGTTGCAGCTCTCTGGTGTCAGCGCTAAATCTGTTTCTTCTGCAGAGTTTGGGGCCCTGTTTTTGTATTTTCTGTGATGTTTAGCTTGGCAGTGGAGCCTGGAGATAAGTTGTGTATTTACCTTGTCTGTCTCGTGCTTGTCACTATCCCCTGTATTTGTACCATCTGCAGTGGTGAGGCTAGCATCCTTGTCGGTCAGTGCACTTACCAGGGTTTTGTGAGGTGACAGTTAGGGACTAGGCACGTGACAGCGGTGGGGGGAAGGACCCGCATAGGACGTTAGGGGAGCTTAGGGATAGGCACAGGTTGTTGTTTATGAGGTGCCCCATCCCTCTTTCCTATTGTTAGGGCCTTCCTCTCCCTTTTACCATCTCATTGTGTGGGTGTTGTGCTGTCCCTGGACCAACCTCTGTTGGGTCGTGACAGCGAACAAAAATTAGGGCTACATAATGACAGGCTATGTTCACATGTCCAGTTGTCATTCGTTAGAATGGATCCAGCAGAATTCTGTTAGCCAAAAAAGTTGTGCAGGCACGTTTTTTTTGTCCAGTTTTAAAAAACTGATTTCAGCTGGATTAGTTTTTTAACATTGGATCCGTTAACTGATGGATAAATATCTTCCATTTGACACGGATCCTGTAAGCAAAAAACAGATCCTTCTCAAATGAAAGAAAATGAATGGCTATTTAACGGATTTGTAGTTTCACAAGAACAGTGGTTCCCAAACACCAGTACTCACGGCTCCCAACATGTCATGTTTTCAGGATTTCCTTAGTATTGCACAGGTTAAGTTAATATTAAGGCATCTTAAATTGCAGCGTCCAACCCGCTGCATTTACTGATCGTGGGCACCTACCCTTAAGGGCCCGTCTCACATAGCGAGATCGCTACCGAGATCGCTGCTAAACAGCGATCTCAGCAGCGATCTCGCTATTTCTGACACGTACCAGCGATCAGGCCCCTGCTGTGAATCGCTGGTCGTGTCAGAAATGTCAGGACATTTTTTTGATCGCTGGTCTCCCGCTGACAGGCACGCATCGCTGTGTGTGACAGGCGGGAGACCAGCGATCTGCTGGTAACCAAGGTACACAGCGGGTTGCCAGGCGCGGGCTGTGCCTGGAAACCCCTGTGTACCTTGGATACCAGCGCCCTGATGCAGGGAGCGATGTTACCCGCAGTGTCCCTGTGCTGATCGCTGCCCTGAGCTGCCTGTGTGGCCGCTCAGCAGCGATCATGTAGCGATACACCAGCGATCCTGATCGTTGTCAGGATCGCTGGTGTATCGCTATGTGAGACCCGGGCTTTACTCAGCAGGCATAGACACACAAAATATGCATGCATTTTGAAACAAGAAGAAACTCCCCCAAAATACAGGTTACACACAATTCTGGTCTGCACTACATCTAATACACATCTACAGCTGCGGGCTGTTACTTTTGTAAGCATAAAGGAAGGGCTTCTCTAATGGCTTCCATAATTTTATCGATACTTAGGGCTTTTGTTCAGTTTATGAGGAAGTCTTATAAATCTGGGTGAATAAAAGCCTGGCTCCACTCCAAAATGATTTATTTACAAATCATTCAACAGTCATATCTGTGAATCCATCCATTGGCTTAGAGACAAAACAGAAAATAGATGATTGATTTATAAGATCTACAACATTATGAGCCTGACACATCCACATTAAATCACAGCAAAGAATTACATTTCAGTGGTAAGTGCACATCATCATAGTTTTTCTTTATTTTGTCAAAGGCAATAAAACCAATATACTTAGAAATCATAATTCAAATGGGATTTTAACATCCTATTCATCAAATCAGTTCAAAGAACAATAATTCACTGCAGGGGAAATCCAGGAGAACTCAATGTTGTGTACTGTAATCTACATTTCTTTCACACCTGTTATGTTTGCTGTGCCAAGTTTGGAGAACAACGCACAAAAAAAAGTACCGAGAACAAAAACATAAACCTGCTGGAACCTGGAGTCATTGTTACCATCTCTCACACACAAGGCTGTGCAAAATAGTTCAGAAGGTGAGCGGGCGATCAAAGAATTGTAAAGGCGCACATATGCAAATGAATTAAGCAGGATCCTTTCTGCATGTCGCAGGAAATACAATTATATTCCATAAAGAGAAGACACCTGCTCTCCTACCATGCCCTTTTTACTAAACACTTGTATTTCCAATAAAATAAGAATTCTAGAGCGCCTTTTCTAGAATTTATTATTTATTCCTTTGTAATTCCTCCTTTAAATTTTGGATAAATTGACAGCGAGGTTTTACCATTTCCTCTAGTCATGGGTGAGGGAGGGTGTGTCTCTATACAGATGGACACTGATTGGACAGTACCAGACTGACAAACATCCAACTTTACCTCCCAGTTGTCAATTTATTTATACATTTCTAGGAGGTATAGCAGAGAATGATCTCAGTAGTATAATAAAACATTATGAAATTGCACGGCTTGTTGCAGGAAAATAGTTCTGCTGGAAAAAGACAAACATACTGTTGGGAAGAAAGAAAAAGGATAGGGAGGATGGTCAGCACAGTCAGATATGGTGCTGATCTATTCAAATATCGGGCTGCGCTGCTGTAATAAAGAATCCTTAGGAACAAGATGAGTTGAACAGTTTTTATTTCCACATCGCGTTTTAACCAATGCTATTCCAGTGCTGAAACGCGTTGTGGAAATAAAAACCGTTCAACTCTTCTTGGTTCTAAGGATTCTTATTACAGAGCTCAGCCCGATATCGTGTCATCATCCAAATTGGTCAACTATCCCGGAGGAGATTATCCCCCAGGAACGATGCAGCAGCAGCTGATATCTTCAGGTGTTCATTTGAGTTGTGCCTGCACACAACATGTCCAGGTGAACATCGTCCTTTTACTTTCCTTTGCCGATAAAAGGGTATCACCTGATGTTCTTGTGCACTTTTGTTCCCTTACAGTTTTTCTACTATGTAATCCAATAAACATATTACCGACACTACCAACAGACCATTATTAGACTTCAGACACTTGGGGTTAGTCAGCCACAAAAAGTAGTATTTCTATTAGTATACTTCAAGAAGCAAAAATATAATGGCACTTACTAGTCAGTAAAATATTCTTTCTATATTCCATATTTTTAAAACTGCAAGAAATACAGTATGTGGATACACAGCTAACATGTGAACAACAGCTGTTTTGTGGCAAAAGATAGTTCTTCATGGTCCCTCTTCTTCCTGGTGTCTAATTCATGGCAATCACAGAGAGTCAAGTGTAGAATGCAGAAGAAGAGTGCTAAGTATAACATTTGTTGATCTGGCCAGTGTCACCAGTAATCAATTTCCTCTTTCTTTCCAAAAAGAGATCAATAGGTATTATTATTAAAACCTGTTAAAAGGTATATATAATAATAAGAACTAATGGTTAAATTGTCATCTATTCTCTATGGGCGTGCCTTTCATCTATGCATTGATCCAAGTAAGTTCAGAGGGTTGACAGACATGAATAGAGACATGAAGGGCCAGAGAGCAGGAAGTGTTTGTGTATAAACTATATAAAGACAGAATAACCAGCTGACCAAAGTCAAGTTTTCATAACTTTTTAAATGGCTGACAACAATTACAATTATGCCCCTATTTATTTAAATTTGCAATGTTTCAATACTATTTTTTTTAATAAGGATAGTGATATGCAATCTTTACATTTTCACAGTTGCCACCTGGGCTGTTTTAGACTCATACATCTTGTCTTTACAGGAAGAGTTTTCAGCAATCTCATTATCTTCAGAGGCAGAATTACAAGGTATAACATTTGTTGATCTGGCCAGCGTCACCAGTGTCACAAGTAATCAATTTCCCCTATCTTTCCAAAAAGAGATCAATAGGTTTTATTATTAAAATCTGTTAAAAGGTCCCGTGTATATAAAAATAAGAACTAATGGTTAAATTGTCATCTATTGTCTATGGGCGTGCCTTTCACCTATACATTAATCCAAGTAAGTTCAGAGGGTTCAGACATGAATAGCGACATGAAGGACCACAGAGCAGGAAGTGTTTGTGTATAAACTATATAAAGATGGAATAACCAGCTGACCAAGTTTTCATAACTTTTTTAAATGGCTGACAATTACAGTTATTCCCCAATTAATTTAAATTTACAATTTTTCAATACTATTTTTTAATAAGGATAATGATATGGAATCTTAACATTTTCACAGTTGCCACCAGAGCTATTTTAGACTCATACTTCTTAATTTTACAGGAAGAGTTTTCAGTAATCTCATTATCATCAGAGGCAGGATTACAATAACAGTTAACACTTCCATACACAGCTGATAACACAGGATCCACTGATCACAATAGGCCATGACACCCTGACATTTTGTTCGCTTAATTGGAGGGCACTAGGGATGAATGAACGTGCTCGGTGATACTCGAATATCACTCGAGTATCTGGGTGCTCAGATGTGCTTGGTATTAACTGATTAAATTACTCATCCATACAGTATTAAGTGCTTTGTGGTATATTTCTGTGTAATATAACACTCCAAAAAGCATTGAAAAAAATTTCTGGGTTCAATTAATAATCTTTATTTTAATAATCTTTATTTTTATATAGCGCTAACATATTCCGCAGCGCTTTACAGTTTGCACACATTATCGACGCTGTCCCCTGATGGGGCTCACAATCTAGATTCCCTATCAGTATGTTTTTGGAGTGTGGGAGGAAACCCACGCAAACACGGGGAGAACATACAAACTCCTTGCAGATGTTGTCCTTGGTGGGATTCAAACCCAGGACCCCAGCGCTGCAAGGCTGCAGTGCTATCCATTGAGCCACCGTGCTTAGATATCCATACATTATTACGTGCTGTGTGGTACATTTTAGTGATGTATAACAAAAAATTATTTACTGGATTCAATTAGTCATCCATACAGTGTAATGTGCTTAGTGGTAAACAAAGATGGCAGAATCACACACGACGCGCAAAGGAATAACCAAAGGAATATTGGAGCCAGACCAAGGTGGTGCGACAGCAAAGGTAGCAGGAGCCTATCCTTTATATTTTTATTCTTCCTATATGAAAAGAGGGGTGGGTTTTGAAATTCCTTTACATTTGGGAGACATCTAGTTAACATGCCCCAATGTTTTTTTTATAACCTTTGCAATCTCCCCACCTTCCTCTGAAAAGGTTGTGACAAATGGGACTCAATACAATTCTCTTTTATTATCTTTTATATTCAATAAATCCTTCCTCTCTAATTTGTTGACTTCCCTCTTTGTACATTCCAGAAGATTCCTTGGATATCCCCTATCTTCAAATTTTAATATCATACTGTCCATAACTTCGTTGTCTTGATTTTCATCCTTGACTATTCGTTTTACTCTCATCATTTGGCTTTGTGGGATGGATTTTATCATATTACGTGGGTGTTGGCTGTTAAAAAACAGTGAATTATTTCTATCGGGTTTTTTTACATAAAGGGTGCTTGTCAATCCTCCATTCTTGCATCTCTCCTTCCTAAGGCAGAGAGGTCTACTAAAATGGTGCTTTAGCAGAAGGCCATTGTGAAAAATATGTTGAAAAAATTCCCATCAGACAACGCTAGCGGCAGGGGGCAAGCTTCAATGCCCAACCAGGGAGAAGAGTCGAAGGAGACACACAGCAGATGCAGGAGTACACTGTCAAAGACTGGTCCAATTTCATGACACCATCCCAGTGTCCAGGCCTTGATGACCGGGTATTTTTGACAAGGAGGGTGTCATGTGTGCATTACCACGAAGATCGTCGCGGTTGCACATTTTGACTTCTCACAGCTGAGTTGCTGTTTCTTTGTGTTTGGCAGCTAGGGAGCTAATTCTGTCTGTGCTCGGTGCTGGGACTGGGTGCAGTTTCTCCCGGCTGCAATTAATTATTTGTTGATTGGTTTCCTTTAAATTCCTGGTTGTCTGCTTTGGGAGTTGCCAGTGAAATCCTTCATGCAGACCACAGATAGGAATGAATCTGTATAGACTTAAGTTGAGAGCTCCTTAGCTGTTTTAAGCTCAACTTGCTTAGAGTTTATTCCCCAGACCATTTATGTTCCTTCGGTGTTTGAGTGTGTATGCAAGTGAGTGCTATCCTGTCTGTCTTATATGTCTAATCTGTGTATTTAGCAGAGATCAGCCCATATCCCTTTGGTGGTAATCAGGATCCTTCTTAGGACTGATTACAGGGTTCAGGGTCTGACAGGAGACAGGGTTAGGCTGGAGACTTGGACCTCTGAACCATTATCAGTACCTCCAAGGTAAGGGATTAGTTAGGACCCCAGTGCAGGGTCAGGTTAGACCCCGGTCCTCCTCTTTCCTGTTACAGCTCATCAAGTCCTCAAGATTAACCCTGAGTTCAACTATATCGTTTCTGCACATCTAGTCCTCAAGATTAACCCTAAGTTCTGCAGAGATTGTGTCAGGTAAATCTATTTTATACTTACATTCTGATGTTGCTAAACTATATGTTGTATAGAGTGTGGTTCCTGTATAAATAGTTTACTGACATTGTATTCATATCATTAGACAGCGTGACATTTTCACTGGCCATAAAAAATTATCTCTAGTTACCATGGATCCAGTAGCCCAGCTGGCTCTGCAGTTGCAGGGATTATCCATGGAGCTGACGGACATTAAGTCCAAAGTTTTGTCTCCCTGGAGCAAACCAGAGTTGAACCTAAAGTAGCTCTTCCAGATAGGTTCACTGGTGGGCGAGACAAATTTTTTACCTTCCGGGAGGCATGTAAATTGTATTTTCGGCTTCGGCCGCGATCATCAGGGAGTGATGAGCAGAGAGTGGGAATTGTTATCTCACTTCTTCAAGGGGACCCTCAATCCTGGGCATTTTCCCTTCCTCCGGGATCCCCGGCTCTACAGTCTGTAGATCAATTTTTTACTGCTCTGGGATTGGTATATGATGACCCAGATCGGGTCTCTCTTGCTGAGACCAAATTACGTAAGTTACAGCAGGGAGATCGTCCGGCGGAGGAATTTGCTTCTGAGTTTCGTAGATGGGCCACGGATACTCAGTGGAATGACCCAGCTCTTAGGAGCCAGTTTTGTCATGGGCTTTCTGACAAATTAAAAGACGTTTTGGCTCAGTATGAGTCTCTCCTTCTCTGGAGGCTGCTATGGCCCTAGCTATCCGTACTGATAGACGGCTTCAGGAGAGGGGTGAGGTAACTCCACTCCCTGTTGTTTCTCCACCTACTACTAAAGTCCCTTATGTTGAGGTTCCCCTTGTCGGTTCGGATGAGCCTATGCAGTTGGGAGGGACATCTTTTCGTAGTAGGGGATTGGCGGCACGCCGCAGGACTAGAAGTTGTTTT
Organism: Oophaga sylvatica; assembly: GCA_033576555.1. Taxonomy (NCBI): domain Eukaryota; kingdom Metazoa; phylum Chordata; class Amphibia; order Anura; family Dendrobatidae; genus Oophaga; species Oophaga sylvatica. Next base: position 75,567,599 of record JARQOD010000006.1, on the reverse strand, counting down.
TTCTGCGGGAAAGAGGGACATTTTGTTGGAGAATGTCCATCCCGTGTCTTGTTAAGTAAAAAGTCGCCGTAAAACTGCTAATCCCAGGTTGTGTGGTGGACGACAACCTGGGAGTATGTATTTCATCCGCCGGTTCTTCTCAGTTCCTTGTACCAGTGGAGGTGGTGGTTGGTACTAGAGTGAAGAGATTGTCTGTTCTTCTGGATAGTGGTTCTGGGGCTAATCTGGTTGATGCTCAGTTTGCTCAGGCTCAAGGTATGCATCTGAGTGTATTGGTCAAACCGATCCCTATTTTCTCCATTGACGCCAGGCCTCTCGGCCAAGGTAGCTTTGTTCATGAGGTTCATAACATTGACCTTCGGGTAGGGGCAATACATAGGGAACAATTATCTTGTTATGTGTTGGAGGGTCTACCTACGCCCATTGTGTTGGGACTTCCTTGGCTGGTTAAACATAACCCTGTGATTAATTGGCAGTCCAGAGAGATAAGCCAATGGGGTGAGTTTTGCAAAAGCAACTGCATGAACACAGTCATCAGTGCGGTCGTGCCTAGTACATTGCCTCCTTTTTTGGAGGATTTTGGGGATGTTTTCTCTGAGGAGGGGTGTCGGGAGTTGCCTCCTCATCGCGTGTATGACTGCTCTATTAATCTACTTCCTGATGCTAAGTTGCCTAAAGCTAGGTTGTATAATCTTTCTGGTCCTGAAAGACAGGCTATGAAAGATTATATTTCTGAAAGTCTGGCCAAAGGGCATATTAGACCTTCATCTTCCCCTGTGGCCGCGGGGTTCTTCTTTGTGAAGAAAAAAGATGGAGGCCTACGCCCTTGCTTGGATTTCCGCAAACTTAATCGGATTACTGTTCGAGATCCGTATCCACTTCCTCTTATTCCTGATCTCTTCAATCAAATTGTTGGCGCCAAATGGTTCTCTAAATTGGATCTCAGGGGGGCGTATAATCTGATTAGGATAAAAGAGGGGGATGAGTGGAAAACGGCGTTTAACACGCCGGAGGGACATTATGAAAACCTGGTCATGCCTTTTGGTCTGACTACTGCTCCAGCAGTATTCCAACATTTTGTTAATGACATTTTTCGTCACCTTGTGGGGGTGTTTGTGGTCGTATATTTGGATGACATTTTAATTTACTCGCCAGATCTTGTGTCTCACCAGGAGCATGTGAGACAGGTGTTGCAGATCTTGCGAGACAATAAACTATACGCCAAACTGGAGAAGTGTGTTTTTGCCGTACAGGAACTTCAGTTTTTGGGTTTTTTGGTGTCAGCCTCCGGTTTCCGGATGGACCCTGAAAAGGTGAGAGCAGTGCTTGAATGGGATCAGCCAGGGGATCTTAAGGCTCTGCAGCATTTTTTGGGGTTTGCTAATTACTACCGGAAATTTATTTGTAATTTCTCGTCTGTCGTCAAACCTCTCACTGACATGACGAGAAAAGCAACGGATTTTTCTAAGTGGTCGGACAAAGCTTGCCAAGCCTTTTCCTCTTTGAAGGGATGTTTTGCTTCGGCACCCGTTCTCATCCAACCAGATGTATCTCAGCCGTTCATTGTGGAGGTGGACGCGTCTGACGTAGGAGTGGGTGCTATATTGTCCCAGGGTCCGTCCCCTGGTAAATGGCATCCGTGCGCTTTCTTTTCTAAGAAATTGTCGTCCGCCGAAAGGAATTATGATATCGGCAATAGGGAACTTTTGGCCATTAAATTGGCTTTTGAAGAATGGCGTCACTTTTTGGAGGGGGCAGTCCACCCGGTCACCATTATTACTGATCACAAGAACCTGCTGTATTTAGAATCCGCTAAGCGTCTGAATTCCAGACAAGCTCGATGGTCGTTGTTTTTTACCAGGTTTAATTTTGTCGTCACTTATCGTCCGGGGTCTAAGAATGTAAAGGCTGATGCCTTGTCTCGCAGTTTCCCAGGGGCCGGGAAAACGGACGACCCGATTCCTATCCTTCAGGAGGGGGTGGTAGTGTCAGCTGTATGTTCTGAGCTTGAGGAGGAGGTGTTAGAGGCTCAGGGGGACGCCCCTGCAGGACCTCCAGGGAGACTGTTTGTCCCGAATCAGTTGAGACAAAAGGTTATTGAGGCACATCATAATTCTGCTTTAGCAGGACATCCAGGGAGTAAGGCTACTTTAGATCTCCTTTCCCGCCGATTTTGGTGGCCTAACGCTAATAAAGATGTTATAACTTTTGTCGCGTCCTGTGGGGTTTGTGCTCGCTCTAAAACTCCTCATACCCGTCCGTCTGGGACCCTTTTACCCTTGAAACTTCCGGAGCGTCCATGGACTCATTTATCTATGGACTTCATTACGGACCTTCCTCCGTCGTCTGGGAATACTGTCATACTGGTGGTTGTTGACAGGTTCAGTAAGATGGCACATTTCGTTGCTCTTCCTGCACTCCCTAATGCTAAAACTCTGGCGCAGGTGTTCATTAGGGAGATCGTGAGACTTCATGGGTTGCCTTCTGATGTGGTGTCAGATAGGGGGTCTCAGTTTGTGTCCAAATTTTGGAGGGCATTTTGTTTACGTCGGGGGATGCAATTGTCGTTTTCCTCGGCTTTTCATCCACAGACCAATGGTCAGACAGAGCGTCTGAATCAGAGTTTAGAGACATATCTCCGGTGTTTTGTATCGGAGAACCAGGAGGACTGGTCTTTCTTGCCTCTGGCAGAGTTCGCTCTTAACAACAGGCGGAGCGAGTCCACTGGTAAGTCCCCGTTTTTTGGGGCATATGGTTTTCATCCCCAGTTTTGTACTTTCAATGGGGGGGGTCCTTCTGGGGTTCCTGAGGAGGAGCGTTTCTCGTCGTCACTTGCTTCTGTGTGGCGAGGTGTATTGAATAATTTGAGTACGATGGGGAACCGTTACAAACGTATGGCTGATAGGAGGAGAGTTTCTGGTCCAGATCTGAATGTGAACGATCTGGTATGGTTGTCTACCAGGAATATAAAACTTAAAGTGCCCTCCTGGAAACTGGGTCCCAGATTCATCGGGCCGTACAGGATCAGTTCCATAATTAATCCTGTGGCATTTCGTCTGGAACTCCCTTCTACGTTTAAAATTCATAATGTGTTCCACAAGTCATTACTTAAAAGGTATGTGGCACCAGTCATACCGTCACCTCTACCTCCTCCTCCAGTGTTGGTCAATGGTAATTTGGAATTTCAAGTATCAAAAATCATTGACTCTCGTCTGAATCGCCGGTCCCTTCAGTACTTGGTGCATTGGAAGGGGTATGGTCCGGAGGAGAGGACGTGGGTCCCTGCGTCTGATGTTAACGCAGATCGTTTGGTTCGGACCTTCCACAGAACTCACCCGGGCAGGCCTGGCCCTGAGGGTCCGGAGGCCCCTCGTAGAAGGGGGGGTACTGTCATGTGTGCATTACCACGAAGATCGTCGCGGTTGCACATTTTGACTTCTCACAGCTTAGTTGCTGTTTCTTTGTGTTTGGCAGCTAGGGAGTTAATTCTGTCTGTGCTCGGTGCTGGGACTGGGTGCAGTTTCTCCCGGCTGCAATTGATTATTTGTTGATTGGTTTCCTTTAAATTCCTGGTTGTCTGCTTTGGGAGTTGCCAGTGAAATCCTTCATGCAGACCACAGATAGGAATGAATCTGTATAGACTTAAGTTGAGAGCTCCTTAGCTGTTTTAAGCTCAACTTGCTTAGAGTTTATTCCCCAGACCATTTATGTTCCTTCGGTGTTTGAGTGTGTATGCAAGTGAGTGCTATCCTGTCTGTCTTATATGTCTAATCTGTGTATTTAGCTGAGATCAGCCCATATCCCTTTGGTGGTAATCAGGATCCTTCTTAGGACTGATTACAGGGTTCAGGGTCTGACAGGAGACAGGGTTAGGCTGGAGACTTGGACCTCTGAACCATTATCAGTACCTCCAAGGTAAGGGATTAGTTAGGACCCCAGTGCAGGGTCAGGTTAGACCCCGGTCCTCCTCTTTCCTGTTACAGCTCATCAAGTCCTCAAGATTAACCCTGAGTTCAACTATATCGTTTCTGCACATCTAGTCCTCAAGATTAACCCTAAGTTCTGCAGAGATTGTGTCAGGTAAATCTATTTTATACTTACATTCTGATGTTGCTAAACTATATGTTGTATAGAGTGTGGTTCCTGTATAAATAGTTTACTGACATTGTACCTGTATAAATAGTTTACTGACATTGTATTCATATCATTAGACAGCGTGACAGAGGGAAAAGTTTTTAAAGGTCAAGCAATACCTGACTGACAAAACCCTAATTAATCTGTGACATTCAGCTATTGGGTCTCAAAGCTGGACACCTGGCATGAGCTGTCCCTCTATGCCTTGGAGGTGTTGTGCTGTCCTGCCGCTAGCATCTTATCTGAGTGGCTTTTTAATGTCGGTCAAAACAGGCAAGCACTTTCGCCTGCCAACAGAAAGTGCTGACAGGCTGGCTCTGATAAAATTGAAAAAAAAGCTTGGATTAGCCCCAACTTTCCACAAAACCAGATAACAGCAGCATATAATGTCTTTTTAATATTCAATATTTCAATGAGGCCTGCTAGGTGTTACCTTCAAGAGTCTATGGATGAATGCATGACCCTCCTTATAATTCTTTCCTGGCTTTGCACTTTATGCAAAACCTTTATGAGTGTAGGAGAGCATCAACTACACTTTCTTCATATTTTAATGAGGACCACTAGTTGTTTCCTTCAAGGGTCTATGGATGAGCCTGCTTATAATTTTTTCTTGGCTTTGCACTGTGCGCAGAGCCTTTATTAGTGTAGGAGTACCACAACTAAACTTTGCTCACAATACTTGAATGGGGTACTATAGTTGGTGCCTTCAAAGGTGTATAGATGACCCTGCTTGTAATTTTTGGCAGGCTTTGCACTGTGCAGAACTTCTATGAGTGTAGAAGTACCACAACTATACTTTGTTCACAATATTTAAATTAGGCACTACAGTTGGTGCCTTCAAGGGTGTTTGGATCACCCTGCTTGTAAGTTTTGGCAGGCTTTGCACTTAGTGCATAGCCTTCATGAGACTAGGAGTACCACTGCATTGCAATTATGAGTCTAGGAGTAGCACTACTTTACTTACCCCTAGACATTCTTGTAGGGTCTGCCGGAAAAATGCTCAGATTTCCCATTGACTGCCATTATAGTTGTTACATCCAAGCATTTTAGTGCTCGCTCATCTCTAGAAGACCCTCCATTTAGCACACAAAATGCCAAAGGTGCATTCAACCAGATGATGTGGCCTACTTAGCCTGTAATTAAAGAGCCGCCATTTCTGGACCAGACCACATTGAGGGTAAATTTTAAAAAAACTGACCGTCACATCCAAACATAAACTATGTGTGAACAGGTGCTTACCTAGAGTCACCAACTCATATACACTCAAACAAAAGGATTCACATTAAGTTCCCATACAGATGAAGACTTTATTCTAAGAGAGGATTGGCATTGTTAAGTCCTGGAAAACGAAAACGAGAATCGTCTTAATGTGGCTTCCAGGTACACATGAATTGGCCAATTTATGCGCTAAGCATTCTCAATTTTTCATATTTCTAATGCAGTAATGTAATTCAATTTTCATATTTCATATTTGCATGCTTTGGCGCTACAGAGTGCTGCCTTTTTTTGTTTGAGCACATTGAGGGTAAGGCCTCATCATATGGTAGGTGAGCTGAAAGGAATCATCCTCAAACCATAACAAACGGGAATGGTCCAATGTTTGAGCCAGACAAAATCTGGAAGGGGTGGACCCAGTTCATTGTTTTCAAGCCGCCGATCCATTAAGGAAGAATTGAAGATTCATGAAACTCCGGTTTTTTTATAGGCCCAAATATCTACAAAGTGATAGTTGCTGTCAGGCAAGTCTAACAGCATGACAGAAAAATATTGCTCGTAGTTGTAATATTGGGACCCTGAGTTTGGAAACTTCTTCATACAGATTTGCTTCCCACCAACTGCTCCTATGCAGTTTTGAAAATTATTGTCACGTGGTTACCGCAACAGAGAGGAGCCAAAAGACTGCAGCGTCACATTCTTTTTAAATGGTGTTAATTTATTTTGGCAGAACAGGGGTTAATCGACCATGTTGGGAGCTCTGGGAATCTGAGCGCTCAGCTGAGCACGGTTAGCCACTCCTATCCCTTTATAATCTGGGTCCTGGTTGAAACACATCGTCAGAGCTAGCTTATGCTGCATGGCTTGGAGGAGAGGTGTTTTTGGTGCTTTTATGAGGAGTTTGGAGGAGTTATCTGTGACTGTTGCATGGGTTTGTAAATGTGATAATTCCCCTCCTTCCTCCCTTATTTTGGTTATTCCCATCCTTAACTCCCTGGTGCATTCCTCTATTATATGTGAGCGAATATTTGTATGCCTGGTAATTTCAGTTACCCTTTGTTTGTGTTGCCAAGTTCATCGGGTTGGTGTGCTACGGTGCACGACAGCTCCCCTCTTCCCTGGGTTGGGGGAAGGGAACAGATGGAGGGCTGATTCAGGAGATAAGGCAAGTGTGGAGGCCCCAGAATCTTCACCTTCAGAAGTATCCTGGGAAATAGGGCAAGCTAGGGCGCCACCTAGTGTTAGGGACAGGGAAGGAGACCCTTGTCCGGGTCACCCGACAACTGAGTTGTGACAATTATATTTGGAAGCAATTCCCATGGAAATTTTGACTCAGTCTGCAGTGGTTGACTATGGCATGACTTGTGGCTGGAGTCAGACCCAGATTTGTTCACAGGTAGTTCTCACAATGCCTGAGATAGTGGATTTGCCTAGTGGTCAGAAATTTAAAGGTGACAAGGAAATTCCAAAAATTAGCTCAAAATTTAACCACAAAATATAAAATTGCAAAACAAGCTGCCAAACAAAATTGAAGATTGAAGACAAGTCAAGAGACCTTTGGCCCCAAAAAACGAGTGCATCAGTAAGTATGGCTAAAACAAAAAAAAACAAACCCCGTCTGTAATGACACATTAGTAATAAGGCGAACACGTGTGTTCGGGGCAAAACCAAATATCATAGCAAAACCACAATGCTAGTTTCTTTTTGCGATAAATGTTTCTTTGGTCTACTTCATAACGTACTGTCCCTGGAACAATGTAATGATGAACATCCATTATTGTATGCTGAGCACCATTATTTGGTTAAACTTTAAAAATATATATATATACAGTACAGACCAAAAGTTTGGACACACCTTCTCATTCAAAGATTTTTCTGTATTTTCATGACTATGAAAATTGTAGAATCACACTGAAGGCATCAAAACTATGAATTAACACATGTGGAATTATATATTACACTTTACAAAAAAATATGAAACAACTGAAAATATGTCTTATATTCTAGGTTCTTCAAAGTAGCCACCTTTTGCATTGATTACTGCTTTGCACGCAGAAAAGGTAAACGGATGGACTCTACATGCCTGGTTCCCACCGTGAAGCATGGAGCAGGTGGTGTGATGGTGTGGGGGTGCTTTGCTGGTGAACTGTGGGGGATTTATTCAAAATTGAAGCGGTGAGCGGTCCAGCTCACCCCAAACCATCTCGATTGGGTTCAGGTCTGGTGACTGTGGAGGCCAGGTCATCTGGCGTAGCACCCCAACACTTTCCTTCTTGGTCAAATAGCTCTTACACAGTCTGGAGGTGTGTTTGGGGTCATTGTCCTGTTGAAAAATAAATGATGGTCTAACTAAACGCAAACCGGATGGAATAGCATGCCGCTGCAAGATGCTGTGGTAGCCATGCTGGTTCAGTATGCCTTCAATTTTGAATAAATCCCCAACAGTGTCACCAGCAAAGCACCCCACACCATCACACCACCTCCTCCATGTTTCAATGGCCTATTGTAGCACGTTGGCACATAAGTGGATGTTCCCAGAAGCTCATGTTCTTAAGTTAAAATAACACTGCTAAATCTAAATAGCAACCCGGTAAACCACCAGAAATAAAAATAATAACCAGAATACTTTACCCCTTCCCTTAATGAACCTTTGATTACACTATCAGAACTATAAATCACATTATTGGGTTTAGGATTAAAAGGTAACTCCAGGTTTTTAAAACCGATGGCCTATCCATCAATCAGCTATTTAACGGATTGGCAGGGCTCTTCTTTGTTTGCTTTGCTTCTCACTGTCTGTAAAGTTTCAATTCAATAAAAAGCAAAATATTTTATGTTCCTAAAAATAGTTTCAATATTATAGATTAATAGCTTATCATAGATGAAATATGGACCCGATTCGTAAAGCAGTTTTCTAGCATAATTTTGTTAAAAATTTCAAAAATGATTTTTCTCATAACTGGGCAAACATTTTGTGACTTTTGATGTTCTTACTTAATCCCAGGCAGGTCTGCCAACTTTCTGAATAGTGGCATAGATTATGACAGAAATGTACTGCAGTCCCTGACTAGATTACATTTTTTTGTGGTAGTACACCAAACTCATGAAGAGGTGCAAACATCTTCATGAATTTGACTGATCTTACTCGTGTACTTTTCATAAAGACTGGTGTACCAAACTCCTTTCTTGATGAATCAGACCCAGAGTCAGCCATGTATTTTTCTCATTCAGGCTAGTAGAGGATAATGTGATGTTCTAATTGTACTTCATACTATGAACAGTATGTTGTTTGTAATATATTTTATTCTTAATTAATCTCAGAGTATTTAACAGGATTGTTTGAAAAAAAGACAAATAAATGCTTAAAAAATGAAATTATTTTCTTAGCAATTTTATTATACAGATCTTAGGCTAAAGGGAAACTATTAGGATTGTGACCTATAACAAGGATATGGACTGATGTAAGTGTTTGCATTCTGTGTACACAGTTAAGCAAAAATAATATGAAATGTATAGTGTATTTAAAACCAGGAAACAAACCAAAAAGTGCTACAAGAAGTCTCACATAGAAAAAATGCTTTATTGTTATAAAGACATTATTTAAATAACAAAATGTCCTCCCACTTTCCAAAGACATACTGATAGGGAATTTAGCTTGTGAGCAGGGCAGCACGGTGGTTCAGTGTTAGCACTGCTGCTTTGCAACACTGGGGTCCTGGATTCAAATCCCACCAAGGGCAACATCTCCAAGGAGTTTGTATGTTCTCCCTGTGTTTGCGTAGGTTTACGCCGGTTTCATTCCAAAGACATATTGATAGGGAATTTAGATTATGAGTGACACCCCCTGACGAAGCTAGGGTGAAACATGTGCTGGGGTGCCAGGGTTACATTACAACCAGGTCTTACCACCATTAGATTATATATGTTATTTTTATAAATGTACTTTGTTTTACATCATCTACTATGATTTATATTTTAGGCACTAATATACCTAATATGTAGAGGGTGTAACTTGAGCTTGCATATGTGGCCCTCCATCCAGTCATTCTGCCTCTTTATCAAAATTTTGTTATTGAAATATTGTCGTTATACCAATAAAGTATTTTTTCTATGTGAGACTTCTTGTAACACCTTTTGGTTTGTTTTCTGGGTTTAAGACTATTTATTGTGGGTGCGTCTCCGGTATTACATTTATAACAAATTGGCTTTGGTAATTTGTTGATTTTAGTGCATACAAAACGTAGATCAGGATGAGATATTTTTTATGATGCTTATTAATATTTGAATCACTGGACATTGTAAGTGAGGCTTGTACATTTTATTATGTAGGGGCCTTTAACAATCTAATTTTGTTAGAATGATCCCCTAATATTAATCTGATCACAACATTTTTGGATATGGTACCTGTATTGATCAGTTATAACCTATTGGGAAACTTGTCAGCAAGTGACATTTCCCCTGTGGCCCTTGCAGAGCAATCAAAGGAAAAATGAAGCATATTGTAGCTGCTTTGTGCTTTGGCTAATTGATGAAGGCCCTGTACGAAGGAACCCTTTTGATTGACTCAAAACTCTCTAGGTATTTGAAAATGGATTTTCTAAACCAGACAATTCCCTTAAATATCTTGTAATCGTTTCTGAGCATGCATAGAGCACTGGAAGGTGAAGCTGATATGATTTTCAGGCTTGGATTCAACAACATTCTTGTGATCAGTGAAATTCTGGCTTGTCATGTATAATGTTCAGGAAATGGCTATAACCACTGTAAATCTTTTAGTGTCTGTATTATGGTAAAAGGGGATTAGCACAAGAGCGGTAACCATGATCTCATTCTCATCAGCTTGTCACAATAAGTAAGACAACACAGGCAAGGATTGCTGGCAAGAAGAGCACTGCTAGCTAGAAAAAGGTTGGTCATGAACATGACTCAGATTATTATCAGGGCTCGTTATAGTGTTGTAAAGACAGATCACAGAAATTTCTATTGAGCGTGTAATTGGAGGCTTATTTCTCCTTTGTATGAATTACCTTCTTTTTTTTGTAAGATTTACTGGATTGAGGCATTAGAAGCAGTGTTCTCTCAGAGGGCAAAATAAATCAATTTAAAGGCTCGCTCATGCAAGTGTATACATTGGATGAATGGTATCCAATGTTTTATCAGATAGCACTCAGACCAAATTTATTGTGTAGGCAGATGTGTATATAGGTTTTCTGGCAACCGGGGCAAGAATTCAGTTTGGCGCCCTCCCTCCTCCCAACCCCCACCCCCAGCACTTATGCGATTTGCACGCTCAGTCATGTGCTGACAGGCTGTTCTAATTCTTTCATCTCAATGTTCAGTGAAAAACTGAGAGAAGCAGGAAGAGAAGCTAGTTGTCACGTGACTGTAGGATTGTAGATCGCATATGAGTGAATTTGATGACTGCTGGAACCTGCAAGCTGAGCTACATCCTGACTGTGGGTATATTACATGCAGTTAGGATTGGCTACATGGCTTCATTTTACAATTAAAGGGCTCTTCGAGGTTTGAGATGAAATTCTGCAGTCATTCCATGTGACTGCAGGCTTCTGAATTCGCACAGCGCATGCACTGCACACTTTTAGGATTCTCCCTTGCTTGAAGAGTGGACGGTCATGTTAGCACAATTATGCAATTTACTTCTGGCCACATTCCGACTAGATGTGTCTGGCCACACTCAATTCATTTTTATTGAGGGAGGCCACGCATATCTAGTCGGCATGTGACTGCATGTATGCAAATCGCTGGCATGAGAAAATCCAACAGCGCACAGTACGTACTGTGAGAATTCGGAAGTCTGCAGTAACATAGAATGACTGCTGACTCATCGCAAACTTGGACAACCCCTTTAATACTCCTAACATAAATATAGATATGAGAATTAGTCAGTATAAATAAACAGTTACATCCAGGTACCTTATAGATGATGTTGTCTCTGATCGGAGTTATTTATTTTCTTCTTCATCTTGTCCAGACGCAACAATGAGTTTTCTCATCCTCTGCAGACTTCCAACTTTTCCAGTCTTCTGCTTCACATCCCCACATGATGCCCTTAAAGATAACAGTGCCATTATAATGCTCCTGAATAAAAATTTCTGCCCTACGCTTAGCCCCTGAATAAATAATTACCCCTCACTATATTCCCTGCATAAACTATGGCCCCCTACACTGTTCGTCTTATGGTACATGCTCTCCACATTGCCCTCTGTTTCTCATACTGTGCACCCTCTTTACACTGTTCTCTCACACTGTGCCCACCTATAGGGCTCAGTCTCTATACTGTGTTCTCTTATCACACTTCCCCTCCTTGGCTTACTATCCCCTCTTATCTCTGCCCTTACACTGTCCCAACATGCTACCTAACCCACACTCTTCAGTCTTTATTCTGTGCCCACTCACACTTTTCTCCTCCCATACTGTTTCCTCACACTATTCTCCTCAATAGTCTCCTCACAGGTTTCTAGGTCCTTTCTCATTCTGTCTCCTCTCACATTCTCCCTACTCTCTTCATATATCTTCCCCCTCAGTCTTCATACTGCCTCCTCGCACATCCCCCGACACCCCATACTGTGTCTGCACACATCCCATCACCCTTGTTCCCTATACCGTGTCCGCATACAACTTTCCCCTCACTACTCACCCCGCACCTATCAACCCACTCACCATACTGTGTCTGCACCCATCCCCTCACTTGCTCCCCATACTGTGTCAGCATACATTCCCCTTCACTCCCTGTACTGTGTTTGCACTCATCCTCCCAATTCTGTGTCCGCACCTATCTCCCCATTCACCATACTGTATCTGCAGCCATCCCCCTCATACATCCTCCCTCTCTCCGAAATGTTGGCCTACTGAAATGTATATTCAGTAAATACACTCAATACTTGGTCGGGGCTCCTTTAGCATCAATTACTGCATCAATGCAGCGTGGCATGGAGGCAATCAGCCTGTGGCACTGCCGAGGTGTTATTGAAGCCCAGGTTGCATTGATAGCAGCCTTCAGCTCATCTGCATTGTTGGGTCTGGTGTCTCTCATCTTTCTTCTTGATAATACCAATCTATGGGGTTAAGGTCAGGCGAGTTTGCTGGCCAATCAAGCACAGTAATACTGTTGTTTTTAAACCAGGTACTGGTACTTTTGGCAGTGTGGACAGGTGGCAAGTCCTGCTGGAGAATGAAATTTCCATTAATAATAAGCTTGTCAGCAGAGGGAAGCATGAAGTGCTCTAAAATTTCCTTGTAGACAGCTGCACTGACTTTGGTCTTAATAAAACACAGTGGACCTACACCAGCAAATAGCATGGCTCCCCAGACCATCACTGATTGTGGAAACTTCACACTAGACCTCAAGCAGCTTGGATTGTGTGCCTCTTCTTCTTCCAGACTCTGGGACTTTGATTTCCAAATTAAATGTAAAATTTACTTTCATCTGAAAACAACACCTTGGACCACTGAACAACAGTCCAGTTCGTGTTCTCCTTGGCCCAAGTAAGACGCTTCAGGCGTTATCTATTTGTCATGAGTGGCTTGACTCAATGAATGCGACACTTGTAACTGATGTCCTGGATACGTCTGTGTGTGGTGGTTTTTGAAGCAATGACTCCAGCAGCAGTCCACTCCTTGTGAATCTCCCTCAAGTTTTTGAATGGCCTTGTCTTAACAATCTTTCCAGGCTGTGATTATCCCGGTTGCTTGTGCACCTTTTTCTACCACACTTCTTCCTTCCACTCAACTCTCCATTAATATGCTTGAATACAGCACTCTGTGAACAGCCAGCTTCTTTAGCAATGACCTTCTGTGTGCGGACTGTGTCAATGACTGCCTTCTTGATATCTGTCATGTCAGCAGTCTTCCCCATGATTGTAGAGCCTACTGAAACAGACTGAGGGACCTTTGTAAACGCTTAGTAAGCCTTTGCAGGTGTTTTTTATTAATTATTTTAATTTACTGAGATAATGACTTTTAGGTTTTCATTGGCTGTAAACCATAATCATCAACATCAACAGAAATAAACACTTGGAATAGATCACTCTGTAATGACTCTATATAATGTATAAGTTTCACTTTTTGTATTGAAGAACTAAAATAAATTAATGTTTTGATGATATTCTACCTTTGTGAGAAGCACCTTTACAGTGCCTACAAGTAGTATTCAACCCCCTGAAGATTTAGCTGGTTTGATAAGATGCAAATAAGTTAGAGCCTTCAAACTGCAAACGAGAGTAGGATTTATTAACAGAAGCATAAATCTTACAAAACAAAAAGTTATGTTGCTCAGTTGAATTTTAATAAATTTTAAACATAAAAGTGTGGGTCAATTATTATACAACCCCTATGTTTAATATTTCGTGGAATAACCCTTGTTTGCAATTACAGCTAATAATCGTCTTTTATAAGACCTGATCAGGCCGGCACAGGTCTGTGGAGTTATCTTGGCCCACTCCTCCATGCAGATCTTCTCCAAGTTATCTAGGTTCTTTGGGTGTCTCATGTGGACTTTAATCTTGAGCTCCTTCCACAAGTTTTCAATTGGGTTAAGGTCACGAGACTGACTAGGCCACTCCAACACCTTGACTTTTTCCCTCTTGAACCAGGCCTTGGTTTTCTTGGCTGTGTGCTTTGGGTCGTTGTCTTGTTGGAAGATGAAATTACGACCCATCTTAAGATCCTTGATGGAGGAGCGGAGGTTCTTGGCCAAAATCTCCAGGTAGGCCGTGCTATCCATCCTCCCATGGATGCGGACCAGATGGCCAGGCCCCTTGGCTGAGAAACAGCCCCACAGCATGATGCTGCCACCACCATGCTTGACTGTAGGGATGGTATTCTTGGGGTCGTATGCAGTGCCATCCAGTCTCCAAACGTCACGTGTGTGGTTGGCACAAAGGATCTCGATCTTGGTCTCATCAGACCATAGAACCTTGAACCAGTCTGTCTCAGAGACCTCCAAGTGATCATGAGCAAACTGTAGATGAGCCTTGACATGACGCTTTGAAAGAAAAGGTACCTTACGGGCTCGTCTGGAACGGAGACCATTGCGGTGGAGTACGTTACTTATGGTATTGACTGAAACCAATGTCCCCACTGCCATGAGATCTTCCCGGAGCTCCTTCCTTGTTGTCCTTGGGTTAGCCTTGACTCTTCGGACAAGCCTGGCCTCGGCACGGGAGGAAACTTTCAAAGGCTGTCCAGGCCGTGGAAGGCTAACAGTAGTTCCACTTACGGATGATGCTCCCAACAGTGGAGACAGGTAGGGCCAACTCCTTGGAAAGGGTTTTGTACCCCTTGCCAGCCTTGTGACCCTCCACGATCTTGTCTCTGATGGCCTTGGAATGCTCCTTTGTCTTTCCCATGTTGACCATGTATGAGTGCTGTTCACAAGTTTGGGGAGGGTATTAGAATCATAGAATCATAGAATGGTAGAGTTGGAAGGGACCTCCTGGGTCATCTGGTCCAACCCCCTGCTCAAAGCAGGATTCTCTAAATCATCCCAGACAGATGTCTATCCAGCCTCTGTTTGAAGACTTCCATTGAAGGAGAACTCACCACCTCTTGTGGCAGCCTGTTCCACTCATTAATCACCCTAACTGTCAAAAAGTTTTTTCTAATATCTAATCTGTGTCTCCTCCCATTCAGTTTCATCCCATTGCTTCTAGTCTTTCCTTGCGCAAATGAGAATAAAGATGATCCTTCTACAATGTGACAGCCCTTGAGATATTTGTAGACAGCTATTAAGTCTCCTCTCAGTCTTCTTTTTTGCAAGCTAAACCTTCCCAAATCCTGCAACCGTTCCTCATAGGACATGGTTTGCAGACCGGTCACCATTCTGGTGGCTCTTCTCTGAACTTGCTCCAGTTTGTTGATGTCTTTTTTAAAATGTGGTGCCCAAAACTGGACACAGTATTCCAGATGAGGTCTGACCAAAGAGGAGTAGAGGGCAATAATGACCTCACGTGATCTAGACTGTATGCTTCTGTTGATACATCCTAGAATTGCATTTGCCTTTTTTGCTGCTGCATCACACTGTTGACTCATGTTAAGTCTGTGATCAATTAGTATACCCAAGTCTTTTTCACATGTGCTGTTACTTAGCCCTATTCCTCCCATTTTGTATATGCTTTTTTCATTTTTATTGCCCAGATGTAGTACTTTGCATTTTTCCCTGTTAAAATCCATTCTGTTAGTTGCTGCCCACTGCTCCAGTTTATGTATATCTTTTTGAATCCTCTCTCTCTCTTCTCTAGTATTAGCTACCCCTCCTAGCTTTGTGTCATCAGCAAATTTGATCAGTTTACCCTCAATTCCTTCATCTAAATCATTGATAAAGATGTTGAACAATACAGGGCCCAAAACAGAGCCTTGTGGTACCCCACTTGAGACATTCTTCCAACTGGATGTGCAGCCATTTACAACCACTCTTTGGGTCCGATCACTAAGCCAGTTATGAATCCACCTAACAGTTGCCTTGTCCATTCCATACTTAGTCATTTTTTCAATAAGGATTGTGTGAGATACTTTGTCAAATGCTTTGCTGAAGTCAAGATATACTATATCTACAGCATTTCCCTGATCCACCCAGTCAGTGATTATGTCATAGAAGGAAATTAAGTTAGTCTGACATGACTTATTAGTTACAAACCCATGCTGACTCTGTTTAATCACTTCATTCTTATCCAGGTACTTGCATACATGTTCTTTAATAATTTGTTCAAAGATCTTTCCTGGTATAGAAGTCAGACTCACCGGCCTGTAGTTCCCTGGGTCCACCTTCTTCCCCTTTTTGAAGATAGGAACAACATTTGCTCTTCTCCAGTCTTCTGGGACTTCTCCTGTTCTCCAAGAATTTTCAAAGATTATGGACAGTGGTTCAAGAATTTCTTCTGCTATCTCCTTCAGTACCCTGGGGTGTAATTCATCTGGACCTGGAGACTTGAATTCATTTAGGTTAGCTAAGTGTTTCCTCACTGTCTTTCTGTTTATAGATATCCTGGATTCTTCTATTCCTTTAATAGGACAGTGAAGATCAGTTGATGTTACATTTCCTTTCTGAGAGAAAACAGATGCAAAATAGGAATTTAAAAGTTCAGCCTTCTCAACATCCTGACTTACCATTTCATCATTTTCATCCTGTAAAAATCCTATAGCATCTTTGACTTTTCTTTTACTTTTGACGTATCCCCAAAATCCTTTTTTGTTGCTTTTGACGTCACTTGCAAGCCTTAATTCATTGTCAGCTTTAGATAATCTGATTTGTGCCCTGCAGGTTCTGCAGAAGGCATTATATTCTTCTTTAGATTAAATAGTCAGAAAAGGCTGGCAAAGAGATCATTAATCCACGCATGTGAAGCTCATTATTCTTGGTGTCTGAACTACTTCTTAATACTTTAGGGGGACCAAACAGAATTCTTGTGGTTTGAGGGGTTGAATAATAAATGACACTCTGAATTAACTTTTAACGTTTTTTAAAAAAAAAAAAAAAATTAAAATAATAATTTTTGCTGCAGTGCATTTCCCACTTCCAGGCTGATCTACAGTACAAATGTAACAATGCCAAGTTAATTCCGCATGTGTCAACCAGCTAAATCTGCAGGGGGTTGAATACTACTTGTAGGCACTGTATATACAGGTCCTTCTCAAAAAATTAGCATATAGTGCTAAATTTCATTATTTTCCATAATGTAATGATTACAATTAAACTTTCATATATTTTAGATTCATTACACACCAACTGAAATTTGTCAGGTCTTTTATTGTTTTAATACTGATGATTTTGGCATACAACTCCTGATAACCCAAAAAACCTGTCTCAAAAAATTAGCATATCAAGAAAAGGTTCTCTAAACGACCTATTACCCTAATATTCTGAATCAACTAATTAACTCTAAACACATGCAAAAGATTCCTGAGGCTTTTAAAAACTCCCTGCCTGGTTCATTACTCAAAACCCCCATCATGGGTAAGACTAGCGACCTGACTGATGTCAAGAAGGCCATCATTGACACCCTCAAGCAAGAGGGTAAGACCCAGAAAGAAATTTCTCAACAAATAGGCTGTTCCCAGAGTGCTGTATCAAGGCACCTCAATGGGAAGTCTGTTGGAAGGAAACAATGTGGCAGAAAACGCTGTACAACGATAAGAGGTGACCGGACCCTGAGGAAGATTGTGGAGAAGGACCGATTCCAGACCTTGGGGGACCTGAGGAAGCAGTGGACTGAGTCTGGTGTAGAAACATCCAAAGCCACCGTGCACAGGCGAGTGCAGGAAATGGGCTACAGGTGCCGCATTCCCCAGGTAAAGCCACTTTAGAACCATAAACAGCGGCAGAAGCGCCTGACCTGGGCTACAGAGAAGCAGCACTGGACTGTTGCTAAGTGGTCCCAAGTACTTTTTTCTGATGAAAGCAAATTTTGCATGTCATTCGGAAATCAAGGTGCCAGAGTCTGGAGGAAGACTGGGGAGAAGGAAATGCCAAAATGCCTGAAGTCCAGTGTCAAGTACCCACAGTCAGTGATGGTGTGGGGTGCCATGTCAGCTGCTGGTGTTGGTCCACTGTGTTTCATCAAGGGCAGGGTCAATGCAGCTAGCTATCAGGAGATTTTGGAGCACTTCATGCTTCCATCGGCTGAAATGCTTTATGGAGATGAAGATTTCATTTTTCAGCACGACCTGGCACCTGCTTACAGTGCCAAAACCACTGGTAAATGGTTTACTGACCATGGTATTACTGTGCTCAATTGGCCTGCCAACTCTCCTGACCTGAACCCCATAGAGAATCTGTGGGATATTGTGAAGAGAAAGTTGAGAGACGCAAGACCCAACACTCTGGATGAGCTTAAGGCCGCTATCGAAGCATCCTGGGTCTCCATAACACCTCAGCAGTGTCACAGGCTGATTGCCTCCATGCCACACCGCATTGAAGCAGTCATTTCTGCAAAAGGATTCCCGACCAAGTATTGAGTGCATAACTGAACTTTATTATTTGATGTTTGTTTTGTTTGTTTTTAAAAAACACTTTTATTTTATTGGATGGTTGAAATATGTTAATTTTTTGAGACAGGTTTTTTGGGTTATCAGGAGTTGTATGCCAAAATCATCAGTATTAAAACAATAAAAGACCTGACAAATTTCAGTTGGTGTGTAATGAATCTAAAATATATGAAAGTTTAATTGTAATCATTACATTATGGAAAATAATGAAATTTAGCACTATATGCTAATTTTTTGAGAAGGACCTGTATTCATATACAGTGTATATGTGTGTATATATATATATATATATATATATATATATATACATAATTTTTTTTTTGTATAGTTTGCCTCAGAGAAAATATCTCTGGAGAACATTTTTTTTCTTAATTTTCTAATCTGCACTCTTCCCACAGTAATTGGGGCATCCATAGGATCCTCCATTATAGCCACATTTCACAGGGCTGATCAGGGTCCATTCAGTCCTAGCAGATCCGCTATGCAGGGCAGACACCTGATATTTTGATCACCAGGTCCCACAGAAACAGTTCTGATGCATCTGTTCACTGCATAGATCTCAAGGAGGGCTAAGTAGCTTTCATAGGAGAAGGTAGATGTATTAATAAGGCACCTCTGATTTCTCCCCAGGGTCCGGCTGTGTCTGTCAGCCACAGATCTGACCCTGCTCCTGTTAAACTCCTGTTTTAACCCTGCATTGTAAAGTTAAACTGGAGAGGGGTTAAAGCCAAAAACCAAGCACCATATGTTTACAGTGTTTGGTTATCATTGGGTTAAACTAAAGCTGAGATTCTTAGTGCAAGGTCCTGAGCTTACCTCAATACAGATTTTGTAGCTGACACTTTTTTAATGCAGATTTCTCCTTTTCGAATCGCCAGAGTGGAATCCGTAAAATCCGTAATAATGTGAAAACTATATTTACAAAAATTACACTGTAGTTTACTGTATAATCTGCATTTCATGAGTTCAAGGGAATTTCTGTAAAAAATGAATATATATACTGTATATTTTTGGTAGAAATGCTCTTGACACTAACCAGCGTATTCCCCCAGAACTCCCTCAGCAATATCTCATGGAGTTAATTATCTTTAACGTCTCTATGAAATGTTATCCCACAAATGTGTGTACAATGGCTGAGCTCCAAGAAAAGAAAATCTATGAAAGGTCTCTCCCAGCCAGTGAGAACACCACGGCTCCTTAGGACGCCCCTACTATTGTAATGTGTGCGTTACATCCTGCAGTGTTAGACCGCTTTTACATTTTCTAATAAAATCTCCAAGGAATAAACGTTATGGCTTTTAGTCTTTACTAGTCTTTTCTAGTTTACTGAAAGTTATTCCCTGCTGCTCCAGCACCTTGTGCCCACCTGGGGTGACACTTATGAGGCAGTAAATCACACTTCTTCTTGTCTTATTCCATCCGAATCCGTGTGATTTACACAGACAAGGTTGTGAAAATGTCTGCCTTTCCTTTGATCTGTGAATGGTGACTGTTTTGACAGAAACTAACATGAAGAATTGCCTTCTCAGGTCCTTTGGGCATTTGTCCATTGCTGAAGTCTTTCAAGCACATCTTTCCTTTTTACCATTGATAGATTAAGTTATATATCTAAAAAGGGAAAAAAACAAGAACCTGACGTTTTAGTAATAATGCTAGATAATATAATATTACAGAAGGATTTGTGAAAGCCGGAGGCATGGGTGGAGAAATTGGAAAAGAAGTTACAGTAAACGTGGATAAATTTAAAATTCTGAGAACAGCATAAGGTAGGGGAAGAGATCCTGATTCCAGAGATGTAAATCATTGTTTTCTCTGCAGTAGATCTATCAGTTCTCTGAATGCTGTACTACATAACCAATCTTTGAATTTACTTAGAGGGGTTGTCTGATGGACACAGCTAAGTGATACATGTTCCGGGCGATGGACATAGCGGTATTTAGATGTAATATAAAAAAGGGACTGTTACTGATAATAATAATAATAATAGCAGTTGACATATAGATCATATGGGCAGCATAGTGGCTCAGTGGTTAGCACTGCAGCCTGGCACCACTGGAGCCCTGGTTTCAAATCCCACCAAGGACAACATCTACAAGGAGATTGTATGTTCTCCCCGTGTTTGCGCTGGTTTTCTCCAGTTTCATCCCACACTCCAAAGACATGCTGATAAGGAATAAGCAACCATTCCAAAAGGAAAAAAGATGTACTAGTCCAATTATTTTCAAAATTTACAAAAAGTCTTTATTAAACATAACAGATAATGCGATTGACACACGTGTTTATAGTATTATTTACAACCATAAAAATGCTGTCGTGAAAGGAACAGCAATCCCCACAAACTGCACCGCCAAAAAGAATAAGACACTATTTTACAGTACATACAGTACAGACCAAAAGTTTGGACACACCTTCTCATTCAAAGATTTTTCTGTATTTTCAGGACTATGAAAATTGTGGAATCACACTGAAGGCATCAAAACTATGAATTAACACATGTGGAATTATACATTACACTTTACAAAAAAGTGTGAAACAACTGAAAATATGTCTTATATTCTAGGTTCTTCAAAGTAGCCACCTTTTGCTTTGATTACTGCTTTGCACGCAGAAAAGGTGAACGGATGGACTCTACCTGCCTGGTTCCCACCGTGAAGCATGGAGGAGGTGGTGTGATGGTGTGGGGGTAGTGTTGAGCGATATTGCTCGATATCTAAAAATATTCGTATCGAAATTGTATCGCCGATATCACTAAATATCGTCGATATCCGATTTCGATAGCGGAAGTCCCATGTAAGTCTATGGGAACAAAATATCGAAACTAAAAAAAACCTTTATTTCCTTGTAAACACTAAATATACACACATAGAATACATATATATATATTATATATATATACATGTCATTGTGACATATATATATACATATATGTAAAGTTTATACACTTCTACATAGTAAAATATCCTCTGATTCAATTGCCGGGTAAAGCCGGCTTCTGTGAAAAGACAGAAGCACCCGACATGAAATGACACTTGGTGTACATAGGGTTGACCATGTCTTTTCATGTCGTTTGCAATCTGATTTGCACAAACAATTACATATGTCTATGTGTGCAAAATTTCACACCTGTAGGGGTTAATTAAAGGTGTAAATTCGTTGTAAAAAAAACGGACTTTTTTGCTACGAATTTACACCTTTAATTAACCCCTACAGGTGTGAAATTTTGCACACTTACACTCATGTAATTGTTTGTGCAAATCAGATATCAAACTACATGAAAAGACATGGTTAACTCTATGTAAACCAAGTGTCATTTCATGTCGGGTTCTGCATTTTCACAAAAGCCGGCAATTGAATTAGCGGCTATTATACTATGTAGAAGTGTATGAACTATAAATTTAAATATATATATATATATATGTGTCACAAATTTAATGACATGTATATATATATATGAGGTGTAAAATTGCTGAAAAAAAATGCGTGGGCTCCCGCCCTATTTTCGCAACCAGACAGACAAAGCCAGTGAGTGGGGGCAGATAATAATAGCCCAGAGAGGGACCATTATTTTTGGCCCCCCGGCTACTAACATCTGCCCCCAGACACCCCAGAAAGGGCAAATCTCTAATTAGATTTGCCCTTTCTGGCACTTTGCCCGTCTATTCCCATTGCCCTGTAGCGGTGGCAAATGGGTTAATAAGGGGTTAAAATGACCTTGCAATTGAAAGGTCACTTTAAGCCAGGTTAATAATTGAGAGCTGTCAATTAGACAACTATCAATTATTAATCCTATTGTATGAAAGAAAAATCAAACACACACACTTTAATAAAAAAGAAGTTTAATGAAATAATCACACAGTTTTTGACCATATTTTATTTTCCTGCTAAAACCATTTCCTGTAATAAAAATAAAATAATAAAGCAAAATTATTCTTACCAATCCGATGCACAGTCAGGTCCCACGGTGTAATCCTTCAGAAAGGGTTAATGTTTACTGCAGGGACCGCAGCTAATGCTGCAGCCTCACAGTAAACCCCAAATGAATGAGTTCCTCTCCTGGCTGACAGGAGAGGAAGTGGAAAGCTTAATTGATTGCTTTCCACTTTCACTTCAGGTCAGCCAGGGACACAATCAGTGACGTCAGAGGGAACTGGTTAACAAAAATAGGGGTTCCCTTTGAAAAAAAAATGGCGTGGGGTCCCCCCTATTTTTGTTAACCAGCCAGATGAAGCAGACCGCTGAGGCCTGGATTTTCAGGCTGTTAAGGAGCCAAGATCCATGGACCTTGCCAGCCTGATAATACCAGGCCACAGCAGTCTGCATATCTTGGCTGATTAACAAAAATAGGGGATCCCCTCGAAAAAAATTGGCGTGGGGTCCCCCTATTTTTGTTAACCAGCCAGATGAAGCAGACCGCTGAGGCCTGGTTTTTAGGCTGGTAAGGATCCAATATCCATGGACCTTGCAAGCCTGATAATACCAGGCCACAGCAGTCTGCTTAGCTTGGCTGGTTAACAAAAATAGGGGATTCCCTCGAAAAAAAAACGGCGTAGGGGTCCCCCTATTTTTGTTAACCAGCCAAGTAAAATGCAGACTGCTGCGGCCTGGTATTAAAAGACTGTCAAGGCCCATGGATTTTGGCCCTCAACAGCCTGATAATACCAGGCTACAGCAGCCCCACATTTGGCGCATCAAAAGATGTGCCAATTGTGGCACTTTACCCGGCTCTTCCCACTTGCCCTGTAGCGGTGGCAAGCGGGGTAATAAGGGGTTAATGTCACCGTTGATTGCACGGTGACAATAAGCCCGGTTAATAATGGAGAGGCGTCAATAAGACACCGATCCATTATTAATCCGAAAGTTATTAAATGCATAAAAAAAGACAAAGCAAGAAAAAAGTATTTTAATGAAATAAAAGAGACTGTCACGCTGTATAGCAGATATATATATATGTGATGTCAGTAATCTATATCAAAAGGGCAACATCCTATATAACATGCGCATAGATATATGATAACATAGAATTACCTGACAATGTCCAGTGGGTCAATACGGAATCCGTTATACACTGTCTCCGGCTAGAGGGTGACCGGGGTCTATGCTGACCCTAAACTGGGGTCCTAACTAATCCCTCTACCTGGAGGTACTGTTAAAGGTACAGAGGTCCAGGCCACCAGCGTAAACCCTGTCTCCTATCAATCCCTGCCAACTGTAATCTAGTCCTAAGAAGGACCCTGATTACCACCAAAGGGAATGAACAGGTAACGGTTAATGAACAGAAAGACATACAAGAAAGACAAGAAATAAAGTAAATAAAGTCTTACATACAACACTCACACACAGTAGGAACACCTAAGGTCTCAGAGATAAACTATAAGCTGTAAGAGTAAAAACAACTAAGGATCTCTTAGCTTAAGTATTCTCAGAACCGATCCAGTCTGCTAGACTACATGAATGCTTTCACCGGCATCTAACAAGCAGACTGGCAGGTATATGAAGGAATCTAATTAGAACATAATCAAAAGCAGCCGGGCGAGGCTGGACCTAGTCTTAGCAAAGAGCTAGGTAAAATTAACTCCCTCATTACCAAACACAAAGAAACAGCAACTCAGCTGTGAGAAGTCAGAGTGTGTAATCGCGACGATCCTCGTGGCGATACACCCATGACAGTACCCCCCCCTCTACGAGGGGACTCCGGACCCTCAGGGCCAGGTCTGCCCGGGTGAGTTGTGTGAAAGGTCCGAACCAATCGATCTGCGTTAACATCAGACGCAGGGTCCCACGTCCTCTCCTCAGGACCATACCCCCTCCAATGAACCAAGTACTGAAGGGATCGGCGACTGAGACGTGAGTCAATGATTTTCGACCCATGAAATTCCACGTTATCATTGACCACCACTGAAGGAGGAGGTAGAGGTGACGGTATGACTGGTGCCACATACTTTTTAAGTAATGACTTGTGAAACACATTATGAATTTTAAACGTAGGAGGGAGGTCCAGACGAAATGCCACCGGATTAATTATGGAACTGATCCTGTACGGCCCGATGAATCTGGGACCCAACCTCCAGGAGGAAACTTTAAGTTTTATATTCCTGGTAGACAACCAAACCAGATCGTTCACCTTCAGATCTAGACCAAAAACTCTCCCCCTATCAGCCATCCGTTTGTAACGGTTCCCCGTAACCTTCAGTCTTAACCGATCTGGAACTATCAGTCTCCCTGGAAGTCCCACAGGGGCGTCCCCCTGAGCCCCCAATACCTCCCCCTCAAGCTCAGAGCATACAGCTGACACTACAACTCCCTCCTGAGGAATAGGAACCGGATCATCCGTCTTCCCGGCCCCTGGGAAAGTACGAGATAAGGCATCAGGAAGCAACTTTATTGAGCCGTCATATGCGCGATGAGGAGGTAACTCTTTACACCCCTCCTCTGAGAACATCTCCCAAAGTCCTCCAGAAAAGGAGACAAAGTCCTAGGCACAACCGCACCGATGACCGTGCTCATGCAGTTATTCCTGCAAAATTCACCCCACTGGCTTATCTTTCTGGATTGCCAATCAATCACTGGGTTATGTTTAGCCAACCAAGGAAGTCCCAACACAATAGGAGTAGGTAGACCCTCCAACACATAACAAGACAATTGCTCTTTATGTATTGCCCCTACTCGAAGATCTATGTTATGAACAGCTTGTACCAAGCTACCTTGACCGAGAGGTCTAGAATCAATAGAGACTATAGGGACCGGTTTGGCCAATACACTCAGTTGCATACCATGCACCTGGGCAAACCGAGCGTCCACCAGATTAGCCCCGGACCCACTATCAAGAAAAACAGAAATCCTCTCAGTTCTAGTACCAATCACCACCTCCGCAGGCACGAGAAACTGAGAGGGATTTGGGGATGAAATACACACTCCCAGGTTAACTCCTTTGCTCAAAGAGGCCCGGGATGGACACCCCCCAACAAAATGTCCCTCTCTCCCGCAAAAGAAACACCTTCTAGTCTTGCGGCGTACCGCCGATTCCCTCCTACAAAAAGATGTCCCTCCCAACTGCATGGGTTCCTCAGAACAGACCAGGGGAACCTCAGTATAAGGGACTTTAGTAGTAGGTGGAGTCATCACGGGAGGCGGAGTTACCTCGCGTCTTCCCCGAATTCGTCTATCAATGCGAATAGCGAGGGCCATAGCAGCCTCCAGTGATGGAGGAGAATCATACTGAGCCAACACATCTTTTAATTTGTCAGACAACCCTTGACAAAACTGGCTCCTAAGAGCTGGGTCATTCCACTGAGTATCTGTTGCCCATCTACGGAACTCAGAAGAATATTCTTCCGCTGGACGATTTCCTTGCCGTATTTTACGTAACTTTGTTTCAGCAAGGGAAACTCGATCCGGATCATCATATACCAGACCCAGGGCAGTAAAAAATCGATCCACTGACTGGAGATCTGGGGAGCCTGGAGGAATAGAGAACGCCCAAGATTGAGGGTCCCTTGTAAGAGCGAGATAACAATTCCCACCCTCTGCTCTTCACTCCCAGATGACCGAGGCCGCAGCCGAAAGTACAATTTACATGCCTCCCGGAAAGTAAAAAATTTGTCCCGCCCACCAGTGAACCTGTCCGGGAGAGCAACCTTAGGTTCAGATCTGGTTTGCTCCGGGGGGGACAAAACCTTGGACTTAATGTCTGCAAACTCCATGGACAACCCCTGCAACTGCCGGGCCAGCTGGGCTACTGGATCCATGACAGCTGGGGAGAATCTTTAGTATGGGCCGGTGAAAATGTCACGCTGTATAGCAGATATATATATATGTGATGTCAGTAATCTATATCAAAAGGGCAACATCCTATATAACATGCGCATAGATATATGATAACATAGAATTACCTGACAATGTCCAGTGGGTCAATACGGAATCCGTTATACACTGTCTCCGGCTAGAGGGTGACCGGGGTCTATGCTGACCCTAAACTGGGGTCCTAACTAATCCCTCTACCTGGAGGTACTGTTAAAGGTACAGAGGTCCAGGCCACCAGCGTAAACCCTGTCTCCTATCAATCCCTGCCAACTGTAATCTAGTCCTAAGAAGGACCCTGATTACCACCAAAGGGAATGAACAGGTAACGGTTAATGAACAGAAAGACATACAAGAAAGACAAGAAATAAAGTAAATAAAGTCTTACATACAACACTCACACACAGTAGGAACACCTAAGGTCTCAGAGATAAACTATAAGCTGTAAGAGTAAAAACAACTAAGGATCTCTTAGCTTAAGTATTCTCAGAACCGATCCAGTCTTCTAGACTACATGAATGCTTTCACCGGCATCTAACAAGCAGACTGGCAGGTATATGAAGGAATCTAATTAGAACATAATCAAAAGCAGCCGGGCGAGGCTGGACCTAGTCTTAGCAAAGAGCTAGGTAAAATTAACTCCCTCATTACCAAACACAAAGAAACAGCAACTCAGCTGTGAGAAGTCAGAGTGTGTAATCGCTACGATCCTCGTGGCGATACACCCATGACAGAGACAACACAGTTTTCATTTCTTTTATTGTACTCTCATTCCTGCGACGCCATCGATCTTCTGTAAAAAAAGAAAAAAAACAAACCAACAGTATACCACCTGTCCACGCAGTCCATAGTAACGACAGTCCCACGACGATCCAGCTCTGCTACATCGCAATGACAGGCAGAGCCTGTCATCGCGACGCAGCACAGCTGATTACCTGGTTCCCCGGCGGTGACGTCATCGGACTGACTGCTTTACGGCCGGGATTACCCAGCAGTCACTGCAGTTTTTGCGAGAAACTGCATGTGACCGCCGGGGAGAAGAGGATGGCGGCCATGAAGCAGTCCGGGATGTGACCGCGGAGATCTTCTGCCAGGTAAGTGCCGCTGACTCCTGACAGACCCGACCGACGGACACTGACAGTGACAGACCCGACCGACGAACACTGACAGTGACAGTGACAAATCCGATTCCGGTATCCGATATGACGAAAATATCGAAACTAATTATCGAAAGGCCGATAGAGCTAATATCGGCCGATAGCCGATATTTGCATTATCGTATCGCTCAACACTATGTGGGGGTGCTTTGCTGGTGACACTGTTGGGGACTTATTCAAAATTGAAGGCATAGTGAACCAGAATGGCCACCACAGCATCTTGCAGCAGCATGCTATTCCATCCAGTTTGCGTTTAGTTGGACCATCATTTATTTTTCAACAGGACAATAAACCCAAACACACCTCCAGGCTGTGTAAGGGCTATTTGACCAAGAAGGAGAGTGATGGGGTGCTACGCCAGATGACCTGGCCTCCACAGTCACCAGACCTGAACCCAATCAAGATGGTTTGGGGTGAGCTGGACCGCTCACCGCTCCAATTTTGAATAAATCCCCAACAGTGTCACCGGCAAAGCACCCCCACACCATCACAACATCTCCTCCATGCTTCACGGTGGGAACCAGGCATGTAGAGTCCATCCATTCACCTTTTCTGCGTGCAAAGCAGTAATCAAAGCAAAAGGTGGCTACTTTGAAGAACCTAGAATATAAGACATATTTTCAGTTGTTTCACACTTTTTTGTAAAGTGTAATGTATAATTCCACATGTGTTAATTCATAGTTTTGATGCCTTCAGTGTGATTCTACAATTTTCATAGTCATGAAAATACAGAAAAATCATTGAATGAGATGGTATGTCCAAACTTTTGGTCTGTACTGTATATATATAGTCCAAACAAGACACACCTTAATTATTGCACATATGCCCAGATAGAAAGCGACATTACACTGAAATTCATATTATCTTATGTGCAAAATGCATAATTGCATATCCCTATCTTAATAATGTCGCACAGCCTGTGATTTTATATATAGAGCGATAACCTATATACATAGAAATAGAACATCTCTGCCAGTTGAGCAATCACTATATTGCACATGGTTCTCATTTGGGATGTATATCCAGATAGTTACTTCAGTCTGTGGTCAAATCTCTCATATATATCCCACTTGCTATCCGCTATGGTATAAATTCATTTAATTAAAGTGCAACATGCGCATCTGAGCATGCCTGCATAACCTATGGCTATGCCACAAACATATGAAATAATCACATATAGTGGTCATATACTCACTATTCTAGTACAGAGTGCACAGTCAGCGGTGCAGGATCCGGGAGTGCGTGCCCGCCCCAATGCACGTTTCGGTCCAGCCTTCATCAGGGGGCACGCTCCATCCCTGTCTCCTGGGCTTTTTATATGTGTGCAGATCCATTGCTGTCCTCTACCTAATGTTCCCCCACCCCCCGGAAGTGATGTCACCGCCAGAAGTGACACGCGCATCTCCACAGCAATGGCAACGCCACCAGGTGCCGGCGTCATGTAGCACAGCGCATGCGCTCTGCCACATAGAGACGCCGACAACCAGGAGGAATCACAGGGGCCGAGCAGGCGCGCGCATACAGCGGTGATCATCCCTTCCTGCCTCCTTCCTTGATTTATGATATATTAATCTACCGCATAAACTAGGCCCTCCACTATCAGTCACATTTAAATATTATAATGACTCTAATTAGCCCAGCAGAGCAATATGACATAAGTGGCTTAAATAAACAGAAAAAATAGAAATAATAATAATAATAATAAAAAATTAGAAAATAAAGAAAATAAGAGGAAAAAACGGAGGGGTAAGAATAAGTTGGAAGGGAGGGGGATGTGATGGGAAAAAGAAAGTAAAGGAAAAGAGAAGGATGTTTAGACATTATAATCGCAATATACATAAGGAATATACAATTATATGTAAAAGTAAAACACTAACAACAACCCCCATGTGCCATTATTATCACATGTAAGAAAAATCCATATCAGTCACTAAGTAGTGTTTTCAACAATTCTTCACATTGGGTTGATGTCTTCATGTTTCACATCAGTAACTTCTCCAGGGATATCGATCTCATATTTCAATTTCCTCAGATGAACCAAATACATGCGTATACTACACACTTTCTCTGCACACGAAACAGGGGTGGTGAAAAACAAATACAAAATCATTAAAATCCAATTAAAAATAATAAAAACAAGACAACATTAACAAAGCTGAACGTCAATAATCAAACCAGACAAGTGATCAGATGAAGGGAGCGTAGGTTATATTTTCATTCAGGCCAGCTGGATGTAAGGTACCCAAGGTCCAGATCCATCTGGACTCCATCTGAGCTAATTTTTTCGGAATATCTCCTTTACGTATTCCTACATCCACCATATCTATCCCTCTCACCTTAAGTAGATTACTGTCACAGTTATGATACTGTTTAAAATGATGCGGGATAGTTTTGAGTGTAGATGCATCCTCCTGGGTCGCTGCTGCAATAATACCCAAAACGTGCTCCCTCATGCATACCTTCAATTGGCGTGTTGTCAAGCCAACATATATTTTCTCGCATGGGCAGGTAGCGTGATAGATAACATTATTACTGGAGCACGTAATGTGCTTTCTGATGTCATACGTCCGGGCAGCATCTGCTCCACTAAACATATCACATTGAACCACATTCGGGCAAGCTACACAGCGACCACAGGGGACACATCCACGACTCATTGTCATGTTATCCAAAAAAGTTTTAGGTGAATTATCCACGTAGTGGCTACGAACCAATATATCACGGAGTAAGGACGTGGCACATCAACGACAGCTGATCTGACAGGAAGAGGTCTCTCTCCCACAGCCCCAGGAACAAATTTGCATATGCGGGCGCAAAAGACATCCCAATAGCAGTCCCCTGGAGCTGCAGGGAAAAAGACCCCTTGAAAACAAAAAAGTTATGTGTTAGTGCGAATTCCAATAAAGTAAGGATCAATTTTTTGTTGCCCACAGGGAGAGATGATGTCTCCAAGAAGAATTCAACAGCTTTTAATCCATCTTTATGCCTGATGCTTGTGTACAGCGACTCCACGTCAGCTGTCATCAGCATCACATCCTTCTCCAATTGTAAGCCATCTACCTTTCGGAGAAGCTCCCCCGTATCCTTTAAGTAGGAAGGCAACACTTCCTCCAGGGGCTGTAGTTTAGAATCTATCCATTGATTTATTTTCTCAAGGTAATTACCTTTTCCAGACATAATTGGTCGTCCCGGGGGAGACTGCGCGCTCTTGTGAATTTTAGGTAGGATATAAAATGTGGCGATCGTAGGTGCAGTCACCACCAACGCTTCCGCCAATTCCTTAGTAATAACTCCATCAGTTTTAGCTCTATTAATGATGGTCATAAGTTGGATTTGATAGGCGGACAAGGGGTTAAATGTCAGTTTTTTATAGTTTTTATAGCATATTTGATTATTCAATTGTCTATATGCCTCTTTCTCATAATCCTTTTTCGGCCAAATGACAATATTACCCCCCTTGTCCGCTGGTTTGATTACTGCTAATGTTTGTTGCATGGCCATAGGTTATGCAGGCATGCTCAGATGCGCATGTTGCGCTTTAATTAAATGAATTTATACTATAGTGGATAGCAAGTGGGATATATATGAGAGATTTGACCACAGACTGAAGTAACTATCTGGATATACATCCCAAATGGGAACCATGTGCAATATAGTGATTGCTCAACTGGCAGAGATGTTCTATTTCTATGCACATACAGTACAGACCAAAAGTTTGGACACACCTTCTCATTCAAAGATTTTTCTGTATTTTCATGACTATGAAAATTGTAGAATCACACTGAAGGCATCAAAACTATGAATTAACACATGTGGAATTATACATTACCCTTTACAAAAAAGTGTGAAACAACTGAAAATATGTCTTATATTCTAGGTTCTTCAAAGTAGCCACCTTTTGCTTTGATTAATGCTTTGCACGCAGAAAATGTGAACGGATGGACTCTACATGCCTAGTTCCCACCGTGAAGCATGGAGGAGATGTTGTGATGGTGTGGGGGTGCTTTGCTGGTGACACTGTTGGGGATTTATTCAAAATTGAAGCGGTGAGTGGTCCAGCTCACCCCAAACCATCTCGATTGGGTTCAGGTCTGGTGACTGTGGAGGCCAGGTCATCTGGCATAGCACCCCAACATTCTCCTTCTTGGTCAAATAGCCCTTACACAGTTTGGAGGTGTGTTTGGAGTCATTGTCCTGTTGAAAAATAAATGATGGTCCAACTAAACGCAAACCGGATGGAATAGCATGCCGCTGCAAGATGCTGTGGTAGCCATGCTGGTTCAGTATGCCTTCAATTTTGAATAAATCCCCAACAGTCTCACCAGCAAAGCACCCCCACACCATCACACCACCTCCTCCATGCTTCACGGTGGGAACCAGGCATGTAGAGTCCATCCGTTCACCTTTTCTGCGTGCAGAGCAGTAATCAAAGCAAAAGGTGGCTACTTTGAAGAACCTAGAATATAAGACATATTTTCAGTTGTTTCACACTTTTTTGTAAAGTGTAATGTATAATTCCGCATGTGTTACTTCATAGTTTTGATACCTTCAGTGTGATTCTACAATTTTCATAGCCATGAAAATACAGAAAAATCTTTAAATGAGAAGGTGTGTCCAAACTTTTGGTCTGTACGGTAGGTTATCGCTCTGTATATAAAACCACAGGCTGTGCGACATTATTAAGATAGGGATATGCAATTATGCATTGTGCACATAAGATAATATGAATTTCAGTGTAATGTCGCTTTCTATCTGGGCATATGTGCAATAATTAAGGTGTGTCTTGTTTGGACTATATATTATTATTATTATTGTTAAATAGTGTCTTATTCTTTTTGGCGGTGCAGTTTGTGGGGATTGCTGTTCCTTTCACAACAGCATTTTTATGGTTGTAAATAATACTATACACACGTGTGTCAATCGCATTATCTGATATGTTTAATAAAGACTTTTTGTAAATTTTGAAAATAATTGGACTAGTACAATTTTTTTTCCTTTTGGACTGGTTGCTTATGATATTTTGATGTGTCCCTTTTGACTGAGTCACCACAGGGGTGTAGACGAGTGGAGTCTGCTATAGATCCCAGAACATGTTGTTAGTTATATGTGTTGTTGACTATACTATGCTGATCGGGAACGTAGATTGTGAGCCCCATTGGGACATAACAATAATGTCTGCAAAGTGCTGTGGAATTAATGGTTGTCATTTTCACACATTATGACAGATTATTCAGGATGAACATCTCGTACCAATGTTGTCTATTGCATGTAATCAGAAGTGTCCTTCTCAACAACTTTACTTCTGATGTTTTATGAGTTTGTTATCATAATTGTGAAGAACTTGGGTGTTCTGTTATTTAGCCTCTTACACAGTCTGATGAAGCAAACTCTTGTAATTAATGATAAGACCCCTTATTCTGTATGACTAAAAACACCCAAAGATCAAAGTTCATTTCCTAAATTGGAAATAGAACATTTAGTTACTTATTGCTTGCTTAGATACTTTTATCATTGAAGGAGCACGTGCTGCAGGATACACCGTTCACTATCCACCAAATATTGAAAATGCCTCCGATAAAAGTGAAAAAAAGATATTAGTAAATTTTTTAAAATATAAAATGCAATATTATTCCACTAACAATAGAAAGCTCTCTAGTATTATTTGCCTATACTATAGAAAAGGATAGATAGAGGATGTCGACTGAGGAGAGCTACCTATAAGATACAAGGTACTGTCCCTTTACTCGATATAATCTAATAATAACTAAAGAAAGGGAGAAAGCTAACTAGCCAGACTGTAACAAGTGAGGAAGAGTAATGATGTAATGGGGACTAAATATTATCATGTCAGATTATTATTGCCTTGTCATCCTGCATTTATAACATAATAATAACAACTATTACCATATAACAGAACTGCTAGATAATACAAGATGACTCCTCACGTTTCTCATTTTTTATGTTTTATGTGTCCTGAGTTGCTATGTGTCCCCATGGCAATATCTCCTGCTTTTCTGCTAATTTAGTGTTATCATAGGGACCCTGGTCCTGATACTAAACAATCAGATATTTTGTTTTCTAACCAGTGATAGAAAAATGAAAGCTGCTTCTTTGAGGCCCAGCTTCCCTTTAATAAAACAATATTTACCATTGGACCAGAAAAGACAAATGCATAATTTTTGATATAGAAGTGCTTCTCACTAAATTGGAATATCATCAAGAAGTTAATTTATTTCAGTTCTTCAATAGAAAAAGTGAAACTCATATATTATATAGAGTCATTACAAACAAAGTGATCTATTTCAAGTGTTTATATTTGTTAATGTTGATGATTATGGCTTACAGCCAATGAAAATCCAAATGTCATTATCTCAGTAAATTAGAATAATTAACAAAAAACACCTGCAAAGGCTTCCTAAGTGTTTAAAAAGGTCCCTTAGTCTGTTACAGTAGGCTCCACAATCATGGGGATTACTGCTGACTTGACAGATGTCCAGAAGGCAGTCATTGACACACTCCACAAGGAGGGTAAGCCAT
Source organism: Oophaga sylvatica (assembly GCA_033576555.1). Lineage (NCBI taxonomy): Eukaryota > Metazoa > Chordata > Amphibia > Anura > Dendrobatidae > Oophaga > Oophaga sylvatica. Next base: position 75,533,757 of record JARQOD010000006.1, on the reverse strand, counting down.
AAAGGTCATTGCTAAAGAAGCTGGCTGTTCACAGAGCACTGTATCCAAGCATATTAATGGAAAGTTGAGTGGAAGGAAAAAGTGTGGTAGAAAAAGCAAATGGGATAACTGCAGCATTGAAAGGATTGTTAAGAAAAGGACATTCAAAAAGTAGTCCACTGTTACTTGTCCAACCAAGAGAATCAGTTCATGTGCACGCTTGATGTTGTCATCAGTCTAGGACAGGCGTTTGTCTCCTTCTTTTGCCTAACACTTGGATGATCTTCCTAGAACTTCTCTCTTGAATGGTTTAGTTACAGTAAAATATATCCCTAAGGTTTCGTGCCCATGATCAGGAATAGCAGCGTTTTGGAAGGAACGTATTTTTCTGTGTTCAAGACACTGTGTTCCAATTACCACACTTCTTTTTTAGTACATATTGATTTGCCGCATATAATGACATTCTATTGGTCAAAATACACAGTCCTAGTCTCCGCTACAGAAATTGACATGCTGTCGCCCATAAACCGGCACCGCAGGTGAGTTTATGCAGCGTTAAACAAAAGACCAGTGGGCATGGAATTTCTATAAATCCCATCCACTGTGCTTGTAATGTAGAATGCAACCTTTTGGACGCAGCGTAAATGCTACTATTCCTGATCGTGGGCACGTACCCTTACTAATATACTGCCTGCAGCTGTCCGGTGTTGGAGTGCCTTTGTAAGCTAGTCTCATGTAAGGTTTAAATTAGGATAGAAATCAGATCGTATTCTACATGCAAAAAAGCATACAATTATATTTTCAACACTTCAAAATATGCCCAATATTAAGAGCCTGTGATGAAATGAGTCATCATACATAATAAGTTATTTGACAACTTTGGCACTGACTCAATATCTAAAACATTTATGTCTTATGATTTGTACAAATTTTAGGCTGAGAGCTGTCAATGGGTTAATAATGCGCCTCAGGCAGATAGGAAAAAGTGAGCCAGTGGGAGTAATGCATCTCAGAAATACCAGGCATTAAAGATTGATGCATTGTTACTTGCCATTCACTCCTTTTCAAATATGGAAGTGTGCTATGGTTCATATTAAAGTCACGATTATTTTATTTTGACATATGTATTATGCAGAAAAATCTACACATAATGTGCAATGCACAAAAGGATAAAGACTGAATAGGAATAATGATACCCTTAAAAATAAATAATAATCTGAAGGTGTATGGCGTTGTAGATTATGCTGAATTCATACTCTACTGCTTTTCACAATTTTGCCTAAAAGTTAAAAAAACTCCATTACCATTGATAAATATACCTACCATCTTTGATTTTTTTTATTCTCCATGATTGGCTATGCTAAGATTAAAAAAGCACAAAAAACGGTTGTCACCTTTAGAAAAAAGCCACATAAATCCTTGTTGAAAATCAAGACTTTAATTTCTAGATTGTTGAGAACTGGTGGAACATTAGTGGATCATTGAGAAATCAGTGGAATTTTGAGACTGCAACTGGTCTAGCGCTGAGTAAAGTGAGATGTGTATTTTATTAATAACACGGATTAACAGGATTAGTTGTAGAAATTGCTCACAAAAAAACTAATACCAGTAAAAATAATACTTTATTGGATTATTTAAAAAACAATGAAAAACAAAAAGCTAAGGCTGGTTTCACATTGGCATTTTTTAGCGCGTGCTGATCCGATCGCATGCGCCATGCGCCCCTATCTTTAACAGGAGGGATGCATGGTTTAGCGTTAGCATGCGATCTTCAGCGTTTTTGTGCGCTTGCGTTTTTTTGTCGTGAGCGACTTGGCGCGCCCGACGCAACATGTTCCATTTTTTGGGTCCGCCCAAACTCGTTAAAAAAGGCGCATGCGCTTGCATCGCGCAATGAAAGCGCCCAAACAACACATTACAGTCTATGTGATCGCAGACGTGCGCTGGGTGAGGCGCAGGTCAGCGTTCTACAAACACATGCGTTGTTAGAGATAACACATGTCTAGACACTGGTTTAAACCACCTACTAAATAAAGAAACATTGTATGGGGGTAGTTTATATAAGATAAGGTGTTGGCACTTCAGTCCACTACTCTACAGCCTGAAACAGATGAAGACAGAGCCAGACAGAAACAGAGCAAGGCAACAGCAAGACAGCATCAGGAATTGTATTGTACTGCCTGGAAACTTGGATAATGTGAGTATAAAACCTAATGTCTTTCTTTCCTTTTTTCTCAATTTCTTATGTACTAATGTCTCTTTTTTTTATTGCAGCATGTCTTCAGGAGAAGAATACGTGCCGGCCCCTGGTGAACTGGCCCAAGCAGCGGGTAAAGTGAATACCTTCCTTCCATACTGATTGGTAAGTAATCGCTGTTGCATGGACACATGTTGCAATTTTTTCTTTTTCTTTTTCAGTCCACATCGTCCACAGCAGCGGAGGAAGAGCGGGAGCAGCCAGTCCGAGTGCAGGCGGGGAGGCGGCCTGTAAGTATAGATTGACTGTTTTTTTTTTGTTTTGCCCATGACTTTTTTCTTGCCTGTTTTTCCTATTCAATCTTGCTTATTCTCAATCTTTCTTCTCTCTTGTTTTCCATCTTTTTCATCTACAAATGTTGACAAGATTAATGTTTTGCTTTCTTTTCTAGGCTCCACAATGAGATGAGGAACTCACCCTGGATAATGACGTCTTAATCCAGTTGGTCCATGAGCGAGTCCCGTTGTGGGACAGCCGTCATCCAATGCACTGTGACAACGTGGTGATCCGGCGGCTCTGGAATGAGTTGGCCGCAGCGCTGATGGATGGCTGGGACAATGCCTCTCCCCGGGTTCGCAAGGATTTTAGTAAGTATTTATCTGTGTGATGCTGCAGTCACCTTGGCCGGGATCACACAACTGTGTGGGATGCTAGTAACTCCTATGAGTTTCTAGCATCCCACACAGTTGTGTGATCCCGGCCTACAGTGCATTTTTTTTTTCCACAGTGAACAAGGTCCGAACCCGTTGGCACTCAATGAAGGACCGCTTCAACAGGGACCTGAGGCTGGAGAACCGGGTTGCCAGTGGTGCTGCGGCAAAGACCACAAGAAAGTATCGCTATTATCGGGCTTTGACTTTCTTAAGACCGGTCCTTGCCACCAGAGCGTAAGTATTTTGTTGTTGTATAGTGTTGAATCTGTGTTTTTCTATTCCACAGGACTTGGCATTTGTAAATGCATGATAGTAATGTTTTTTTTTTTTTTTCACAGCACCTGGAGCAGCACCCTGCAACCTGGTCCTGAAGCGGTCCTTCAGAGAGCTGCCTCAGACTCGTCCCAGCCATCCACCAGCCAAGAAGCACCTTACAGGCAGGTAACAGTCAGCTAGGGATCAGGAAGCTGGTCCATCAGGTCTTCCCCTGTCACAGGTCTCTGCCACAGGTTATGCGGGTACTTCCCGCCCGCAGCAGAAGGCCTCTGACAGGAATCTCATGCCCGAGTTTTTGCATTTGAGCTCGGTTTTTCAAGATAACCAGAAGGCGTTGAGCGACAGAGTGGATAGCGGTTTGGCACTAGTGGCCCAATGCATCCATTCTGTCGAGCGACGCCTTGACTGTCTTGAGGCCGAGCTCAAAAGACCAGCGCACCATTTTTTCCAACAAATTGAACGGGGCATGGCGGAATACCTTACTCCTGATCTCCTGCTGACTGTGATGCATGCCTGCAACAATGCTTACACGCAGGCTATGCAGCAGAGTTGGTATGTGCAGCAGCAGCAGCCAGTGGTGCCTTTCCCAACCGTTCCACCACTGACTCGCTTCACCGCACTACCGACTTCTGCTGCATACCACTGCACGGCCACCAGCATTCCAAGCCATGCTGGACCACACTACACCACACACAGCCACAGTGTAGCTGGACACTCCCCCGCCACCATGATGCCAAGCGCTGCTCCTGTTTGGAGTTCCACCACCCCGGCTTGGCCCTCCACCCCTGCTTGGACCGCCACCACAGAGCAGCAGCTGGGGGGACCCTCATTCCATCTTCTGGGCCTCGGACCCTGGCAGGAGGTCCAGCAGCCCACGGAGGTCCCCAAGCCACACCAGGTCTCCAAGCACCAGGAGGTCCCCAAGCCACAGGAGGTCCCCAAGCCACAATAGGTCTCCAAGCCACACGAAGTCTCCAATCCACACGAGGTCTCCAAGCCACACAAGGTCTCCAAGCCACACGAGGTCCCCAAACCACAGGAGGTCCCCAAGCCACAGCAGGTCTTCACTCACCAGTAGGTCCCCAAGCCACATCAGGTCCCCAAGCAGCAGGGCCTCAAGCAGCAGGATTGCCATTACCAGGTCCCCAAGCACCAGGACCACAAAGAAGAAAACAAAGATGGGATGAAAAGGACAGAAAAAGAGTTTTGTCATCCCAGTCCCTCCCACCCCCCTCACCTCCCACTGTGTTTTTTCCGCTGCCTTCCCCCACCACTTTCGTCACCCCTTCCCCTCGAACCCCTTCGTCTCCCTCCCAAAGTCAATCCTCATCGCTCCACATCCCCAAGTTACCTCCTTCTTCACCCAAACGATCCTCTATTCAGTCTACTAATATTTCTAGACTGAAGAGACTGGTGTTGAAAATACACATCATTTGTGATTTTGCCACCACATAGCTCCAGTACTGACACATGCTTCTTGTGTCAGTCCTGGAGCTATGTGGTGGCAAAATCACAAATATATGACTTGTATTTTCAACACCAGTCTCTTCAGTCTAGAAATATTAATATACCGAATAGAGGATGTTGCTGAGTGCAAGGCATATCTATTATCACCTTGCCAGGTCTCATAAAGAGTGATTTGAGGATGGTGTGTTTTGCCCATCTACATTTCACTCTTTGTGACACAAGCCAGGGGATTGTAGATATACCTTGTAATTAACCACGTCCTCTATTCAGTGTGTGTTGAATAAACTGAAGAGATGATGGCGAAAATACAATCCCCTGGCCTAGTATCATAACTATTTATAACACCTGGCCAGGTGACTATACCTATGAGTTGTCATCTGCAGCGTCACTTCAGTCTGCATCATCTATTGCACGCAGACTGGAGAGATGCTGCTGGTTACTCATATGTTACTCAGCATGACACCAGGCCAGGGGCTTGTAGAAGTTGTATAAACTTTATCATCTCTCCAGTGTGCGTGCATACTGAAGCCACAGTGGAGATACTACAAATAATATTTATACTAATATGGTCAGGTGTCATAAAGAGAGAAGGATGCTATTGCATCCAAAAATCACTTTTTGTAACATCAGACCAGGTGTATATTATTTGTGGTATGTCCACCGTCGCTGCATATATCTCCAGCGGCGCTGCAATATGTTTTAACCTAGACTGGAGAGATGATGAAGGTCATACAACTTTTATCTGTTGACTCACCTGGTAGGAGTCCTAATAAAGTCACGATGCAGAAAACACAGCATCCTGACTTCACTAGGACACCTGGGCAGATGATTATTGTATTGGAGTGTAGAAAAACAGAGTGCACTCAGTACAGGTATCAAAACCGTTTTTTTATTGACAACAACACAAGAAATGAATTTTACACCATTTGATCTTGCCATTCCACACGTCCCACATCAGATAGAAAGTAGGCCGCAAATTGGTCCCTCATTTGGCTTACTTCAACAGATGACCTGAGAGGGTGCTGAGTGAATTCAGGCAATGGGTTGACAGGTGGTTCATCTATTTCAAAGTTGGGTGGTCTTTAGCCATCACAAAATTTTGAAGAACCACACAGGCTTTCACCACTTTATCCACAGTTTCTAGTTTAAGATTGATGGCTGTGCCTAGAATGCGCCATCTGGACACAAGAATCCCAAAGGCACACTCGACAGTTCTTCGGGCCCTGGTCAGTCTGTAATTAATTTTTTTTTGCTGTGGCCCAAGTCACGGCGGGAGTAGGGTTTCAACAGGTTTGTGTACATTTGAAAGGCCTCATGACCAACCATTACAAATGGCAGTGGCGGACCTTCGGTGTGGGGAAGAGGCCGTGGCAGGGGGAAATTAAAATGGTTGCCATACAACCTACGGCCCATGTCCGAGTTCTTAAAGGTTTGTGAGTCATTGCCCCCGCCAAATGCCCCAATGTCCACTGCAATAAACCTGCAGTCTGCATCCGCAATGGCCATGAGTACTGTAGAAAAGTACTTCTTATAATTAAAGTACTCAGAGCCACTTCTTGGGGGTTTTGTTATCCGGATGTGTTTCCCATCCACCGCTCCCAAACAGATGGGGAAATTGTAGACTGTAAAGAATTTTTCTGCAATATCCATCCACTTTTCCTCGGTGGGCAGGGGCATAAATTCAGGACATAGAACATTCCACAAAGCCCGGCTGGTATCCGCAACTATTCCTGACAAGGTGGAGATTCCAAGCCGGTACTGAAAGTGGAGTGAAGAGAGGGTCTCGCCAGAAGCCAGGAAGCTGCAAAAAAGATGAAAAAAAAATAGTGATTGTCCAGACTTTGGCAAAACACTGCCCTGAAAAAAATTACTGTTAATTGCAGAACTAGAATTCAGCCGTATTTTACTAAATGGCAGAACAAAAACAATACACTCATTTGTTTAATATTACGTACCGTAATGTGACGAGGAGCCGTTCCTCAGGAGGAATCGCACGACGGAGCTATGTGTCCTGTCTCCGGATGGCTCCTTCAACACGAGAAAGCAAATCCCTAAAACTTTCTTGGGACATTCGTGTATAGTCCGAAAATTTAGCCAGGTTTGCCTGGAGCTCGCTGAAGAGGGTGTGGTATGCTCCACGGCTCTCCTGGACTTCAATAATCGGATGTCTCCAAAAACGCTGCCGCTGCTGTCTTCGCTCTCTCTCTCCCTTTGTTGCTGGCAAGCAAAAGCCTGAAACAGCGCGATGTCCAGATCCAAGTTTATGCGAAAACTCTCCCAACGCAGATCCATGGTGACACAGGGAACACCAGCAAAATCTGAAGAATTCAGCTGAACAGGGTCTATTTAAAGAAATCCCATGACACTCCCCCACTTGTGTCTCATTGGTGGGGTCTGTTTCAAGGATTTTCCTCTTGTGCAATGTGTGACTCATGCGTCTAAAAAACGCAAACACATGCAAAACGCTATATAAACGCATGTAAACGCTACATTTTTTAGTCGTTATGCGTGCTTTGATGCGTTAAAAAAACCATGCGCTTGAATGCGCTTATTTGCATTTTTGCACACGTTTTCGGTAGCGCGGAAGCGCTGCGCTAAAAGATGCAAATGTGAAATTAGCCTAATAAAGCACCATCTGATTAAAAAAAGGGGGTACTGGGTAAGCCTGGTTGACCCTAGTAGCCCCTGCTGCTGGACCCCTGCCTTTCAGCGGAGGTTGGCAGCCTAAATTAGATGCAAATGGCGCCCCCACTCCATGGCGGCTCACCCTAATGTCCCTAGAAATCCCTGCTCAAAAAAAATCACAGACACCAACAAGTTATAGACACCAAAAACCATACCAAATTGGACAAATAATTGCCTAAATCATCCAAGCACCTACTTGTAGTTATAACAGATGTAATGCCAACTGAGCAGTCCAAAAGAGTACAAAAAACATTTGTTCAGTAACATTGAGATTTGAAGATCTACTGTTAGCCAAATGTCTCCTAAATTAGCATTTCCGGTGACTACCTCTTGAAGCTCATGAAGAGAATGCCAAGAGTGTGCAAAGCAGTCATCCAAGCAAAAGGTGGCTACTTTGAAGAACCTAGAATATAAGACATATTTTCAGATGTTTCACACTTTTTGTTAAGTATATAATTCCACATGTGTTAATTTATAGTTTTGATGCCTTCAGTGTGAATGTACAATTTTCATAGTCATGAAAATACAGAAAAATCTTTAAATGAGAAGGTGTGTCCAAACTTTTGGTCTGTACTGTATGTCACACATTTTAAACTCAAATTACCTTTGCGTCGCTGTCTGTAAAAACACAGCATATCTAACTGCAGTAATATTGGTCTGTTCACCTGATAATTTTAAGCAGTTACTGTACGATTTAGATTCTGTGATGGCTTAAAGTGAAAGAAAGACTTTTTTGAGATGCGGTAAGTGTTCGTAAGATGGAATAATGTGGCATTCTTTAAAAGATTGGTTTGTGAAAAATAGGAACTGAAAAACAGAAGATCACTTTGTGTATGTATAAATGAGAAATGTATAGATAATTCTTACAAAACATCACTACAGAATAGTCAGTTTTGTCTCAATTATTAAAATGTACTCGCAAACAATTGTGCATATATATGTAGCAGACTGGGGGGATCAGCCATGCCAAAATATTTGAATGAAAGGGAACCTGATATTATTGAAGCTTGACTGCGTGATTGTAGCCAACTTTGTCTTTCACTTAAATGCTCTGTTGTTTCAGAGAAAACAGTTCCAGTTGATTGCCAGGTCTCTCCCAATGTACAGTCATGGGGTAAAACTGTCAAAGTCAACTGAAGCGGGACAGGAAAAAGCTGGCAGGGGTAGCCGGGGACTACACCAGACTAGTCAGGTCTCTCCAGACTTTCAAAATATCTTTACTCTGAAACACTGCAGCGTTTCAGAGTTAGGCCAGAGACACACACACTAGTGTATCACATTGGATGTGAGAGAATCGGGATGCGATATGCTAATGAGACTCGGCTCCTGCTCTGCTGCGAACATGAGCTAAATGTCAATGCTCTGTGCTCCTATCCTCTCACATGAGAGAATCACAGCACAGCTGTGCAGGAGAAGGAGAAATTGATTCCTTCATCTCCTCTGCTGTCGTTGTTGGTGGGAATCACATTGCACTCGGGTAATATCTGAGTATCATATATCATACTAAAGGTACTGTCACACTAAACGAGATCGGTAACGAGATCGCTAATGCGTCACTGATTTTATGACGCAGTAGCGATCTCGCTAGTGACGCAGCTGTGTGTGACATGTAGCGGCGATGTGGCCCATGCTGTGATGTCACTGATCGCTCATGAACGTTCTGAGCTGTTTTTTGGTCATTGGTGTCCCGCTGGTGAGCCTGAATCGCTGAGTGTGACACCCTTTATGAACGACTTCACCAGCGTCGCAGGCGGGACTAGGTTTTCCTAACGACCGCAGAGGTCGTTATACAGATCGCTGATGAGTTGTGTTTGGAATCACAGATCGCTGATGAGTTGTGTTTGGAATCTAACTAGCGATCACATAGCGATCGCACCAGGTCGTGTCGTTGTCGTGATCGCTGGTGCAATCGCTAAGTGTGACAGTGCCTTTATATGGGTATGTGTGATCCAATTCACGGATGCAATCGAATTGGCATGAGAAAATAATTGCAGATGTGAGCTTCCCCATAGGTTAACATTTGGCCAAGTGCAATCTGACATTTTATCGGCTTGCACTCGTCCAATTACATCACAAATGGGAGTGAGCCCTAAGACACCTTGTTGCAATCATACAGCAATCTGATTCATGGTGGCCTCGGTTCAGGTAGCATTAATCTAGTGACAGATTCCCTTTAAAGATTTTTTTATTTGAATTTAAATTACTTTTAATAACTATTATATGTAACATCCAGGTCAGTGCCTGTAACCTGTTTCCACTTTGGTCACATTTGTTGCAGGCGATGCTGGGTGGGGTCACAGCAGTCCTGTTTAATTCCTGGGACTGTTGGAGCTGCTCTGTCAGTGAGCTATGGGTTTAATTGCTGGATCCTTTCTGTGAGCCCTAGGATGAGCTGTCATTTATTTAAACGCCTGCATCTCTGACTCTTACTGCCAGTTAAAGTTTCTCTTCTCTGGCTCTGTCTTATGCTATCTGCTCTTGCTTACTTATAGAATTCTTGTTATCTGACCATTCTTTATCTTTTGATTTTGTGCCTTGACTGCCCTCCTGATACTGACCCAGAAATTTTAAGTGTATGTGTCCACGGGGCATAATCCCTGCCCTTTGGACTCAGCGGAAACCTCGCTCCGCCCAAAGCGCCGCCCCCCTTTGTACGCACGGTAATACCGCATGTGTTCAATTACCGCATGTGTTCTTTGAACACATGCGGAATCACCGCATCGTATCCATAGACAGGGTAATTTATCTTGCAGAGACGGAGCGTCTCCTCAAGATAAATAGACATGCTGCGGTCTATAAAGACGCGCCTTATGTCCGGATGCGCAGGGCCGCCGGATGCTTCCCTGCACGCATAGTGAAGACGAGATTTCATAAAATCCCCTCCACTATGCTGTAACATCTGGACGCTGCGGATTGAACGCAGCATCCAATCCGCAGTTATTCCTGATGGTTTACTGAACGTGGAAACATAGCCTAACTTCTCTTGCCTTTGGCTTGCTCCTCCGGCCTGCCCTTCCATGGAAGCAATCCAGGTGACCCTGTTGTGAGGCCGGGATCACACTTGCGAGAAAGTCGCACAATTCTGGTGCGAGTTTCTCGCATCAACACCCGGCATTGCCGCCGTCACTCAGACCGGAGCGTGCGGCTGCATAGAAGTACATGCAGCCGCATGCTCTGGTCCGAGTGCCGGCAGCAGCGTCGAGTGAATCGTGCGAGTTTCTCGCAAGTGTGATCCTGGCCTAACTCCAGATACCTGAACAAGGTTTAAAAAGCGAAGACTGGGGTTACTCTGGAATCTGCCAGATGGAGTAGCCAGTACCAAACCTGTCCAATGTAGTGTTTTTGAGCCCAAGGCCTCTTTCACACTTCAGTCGTTCGATGTCAGTCAAAATTAGCTAAAGTGTGAAAAAAGCGGATCCGCCATGTTTTTTGCGGATCCACTTTTTTCCCATTGACTTGCATTAGTGGCGGATTTTGACGGATGGTTGTCCGTTAGATCCGTTTTTTGATGGATCTGCCATAAATTTGGCATCCGCCATTTTTGGAAAACGTTCAATGCAACGTGTGTGTCAAAATGGCGGACTATGGCGGATCCGTCAAAAAACAGATCTAACAGATGACGATCCGCTAGCGGATCCGTTGCTCCCATTGAAAATCCATTCAAAATGCCCAGAACGCTGTCCGGGGTCTCTCTCTCCCAGACATGCGTACCTGCATTTTCCGGGTTGAAAAGTTCATGGCGGATCCATCAGAAAACGGATCCGTTTGCATCCGTTTTTCACCTTTTCTGGCGGATCCGCTATTTTCACATTTTGGCGGATTTTAGCTGACGCCAAACGACTGAAGTGTGAAAGAGGCCTAAGGCCTCTGACAGACATTACGTTATAAAATTGGTTAAGTTTTCTAATATTTTTGTTTTTTCGATTCCTTACATACTGCATGAACTCTTTGCTGTCAGTGAATGGCAAAGTTTGTTAATTTGTTTGTACATTCCAGGAGCTGAAATTATGTATAGACCTAATGCTTCTCATATAATAGGATTTTCTACAATTGTCTACAGTGTAGACCAGGAGTTTGCACCCAGCAACTTCCGAGTTGTTGATAAACTACAACTTCCCCGTGCCCTGGCAGCCTTCCATCTTGGTTTGCCAGGAGTTATAGCATCACAACAGCAGATGTGCTGGAGGTTGCTGACTCCTGATCTGGATAATTCTTTACCAGCAAAATAGAAAAGCAACACAAATACTTCTGTTTTTCCTCATAGTTTGCTATATTAGTTTAAGTAGAATTCATCAGCCTTTAGTCCTCTCTGCTTAACACCCTGAGAATTGTCTGGACTGGATATATCTGTAATTGCCTCCCAACTGTACTTACAATAATGTCTGCACAGTGTTTTCAGCCTTTGGATATAAACAGAAAGCAAACAGATCTGTTTGATTTCTGTTTAAAACATACAGTATATTAAGAAAGTTGTAGTAAAAAATGTCACAGCTCTGAGAAAAAAATCTGAATTTCATGATGTTAAAAATGTATTATAATTCAAAATGTGTCAAAAACTATGAGGGTATGTGCACACGTTGCGGATTTTGATGCGAATCCGCAGCGTTTTTGGACTCGCGGAATTGCACCTAATCCGCAGTGTAGTACAGTACCAATGATAGTCAATGGGAATTTGAGAATTGGTGTGCACATGCTGCGGAAAAATCAGCGCGGATTTGCAGCATTTTATTTTCCGCAGCATGTCAATTCTTTTTGTGGATCTGCAGCGCTTCTGCACCCATTGACTATATATTGAGTAAGGCAAATCTGCATAGCAAAAAACGCATGACAATCCGCATCAAATCCACAAGAAATCTGCATCAATTCCGCATGGATTTTTGCCTGTGTTTTCTGCCAAGAGAGGCAGAATGTGCGCAGAAAATTCCACAGACAAATCTGCAATGTGTGCACATACCCTAAAGGTTCATATTCATCTTAGGACTCTTTCAGACGTCAGTGTGTCCAGTACGTGTGGTGACACTTTTCACATGTACCGGAGACACACATGTAGACCCATTCAAGTGAATGGATCTGTGCACATGTCAGTGTGTTTCCACGGACAATGTGTCCATGGGCAAAATACGCTGACATACCGCATGGGCCGCAAAACGTCTCGCACACTGGTTACACATGGATGACATCCGTGTGTCATCAGTACCATGCGTACTTGTGCCTGAGAAGCAGTGGTACAGTTAGCGCACCGATGCCGGGTGCTGAAGACCGAGAGCAGACGGTGGCTGATGGGACTACTATTCCCATCAGCCTACATCAGCTGCCGCTAATAACAGTGAGAGTTTGGGTTCCCCTGTATTTTTGATAATCAGCCAGGCAAAACTCACAGCAGGATATTGACCCCCCCAGCCTAAAAATAGCAGCTCACAGATGCCCAGAAAAGACACATCTATTAGATGCACTATTTCTTTGTTCGACTCTTCAAATTTGCCCTGTAGGGGTGGCAAGTGGGGCTCATATTTGTGGAGTTAATGTCACCTTTGTATTGTCTGGTGACATCAAGCCCGCAGGTTAGTAATGGAGAGGCGTCTATAAGACACCTATCCATTGCTAATCCTATAGTTATATGGTAAATAAAGACACAGTAAGTATAAAGTCCTTTATTTCAAATAAAAACAAAACACACTTTTCAATTTTTGTTTAAAAATAGCAAACACAGCTATACTCACTTAACACCCAATCCATTGAAGCCCTTGTCTCCTGTAATAAAGCAAAAATAAAAAACAACAATATCCCTCACTTGTCCGACATTCTGTCCCATGCCGTAATCCATGTCTGGGGATGTCTGTTTATTTCACTTGGACAGTGCCAATATGCGACCGTCCAGGGTGAGAACCACTGATGAATGAGCTGCTACGAGCGCAGTATCAGTAACTAGCGGAGACCTTATCGAGGTTACCGTCAGTCACTGAGACTACCTTCCCAGCCAGGCTGAACTGGGGTGACGTCAGCACCGTGAGAAAAAGTCACTCAATTCACCGCAGTTCAGCTTAATGAGTTCACCACCGATCACCGTGAGACATTGTGTGAGCGGCCAGCAGAGGATCTTGTTGATTTGCATTCCCGAATGCATTCACCGTGGCAGAACATTCCTAAGACAACCATTAATAACCTCACTGAAAGCATGACAAGGCTTTTAAATGCATATATTTCTGCATGTGGCGTTCATACTCAATATTGAATAAAATGAGTTGTCTTGAAAATTGTTTCCATTTTTTTTATAATTTGCTTATCATTAACATGTTTATCTATCCTGTGATGTTCATAACTTTCCTTCCTTGCAATTTCAATGTGGAGGAGTATATATCAGTAGTGAGTTCTTGATTTTCTTTACTAAGATGATCCACAGAAGTATGTTCAGGAACAATATGTTGTGAGCAGTGAAGGCAGTTAGCAAAAAACAACACATTTAACAGCTTTATTAAGGCCCGCGCCTGGCACTGACTGCACATTATACTGTTAGCAAGCTCATTTGGACTATGCCATGTGAAGAGTTCTGCAATTAATGTAATCATTATTCTTAATTGCTTTTCAATTGTTTCTTTAATTGTTCTTTTCATATTATAGTGTAGAGTGTCTTCTGTCGCTCAGTGAGACAAAGCCTCTTCATCATTCGTTTTGATCTGTGGTTTTAAAACAATATAAAGCATAAAACAATTCTGGGGTAACTGGCAAGCATTTGTTAAATGTTAGCAATTTATAGTTTATTTAGGCGGTAATGATAGCTATTCAGCAGAACAGAGAAACATTTCATGCTCGGTTGTGTACTATAATTACTACAGATATTTACCATACCTAAAGCTGGATGGGTGGTGTCGTATGGCCGTTCTTAGTTGATGGAGCGATTTGTCTGGTTAATTGCGATAACAAACGAGACTCCGCATGCTAACTAGCTACGCGACCCCCCGTGCCCAGCTTCTTAGAGGGACAAGTGGCGCTCAGCTATGTGAGATAGGCCATGTGAGATACCTAAAGCTAGGTTCACATTTTCCTTGGAGACAAAGTCCAGCAAACAAAATACTAGAACAAAGTGTAGCATGGTTTGCATTTTTTATTTCATGTAAAATTATAGACCCTACAATGGAAACCCAACAGATTCTATTAAAGTTAATAGGTTCCAACGAATGCCCATGGTGTCTTCCATGTAATGGATGCTGTTAGAATCTATTTCGTTTTGACCATCGGCCATCTTGTTGTGGTTTTCTGGCTGCTGGTCTTTTTTCCCTGGTGCTGGGTTTGTCTAAGGTCAGGTGATTGCATCACCCTTTATTACCCAGCACCTGTCTCCCAGTCCTTGGTGGACAACACTGTTAATCCGCTAGAGTTCTAGCTAGGTGCTTTGATAGTTTTCTGTGTTTGATATTGTGCAGTTCTGGGATCTCTAGTTCTGCCTGCTTTGTTTTTAGGTTTTCCTTTTGTTTCTGCAGCTTCCTCTATTTTCCTACTAGAGATTACCTGTTTTTGTTCCAGTCCCTAGATCATTCACGGATACCCTTCCCCCTACCTTTAGGTCTTCGTTTGAGTTTAGCCTAGGAAACGTTGGTGGGTCTGTTCACAAGGAATAGGTCACCCACTCCATCATAGTGCTTCAGCCTAGTCCAAGTACAGGGTCAGCTCCCCCTTCTGCCCTAGTCCTGAGTTGCAGATCCGTAACAGTTTGTCCAGCCACACATATAAAAAAAAAATATCCTCTCCCGGATTCCTTCAATATGAACAGCGTCCAAGAACTTGCTCAACGCTTGCAAGGGTTAACTTTGAAAGTAGCTAGACTGCAACAGCATGTGAGTAATTACCCTGGAGCACTCTCTGAAGAACCTAAGGTAGAATTACCTGAGTTTTTTCTGGTAAACGGCAGGAATTTTTTAAGTTTATAAATGCATGTTTACTATATTTTCGGCTAAAACCTGGATCTTCAGGGAGTGAATTACAGCATGTGGGGATTATTATGTCTTTATTATGAAGTGAACCCCAAATCTGGGCATTTTCATTACATCCTGATGATCCTTGTTTGACATCAGTAGAAGCATTTTTTTACTGCTATGGGGTTGTTATATGATGATCCTGATCGGGTCACATCAGCTGAGGTAGAGCTTAGACGGCTTAAACAGGGTTCTGGTGATGCTGAGAGGTATTGCACCCTGTTCAGATGATGGTCCGCAGAGGTCAGGTGGAATGACACATTGCTCAAGAGTCAGTTTTTAGCAGGTTTGAGTGAAAGGGTTAAAGATTTGCTCATTACATTGCATATCCTGCACCTGCTACTTTGGAAACTGCTATGTAGTTAGCTATCCATGTGGATAGAAGATTGAGAGACAGGCAGAATGAAGAGAAGGCTCTTATAATGCTGGACCCAGTCTCTCAGGATAGCCCCGTCGACAGGTGGGAACCGATGCAACTTGGGGCGATGTCCTCTCTTTCCCAGGAGAGGGAGAGGAGGTTCTCTGAGGGGCTATGCTTGTATTGTGGTATGGCTGACCATTTTATTAAACAATGCGAGGTTCGCATAAGGAAGGAAAAGAAAAAAAAGGTCAGTAGGAGCAACACTCCCGTTTGTATTGTGTT
>JARQOD010000006.1:75450334-75517727 GCA_033576555.1 Oophaga sylvatica | reverse complement strand
AAATTATCCAAATTTTAGCCAAATTTCCATTTTTTAATAAAAAATAAACACAAGTCATATCAAAGAAATTTTACCACTATCATGAACTATAATATGTCGTGAAAAAACAAGCTCAGAATCAGTTGAAGCGTTCCAGAGTTACTGTATAGCCTCATAAAATTACAGTGGTCAGAATTGTAAAATTTGCCTTGGTCATTAAGGTGAAAATTGACACTGTTGTTAAATGGCTAAATTACATAGTTTATTTTACCAATAATATACTAAAAAATGTGAATTCCGACAGGGGTGTGATTGAGTAACTTCTACCATTGTTTTATTAGATTTGTTTTTATATTTACTTTGCAATAAAAATGAGCTGGTAAGTTTCTTCTACACGTCAGTATGGTTATGGTGATAACTGATACAGTTGGGCAAGTCAGGCTGTTTTAGTGTAAGTTTAATATGCATTAAATATTTAGATGATTATATGATGCTGTTTTTTGCAGAAACAGCTAAAGTTTTAACTTTCACTATTTTTGTTTTCAGACAGCTTTTTGATCTCTTTTTATTCCATGTTTTCATTTAGTAGGTAAAGTGACCAAAAACCACCGATTCTGCAATTTTGATTTTTTTTTTAGTTATGCTGTTCTGTGTATATTATAAATATTCAGATATTTTATTTAATTCAGTCAACTCTGCATGCATATGTTAGTTTTTATTTTTAGAGTTTGCTATTTACTTTTCAGGAGAAAGAAGATGATTGGAACAGTTAGGCCTCTTTCACACATCCGTTTTTTGCCGTCCGGCCGTCTCTTTCTCTCTCTCTCTCCTCGTTCCAGGCAAGCGCACACTGCATTTTTGGGGTTCAAAAGTTCAGGACGGATCTGGCTAAAAACGGATCCGTTGCATCAGTTTTTTCACAATCTGCGCCTGATCCGTCTTTTTACATATTAGACGGATTGTGCCGGACGGCGAAAAACGGATGTGTGAAAGTAGCCTTAGATTCTTAAAATGATTTTTAAATTTTTTTTTTACATTTTTGACTCGTCCTCTGACTGAACTTGACCTTCTCTTTGCCATGTTTCATAGGTGCTTAAAGAGAACCTGTAGTGTCATTTTTTTGTATTAAACTGTGTATTATTATTGTGTATTAAATTGTGTATTAAACTTCCCCCTATGTGTATTAATCTGCCCCCAATGTCCTAACATGTTTTTCCCAAAGAAAAGGTCCCAGTATTTATCTTCTAAAAACTGTTTTTTATTCTGTTTCAGTCGTAGTAGTGGCTCTTTGTAATTGTTCAGTCACGGTCAGTCAGGGTCCTATTGTGATTAGTTACACCCACCACATTGTGATTGATTGCTGTGACGGGCTCGACGTCACGTCAAGTACCTAGCAAAGCCTGCTCATGCGCACTGCCCATCAATGCCCCGAACATGCGCACTGACTCTGGGTGTACAGTCCCAGCTTCATATCAGATGTGTGCATGCTCCGTATTCTATTATATAGAATATTAACATATTATATGTTCTCACCCGTCTTATGCATTTAATAGCCCTTTGTGTCTGTACTGTTACATACTTTGGCTGTTAACAGGTCCATGCAGAATTACATGTTCACCCGATTCGAACACTATGGCTGGTCTGAACAATGAAAGCAATTATTACCATCTACCTTTCATGTCTCCCCTTTTTCCTCATAGATTGTAAGCTTGCGAGCAGGGCCCTCATTCCTTTTAGTATCTACTTTGATCTGTGTTTATTGTTATGCTGTAATGTCTATTGTTTGTACAAGTCCCCTCTATAATGAAAAGTGCTGCGGAATACGTTGGCGCTATAGAAATAAAATTATCTTTATTATTTTAGCCACTGACTCACAGCAGCTCCGGCGCACGTGCACATCTGATATGAAGCTGGGATTGTACATCCTGAGTCAGTTAGTGCACATGCCTGGGGAGCTGATGGGCAGTGCGCATGAGCAGGATTTGCTAGGTGATTGCCATGACGTCGGGCCAGTCATGGGAGTCAATCACAATGTGGTGGGTGTGAATAATTACGGTAGCACCCTGACTGACCTTGACTGAACAGTTACAAAGCGCCACTTCTATGACTGAAAAAGAAGGTACATGATACAATCCCATAAGAATAAAAACTACTTTATAATATATATACTGGGACCTTTTCTTTGGGAAAAACATGTTAGTGGGCCCCTATCATAGTGACCCAAACTGTACCCTCAATCATAAAGTCTTTGCAGGATATACAGTTGTGTGAAAAAGTGTTTGACCCCGTCCTGATTTCCTATTCTTTTGCATGATTGTCACTCTTAAATGTTTTAGATCAACGAACAAATGTAAATAGCAGAAAAAGATAACACCAGTAAACACAAAATGCAGTTTTTAAATTAAGGTCTTTATAATTAAATGAAAATGAAATCCAAACCTACGGGGACCTGAGTGAAAAAGTGACTGCCCTCTAAACCTAATAACTGGTTGGGCCACCCTAAGCAGCAGCAACTGCAATCAAGCCTTTGTGATAACTGGCAATGAGTCTTTTACAACGCTCTGGAGGGATTTTGGCCCACTCATCTTTGCAGAATTGTTGTAATTCAGCCACATTGGAGAGTTTCTGAGCACGAACCATCTTTTTAAGGTGATGCCACAGCATCTCAATCGGATTAAGGTCAGGACTTTGACTAGGACACTGCAAAGTCTTAATTTTGTTTTTCTTAAGCCATTCAGAGGTGGACTTGCTGGTGTTTTTTGGATCATTGTCCTGCTGCATAACCCAAGTTCGCTTCAGTTGGAGGTCACGAACACAAGGAAAGACATTCTCCTTTAGGATTTTTTGGTAGACAGCAGAATTCATGGTTCCATTTAGCCCAGCAAGTCTTCCAGGTCCTGAATCAGCAAAACAGCCCAAGACCATCACACTACCACCATCACATTTTACTGTTGGTATGATGTTCCTTTTCTGAAGTGCTGTGTTAATTCTGTGCCAGATGTAATGGGACATTCACCTTCCAAAAAGTTCAACTTTTGTATCGTCAATCCACAGAGTATTCTCCCAAAAGTCTTGGGGATCATCAAAATATTTTCTGGCAAAACTGAGACAAGCCTTTAAGTTATTGCTCAGCAATGGATTTCGTCTTGGATCTCTGCAATGCAGGCCATTTTTGCCCAGTCTTTTTCTTATGGTGGAGTCATGAACACTAACCTTAACTTAGGCAATTGAGGCCTGTAGTTCTTTGGATGTTGTTGTGGGGTCTTTGGTGACCTCTTGGATGAGTCATCACTGCACTCTTGGGGTAATTTTGGTCTGCCGGCCACTCCTGGGAAGGTTCACCGTTGTTCCGTGTTTTCGCCATTGGTGGATAATGGCTCTCACTGTTGTTTGCTGGAGTCCCAAAGCTTTAGAAATGGTTTTATAACCTTTTCCAGACTGATAGATTTCAATTACTTTGCTTTTTTATTTGTTCCAGAATTTCTTTGGATCGTGGCACGATGTCTAGCTTTTGAGGTTCTTTTGATCTGCTTTATTTTGTCAGTCAGGTCCTATTTAAGTGAACTCAGCTTCCTAAAGATGTGATAAACCACAGTTAATTTATGTTTTAAGGCTGGGGGTGAGGGCAATCACTTTTTCACACTGGGGCCTGCAGGTTTGGATTTTCTTTCCCTTAACTCCTTTACGACCTATGACATATGCATACATCATAGGTCATGTCCCTGTACTCCATGCGGGCTCTGGCGATGAGCCAGCATGTTTTCTGGCACATGACAGCTGATTCCAGTGGCCGTCGTTCATAGCAGATGATCAATTCTGATACACACAAGAGGGCTGGAGCCCTGCTATGTGTAGCATAGGCGATCATAGTTTCACAGCTTTAAGTCTCCTATGGAGACTATTGAAGCAAGTGAAAAGTAGAAAAAAAGTTTTAAAAAATATAAAAATATATAAAAAGTTCAAATCAACCCCCTTTTGCCCGATTCAAAATAAAACAATAATAAAAAATACACATATTTGGTATTGCCATGTTCAGAAACGGCCGATCTATCAAGATATAAAAAAAATTAATCTGATCGGCAAACTGGGTAACGAAAAGAAAAATAAAAAAGCCAAAATTGTTTTTTTGATTGCTGCAACAGTGCAATAAAATGCCAAAATGCAATAGCAGGTGATTAAAACATCACATCTACCCAAAAATGGTATTCATAAAAACATCAGCACACTATGCAAAAAATAAGCTATCATCCAACCCCAGATCACGAAAAATGGAGACGCTATGGATGTCGGAAAATGTTGCCATTTTTTTTTTTTTGCAACTTTGGATTTTTTGTCATCACTTAAATAAAAACCTATACATGTTTGGTATCTGCAAACTCGAGAATCATAATGGCAGGTCAGTTTTAGCATTTTGTCAACATGGTAAAATAAACTCCCAAAAAACAACTGTGGAATTGCACTTTTTTTTAAATTTCACCGCATTTAGATTTTTTCGACTGTTTTCCAGTACACAATATGGTAAAAGCAATGATGTTGATCAAAAGTACAACTTGTCCCGCAAAAAACAAGCCCTCACTAGGCCATATTGACAGAAAAATAAAAAAGTTATAGCTCTGGGAAGAAAGGGAGCAAAAAACAAAAACGCAAAATGGAAAACAGCATGGTCATGAAGGTGATAATAATAAAGACCTTCATTTATAAACTGCATTTTGTGATTATTTTTGTTATCTTTGTCTATTCTTTAAATTTGTTTGGTGATCTGAAATATTTAAGTGTGAAAATTATGCAAAAGAATAGGAAATCAGGAAGGGGGCAAATACTGTACTTTCGCACACAACTGCATAAAGCTTTGTTATAAAATCCAATTCAGGTGTAAATCTGTATCTGGGAAAGCTATTAATAGCAACCATTATGGCCACTACAGTTCCCACTGGGGGTTATTAGTGACATAACAAGGCAGATGTGCAGTTCAGGGTTGTAGAATAGCTGGGTGATGCAGCATATTTACCCCTTAACACAGAATAATATTATATAGCCGGCATCTGTGTCTAGCAGCAACAGCCAGAGCTGAGTTCTGCGCACAGGTGCAATTTAAATGTTGCTGTCACTCAGACATCGACGTTTAAATAGGTGTGGACCAACTCCCATCAGTCCTGCATAATGTGATCACTGGACACTGCTGGGCTGCCATGGTAGTTGGGGATCTGTGGTATTGTTATATAAATTATAAGCAATTGGATGATCGTAGGTTCAAGTTCCCTAAGGGTATGTTCCCACGGTCAGTAAACGCTGCGGGTTTAACGCTGCGTACATCCGCAATGTCAAACCCGCAGATGTTACAGCATAGTGGATGAGATTTCATGAAATCTCATCTCCACTATGCTTGCAAGGCCGCCTCCGGAAGCCCTGCGTAAACGGACTTGCGGTGCGTCTTTAACGACCGCAGCATATCAATTTATCTTGCGGAGACGCTCAGTCTCCACAAGATAAAGTCACCCGTACAATGTAATGGGACGCGGTGATTCCGCACGGTTCAATGAACACATGAGGAATCACCTCCGTTCAAAAGTCGGCAGCGCTTTGGATGGAGTGGACATGTGCTGCGTCCAAAGCAATGCCAGTTATTGCCCGTGGTAACATACCCCAAGGGGGCTAAAAGATATAGTAAAAATAAAAAAAAAGTTTTCGAAAATATAAAAATTCGACTCAACCTCCTCTTTTCTCCATTAAAAATGAAAAAATAAGAAAATAAATGCATTCATAATATTCTGATCTTTCAAAATATAAAGTTAATTAACCCATATGTTAAACTCAGTAAGGCTACGTGCACACGCTGAGTATTTACAGCAGATCTTTCTCCAACAACATAACGGAGTGTTGGCAGGAAAATCACTGCGCAGAAGGTACCAGATTTCAGAAATCTCATCTACTTTGCTGATGCTGTAAAACGCTGCTTTTTAGTGGATTTTTTTCCTCAAAATTCGGTCAGAGATCGGTAAATGATCATGTTTCCAGTAATGCCTTAGCTTTGACTTTGATAGTGGTGATGCATGATGAGCGAGGGAGGAGGGGTGTTTAGGTCAGAGTGTAATTTTTCTTCTTTTTTTTCGTTAAAAACTTAGGGAGCATAAACCATCCACAGTGTCATGATACAAGGTTTTCTGTAATTGGCTGCCAAAGTCACATGTCCCCGTCCATATAAAAAGCGGACATCTTCTTTTCTTGTTTTGCTGTTGCTGTTTTCTCAGCGTCACAGTGCAGAGAGGCCACTCCTGCTACTGCTGCTGAAAGTGATCTTGTCAGTTAGCTAGATAAGATCTTGTCCTGTGTAAAATTGATCTTCCAGCATCTAACTAGATTGTGCTAAAACTGTGTTGCAGTCTCAGGAGGCCCCATTTGCTAACCAAAATCATTTGGCCAAAAATTGTTGCATCTGCTACTTCTTCTTCCTCCGTCCCCATGTCAAGTGTTCTCACACAGGCCTCTGGCTGCAGAGACTCTACTTGTTTACCCCCTGTTATGGAAGTGGAGATGGCTGCTGTTTTTGCTTCACTGAGTTCAACACATCTTTCTCAATCCACCATTCCACTATAACATCTCCACCTGCACCTCACTTACAGTCCAGTAGTTTCTTCACCCTACTCCACCCTCTCTCAGCACAGTCGAAAGTACTTGATCCTGCAGTTGTGGTTACGGCAAATAATGTTTCCTCTTACACATGCCAAATCTAAAAGCTTGAACTCCACCATCTTCAATTTGTTGGCCATGGAAATCCTGCCTTTCTGCCTGGTGGATACAGACAGTTTCCAAAAGTTGATGGCTTTCGCAGTCCCCAAGTAACAGTTGCCCTGTCACCATTAATTCTATAAGAAAGCTGTGTCTGCACTATACCAGCATGTCACAGACAACATCACTGGCTCCCTGTAAGAATCTATGTCTGCCAGGATGCATTTCACCACTGACACATGGACAAACAAACATGGGCAGGGGTGTTACATCTTGCTGACTGGGCAATGGGTTACTCTGGTGGCTGTGGGGTCAGGTGGTCAAGGATCTGTTCCACAAGTCTTGGAATCCACAAGCTTTGTGGGACAAACCTCTGTATCTAACATTTCCCCCACTGCTTCTGGCTCCACCACCTCATCTAGGGGCTCCACCTGTGCCCTCAAACTCTCCCTTAATGAGACATGCGCTCCAACTCCAAACTGCGCAGCCAGGGTCATCACAATTAGGCAGTGTTAAAATGAATATGCCTTGGAGATTGCAGTCACACAGCTCAAGAGATGTGGACAGATATCCAGGCCAATGGCTGTCTCCACTGAACCTGGGGCCATGGAAGGCCGTGTGCGATAATGGTGCAAACCTGGTGGTGGCCCTACGTTGGGGCAACCTCACACATGCCTTGAATGGCTCACATCCTCAATCTGGTGGTACAAAAGTTTCTCTGCCACTATCCTGGCCTGGATGTGTTGCAGCAGAAAGCATGGTCACTGTGTGCTCACTTCCACCGATCGCACCCTGCAGGTCATTGACTTACATTGCTACAGAGGTCTTTTGGCCTACCGGTTAACCGTTTGATTTGCGATGTTCCGACACAGTGGAATTGTTGGAACAACTGTGGCAGAAGCAACGAGCACTGGTGCAGTATGTCCTTTTGCATAGCCTGGGCCAATGCAGTATGGATTCAGTATGCTTGCAGACTGGGCACAGATAAAGGACCTCTGCACCCTTCTGCACAGTTTTGAAATGGCTACTAAGATGGTAAGGCTGAAAATTCCATCATCAGCATTACTATTCTGGTCATCTACATGCTGGATCACACTTTGAATAGTCTGCGTGAGGAGTTGGTGGTCCCAGAGGAAAAGGTTAAAATAAAGGAGGATGCGGAACGGATAGCAATATCTAATTTCCGAACTATCGTTGCACAGGCGGATGCCATGGGAGGGTGGATTATAGCGATCGAGGGGAGCTCATGGTACCAGACAAACGGTAAGTGAAGGTGCAGGAGCCAAGGAACAAATTGAGAACAAGGAGGAAGAGGTGATGGATGGGCAGCAGTCAGGAGATGAAGAGGATAATGACCACCTCTCTGGTGTCCATGGTTGCTGGGAGGGGACGGAGGAAGCAACCTTGAGTGTTACCTCGCCACCAACATACATGGACTTGGACCTCATGGAAGCGCCGACACATGAGAGCCTTTTTTGCTGCACTATCTTCAACATGATGCCCATATTCTTAGGGTTAAAAATAGTGCTGACTACTGGGTTGCCACTCTGTTAGATTGACAGTGCAAGAGTAAATTTTTGACAGATGCTTTCCCACCTGGAAAAGGACATGCGCATGCTGCAGTATCGAAATATGCTTGTAGACAAGACAGCGGCATAAGAAATTATTGGCATAAGCAATTATACTGGTTTAACTCTGCGGAAGCTGATGCCACTTTAGTGTGACAATAAGTTTTTGAAATGTGGAGAATCGAAGTTGGGTGTCCTTCATGCATGTTACCTGTAGAAATAGGGCTCCCAGACAGGCAGACCTGCAGTTAATTTCACTCAACTATCTGTGTTACAATCCTTACATTTTTCTACCAATAGTACTCTATGAAACAAATGTTTGTGCCATCTGAGTGTGGCTGGGAAAAATAAAACAAAAACCTGTTGTATATGGTATTAGGGCTAACAGCAAAGATGGCCTACACGGCTCCCTTGACCACTGGATCTTCATTGAAACTTCAATTAAAAGCTGTAAATGCATGCCCAGACCCTGATACCTCATGCATGGCCCATGGCTGACTGCTTCTGTGCCATTATAAAATCCCACTTTTCATGGTGTCTGATCCTAATTTTAGCTGTTTGGGAAGCTTTTCGTCACCCCTCATGGTATACACATTTGGTTTGGCCACCCCCATTGAATTTAATGGGGTTAGGGTACGTTCGTCGAACATGTTCGGCGAGCATTGGTACATCCATAGAACCAAACCGAACCGAACCTTGAAAGGTTCACTCATCTCTAAAAATGAATGAAAATTAGATGTAACACACTGATGAAAATCAGTAATCTTTTTTTCATCTGTAAAATAGCTAAATGAGGCCTCAACCTGACTAAGACCTCCTTCACTCATCCCTATAAAACAAGTAAGTGAAAAAACGGTATCAATGTCATCATTGTTTTCCATCAGTGAGTCATTAGTGTGTCATCAGCGTGTCCGTTTTTACCATCAGTGTCATCTGTTTGTCCATTTTTACGATTAGTATGTCATCCATGTGTCAAGGGCCATATTGTGACAAAAAAAGCAGCTCTGCCACACAAACCCCACCAGCCCCAATCAGTGTATTTTGCTTTTACTTAGCAATGCCCCTCACCACTCTCTTAAAGGACTTATTTGAAGAACTATGTAAAGGTTCGTAGGATGCAGTAAAGAGTAGGAGGCAGAGAAGGGGTTAACAAGAATTTTACTTTAACAGGTTAACTTATGATTAAGGGAATACTCTACACAGGGAGATGATTTGGCAGCGACACAACAGGTATGGGAACTGAACTTGCACAAACAAATATACAATATCCAAAATGAGGGAAGGGAATATGACTTATCGGTTGGAGTAAGGTTGGAACAACTCCCGACGGTGTCGCAATTCGTGGACAAAGTATCTGGCTCTCTGCTTTCCTGACTGTGTCGAAGTATCTGGGTCGGTTGGTCTTGGGTCCGTTGATGTGTGGGAACAGTTCCTTCTGTTGGCTCCTCGGGAGTGACGCAGTACATCGGAAGCACACTGCCGTACAGGCTGCAGGAGTGGCAAGGCCTTGCACGGACTCACAAAGTTCGGGAAAATGAGAAACGTCTACTGCACTGCACGTTATGGGTCGGGCTGGTAGAAGGGCGCCCAGTAATGGCTGGAAGGGTGAGTCAGTCTGCAATAAACTGGTGTCAGTGAAGGTGATAACCGGAGCAGAGGAGAGGGAGTCAACCTTCGTCCAAATCTGTCGTCACCTTCCCGCCAAGTCTCTCGTGTTTCCGTGTTTCCGCGCTCAGTATCTTTTATTTCCCCCACGCCCCCTTCTGTCAGGTGATCAAGCCCTTCCCATACAGACAAGTCGTCCCCCGGCAACAGTGGTGACGGCCCCGATAGTTCCTGCTCCAGAGCGCATCTCGAACCGGCAACACTGTTCCTGTTCATCCTCTTGTAACTACATAGGAATGGCACAAAATTGCATATCATCAACCACAGCTTTATTTACATGGTGCTCTTCAAAGCTGCGTTTCTCAGGATCATGGGGGTCCCAGCAGTCAGATAGATTCACAGCAAACATAAAGTTATTCCCTACCAGAAGATAGGGTATAACTTCC
This sequence comes from Oophaga sylvatica, assembly GCA_033576555.1. Taxonomy (NCBI): domain Eukaryota; kingdom Metazoa; phylum Chordata; class Amphibia; order Anura; family Dendrobatidae; genus Oophaga; species Oophaga sylvatica. Next base: position 75,507,403 of record JARQOD010000006.1, on the reverse strand, counting down.
AAACTTGGGATAAACAATTTAATCAGACTTTTCAATATTTATTTTATTTTGATCATAGCACACACTGACAAGGGCCGCGATGGCGCACAGGGTGGCTTTGTCAGCACACACACAAAGGGCCTTTGTTCAAGGGTTTTAAAGGGTCAGCAGTTCACATTACAGTTCAGATTGCCATTTCGGGTCTGCATGTGTCTGTTTTTACCATCAGTGTCATCAGTGTTTTTCTGACATGGATAAAGAAATAAATAAATTGCAAAGCTTCTCCTTTACTTTGCAATTTGAAACATGGATGGCACACGAATGACACAAGTATGCCATCCGTGTGCTGTGTTTTTTATGCACCCATAGAATAGTATTTGCCATTGTCATCTGTGCTGTCAGAAAAAAATGGACTGTCTCAGTGTGTAAAAACAAAGAGATGTGCATAGATCAATAGGTTACAATGGGTTTATGTGGTATCTGTGTAAAAAACAGATACCACACTAACTTGAAACACGGATGTGTGAAGGAGGAAATAGGGAACATGAGAACTAAAAGTGCTGAGGGCAGCATGAACTGTAAGTACTGCCCTGTGCACCGAAGATGATGGAACAACACCACTCAGTGATGGAAACTTCTTCTGTGACTGTTTAAACCTGTTCTCTTTGCATGTCAGATGAGCAAAGATAGGTAAATGTGATTTTTTTTTTACTGATTTCCTGTTTTTAGCTTTAATTTATTTAAGGTGCAGCACTTTAAATCACAGCCAAGAAGTACTGCCAGGCACATCTCTATTACACTATGGAGGATGATCACCCTAGGAAGATCATATTATATATAATACAATGTAGTGGACGTCATATTGTGGAAAACGTTCACATAAATATTACTGTAGATTATTTATGTTTTTGTATTTTATTTGTGTAATGTTTCATTTTCTGAAAAATGTGGTTTATTTCATATAGTACAAAATGATTTAATGATCACAAGTATATTTCTGTTTTGTGGACACAGTCATGAGCCGCTGGTGCTAATGTAAAGACAGGTGTCTAGAAGGAGAATGTCAGCTTTTATTAAAATCTTTGCAGTTTTACTTAGACGGTTTTTGTATTCAACCACCAGAGTGCAGTAAACCATAACACATCTCAATACAATCCCGCATTATGTTTTATGAGGCAGGAGAGCTAAGTGTACTTGTTCTGGGCATCTCAGAATCAGCAATGGATTAAACTCCAGCAGGCAGACTCTTGCCAAATGCAAGGTCAGGATTCTACACAAATCTCCCACAGACTGTTCACAAATCATTGGTCATTCAGGAAACTGTGAAGAGTCACCATGCACTTAAAAGTCTATTTAATCCAAAAGGTGTTTGAGCGAGCATCTGCAGGTTCAATTGAAGTTATATGTCATAAACGATTTAACAAAGGGTGACTCAGGCTCCTTTAGTGTTAGTTTAATATGCATCAAATATTTAGGTGAAAGTCTAAACTGGAGTTTGGAAAGATTTCTTGATAAGATTGTATCATTATTTATGAATGATGCTGAAATAAAGAAAACTTAACTTTCAAAAAATCAATTGTAAAGGTGAATCTAAGAAACTTTGTAAAGTATCGGTTATGCTCCTGGATTCGTGTGCCTAACACCTTTTGGGTGCAGCTTTATATTCTGTCCCCTTGCTGGTGTTTCCTGCTGTGATAAATTCATTTGGATGTTCAGACAATCTGTTGATGTTCGGTGCCAGTCTTTGAAATTCCAGCTAAGGATTTTCGCTTTGCTGTTTCTTTGCTATAGTTTACAGCTATCTTCTGTTTATCATTAGAAACAAGGCAGTATATTTGTTAACAGTACTTGCTTTATTCTTTGTTTACAAAAAAAAAAAACCCTGTTTGGGAGAGAAGAATAGACAAATCGCGGCGCCCTAAGTGCGTAAAAACAATATTATAGTCTTTAGAGTGTGCACAATTTTATGCACTCACCTGATAGAAGACTAATATGGCTTTAGATTGTGTATCCTCAAAAATCCTTCTGGGATACTTTTCAATAGACAGGGCTTGCAGCTTGCCTCGGGTGGATCCAAGTGAAAGAGCCAGATTCAGGCTCACACAGGATGAGTAAATCAAGAAAGGCACATCCAGCCCATGAATGGCAGCGCTTCCCAGGACTCACATCCAAAGATGATATTTCATATTTTTTTATTTAATAAGTTAAAATGGAGGAGATACAACGCGTTTCGGATACAGTATATATCCTTCATCAGGTATCATAAAAACACAGTACAAATCCTAATAATATAAAATTCAGTAACACATATATAGTGCAAACCTTTTATCCCAGTCTCAGACACTTGATTTAGGGAGTGGACCAAGTTCAGGAGCACACCCACCAACTTTGACAGCATAGATGCAAGAAGAAAAAAAAAAAAAAAAGCATTCAAACTCTCTCTATGATATCATTCAATCCATTTGGATATAATGTTCCCAGACGATATATCCAAAACGTTTCTTTCCGGTTTAAAAGAGCATTCCTACTTGCAACACCAGAGGGTATCTGCTCCACCAGAGTTACTTTTATGTTGAAAATTTTGTTATGTTTAATTAGCAGATGCCTTGAGAGACTATGTTTTAAAAACCCATTTTTTGCTCTATTTCTGTGACCATTAATGCGGGACCGCAGTGTCTGCACAGAGCGTCCCACATATTGCAAACCGCAACTGCATGTGATGACATATACAACATAATCACTGCTACAGCTGAGTCTTTGTGAAATCTCAAAGACCTCACCAGTATTATTACATTTGATAGTTTTAGCCCCGTGATCTAGGATCCCACAGGTACAACATTTTTTGGAGGTGCATTTGAAAACTCCGGTTCCTTGAAAAACACCACTTGAAATTTAATCTGTACCTTTTTTATTGTTTTTTCCTTTTGAATCCAACTGTTTTTTTAATTTACTGGGGGCCACCAAGTTTTTCAAAGTTTTCCCCCTTCTATATGTAATCCCTGTTTATCAGGGAGATGTTTTCCCAAAACAGGGTCACGCTTCAAGATATACCAATATTTTGAAAGCACAGTTCTTATGACTTTATTTCCCTATTGAATGTTGTCACAAAATTCAATTTCCAGCGATCATCACTTTTTTCTTTACCAATAGTCAAATTATCCCCCTTCCTATTTTTTCCTTTTAAACATTCCTCCTGTGTTTTTATTTTGTTAGCCCTATATGCACCATTTATCAAATTTTTTGGTAACTTTTTTCCTTGAATTTTCTTTTTAGAATTTTAGACTGAGCTACATAATCAGATTCTCTCGTACAATTCTTTCTTATACGAAAAAATTGGCTGTGGGGTATATTTACCTTCCACTTTTTGTAATGTGCACTGTTGAAATCTAAAAAGCCATTTGAATCCACCTTTTTGAAGTGGGTTTTTGTAATAATTTTTTTCCCACTATGGCGTATCTCTAGATCAAGAAACACCATTTTTCTTTATTAAATTGTGATGTAAAGGTGATCCCCCAGGTGTTATTATTGAGCTGCTTTATAAAATGTGCCGCTTCCTCCTCTGTCCCCTTCCATATGATGATCATCATTACAAAAACCCAATTCAAAAAGGTGGATTCAAATGGCTTTTTAGATTTCAACAGTGCACATTACAAAAAGTGGAAGGTAAATATACCCCACAGCCAATTTTTTCGTATAAGAAAGAATTGTACGAGAGAATCTGATTATGTAGCTCAGTCTAAAATTCTAAAAAGAAAATTCAAGGAAAAAAGTTACCCAAAAAATTTGATAAATGGTGCATATAGGGCTAACAAAATAAAAACACAGGAGGAATGTTTAAAAGGAAAAAATAGGAAGGGGATAATTTGACTATTGGTAAAGAAAAAAGTGATGATCGCTGGAAATTGAATTTTGTGACAACATTCAGGCTAAGTGCACACGATCAGAATAATTGCGTTTTTTTCGCGGTTTTTCGCGGTTTTCCGCGGTAAAAACGCGATAAAAACGCAAGCATTAAGCATCCTATACATGTTAATTGATTCCGCATGTTTTGGCCACATGTTGCGTTTTTTCCGCGAAAAAAACGCTTCGCGGAAAAAATAGCAACATGTTCATTAATTTAGCGTAATCGCGGTGATTCCGCCGCCATAGGAATGCATTGAACCGCTTACTTTCCGCATGTGGCTATGCCCACCATGCGCAATGTAAGCGGTTCATGTGCGATGGTACCCAGGGTCTGGAGGAGAGGAGACTCTCCTCCAGGCCCTGGGTACCATATCCCTGGTAAAACAATAATTAAAATAATAAATAATGATATTCTCCCCTTCCGGCGGCCCCCGCAGCCTTCCCGCGGCCCCCGCAGCCTTCCCGCCTTCAGCGACGCTCCCGGCAACTTCCGGTCCCAAGAGTCCTTTGCGAGAATCACCCAGATGGCATAGCGGTCTCGCGAGATGCTACGTCATCGGTGTGATTTGTCGCAAAGCACTCCTGGGACCGGAGTTGCCGGGAGCGTCGCTGAGAGGCGGGACGGCTGCGGGGGCCGCCGGAAGGTGAGAATATCATTATTTATTATTTTTTTTATTATTTTTACATTAGATCTTTTTACTATTGATGCGACATAGGCGGCATCAATAATAAAAAGTTGGTCACACGTGTCAAACACTATGTTTGACTCGTGTGACCAACCTGTCAATCAGTTTTCCAAGCGATGCTACAGATCGCTAGGAAAACGCTAGCATTCTGCAAGCTAATTACGCTTGCAAAACGCTATTATTCTGGCGGGAATCAGCATACAAAAAACGTGCGTATTTCCTGCGGGAGAAGTGCGGGATTGCCGCGGAAATTTCCGCGGCAATTCCGCAACGTGTGAACTTAGCCTCAATAGGGGAAATAAAGTCATAAGAACTGTGCTTTCAAAATATTGGTATATCTTGAAGCGTGACCCTGTTTTGGGAAAACATCTCCCTGATAAACCAGGGATTACATATAGAAGGGGGAAAACTTTGAAAAACTTGGTGGACCCCAGTAAATTAAAAAAACAGTTGGATTCAAAAGGAAAAAACAATAAAAAAGGTACGGATCAAATTTCAAGTGGTGTTTTTCAAGGAACCGGAGTTTTCAAATGCACCTCCAAAAAATGTTGTACCTGTGGGATCCTAGATCACGGGGCTAAAACTATCAAATGTAACAATACTGGTGAGGTCTTTGAGATTTCACAAAGACTCAGCTGTAGCAGTGATTATGTTGTATATGTCATCACATGCAGTTGCGGTTTGCAATATGTGGGACGCACTGTGCAGACACTGCGGTCCCGCATTAATGGTCACAGAAATAGAGCAAAAAATGGGTTTTTAAAACATAGTCTCTCAAGGCATCTGCTAATTAAACATAACAAAATTTTCAACATAAAAGTAACTCCAGTGGAACAGATACCCTCTGGTGTTGCAAATAGGAATGCTCTTTTAAACCGGAAAGAAACGTTTTGGATATATCGTCTGGGAACATTATATCCAAATGGATTGAATGATATCATAGAGAGAGTTTGAATGCTTTTTTTTTTTTTTTTTTTTTTCTTGCATCTATGCTGTCAAAGTTGGTGGGTGTGCTCCTGAACTTGGTCCACTCCCTAAATCAAGTGTCTGAGACTGGGATAAAAGGTTTGCCACTATATATGTGTTACTGAATTTTATATTATTAGGATTTGTACTGTGTTTTTATGATACCTGATGAAGGATATATACTGTATCCGAAACGCGTTGTATCTCCTCCATTTTAACTTATTAAATAAAAAAATATGAAATATCATCTTTGGATGTGAGTCCTGGGAAGCGCTGCCATTCATGGGCTGGATGTGCCTTTCTTGATTTATTCTTTGTTTGGCATTTTGTTATTTACTATACTCACTCTGGGATCTTTCCTTTGTTCAGCACACTTCTCTTCTTGTAGGTAATTACACTCTGCTCTGCCCTCTGGTTCTTTAGGAGGAATGTGAAGCAACTTGTCAACCTTTTAGGCAGTTTCAGGTATTTGTCCAATAGTTTGTACGCTATACATATGCATTTGCTTGTGCACTCAAAACAGCAAGTTATCAGAGAATTCTGCTTCAGTCTCAATTTATGAGCCACTTCTTCCCCTCCCGTGCCTTCTGAATGTATAGTACACTCTGAAAAAAAACCAGCTCAACTACATATTGCTCAAGATAAGATGGACTTCTTTCACAGTGACATGTCAGGTTACAAAGCATATTATACTCTATAGAGTGAGAAGGAAATTGAAGACCTGGGAGAGAAAACAAGCTAAAGGTGGAACAGAAAGATTGTGCTGATTTTTCAAACAAGTCTTCTTCACCCCAAAGATAATTTCAGATCTAGACATTAATCTGTGCCAAAATTTAGTCTCCTTCATGCCTCTTCTGCTTCTTCTGTGTGCTACAGTAAGTAAGAAATGAAGAGCAGGAAACTCTCATGTCTGTGTGTGCTGTGTATGGGAGACATCGTAGAGGCAAAACTCCCCAATCATCTCAGAGCCAATTTCAAATTAAATTAAAAGATGGAGCCTGCAGCGGGAAAAACTGGTGAAAAATGTAGGGTATAAGTCATATTATGGTCAGATGTAGTGATATGCCTCACATACAGGACTGCTTAATCTGAAACATTACATGAAAGTATAGTCACGCTTTAAATACAAAATAAAGCCTGTATAACTGGTATATTAAAATAATACAGGTGCTTCTTACAAAATCAGAATATCATCAAAAAGTTAATTTATTTCAGTTCTTCAATACAAAAAGTGAAATTAATATATTATAGAGAGTTATTACAACCAGAGTGATCTATTTCAAGTGTTTATTTCTATGATGATTATGGCTTACAGCCAATGAAAACACAAAAGTCATTATCTTAGTAAATTAGAATAATTAACAAAAAATACCTGCAAAGGCTTCCTAAGAGGTCCCTTAGTCTGTTTCAGTAGGATCCACAATCATGGGGAAGACTGCTGACTTGACAGATGTCCAGAAGGCAGTCATTGGCACACTTCACAAGGAGGGTAAGCCACAAAGGGTCATTGCTAAAGAAGCTGGCTGTTCACAGAGTGCTATATCCAAGCATATTATGGAAAGTTGAGTGGAAGGAAAAAGTGTGGTAGAAAAAGGTGCTCAAGCAACTGGGATAACCGCAGGCTTGAAAGGATTGTAAAAAAAAGATCATTCAAAAATTTGGGGAGATTCACAAGGAGTGGACTGCTTCAAGAGCCACCACAGACAGACCTTTCCAGGACATGAACTACAAGTGTCAAACCACTCATGACCAATAGACAACACCAGAAGCATTTGACCTGGGCCAAGGAGAAAATAACTGGACTGTTGCTCAGTGGTCCAAGGTATTGTTTTCAGATGAAAGTAAATTTTGCAATTCATTTGGAAATCAAGGTCCCAGATTCTGGAGGAAGAATGGAGTGGCACACAATCCAAGCTGCTTGAGGTGTAGTGGGAAATTTCTATAATCAGTGATGGTTTGGGGACCCATGTCATCTGCTGGTGAAGGTCCACAGTGTTTTATCAAGAGAAAAATAAATGCAGCCATGTACTAGGAAATTTTAGAGCACTTCATGCTTCCCTCTGCCAACAAGATTTTTTGAGATGGAAATTTCATTCTCCAGCAGAACTTGGCACCTGTCCACACTGCCAAAAGTACCAATACCTGGTTTAAAAACAGCAGTATCACTGTGCTTGATTGGCCAGCAAACTCACCTGACCTTAACCCCAAAGAAAATCTATGGGGTATTGTCAAGAGGAAGATGAGAGACACCAGACCCAACAATGCAGATGAGCTGAAGGCTGCTATCAAGCAACCTGGGCTTCCATAACATCTCAGCAGTGCCACAGGCTGATCGCCTCCATGCCATGCTGCATTGATACAGTAATTGATGCAAAAGGAGCCCCGACCAAGTATTGAGTGCATTTACTGAACATACATTTGAGTAGGAGAACATTTTGGATCTTAAAATAATTTTTCAAGCTGGTGTTATAAAGTATTCTAATTACTGAGATAATGACTTTTGGGTTTTCATTGACTGTAAGCCATAATCATCAACATTAACTGAAATAATGAAATAGATCACTCTGTTTGTAATGACTCTACATAATATGAGTTTCACTTTTTGTATGAAGAGCTTTTTGATGATATTGTAATTTTGTGAGAAGCACCTGTACATACAGTATTAAAGAATCACTCAATCAGCTTTCATCCTCTTAATATTTGCAGTCATCATATTATGTAGCACTATGTACTTACAATTGCTTAATTTTCCCTTCTACCCAATAAATTCTCTTTTCCATTAATCATGTGATTAAAAACAGATTAGCTGAATCCTTGTAAGCTCTATGTAGAAACGGGAAGTCTTTTTTTACCTACAATTTTACGTAGCTGCAAGGTTCCTGCAAGGGGGGAGGAATGGAGCAGTTGGGTCTGGAGTTGAAGAGGGGGTGGAGCTGGACTGCCAGGGACTTTGTAGTTGTGTACAATTGAAGTTCTAATGATGACTCATGCGGGAAAAAGAAGCTTCCTCTTTATAGAGCTTTGCAGAATTCAGTAAGTCTGTTTTAATCACCTGATTAAGAGGATAAAAATGTTATTGGGAGTGCTTCTTTAACTGACTTTTATTAGCATGCTGAAATTTACAGTATACTTTAACAATTGTATTTTCCTATATATTGTTTGCTTTTGAAAACTCAATTTCAAATACCTCTCCAGGGAATTCCAAGTTTATAGAGTAGGGACTCAATTGATGGTCAATTGAATACAATAACATATGTGATATAGTTTTTGGGTGGTATTTAGGTGTTCATATATTAAAGGAATACATTGTAAATAAAAAAGTATTATTTTATAAACTGTACATAAAACAGAATAAAAAAACATAATTATTTTTTATCAATGGCAGCTATCCTAACATGCACCAGGCACAAAATTATTTTCTCTATATCCCAAAATGTAAAAAGTTACGCAAAGTTAAGAGAATACTAAGAAAAAAACTTATAAAAAACATCATTCAAAGCTTAAGTTTCACTTTAATTTACATATCACTGTAGAAGAAGCCAACATGGTGAAACTGAAGTTGGGCTTTACTCGTCATAGTTTATGCTGATGATTATTTTATTTCTTGTAAGTAGAATAAAATAACTTATGTTTTATAATTCCTAACTGATAAACCTTCACTATAAGGGCATGGGCAAACGAGCGTATTTTCGGTATGAGTGCAATTTGACTAAACATCGGATTGCATCCTAACCAATGTTATGCTTTAGGACCATGCATATGTCCAATTTTCTTCCTGGGACAGAGCCTGTCCGAGGAAAAAAATCACTGCATGCCTGAGTTTGATCCACATTTCATACTCAGACATGGAAGTCAATAACTGTGTGGAAAATATCAGACTGCATGATTTCCACGGCCCCACAGAATGGAGAAGATGGAGACTTTTTTTCTCCATGTTCTCCTCATCCAAGAAAATCGGATCACACTGGAAAATATAAACAATCGCTATAGGATATTACTTACATATATGAAATGTGGTGTATGGCACGTAAAACAGTTTTTGGTGGAAATTGCTTCTAAATACTGGTGCATTGTATAGTAGATGGCACCATTGTGCTTGCTTAGCACCACCATAACAAGTAGGGCTATCTTTTCCTCATCCAGTTTGTTAGCTGAGAAAATTCACAACATAGAGCTATCCTACTCTGCTTTGTTCTAGAGACCATCTCTCAGAAATATCTGATGGCACTCCTGATAGCTGTTATTATGTGATAGATGAAGGGATATGGTAGATACATTTTAATATAGAATGACTAAAAAAACTTAAATGGATCCAATGTTGTGTTTGCTATATTAAGCTGCGCTTTGGCTACTACAACAGGCAGCACTTTGCATAACTGTTATAGGTAATTCATACTGACTTTGCGATTCTATGTCATTATTGTCACCTTTGCAAATATTTCCATCTTTACAGGTTCCAGTTCCTGCTGTTATCTAGACAGCTTGTGACTGATCTGCACAATCTCGGTGATGTATGGTCAGCTAAATGTCTAGTTCACAGAGCCTTGAATGTTTATATTTCAAAGCAAGTAGAGCAATTCCTTGAGAAAAAAAATACATAAAGCTGAAACAGATTTATTCAAGCTAAAGAGTGCAGATGAATGCTTATTCGCTTATACCATGGCATGTTGATTGCTAAGTACGCTACACTTCAAATATACTTGTACTGTGTGATTGTACGGAGTGGAAAATTAATGTTGAGATTTCACTCAACACAGGCTTATCTGAAGTTACTCAGTCAAACATTCTGTCCAGCATTCTTCATTCTACATGTGTGCGGATACTTGTAAGATTTTATTTAACCCCTTAATGACATCTGGTGTGAAGGGGCACATCCTGGTTTTAAAAAACTTTTTAAATGAGTAAAGTAACACACTATAGATAGCGCACACCGCCAAAATATACGCAATGCAAAAACAATTTTGTTTTCATCGAAAAAGATGTTTTTCAGAAAAAACTAACATTTAAACACAATAAAAAATCACTGTATCTTGAACAACAACAAAAAATGTTGTCAACCTACTGCAAGTTTATAAAATAAAGCACAAAAGTGCTCTAATTACATGGCAAACAATATGATTATTGTACCATTTACTAGAATTGTCAAATATTACCATGTGTTGATACAGCGTCATGTAAAAGTTTGGGCAACACGGATCAAAATTACTGTTGTTGTGAACAGTTAAGCAAGTTGATGATGAAATTATTTCTAAAAGGCCTAAAGTTAAAGATGACACATTTCCATTGTATTTTAGGCAAAAAAAATGCGTTTTAATCTTTTACATTGTAAAATTTACAAAAAGGAAAATGGGCCAATGCAAAAGTTTGGACACTTTTGGAGATTGTGCTCAGATAACTTTGACCAATGTTTCAGACCTTAATTAGCCTGTTATGGGTATGACTTGTTCACTATCATCATTAGGAAAGGCCATGTGATGCAAATTTCCCAGCTTTATAGAAACTCAGCCTCCTCTAATCTTGTGGCAGAAAACTGTAGCCATGGGTTCTTCTAAGCAGCTGCCTAGCACTCTGAAAATGAAAACGGTAGAGGTCCACAAAGCAAGAGAAGGCTATAAGAAAGTAGAAAAGCATTTTTAAGTTGCCCTTTCCTTAGTTCAAAATGTAATTAAGAAATGGCAGTTAACAGGAACAGTGGAGGTCAAGATAAGGTCTGGAAGACCAAGCAAAATTTCTGTGACAGCTGGTCGTAGGATTGCTAGAGAGGCAAATTAGAACCGCCACTTGACTGTAACAGACCTTCCGAAAGATTTAGATGACTCTGGAGTTGTATTACATTGTTCTACTGTTCAGAGACACTTGCACAAATATGGCCTTTATGTAAAAATCATCGGAAGAAAGCCTCTCCTGTGTCCTCACCATATAATTCAGAGTCAGAAGTATGCAAAAGAACATCTGAACAAGCCTGATACATTTTGGAAACAAGTCTTGTGGTCCGATGAGGTTAAAATAGAACTGTTTGGCCACAATGAACAAATATACAGTACAGACCAAAAGTGTGGACACACCTTCTTATTCAAAGATTTTTCTGTATTTTCATGACTATGAAAATTGTAGAATCACACTGAAGGCATCAAAACTATGAATTAACACATGTGGAATTATACATTACACTTTATAAAAAAGTGTGAAACAACTGAAAATATGTCTTATATTCTAGGTTCTTCAAAGTAGCCACCTTTTGCTTTGATTACTGCTTTGCACGCAGAAAAAGTGAACGGATGGACTCTACATGCCTAGTTCCCACCGTGAAGCATGGAGGAGGTGGTGTGATGGTGTGGGGGTGCTTTGCTGGTGACACTGTTGGAGATTTATTCAAAATTGAAGCGGTGAGCGGTCCAGCTCACCCCAAACCATCTCGATTGGGTTCAGGTCTGGTGGCTGTGGAGGCCAGGTCATCTGGCGTAGCACCTCATCACTCTCCTTCTTGGTCAAATAGCCCTTACACAGCCTGGAGGTGTGTTTGGGGTCATTGTCCTGTTGAAAAATAAATGATGGTCCAACTAAACGCAAACCGGATGGAATAGCATGCTGCTGCAAGATGCTGTGGTAGCCATGCTGGTGCAGTATGCCTTCAATTTTGAATAAATCCCCAACAGTGTCACCAGCAAAGTACCCCCACACCATCACACCTCCTCCTCCATGCTTCATGGTGGGAACCAGGCATGTAGAGTCCATCCGTTCACCTTTTCTGCGTGCAAAGCAGTAATCAAAGCAAAAGGTGGCTACTTTGAAGAACCTAGAATATAAGACATATTTTCAATTGTTTCACACTTTTTTGTAAAGTGTAATGTATAATTCCACATGTGTTAATTCATAGTTTTGATGCCTTCAGTGTGATTCTACAATTTTCATAGTCATGAAAATACAGAAAAATCTTCGAATGAGGAGGTGTGTCCAAACTTTTGGTCTGTATTGTATGTATGGAGAAAAAAGGCACAGAATTTCAGGAAAAGAACATCTCGCCAACCATTAAACAGGGAGTGGATCCATCATGGCCCTCACAATCCCCTAATCTGAACATCATTGAAAATCTGTGGCTAGACCTCAATGTAGCAGTGCATGCAAGGCGACTTGGAATATTACTGAAGTGGAAGGATTTTCCAAGCGAAAATTGATGAAAATCCCTCAAACAATTGAATTGAAAAACTCTTGCCTGGCTACAAAAAGTGTTTACAAACTGTGATATTTTCAAAAGGGGGTATTACTAGGTACTAATCATGCAGAGTGCCTAAATTTTGCATCAGCCCATTTTCCTTTTTGTAATTTTTAAAATGAAAAAGATGAATATATATATATATATATATATATATATATATATAGGTGTGGCCCAGACATTATCCACACCTACTGGCTAAAGAAATTAACAGCGGTACATGAACACATAACAAAGCAGATGAACCAACTGCTAGAAGCAGGCCACCACCCAGAATGGCTAACACAAGGTAGAACAGGGCTGATCATGAAGGATCCTCACAAAGGAACAGTTCCATCCAACTACCACCCAATAACCTTCCTTACAAAAACATTGAAACTGCTGTCAGACATCATAGCCACCAAGCTACAGAACCATATGAACCAGTACATGAATCCAGCTCAGAAAGGCATTGGGACCAACAACAGAGGCTCCAAGCACCAGCTCCTAGTAGATAGAGCAGTCACTCAAGACTCAAGATCCAAACAGACCAATTTCAGCACAGCCTGGATTGACTACATGAAAGCCTCTGGCTCAATGCCACACACATGGATCTGTGAATGTTTGGGTCTCTACAGTGTCAACAGCAAATTAAGAACCTTCCTCAAAAACTCAATGGGACTATGGAGAACAACATTGGAAGTCAACTCAAGACAACTAGCACAAGTGACCATCAAATGCGGCATATACCAAGGTGATGCACTGTCTTCATTGCTGTTCTGCATAGGTTTGAACCCCCTCAGCCAGATAATTACAGAGTCTGGCTATGGATACAAGTTCAAGAGTGGAAGCACCATCAGCCACCTTCTCTACAGGGATGACATCAAGCTGTATGTGAAAAATGAACGAGACATCAATTCACTGATCCACCTGACAAGGATCTACAGTGAAGACATCTGGATGTCCTTCTGAGTGGAGAAGTGTGGCCAGTTGGTAATAAAGACATGCAACATAGTCAAGACTGATGGAGTGGAATTACCAGCAGGGCACATAGCTGTCCAGACATGCTACAAGTACCTCGGCATCCCACAGGGATACGGTAACCATGATGAGGAGGCAAGGAAAGGAGCAACATGCAAATACCATCAAAGGATAAGACAGGTCCTGAAGAGCCAGCTCAAAGGGAAGAATAAAATCCGCGCCATCAATACATATGCCCTGCCAGTTATCAGATACCCTGATGGCATAGTGTGCTGGCCAAAAGAAGAGATGGAAGCTGCAGATGTGAAGATATGAAAGCTCCCTATAATGCATGGAGGTCTCTACCCTAAGTCTAGCACTCAAAGATTATATACCAACAGAAAGGAGGGTGGTTGCAGCTTGATAAGCATCCAAGCCACCATCACGGTTGAAACAAGGAGTATCCAGGAATACTTCAGAAAAATGGCATCAAAAGATGAGATGCTGAGAGAAAGCCTAAGGCAGCAACAACAGATCTGGAAGGAAGAACAGGAACATGAAGTGCCATGGCAAGACAAGCTGCTGCATGGGATGTAACATCAACAGATAATGGTGGTGGCTGACATGGCTGGAGAAAGCTGGACTCTGAGACAGCACAGAGGGACTAATCATAGAGGCACAAGAGCAAGCACTAAGTACCAGATCCATAGATACAGGAATCTACCACACAAGACAAGACCCAAGGTGCAGACTGTGCAAAGAAACCTCAGAAATGTCCAACACATAGTGGTAGGTTGCAAAATGCAAGCAGGAACAGCAAATACCAAACACCACAACCAAGTAGTGGGAATTGTATACAGGAACATCTGCACAGCATATGGGCTAAGTCCCTCTAAGTCCAGGTGGGAGACCCCAGAAAAAGTGGTGGAGAATGAAAGGGCTAAAATCCTGTGGGACTTCAAGATCCAGACGGATAATCAGTTGTGGGCTAACGAACCAGACATTGTGATAGTAGACAAGGATCAGAAGACTGCAATGACAATAGATGTGGCAGTGCCAAGTGACAGCAATATCAGAAAGAAGGAATATGAGAAGCTGGAAAAATACGAGAGCCTCAAAGGAGAATTGGAGAAGATGTGGAAGGTGAAGGCAACAGTGATTCCAGTGGTGATAGGAGCACTTGAAGCAGTGACCCCTAAGTTGGAAGAATGGCTACAACAGATCCCAGGAAAACATCTGAGCTCTCTGTCCAGAAAAGCGCAATGCTGGGAACAGCTAAGATCCTGCGCAGACCCCTCAAACTCCCAGGCCTCTGGTAGAGGACCCCAGAATGAGAAAGGACAACAAAGACCACCCCCATTGGGGGTGAGAAGGAATTTTGTTTAGTTTATATATATATATTGTGAGACAGTGAAGGAATATGTGTTGAATGAGGTGTATATTTCACCTAAGTACCTTGCTGACTGGTATGAGCGAAATGTGTGGCTTTGTAAACCTGGTGGTAAAGAAAGGTCACTACACCTGCCATTCAGTACACGCTTGCAGCTCAGACCTGAACCCACTCAGGTGTTGATTAGGAAGCCAGAAGTAGGTGCTTGGGAGCACAGTCAGGGAGCTCATTCAGTCTGGACAGGAGTCCAGGCACGGAAGGAGACTCCGGGAGGTGGGCTCTCTCTGTCTGGGTGCTCGAGGTACCCCGGACACAAAGAGGAGACTCTGCGACACTCCATGCTGGTGACTACTGAATAGGAGGTGATCTCTCTCAAGTCTGGACGTTGGAGTTGCCTTCAGACATAAAGAGGAGTATCTGTGAAACTCCATACTGGTAACATATATCATATGTGTTGTTTTGGGCCCAGGCTGGTAGAGCCGGGTTCCTGTTAGAAAGGGACATTTCATGTGTGTAGTGAGTAGCCGAGGGGCTTAGGTTTTCTTTTTATGATTTCGTTTTTATCACCTACTGTTTGCTGTGGACTTTAATAAAGCTGGTTGCGGCCAGTTTTACACCAGAACTGCTGTCTGAGTGAACTGTTTATATGCCATTCTGTCTACCCGGTCAGCGATCCCAGAGCTATATCCCCTGAAAAGCTTACAATTGGCGGAGAATGCTGGGGCAGCGCAGTGGCTGATACAGTTAGTGCTGGAGGGTGCATGCAGCACAGTGGTTAATAGACAGCAGAAAAAAAAGTTTGTCAGCAAGAGAAACGTCTATTGAAGCAGTCTTGGAGAGACAGTGGCCCTGATAAGGGTCTGCAGAGAGAAAATGTATGCACAGCAAAGCTGAACTTGTTGTGAAAATTACTGTGGAATGTGCAGCAGCAAAAGAAACGTCTGTGGAGCAGTCTTAAAGAGACAGTAGCCCTAATAGACTTTGCAAAAGAAAAAAAAAAAAAAAAAAAGGGTGTTTGCACAGCAAGGCTGAATTTTCTGTGGAAAAAAGCTGTGTAGTGTGTATGCCTTGACTGAAGTCTGCCGTTGTGAAGACAGAGAAATCTGACAGCATGGATGACAGCATGGAGGCGCTGTTTGAACAAATGGCGCAAGATAATATGCAACATAAGACTGCTGTGATTGAGACAGATGAGTCCGGCAGTATGGAGGAGCTCGTTGAGTACCTGGTACAGGCCCAGCGAAGCATGCAGCAGAGCATGGAGCAGCAGCGCCTGCAGCACCAGCAGCGCATGCAGCAGGCCCAGCAGCAATTCCTGCAGCAGCAGCAGGAGAATAACCGGTTATTTGTTGAGCGGATGGCAGCACAAAAAAAGGATTTCGGTGCCGTGTCCCGAAGTAATGTGGCAAAGGCACCTGCGTTGTCCGCTGTAAAGAAGGCGGTAAGACGGTCCTTAAAAAAAATGACACCTCGTGATGATGTGGAGGTATATCTCACTAGGTTTGAGAGACTGGCAGAGAAGGAGAATCTGCCCCTATCTGAATGGGCCATGATGGTCGCACCCTATCTGATTGGAGAGCCCCAAAGGGCCTATGCTGACCTGAGCGAGCAGGACAGCCAAGACTATGCCAAGCTGAAAGAGGAGATTCTTGCCCGGCTGGGTGTTACGGTTGCAGCCCGTGCCAGGAGAGTCCATGACTGGAGATACAGTTGGGAGTCTGCCGTCAGCAACCCTGCCCAAAGGGTCGAAAAGGTGACAGTGGACCGCTACACCCGAGCACTTCCTCCTGAGGTACAGAGAGAAAGGTACTTTGGCCCCAAAGACTGCCTCCGTGACCAGCCGTCTGAGCGGACGTCACTTCAGAGTTCCCGGACGCTGAACTCTCGCGGTAAGAGCGTTCCAGCTGTTGGGGACATGGGGTATGCTGATAAGCGGGTTCAGGCCCGAGGGGACATGTGGGTGGAAAAGTGTGATGGACAGGGTTGGAGATGTCATGAAATTGCAGCCAACTGTCCAATAGAGGGGGAGCCTATGTGTTGTGATGTTGGCGGATCCCTCTCTCTCTGCGCAGAACCTGTGTGTGTGTCCACCTCAGCCGAAGAGACTGGACCACAGGGGTCCCCGGTGGTTGTAAATGACTGCCCAGAGCAGGCCCTCTTGGACTCAGAGAGTCCAGTGACTTCCGTATGTGACAGCCTAATTGATAGGGACTTCATCCCTGATAAGCACCTGAGTATGGTGTGCATCCATGGAGACACCAAAGTCTACCCAGAGACTGCCGTGGACTTGGTCCCTAAACTCGGGGAGGTTTCATATGAAGTGGGGGTAGTGAAGAGCCTGGTGTACCCCGTCATATTGGGTAATGACTTTCCCCGGTCTAAGGATCTCTGGGGGAAAAATATTTCTGAGGGACAGTGTGATGAAGCTCCTACTGAGGGTCCGCAGTTCCGAGGGGCGGAACACAATGCTAGTGGGCCGTTAAACTTATGTGATAATGATGATGACCATGATAATATTGATAATGATAATGATGATCATGATAATGATGATGACCATGATGATGATGCTGATATTGATAATGATGATAATGCTAATCATAATAGTGATGATACTGATGATGACCGTGATAAAGATGAAATTTCTTTGCAGGTGATGTTGGGAGACGAGGATGGTGGTTCTCGGGAACCGAGTGTCCCTGACCTGCCTGGCTCCTGTGACAATTTTGGGAGTGAGCCGGTGCGAGACCCCACTCTTAAAACGGCACAGGAAAATGTAATTGTTCTGAATGAGGTTCCCCAAGAGCCTGGCTCTGAGGAGAGGTTTCCTCATGCTGCCATGAACAATAACCTATTGTATAGGGACACTGAAGTCCAGGGAGAGGTCGTGAGTCAGCTCCTGGTACCTGAGCTATATGGAAGTATAGTGCTGGGGTTATCACATAGTCACATACTTGAGGGACCACCTGAGGGAAACCAGGGACCAGATGGTGAAGTTAATGTTGTGGATGACATGTTAACTAAGGTTCCAGATCAAGATGTGAATGAGAATGAATTGTATAACCCTGACAGTGAGCCGGATGTGAATGAAAATGAAGTGTCTAACCCTGGAAGTGAGCCAGATGTGGCTGAGAAAAGGGGTCAGACAGGGATAGTGGTGGTGATAGTGAGTCATCTGATGACAATAAAGCAACCAGTGCAAGTGAGGAAGGCATGGTAGCAGAGGAGATTGAGAGTCCTGAGAGGAAGGCTGAGGCTGACCTTGCAGTCGGACGGAAGATGGCATCTGAAGATGTTGTACAGTTGGCCGGTTCCCTGGCGAAGACTAAGGTGAAAGACAGGACTCTGAAACTGAACACAGCACAAGTGGATGCTGTTGAAAATGAGAAGTTATCAATGTATGGTGTGGATCTGCATCAGGCCAAGGACTCTGAAGGTGATGCTGCAGAGGTGGAAAAAGCCATGGAAGTGGTGGACACCAGGCCAGGTGCCTCACCAGAAGCTGAGGTCTCAAGTGAAGCTGTGAGGAACAAGACTGAAGATGTGGGGAATGACTCTGCCCCGGAATCTGTTTCTGCCGGAGACAGCGGCGTGGACGATGTACTGTCTGGATCCGTGGCTGCAACTCGCGAAGCTCGGGCCGGAAGTTCGGCGCCCGGTGCGCCATCGGAGTTCCCGAGCGACCCAAAGGATCTGGATAAATCCCAAGATGAGATTTTGAGACCTCGGGTTGGCCTTGGTGAGCTCAGGCGCATTTTCATGGAGTCTACACCTGAACCACGTCCCAGGGAGTGGGAGGGGCGATGTGTCGCTCCGTTGCCGCTGCAGATACACGGGAGCTCAGATGGGATGCAGAACGTGGTGGAAAAGAAGACTGATGGTAGGGCTTCTGAGCATGTCCTACCAGAAGAGCCTGAAGAAGGGGCCGAAGACGTAAAGGACGTCCAACAACTACAGGAGAAGATGCGTAGCCATGAGGATCTCCTGGAGAAAGAAGTAAGAGCTCTGAGTCTTATGCAAAGTGAGCCTGTACCAGAAGAGGATAAATTATGTGTACCGACCAAGAAAAACGATCAGCTCCCTCTACAGTGCCAATCGTTTGAACAGTGTGGCTCAAAATGGTCAGAGACCATGACAGAGGCGCTTAAGTTCTGTGAAATAGAATTTATGAATCAACTGATATTTAAGAAAGTAGATGGGCTAAAAAAGGTTCAGGGGGAATTAGAGAAAACCCCTATACCTCCTGTGACAGTTGGTGACACAGGGTCAGTGCCCCAAAAACAGGAGGTACGAAAGTTTCTGAGGAAGAATCAGCAGAGGTGTTCTGACGTGCCTGGTCGTACTTATCTAGTGAGCCACTATACCGAGACTGAGGCTGGCACTAAGGTCAAGCTGAAACCGTACAGGACACCCGAGGCCCGCAGAGAGCATAGGCCTGGGACGGTACAGCGTAGTGCGGTTGCTTTAGGTGAAGATACAGATGACAATGGTGAAGATGAACTTGGTGTTGGCCATAACTGGTCCGGAGTTCACTGTCTCTTTAGGATTGTTGACCAGCCCTCCGGTCTGGATGACCAGCCCTCCGGTCTGGAGAAGAGGGGGGGGATATGTGAGACAGTGAAGGAATATGTGTTGAATGAGGTGTATATTTCACCTAAGTACCTTGCTGACTGGTATGAGCGAAATGTGTGGCTTTGTAAACCTGGTGGTAAAGAAAGGTCACTACACCTGCCATTCAGTACACGCTTGCAGTTCAGACCTGAACCCACTCAGGTGTTGATTAGGAAGCCAGAAGTAGGTGCTTGGGAGCACAGTCAGGGAGCTCATTCAGTCTGGACAGGAGTCCAGGCACGGAAGGAGACTCCGGGAGGTGGGCTCTCTCTGTCTGGGTGCTCGAGGTACCCCGGACACAAAGAGGAGACTCTGCGACACTCCATGCTGGTGACTACTGAATAGGAGGTGATCTCTCTCAAGTCTGGACGTTGGAGTTGCCTTCAGACATAAAGAGGAGTATCTGTGAAACTCCATACTGGTAACATATATCATATGTGTTGTTTTGGGCCCAGGCTGGTAGAGCCGGTTCCTGTTAGAAAGGGACATTTCATGTGTGTAGTGAGTAGCCGAGGGGCTTAGGTTTTCTTTTTATGATTTCGTTTTTATCACCTACTGTTTGCTGTGGACTTTAATAAAGCTGGTTGCGGCCAGTTTTACACCAGAACTGCTGTCTGAGTGAACTGTTTATATGCCATTCTGTCTACCGGACAGCGATCCCAGAGCTATATCCCCTGAAAAGCTTACAATATATACCTGAAATACAAAGGAAATGCGTAATTTTTAACTTTAGATCTTTTAGAGATCAATTCATCTTCAAGTTGATTAACTGTTCACAATAACAGTAATTTTTACCAGGGGTGCTCAATCTTTTACATGCTGCTGTGTATAGTGTTAAATAAGATGAAAAATCCAAGCAAAAATAGAAAACATCACTACAAATATAAGGATAAAGAATATCAATCAGATATAAACAGAACTTAAAATGAAGGAATAGAAAATTGTCCATCACTGCTGTGAAGCACAATACCTACAGTATGTCATGCCCTCAGCTGCGGGTCCAGTCTCTCATGGACAGGGAGACCGGCGTGCATAATGCGGCACTATGCGCTTCACCCGCTCTGTCCCTGCTGCCGGTCCGGTCTCCGCTATGCTGGTATACCGACGCCTATCACGCAGCTCCACTGGTACTGCTCACCTTGTTTGTGGTTACAGACAATTGGCAGCTCCTTTCTCTGCTAGGAACCTGCATCCCCTTGGCAGGTCTGCTGGAAATGCTCTTGGGAGGCACGCCACACTTCCTGCACATACTTAAAGCAGCAGGGCACCAGTTCTCTATTAGGGCTGTCTGTGTTGTGATGCTCTGTGCATAAAAGACACCCTCCCCTTAAAGGAGGTGCCTGGACAATGAGTTCATTCTGTAGGATCATTGCCGCCAGCTCAGGCCATATTCTGCTGAGCTCTGCGATTAGAAAACTGCTTCTTTGCATTTTACTAATACCTCGGTCTCCACAGAATTTTCTGCTGGCAGTTCCTTGTCCTGGATCCCTGTGGACATTCCGGATCTCACTCCAGGCTGACCAAGCCTCACCTCAAGGAATCATCCAGATACCACTACCAGCTGGATCAGCCTTTCCGGGATTACACATAGCTTTCGGGATTCCCAACACCAACAGAGCCAGTATTCCACAGTCTCTTCTATCCGGTCTGTATGGGTCGTTCCTCTGGTCTGGGATTCGCAGCATTTAGGCCTCCTGGTGTTGTGATGGGGGAATACCTGTATAGGGGTATACCTTGGTACAGTGTCGTGTTCCATAGGGTTCTCTTCTCAGGCACTTTTTCCCTTTTGTTAAACTTTCTTTATTAAACATCTTTGGTTTTATGAAGCTCATTCTCCTGTCTCTTGAGTATCGGGTATACAGCTACCACTGCACCATCAGTGGTCTAGTGAGTTCACTATATATCATCACGCCCTGTGGGCATGTCACAGTAGTGTGTATAGGTTTGGGCACCCCTGGTCAAAATTACTGTTAGGCCGGGATCACATATGCGAGATACATGGCCGAGTCTCGCATGTGAATTCCCAGCACTGGCGCCGGCACTCGGGAGTGGAGTGTGCGGCTGCATGTATTTCTATGGAGCCGCTCACTCCACTCCCGAGTGCCGGCGCCAGTGCTGGGAATTCACATGCGAGACTCAGCCGTGTTTCTCGCATGTGTGATCCCGGCCTTATTGTGAACAATTAAGCAAGTTGAAGATGAAATGAACTCTAAAAGGCCTAAAGTTAAAGATGACACCTTTCCTTTGTATTTTAGGCAAAAAAAAACAATTTTCTTCTACATTTTAAAATTACAAAAGAGAAAATGGACCTATGCAAAAGTTTGGACACCCTGCATGGTTAGTACCTAGTAGCACCCCCTTTTGCAAGTATTACAGCTTGGAGCCAGCCAAGAGTCTTTCAATTCTTGTTTGAGGGATTTTCATCCATTCTTCCTTGAAAAATCCTTCCAGTTCTGTGAGTTTCCTGGGTCATCTTGCATGCACTGCTACTTTGAGATCTAGCTACAGATTTTCAGATGTTCAGATCAGGAGACTGTAAGGGCCATTGTGAAACCTTCACCTTGCGCCTCCTGATGCAGTTTATTGTGGATTTTGAAGTGTGTTTAGAATCATTATTCATTTGTAAAAGCCATCCTCTTTTCAACTTCAGCTTTTTTACAGATGGTGTTATGTTTGCATCAAGAACTTGTTGAAATTTCATTGAATCCATTCTTCCCTCTACCCGAGAAATGTTAAAACATTATACTGTGTGGATGAGCAATATAATAATGAAACATTTTTGACACAGTTTTTGGAGGGCTTTATACCAACAAAATGTACCCAAGAACATGTAATACTCTATGGGTGAGCAATATAATACTGAAAATATTTTTAACAATTTTTTGGAGGGTTAGATACCACCGAAATACACCCAGGAAGACTTAATACCCTATGGATGAGCAATAAAATATTGATACATTTTTAAACTTGGGGTGATCCTTGACTCTGCCCTCTCTTTCAAACCACATATCCAAGCCCTCGCCACCTCCTGCCGTCTCAAAATCAAAAATATTTCCCGGATCCGCTCATTCCTCAACCATGAAACCACAAAAACACTAGTGCACGCCCTTATCATCTCCCGCCTCGACTACTGCAACCTCCTATTGTCTGGTCTCCCCTCTAGCACTCTGGCACCACTCCAGTCCATCCTACACTCTGCTGCCCGACTAATCCACCTATCTCCCCGCTATTCCCCAGCCTCCCCCCTATGCCAGGCCCTTCACTGGCTTCCTATTGCCCAGAGGCTTCAGTTCAAAACCCTAACCTTGACATACAAAGCCATCCACAACCTTTCTCCTCCATACATCTGTGACATGGTCTCCCGCTATCTACCCACACGCAACCTTCGATCCTCTCAAGATCTCCTTTTCGACTCCCCCCTCATCTCTTCTTCCCACAACCGCATACAAGACTTCTCCCGGGCTTCCCCATACTCTGGAACTCCCTGCCGCAAAACATCAGACTTTCACCAACAACGGAAACCTTCAAGAAGAACCTGAAGACCCACCTGTTCCGACAAGCCTACAACCTGCAATGATCCTCAGTCTACTGAACCATCGCACGACCAGCTCTACCCTCTCCTAGTGTATCCTCACCCATCCCTGTAGACTGTGAGCCCTCGCGGGCAAGGTCCTCTCTCCTTCTGTACTTGTGTGTCCCTTGTCTAGCACGTTTATTGTACCTGTCTATATTTTCCCTTTTCATATGTAAAGCACCATGGAATAAATGGCGCTATATAAATGTGTAATAATAATAATAATAATAAACAAGTTTTTTTGAGGGTTATATAGCAGCGAAATATACTCCAGACCACATAATAGTTTAAGGGTGAGCAATATAATACAGATAAAATTTTGAACAAGTTTTTTGAGTGATTTATATAGTCATGAGCGAGTGTGCTCATTACTACTCGTTAGTCACTCGAGCATCAGCGTGCTCATGATGCTCGTTATTTGACGAGTATTTTTTGAATGCTAGAGTGGAAACTTGGGTCCCTGCCACACATGTTTAGCGCTTTTTAGACAGCCAAGAAACATGTGGGGATTGCCTGTCAGTCGCTGTAATGCCATAGCCATTGTGGTTGTGGCATTACTGTGATTGCCTGGCTGCATAGCGTCATCAGGTCTATATAATACCCATCATTCTATGCTTGGCACACTGTAACCTGGAAACTGGCAGAGCAAGGAGAGATGCTGCAGAAAGGGACAGAATTGTGGCTGCGTATTAGGCAGAGATTGAACCACATTTATATTTCTTTCAACTACAACGACAGATGTTCTTAGGGATAATTATAATCAATATTAATACTGCTGATAGCACACTTAAAGAGAGATTGTGATGAAGGGATAGGGTAGGTGAGAATAGAGCTAATTGCACTTGCTTCATTTCTGCTGCAACTCATACCAGAAGCTCTTTACAGAGCTAATAATATTATTTTTGCTCTCAATCCTGCAAATTGTTCTGAGCAGGGAAATATTATACTCCATTTTTACTGCTGCAGTTGTGTTTCAAAGGCATACAGCCACACTTGGTTGCATCTCAATAGCATTGGTATATTGCTCCTGCAGTTTAACCCCTTCACCCCCAAGGGTGGTTTGCACGTTAATGACCGGGCCAATTTTTACAATTCTGACCACTGTCTCTTTATGAGGTTATAACTCTGGAACGCTTCAACGGATCTTCGCGATTCTGAGATTGTTTTCTCGTGACATATTGTACTTCATGATAGTGGTAAAATTTATTCCATATAACTTGCATTTATTTATGAAAAAAACGCAAATATGGCAAAAATTTTGAAAATTTTGCAATTTTCAAACTTTGAATTTTTATTCCCTTAAAACAGAGAAATATGTCACACAAAATAGTTAAGAAATAACATTTCCCACATGTCTACTTTACATCAGCACAATTTTGGAAACAAAATTTTTTTTTGTTAGGAAATTATAAGGGTTAAAAGTTGACCAGCGATTTCTCATTTTTACAACAAAATTTACAAAGCCATTTTTTTTCGGGACCACCTCATATTTGAAGTCACTTTGAGGGGTCTATATAGCAGAAAATACCCAAAAGTGACACCATTCTAAAAACTACACCCCTCAAGGTACTCAAAACCACATTCAAGAAGTTTATTAACCCTTCAGGTGCTTCACAGGAGCTGAAGCAACATGGAAGGAAAAAATTAACATTTTACTTTTTAGTCACAAAAATGATCTTTTACAAACATTTTTTTTATTTTCACAAGGGAAAAAGGAGAAAAAGGACTGATAAAGTTGTTGTGCAATTTCTCCTGAGTACGCCGATACCCCATATGTGAGGGAAAACCACTGTTTGGGCACACGGCAGAGCTCGGAATGGAAGGAGCGCAGTTTGACTTTTCCAAACCAAAATTGGCTGGAATTGAGAACGGACGCCATGTCGCGTTTGGAGAGGCCCGATGTGCCTAAACAGTGGAAACCCCCCACACGTGACCCCATTTTGGAAACTAGACCCCCTAAGGAACTTATCTAGATGTGTGGTGAGTAGTTTGAACCCTCAAGTGCTTCACGCAAGTTTGTAATGTAGAGCCGTGAAGAAAAAAAATCATATTTTTTCCACAAGCATGATGTTTTAGTCCCCAAATTTTTATTTTCCCAAGGGTAAGAGGAGAAATTGAACCACAAAAGTTGTTGTCCAACTTATCCTGAGTACGCTGATACCCCATATGTGGGGGGGAACCACTGTTTGGGCGCACGGCAGGGCTTGAAAGGGAAGGAGCGCCGTTTGACTTTTCCAAACCAAAATTGGCTGGAATTGCGAACGGACGCCATGTCGCGTTTGGAGGGCCCCTGATGTGCCTAAACAGTGGAAACCCCCCACATGTGACCCCATTTTGGAAACTAGACCCCCTAAGGAACTTATCTAGATGTGTGGTGAGCACTTTGAACCCTCAAGTGCTTCACGCAAGTTTGTAATGTAGAGCCGTGAAGAAAAAAAATCATATTTTTTCCACAAACATGATGTTTTAGTCCCCAAATTTTTATTTTCCCAAGGGTAAGAGGAGAAATTTGGACCACAAAAGTTGTTGTCCAACATGTCCTGAGTATGCTGATACCCCATATGTGGGGGGGAACCACTGTTTGGGCGCACGGCAGGGCTCGAAAGGGAAGGAGCGCCGTTTGACTTTTCCAAACCAAAATTGGCTGGAATTGCGAACGGACGCCATGTCGCGTTTGGAGGGCCCCTGATGTGCCTAAACAGTGGAAACCCCCCACATGTGACCCCATTTTGGAAACTAGACCCCCTAAGGAACTTATCTAGATGTGTGGTGAGCACTTTGAACCCTCAAGTGCTTCACGCAAGTTTGTAATGTAGAGCCGTGAAGAAAAAAAATCATATTTTTTTCCACAAACATGATGTTTTAGTCCCCAATTTTTTCTTTTCCCCAGGGTAAGAGGAGAAATTGGACCACAAAAGTTGTTGTCCAACATGTCCTGAGTACGCTGATACCCCATATGTGGGGGGAACCACTGTTTGGGCGCACGGCAGGGCTCGAAAGGGAAGGAGCACCGTTTGACTTTTCCAAACCAAATTGGCTGGAATTGCGAACGGACGCCATGTCGCGTTTGGAGGGCCCCTGATGTGCCTAAACAGTGGAAACCCCCCACATGTGACCCCATTTTGGAAACTAGACCCCCTAAGGAACTTATCTAGATGTGTGGTGAGCACTTTGAACCCTCAAGTGCTTCACGCAAGTTTGTAATGTAGAGCCGTGAAGAAAAAAAAATCATATTTTTTCCACAAACATGATGTTTTAGTCCCCAAATTTTTATTTTCCCAAGGGTAAGAGGAGAAATTGGACCACAAAAGTTGTTGTCCAACATGTCCTGAGTACGCTGATACCCCATATGTGGGGGGGAACCACTGTTTGGGCGCACGGCAGGGCTTGAAAGGGAAGGAGCACCGTTTGACTTTTCCAAACCAAAATTGGCTGGAATTGCGAACGGACGCCATGTTGCGTTTGGAGGGCCCCTGATGTGCCTAAACAGTGGAAACCCCCCACATGTGACCCCATTTTGGAAACTAGACCCCCTAAGGAACTTATCTAGATGTGTGGTGAGCACTTTGAACCCTCAAGTGCTTCACGCAAGTTTGTAATGTAGAGCCGTGAAGAAAAAAAATCATATTTTTTCCACAAACATGATGTTTTAGTCCCCAAATTTTTATTTTCTCAAGGGTAAGAGGAGAAATTGGACCACAAAAGTTGTTGTCCAACATGTCCTGAGTACGCTGATACCCCATATGTGGGGGGAAACCACTGTTTGGGCACACGGCAGGGCTTGAAAGGGAAGGAGCGCCGTTTGACTTTTCCAAACCAAAATTGGCTGGAATTGCGAACGACGCCATGTCGCGTTTGGAGGGCCCCTGATGTGCCTAAACAGTGGAAACCCCCCACATGTAACCCCATTTTGGAAACTAGACCCCCTAAGGAACTTATCTAGATGTGTGGTGAGCACTTTGAACCCTCAAGTGCTTCACGCAAGTTTGTAATGTAGAGCCGTGAAGAAAAAAAATCATATTTTTTCCACAAACATGATGTTTTAGTCCCCAAATTTTTATTTTCTCAAGGGTAAGAGGAGAAATTGGACCACAAAAGTTGTTGTCCAACATGTCCTGAGTACGCTGATACCCCATATTGTGGGGGGAACCACTGTTTGGGCTCACGGCAGGGCTTGAAAGGGAAGGAGCGCCGTTTGACGTTTCCAAACCAAAATTGGCTGGAATTGCGAACGGACGCCATGTCGCGTTTGGAGGGCCCCTGATGTGCCTAAACAGTGGAAACCCCCACATGTGACCCCATTTTGGAAACTAGACCCCCTAAGGAACTTATCTAGATGTGTGGTGAGCACTTTGAACCCTCAAGTGCTTCACGCAAGTTTGTAATGTAGAGCCGTGAAGAAAAAAAAATCATATTTTTTCCACAAGCATGATGTTTTAGTCCCCAATTTTTATTTTCCCAAGGGTAAGAGGAGAAATTGGACACCAATAGTTGTTGTCCAACATGTCCTGAGTACGCTGATACCCCATATGTGGGGGGAACCACTGTTTGGGCGCACGGCAGGGCTTGAAAGGGAAGGAGCGCCGTTTGACTTTTCCAAACCAAAATTGGCTGGAATTGCGAACGGACGCCATGTCGCGTTTGGAGGGCCCCTGATGTGCCTAAACAGTGGAAACCCCCCACATGTGACCCCATTTTGGAAACTAGACCCCCTAAGGAACTTATCTAGGTGTGTGGTGAGCACTTTGAACCCCAAGTGTTTCACAACGTTTTAATGCCTGGCGTGAAAAAAAAATATATTTTTTTCCACAAAGTGATGTTTTAGTCCCCAATTTTTTATTTTCCCAAGGGTAAGAGGAGAAATTGGACCCAAAAGTGTTGTCCAAATTGTCCTGAGTACGCTGATACCCCATATGTTGGGGGGAACACTGTTTGGGCGCACGGCAGGGCTTGAAGGGAAGCGTGACGTTTTGAAGCAAAAATTTGATGGAATGGTCTGCGGACGTCATGTTCCGTTAGCAGAGCCCTGATGTGCCTAAACAGTGGAAACCCCCCACATGTGACCCCATTTTGGAAACTAGACCCCCTAAGGAACTTATCTAGGTGTGGTGAGCACTTTGAACCCCCAAGTGTTTCACTAAAGTTTATAATGCCCTGGCGTGAATAAAAAAAAAAAAAAAATTTCCACAAATATGATGTTTTAGTCCCCAATTTTTTATTTTCCCAAGGGTAACAGGAGAACTTGGACCACAAAAGTTGTTGTCCAATTTGTCCTGAGTACGCTGATACCCCATATGTTGGGGGGAACCACTGTTTGGGGCATGGCAGGGCGCAGAAGGGAAGCAGTGACGTTTTGGAATGCAGACTTTGATGGAATGGTCTGCGGGCGTCATGTTCCGTTAGCAGAGCCCCTCATGTGCCTAAACAGTGGAAACCCCCACAAGTGACCCCATTTTGGAAACTAGCCCCCTAATGAACTTATCTAGGTGTGTGGTGAGCATTTTGAACCCCCAAGTGTTTCACTAAAGTTTATAATGCCCTGGCGTGAATAAAAAAAAAAAAAAAAATTTCCACAAATATGATGTTTTAGTCCCCAATTTTTTATTTTCCCAAGGGTAACAGGAGAAATTGGACCACAAAAGTTGTTGTCCAATTTGTCCTGAGTACACTGATACCCCATATGTTGGGGGGAACCACTGTTTGGGCGCATGGCAGGGCGCAGAAGGGAAGCAGTGACGTTTTGGAATGCAGACTTTGATGGAATGGTCTGCGGGCGTCATGTTCCGTTAGCAGAGCCCCTCATGTGCCTAAACAGTGGAAACCCCCACAAGTGACCCCATTTTGGAAACTAGACCCCCTAAGGAACTTACCTAGGTGTGTGGTGAGCATTTTGAACCCCCAAGTGTTTCACTAAAGTTTATAATGCCCAGGTGTAAAAATAAAAAATCCTACTTTTATCCTCACAAAAATGATGTTTTAGTCCCCAATTTTTTATTTTCCCAAGGGTAAGAGGAGAAATTGGACACCAAAAATTGTTGTCCAATTTGTCCTGAGTACACTGGTGCCCCATATGTGGGAAAAAACTGTTTGGGCACAAGTCGGGGCTCAGAAGGGAAGTCGTGACGTTTTGGAATGCAGACTGATGGAATGGTCTGCGGGCGTCATGTTCCGTTTGCAGAGCTCCTGATGTGCCTAAACAGTAAAAAAAACCCACAAGTGACATAATTTTGGAAAGTAGACTCCCAATGAACTTTTCTAAATGTGCCCCCCTTCTGGAACTAATCTTTCCTGTAAAGTAAATTAGTAGTGCATTGAGGTGTGGTACAATTTGAAACAATCCTTCATACACAGGCCAGGTTTTTCGGGGCAGGTGTCGCATTGGTAAGTGGTGTCCTTGCGTATTCCCCTTTTGTAACACACTCGGCACCTTTTTTGCGGCTTACCTTTGCTTCCAGTTGGCGGGACCACCCCCGGGAAATGCTGACCTGGTATGATACGAGCACCTTCAGTTCCAGAAGTACTGGGGCCGCTGTTTCCTGAGCACCAAACATCAGGGCCTTAACCACTACCTCCTGGAACTGAAGGTACGTCGTATCGCTGTTGCGTGCACATCGTGACAGCAGGAAAGCGTTGAGCATTGCCATTTGGACGATGTGCACGGACAGCTTCTTGTACCACACCTTGGCCTTTCTCAAAGCACTGTACGGTTGGAGGAGTTGATCAGAGAGATCAACACCCCCCATGTATTTATTGTACCCCAGTACACAGTCCGGTTTGCGGACCTGTGTAGAGGTACCCCGTACAGTGCTGAGGGCGCTGCCATCACCATGTATGGTGGTCAAGAGAAGGACATCCCTCTTGTCCTTGTACTTGACCACCAACAGGTGGTCGCTACATTGGGCTCTGCTCTCACCCTTTCTGAGCATCTGCCCAAGTAGCGTCTTCGGGAGGCCTCTCTGATTTTTGCGGACGGTACCGCAAGCTGCGTTACCTCGCGCAGAGAGGGATTTGTAGAGTGGGACGCTGGAATAAAAGTTATCGGTGTAAAGGTGATAACCTTTATCCAGCAGTGGGTGCACCAAATCCCACACAATTTTCCCACTCACTCCCAGGACGGGGGGACACTCAGGGGGTTCAATCCTGGTGTCCTTTCCTTCGTAAACTCTAAAGCTGTGCGTGTACCCTGAGGTACTCTCGCACAGCTTGTAGAGTTTAATTCCGTACCTTGCCCTCTTGCTGGGCAGGTACTGGCGGAATCTGAGCCGTCCCTTAAAATGAACCAAGGACTCATCCACGCAGATGTCCCTTTGGGGCACGTACACTTCAGCAAACTTTTTGCTGAATGTTCGATGACCGGCCGAACTTTGAACAGACGGTCAAAGTTGGGGTCATTTTGTGGGGGACACTGTGCATTATCATTATAATGCAGGAATTTGTGGATGGCCTCAAAACGCGTCCGAGCCATGACCATTCGGAACAGTGGAGTGTTGTATAAAATATCAACACTCCAATATTGCCGAAGTTCTGGCTTCTTCAGGATCCCCATATGGAGGACCAGGCCCCAAAACTGCATCATTTCACCTGCGTCTACAGGAGACCAGTTGGAAAATGATGACACTGGGTATTGCGCCAAAAATTGCCGAGCGTACAAATTAGTTTGCTCCACCACGAGGTTAATAAAATCCTCAGAGAAAAAGACTTTGAAAAAGTCTATTTCTCTGAGGCCCGTGGTGTCAAACTTGATTCCTGATTCTGCCACAAAATCAGGAATCAGTGGCTCGTAATTTTCGGGGGGCGGGGTCCATATGGGGTCCGAAGAGGGGTGCGCTGGTTCATTTTCAGGGGTGGGCGCTGCCTCATCTTCTGTCCTGGGGCGTCTGCGTGGCGGTTCCGCAGGACCCGAGGAGGAAGATGAGGAAGAGGAGGAAGAAGAAGAAGAGGATGAAGAATCTGAAAAGTAAAGAAATGTGGGATCCTCTCCCTCGCTATCAGTGTCGGAGGCAAGTAAAGCGTATGCCTCTTCCACTGAATAGCGCTGTTGGGAAGAACGTGACGAGCGGGACATTTTTTTTGTGAATGTGGTGCTTTGTGTGAACTTTATTTATAACTGTGTGTGTGTGTGGGGGGGGATAGTGGTTGGTGCAAACTATGCTGAAAGGAAAAAGCTAAAAGAAAAGAAGAGAATAGGGAAAAAAATGCCTGTGAAAAAAAGTCTAAACCAGCAGGCACAAGCTCTGATAAGTGACCGGTGTCACTTATCAAAGTTCCGCGGCTGCCGGATGTGCGCACAGGAGTGGCGGAAAGGGAAGTGAAAAAAAAAAAAACGGCAGGAACGAGCTCTGATAAGTGACCGGTGTCACTTATCAAAGTTCCGCGGCTGCCGGATGTGCGCACAGGAGTGGCGGAAAGGGAAGTGAAAAAAAAAAAAAAAAAACGGCAGGAACGAGCTCTGATAAGTGACCGGTGTCACTTATCAAAGTTCCGCGGCTGCCGGATGTGCGCACAGGAGTGGCGGAAAGGGAAGTGAAAAAAAAAAAAAAAACGGCAGGAACGAGCTCTGATAAGTGACCGGTGTCACTTATCAAAGTTCCGCGGCTGCTAGATGTGCGCACGGGAGTGGCGGAAAGTGGAGTGAAAAAAAAAAAAACTGCAGGAACGAACTCTGATAAGTGACTGGTGTCACTTATCAAAGTTCCGCGGCTGCTGGATGTGCCGCACAGGAGTGGCGGAAAGGGGAGTGAAAAAAAAAATGCAGGAACGAGCTCTGATAAGTGACTGGTGTCACTTATCAAAGTTCCGCGGCTGCTGGATGTGCGCACAGGAGTGGCGGAAAGGGGAGTGAAAAAAAAAAATGCAGGAACGAGCTCTGATAAGTGACTGGTGTCACTTATCAAAGTTCCGCGGCTGCTGGATGTGCGCACAGGAGTGGCGGAAAGGGGAGTGAAAAAAAAAAAGACGGCAGGAGCGAGCTCTGATAAGTGACCGGTGTCACTTATCAAAGTTCCGCGGCTGCTAGATGTGCGCACAGGAGTGGCGGAAAGGGGAGTGAAAAAAAAAAAAAAAAAACGGCAGGAACGAGCTCTGATAAGTGACCGGTGTCACTTATCAAAGTTCCGCGGCTGCTAGATGTGCGCACGGGAGTGGCGGAAAGTGGGGTGAAAAAAAAAAAACTGCAGGAACGAGCTCTGATAAGTGACTGGTGTCACTTATCAAAGTTCCGCGGCTGCTGGATGTGCGCACAGGAGTGGCAGAAAGGGGAGTGAAAAAAAAAAAAACTGCAGTAACGAGCTCTGATAAGTGACCGGTGTCACTTATCAGAGTTCCGCGGCTGCTGGAAGTGCGCACAGGAGTGGCGGAAAGGGGAGTGAAAAAAAAAACCAAAAACGGCAGGAACGAGCTCTGATAAGTGACCGGTGTCACTTATCAAAGTTCCGCGTCTGCTAGATGTGCGCACGGGAGTGGCGGAAAGTGGAGTGAAAAAAAAAAAACTGCAGGAACGAACTCTGATAAGTGACTGGTGTCACTTATCAAAGTTCCGCGGCTGCTGGATGTGCGCACAGGAGTGGCGGAAAGGGGAGTGAAAAAAAAAAATGCAGGAACGAGCTCTGATAAGTGACTGGTGTCACTTATCAAAGTTCCGCGGCTGCTGGATGTGCGCACAGGAGTGGCGGAAAGGGGAGTGAAAAAAAAAAAGACGGCAGGAGCGAGCTCTGATAAGTGACCGGTGTCACTTATCAAAGTTCCGCGGCTGCTAGATGTGCGCACAGGAGTGGCGGAAAGGGGAGTGAAAAAAAAAAAAAAAACCGGCAGGAACGAGCTCTGATAAGTGACCGGTGTCACTTATCAAAGTTCCACGGCTGCTAGATGTGCGCACGGGAGTGGCGGAAAGTGGGGTGAAAAAAAAAAACTGCAGGAACGAGCTCTGATAAGTGACTGGTGTCACTTATCAAAGTTCCGCGGCTGCTGGATGTGCGCACAGGAGTGGCAGAAAGGGGAGTGAAAAAAAAAAAAAACTGCAGGAACGAGCTCTGATAAGTGACCGGTGTCACTTATCAGAGTTCCGCGGCTGCTGGAAGTGCGCACAGGAGTGGCGGAAAGGGGAGTGAAAAAAAAAACCAAAAACGGCAGGAACGAGCTCTGATAAGTGACCGGTGTCACTTATCAAAGTTCCGCGGCTGCTAGATGTGCGCACGGGAGTGGCGGAAAGTGGAGTGAAAAAAAAAAAACTGCAGGAACGAACTCTGATAAGTGACTGGTGTCACTTATCAAAGTTCCGCGGCTGCTGGATGTGCGCACAGGAGTGGCGGAAAGGGGAGTGAAAAAAAAAATGCAGGAACGAGCTCTGATAAGTGACTGGTGTCACTTATCAAAGTTCCGCGGCTGCTGGATGTGCGCACAGGAGTGGCGGAAAGGGGAGTGAAAAAAAAAATGCAGGAACGAGCTCTGATAAGTGACTGGTGTCACTTATCAAAGTTCCACGGCTGCTGGATGTGCGCACAGGAGTGGCGGAAAGGGGAGTGAAAAAAAAAAAGACGGCAGGAGCGAGCTCTGATAAGTGACCGGTGTCACTTATCAAAGTTCCGCGGCTGCTAGATGTGCGCACAGGAGTGGCGGAAAGGGGAGTTAAAAAAAAAAAAACCGGCAGGAACGAGCTCTGATAAGTGACCGGTGTCACTTATCAAAGTTCCGCGGCTGCTAGATGTGCGCACGGGAGTGGCGGAAAGTGGGGTGAAAAAAAAAAAACTGCAGGAACGAGCTCTGATAAGTGACTGGTGTCACTTATCAAAGTTCCGCGGCTGCTGGATGTGCGCACAGGAG
The DNA here is from genome assembly GCA_033576555.1 of Oophaga sylvatica. NCBI lineage: Eukaryota > Metazoa > Chordata > Amphibia > Anura > Dendrobatidae > Oophaga > Oophaga sylvatica. The sequence goes on along the minus strand of JARQOD010000006.1, from coordinate 75,473,327 downwards.
TGGCAGAAAGGGGAGTGAAAAAAAAAAAAAACTGCAGGAACGAGCTCTGATAAGTGACTGGTGTCACTTATCAAAGTTCCGCGGCTGCTGGAAGTGCGCACAGGAGTGGCGGAAAGGGGAGTGAAAAAAAAAAAAAAACTGCAGGAACGAGCTCTGATAAGTGACTGGTGTCATTTATCAAAGTTCCGCGGCTGCTGGAAGTGCGCACGGAGGGGGGTGCAAAAGAAAAACGAGCACGAGTGTTGATCGGTGAACTGCGTCACCAATCAACGCTCGGCGGCTGCTAAATGTGTGCAAAGGGGGGGTAAAAAGAGGGGGAAAGGGAAGGGGGGAGGGGGGAATGGGGGATTGGGGTGGATCGGGCAGGGATCGGGGCTCAAAAACTCACGTTTGTAGTCTCTCTTCTTCTTCTCTTCTTTCTTCTCTCTTCTTCTTCTCTCTTCTTTCTTCTCTCTTCTTTCTTCTCTCTTCTTTCTTCAGCAGGAGTTGTGTGTCACAGGCTACTGTGGCACCACAAGGCCCAGCACAGGAGGAGATCTGGCGTGTGACCGCACTGCAGGAATCCTCAGCAAGTGTGAGGACCCCTGCAGTGCGGTCAGACAGGTCAGATCCAGTTTGCAGACAGGTCACAGAGCGGTCACATCGCTGCTGTGACCTGTCATTGGTGGGATCGATGATCACATCGATCCCACAATCAGAGGAGACCCTTGTTTTGCCGGTTGCTAGGCACCGGCCTAGTAATCGGAGCTTACTGCTCCGATTCCTAGGCAGGTCACCGGCAGGTCAGGAAGCAGGGCACAGAGCGGTCACACCGCTGCTGTGCCTCGTGATTGGCGCGATCGTCGATGACATCGATCGCGCCAATCAGCAGCTGCAGGCCCTACTGGGCCTGTCCTAGGCTCCGGCCTAGGATCGGTGCTATTACTGCACCGATCCAGGCAGGTACAGGCAGGGCACAGCGCGGATACACCGCGGCTGTGCCCTGCGATTGGCGCGATCGATGTGATCGGCGATCACGCCAATCCAGGGGGGGTCTGCTCCTTTCTATGCCCAGGCCTAGGATCGAGTACATCGGTACTCGATTCTAGCCTGGGATCTCACTGTTTCAGCCCATCGGATTGGCTGAAACAGTGAGAAAGGCTGCGATTGGCTGTTCAGAATTGAACAGCCAATCACAGCGATCGGGAGTGAGGGTGGGCGGTGACAGACCCCGGGATGCCGGCGCCATCTCTCCTGAGGTAAGATGGCGTCGGAATTTTAATGCGATCATTGCGACTTAAGTCGCAATGTCGCATTAAAGGGCTGGACGTACTATCCCGTCCCCGGTCATACGGGCCCAGGTACCATGGACGGGATAGTACGTCCGATGGCAGTAAGGGGTTAACCAGTCCATCTGAGGTTTGAAAATATTCCAGATATAGTAATACTGCAAATTTTTTTTAGTAGTCAAATATTATATGGCATTTAGGCTAAGTGCACACGTTCAGGATTATTTGCGTTTTTTTGCGTTTTTTCGCGGCAAAAAATGCGTAAAAAACGCATGAATAAAGCATCCTATTATTTAGAATGAATTCCGCAATTTTAGTGCACATGGTGCGTTTTTTTCCGCGAAAAAACGCATCGCGGAAAAAGAAGCAACATGTTCATTAATTTCGCATAATTCTAGCGTTTTTCCTGCTATATTATTGACCTAGAAAGTTCAGGGAAAAATCGCGGTAAAAACGCGCAAAAAAACGCATCAAAAACACACAAAATCCATGCAAAAACGCGCAATTTTACCGCAAAAAAGTCCGGTTTTGCTCAGAAATATTCTGCACACTTTCCTGAACGTGTGCACTTAGCCTCATACTGGTCCAGTTGTGCATCAAAACAAAAAAGACAGACTTGTTTGGTTAGACATAGCATCGCTATATTGATACTGCTGCTTAAGAAGTCCATATGAGGTGGGTCAATTTTATTGTGATAGTAATACTGCAATTTTTTTCAGCAGAAAAATATTATATTGCATTTATACTGCTTCAGTTGGGCATCAAAACAAAAAAAACAGAATTGTTTGGTTAGAAATACCACTGCTATATTGATACTGCAGTTTAAGAAGTCCATCTGAGGTGGGCACATTTTTCTGTGATAGCAATACTGCAACATTTTCTCTGCAGAGATATAATATAACATAATTTAAAATGGGCGAGGAATATGGTAAGGGACAGGGAAGTGGATGTGATGCTGATGGTAAGTGCAGAGACCAAGGTGGTGGGCAAAATGAAACTGTGAAGTAGAGAAAAGTCCAGCTCACCGTAGTAGACATTCCTTAAATGTTCGGAGCATGGGAACGCAGTGTCACAGTGTGGAGAAAGTTCTAGAACACATGAGAAAGTTAATAACTGATGGTTCCATGTCAGTTTTTTCTAATAATTGTCTTGTTGCTCTGATACCCTTCGAGTGCTGTATTTAAGTACCGTATATACTCATGTATAAGCCGACCCCCCTAATTTTGCCACAAAAAACTGGGAAAACTTATTGACTCGCGTATAAGCCTAGGGTGAAAAATGATTATGCCCCCATATGATGCTCCACAGATTATGCCCCCATATGCTGCACAGATTATGCCCAATATGTCCACAGATTATGCCCCATATGCTCCAGATTATGCCCCCATATGCTCCAGATTATGCCCAATATGCTTCAGAGATTATGCCCCATATGCTCCAGATTATGCCCAATATGCTTGAGATTATGCCCCATATGCTCCAGATTATGCCCCCATATATTCCACAGATTATGCCCCCGTATGATCCACAGTTAATGCCCCGTATGATCCACAGATTATGCCCCCATATGCTCCAGATTATGCCCCCATATGTTCCACAGATTATGCCCCCATATGCTCCAGATTATGCCTCCATATGTTCCACAGATTATGCCCCCATATTCTCCAGATTATGCCCCATATGCTCCATATTATGCCCCCATATGTTCCACAGATTATGTCCCCATATGCTCCAGATTATGCCCCATATGTTCCAGATTATGCCCCCATATGCTCCAGATTATGCCCCATATGTTCCACAGCTTATGCCCCCATATGCTCCATATTATGCCCCAGATTATGCCCCCACATGTTCCACAGTTTATGCCCCCATATGCTCCATATTATGTCCACATATGTTCCACAGCTTATGCCCCCATATGCTCCAGATTATGCCCCCATATGCTCCAGATTATGCCCCCATATGTTCCACATCTTATGCCCCCATATGCTCCAGATTATGCCCCCATATGTTCCACAGCTTATGCCCCCATATGCCCCATATTATGCCCCCATATGTTCCACAGCTGACGCCCCCATATGCTGCACAATTATGCCACATATGCTGCTGCTGCTGCAAAAAAAATGACATACTCACCTCTCATCGCTGGGGGCCAGGTGCCGGTGTCCTGAGCAGGCGGGACACCGGCGCGCTATGGGGGACAGGTGCCGGTGTCACCGCTCGCTTAGGACCCCGGCACCTGAGATATTTACCTGTCCTCTCTGCACTGCTGCATGCTGAGTCCTCGTCAGACTCCTCTGGCTGTGAATGATCTGGCAGGGGGCGCGGCGCGCACTAACGACGTCATCGCGCCCTCTGCCTGAACATTCACAGCCAGAGGAGTCAGACGAGGACGCAGCGGTGGACCGAGGGACAGGTAAATATCGCTGTACTCACCCCCCGCCGGCGCTGTCTCTGCAGCCTCTCCTCTTCTCCCGGCGCTCTCTGCAGCGCTTCCTTCCTACAGCGGTCAAGTGGAACCGCTCATTAAAGTCATGAATATGTGCATATTCATGACTTTAATGAGCGGTACCATGTGACCGCTGCAGGAAGGAGCAGGAGATCGTGAGAGAAGCAGGGGGGCTGCAGAGACGCGCCGGCGGAGAGGTGAGTATAATCCGACACCCCGCTCCTCCTCCCCCGCTGACCCCCGTATATGACCCGCGTATAAGCCGAGAGGGGGACTTTCAGCCCTAAAAAATGAGCTGAAAATCTCGGCTTATATACGAGTATATACGGTATATGGATTATTTATGGTAAATGAGACTAATATGGTTTGTTTAGGTTGATGTCCGAGGCTTTTAATGATTTCAATAAAGGCCACTGTAAAATAAACAAGTTATTCTTTCATTCAAAAGAGTAAGTAGTTTTTCCAATAGAATGAATAAAGGAAATAAAGTTGAATTTGTAGATGCCACTATGGGCCTGCCCGGGGGCCTATCCAATCATTTTGTGAATTTTAGGGAGTACATAAAATACCGGAATAATTGGATACATTTTTTGTTAGGTAATCCTGGGTCCACTGCACTGGGACAAGGATGAAAACGTGGTTGCTGATGGTGGTTAGAATTTTTTTTTCTTTTTCTATTATGCTTTCAGTTTTTAAATTTTTATTTACTTTCAGATATGATATACTTGATATTAATGCAAAAGAAAATCTATGTTTATATAGCATGTGTAACATTTCCAGGGGATTTAGCTCTGGGATCGCCGTCTGGGTAGACAGAGTGGCACGGAAACAGTTCATTCAGACAGCAGTTCTGGTGAAAACTGGCCGCAACCAGCTTTATTAAAGTCCACAGCAAACAGATAAAAACAAATCATAAACAGAAGACCTAGGCTTGTCTAGCCACTAATTACACTTAGATAGATTTCCCTATCTATCCGGGTCCCGACTCTACCAGCCGGGGCCAAAACAACACATATGTTCAGCATTTACCAGCATTTACCAGCATTGAGGTTCACAGAGTCTCCTCCTTGTGTCTGAAGGCACCTTCAACGTCCAGACTTGAGAGAGCTCCCCTCCTATTCAGCCGCTATTCACACGGATTCTCACTGAGGCTACTCCTGTGTCCGGGGTACATCGAGCACCCAGACTGAGACAGCTCACACTCCTGGAGACTGCTTCTTGTGCCTGGACACCTTCCTGTGTCCAGAATAAGCGAGCTCCCACTCCTGGAGACTGCTTCTTGTGCCTGGACACCTGTAAGGTTCTGTGTACATGTTCCTGAAACTCAGTTTGTTCGTCAGCCATTTTACTTTCTGTCTTGCTGCAGCTATCTTGCCCTCAGTCAAAATGGAGTTTCCAGCTTGCATGTTCCCACCCTGATTCTCTCCTTTTGCTTCTTAAGCAGCCACAGCTGAGCAATCAGTGCTTCAGAACCTAGCCTGCAGTGAACCTGTGACCTGACTCCTAAAGCCTTGGACCTTGTACTCCAGCTATTCCTACTGAGGAACTTTGAAGCACTTGTGGACTCTGAACCCTGCTCTTTGAAAGACCCACGTTTGCATGGACTTACGGTAACAGAGAAGAAGATCCTGAACCTGTTGTGGAGAGTGATTGCTGAGCTTAGATTACTCTGGCCTGCTGTGTCTCCTGCTTCTGTGTCTGCAAACTGTGTGACTATTTTTGCCAACTTGTATGAAGTAATACAAGACTTTCTATATCAAACCTGTGTCTCATGTATTTTCATCGCACCCAAGCACAAGATGCTATATGAACTGTACTACATACATTACAAGATTCTGAAGCCAAAACGTTAGTGTCTGCTGGGTCTGGAAAGGCTGTGTCTGCTGTATCTGTGGATATCGGATGTCCGGTTGTACTTTCTGTGATGACAGTGGTTGTGACTTCTCACAACCATTCCAGGTGAGCAATTCCCTTAAGTGTTTTTTTTCTGCAGTGTTACCACAGGTAAACACTATTGTTTTTTTTTTTCTCTTTTCTCTTTTTTGTCTGCTGTAACTGTGGATATCAGATGTCCGGGTGAACTTTCTGTGATGATAGTGGTTGTGACTTCTCACAACCATTCCAGGTGAGCAGTTCCCTTAATTTTTTTTTCTCTCTGCAGTGTTACCACAGGTAAACACTATTGTTTTTTTTTTTTTTTCTCCTCTCCTCTTCTTCCAGTACTCCTGTCTTAAAAGATCTGGAAAATGGAGGCCCGCATAAAGGAACTTTGCGGAGTGACTGATAATATCCTTGCAGATTTGCAGAATATAAAGACCCGTTTTTCAAGCCTACAGGACCTCACTAATCACAATTTGCAAGTGTTTGGACAGACTGCCCAGGATTTGCGAGCCAGGATTGAGGTTCTAGAAGAGCGAGTCCAGGCTCCTGCTGTAGCCCCGAGTTCTGGGATTCCCAAGTTGCCCCCTTTTCGTTTTGGCGGTGAACGTGAGAAATTCAGGGGATTTATTAATCAATGCAATCTTTTTTTTTCTGCACATGCTTCACAATTTCCCACTGAACGATCTAAGGTGCTTACTATAATTATGTTGCTTACCAACAAGGCTTTGATGTGGGCAAACCCTCTGATTGAGACTGAGGATGATTGTTTGAATCACCTTGATGCTTTTATTTCAGCCATGGGGCAGGTGTTTGATGACCCCAATTGAGGTGCAACAGCTGAAGCAGCCATGTTAGCTTTGCGCCAAGGTAAGCACTCGGTAGCTGAATATGCCTTGGATTTCAGGAGATGGGCCCTTGATACCACCTGGGACAGTTCCGCCAAAAAATCTATTTTTCGAAAGGGGTTATCTCCACTGATTAAGGATGAACTTGCTCGTGCCGACCCTCCCACTGCGTTAGGTGACTTTATTAACTACTGCATCCGTATTGATTCTCGTCTGACTGAACGCAGGCAAGAGAGATGGTTCGAAAGCAATCGCACTAACCTTTCCTACCTTCCTCTCCAGCTAAGGAACCTTTGAGTAGGATTACACGGGAACCTGAACCTGAACCCATGCAGGTAGACTCTTTACAACGACGGGTTAGTGATGCACGCAAGGAACATCGTTTTAAGGAAAATCTATGTTTCTATTGTGGTAAGTCAGGGCACTTCATTATAAACTGCCCCAGCCGTTCTCGTAAGACTACTGCAGCACTCATTCATTGTGAGTGTTACGAGAGGGGATCTGTCAGGTCCGAGCCTCAGGCTCCAGAGAGATCTGCAGCAACAGATCTTGATTTCTCGGACTTAAACTCCGTTACCTCTGAGGACGTTGACTGTGTAAACGCTGCCATTTTTCAAGTTTCCTCAGCGGTGTCCCAGCTGAGTTGTAAGAAAAACAATTCTCATTGCTTTCTTTCCATCAAACTCTGGGTTGACTCAGCTTGGGTGTCTAGCTCTGCTATGATCGACTCAGGGGCAAGTGGAAATTTTATGGATGTCTCCTTTGCTCTGAAACAGGGGATACGTTCAGTGAAGAAGGCTACTCCAGTACAGATGGAAACTGTGGATGGCTCCCTGCTGACCTCTGGACCAGTGGATCAGGAAACAGAGCCTTTGAGGGTTCTTATGGGTAAAGATCATCAAGAGAAACTGTCCTTTATGCTTATCTCTTCTCCCCACTTTCCCATTATTCTAGGGCTACCATGGCTGCAGGCTCAGAATCCTACCATTAACTGGGAGACCAAGGAATTACACTTTCCAGAGAAACAGATGAGTCCAAAAGTTTCAGCTTGCTCTGTTCCTAAAGGAACCATGTCAGTCCCTGAACTACCAGCTGTATACCAGGACTATGTGGATTTATGTGACAAGAAGAACTCTGACCAGCTTCCTCCTCACCGTCCATATGACTGTCCAATTGAATTATTGCCTGGAGCAGAGATACCTTTTGGTAAGATCTACCCCCTGGCGGGGCCCGAGCTAAAGGCTTTAAAGGATTACATAGACGAAAATCTAGCCAAGGGCTTCATACGCCCCTCTTCATCTCCTGCAGGTGCACCCATCTTCTTTGTAAAGAAGAAAGATGGATCTCTGAGACCATGCGTAGACTATAGGGAACTCAATAAGGTTACTATTAGAAACCGTTATCCATTGCCTTTAATCCCTGAGTTATTGGAGAGAGTGCGACATGCCAAAATTTTCTCTAAACTAGATCTTCGTGGGGCCTATAACTTAGTCCGTATTAGACCTGGGGATGAATGGAAGACTGCATTCAGGTCACGCTATGGACACTTTGAATATCTAGTTATGCCTTTAGGTCTGAGTACCGCCCCAGCCACTTTCCAACACTTGGTGAATGACATCTTCAGGGATCTCCTAGATACATTCGTGGTAATTTATTTGGATGATATTCTAATTTTTTCTAACTCCACAGAGGAACATCATGGACATGTGAGAATGGTCTTGGAACGTCTAAGACAAAATCATCTTTACATCAAACTTGAAAAGTGTGAATTCCATAGGACCGAAATTCAATTTCTGGGGTATGTACTGTCTACACAAGGAATTAGTATGGATGGAAGCAAAACCCAAGCCATCAAGGATTGGCCAAGTCCTAGAAATGTGAAGGAGGTACAGCGCTTCATCGGGTTTGCCAACTTCTATAGACGTTTCATTAGAAATTTCTCTGAGGTAGTGTCACCTATCACCCAACTTACCCGGAAAGAGTCTAGGTTCTCCTGGACTCCCAAGCCCAGGAAGCATTTTCCCGTCTAAAAGATAAATTTACCACTGCACCTATCCTAGTACATCCCAACCCCGAGCTTGCCTTCATAATAGAGGTGGATGCTTCAGACTGTGCCGTTGGAGCTATACTCTCTCAGAGAACAGGTGAGAAGAATGTCTTGCATCCCTGTGCCTTCTTTTCCCAGCAGTTGTCTTCGGCTGAGAGGAACTACGATGTGGGCAATAGAGAGTTGTTGGCCATTATTGCCGCCTTCAAAGAATGGAGACACCTTCTTCAGGGAGCTGCACAGCAAATAGTCGTCCTGACAGATCATCGTAACCTTGAGTTTATCAGGTCGGCTAAGTGCCTGACTCCTCGCCAGGCTCGCTGGAATCTTTTCTTAAACCAATTTAATTTTATCATTTCTTATAGACCAGGATCGCGCAATGGAAAGGCTGATGCACTCTCTAGGATTTACTCAGCAGAGACACGTCCAATTACTCCTCCTAAGACTATTCTTCCTGACTCTAGATTCCTAGGAGTAATTCATAATCAAGACCTACTTAAGGACATCAAGGAAGCATACCATGCGGATTCCTTTTTGGCACAACCCCCAAGGGACGTAAGTCTTGTCTTTAAGAATGGTGTGTGGATTCAGGGACAACGCCTGTATATTCCTGAAACAGTCAGATTGAGAGTATTGCAACTCATTCACGATTCCAAGATAGCTGGGATAGAGGAATTCTAAAGACACAGGAATTTCTCTCTCGTTTCTTTTGGTGGCCCACTTGCAGGAAGGATGTTTTAAACTATGTCACTTCATGTGAAGTCTGTGCAAGATGCAAAACACCTCGCTCCTCACCAACTGGTCTGTTACAGCTTCTTCCCACCCCGTCCCGCCCGTGGGGATCCATTTCTATGGACTTCATTGTGGAGTTACCAACCTCTCAAGGGAAGAACACCATTCTAGTGGTGGTTGACCGTCTAACAAAGGCAGCTCATTTTATCCCTTGTGTCGGCTTACCCACTGCAAAACAGACATCAGATTTGATGATTAAAGATGTGTTTCGCTTACATGGAGTACCGGATGAGGTTATTTCGGATCGAGGGGTGCAATTCACTTCTAGGTTTTGGCAAAATTTCTGTGCAGCATTGGACATTAAAGTAAACCTTTCTTCTGCTTTTCATCCCCAGACTAATGGACAGACCGAACGAACCAATCAAACCCTGGAGCAGTATCTCCGCTGCTTTATCTGCCACCTACAGGATGATTGGGTGGATCTACTTCCATTAGCTGAGTTCTCGTATAACAACTCTCAGAGTGCCTCCACTAAGCAGTCTCCTTTTTACTCTAATCTAGGTTATCATCCTAACATTCTACCACGATTTCCCATAGAAACACCTTTACCAGCAGTGGCTGAAAGAATCACGTCTTTACAGAAGAATATGGATCTTCTAAAGGAGAATCTGGAATCGGCTCAGGAAAGGTACAAGAAAGCAGCAGATAAATTTCGTAAACCTGCACCAGCTTTCAAGGTAGGAGACTTGGTCTGGCTGTCAACCAGAAATCTTAAGTTAAGGATTCCATCGTCTAAGTTGGGACATAAGTACATTGGACCCTATAAAATCAGTAAAATTATAAGTGCCGTTGCTTGTCGTCTTCAACTGCCCAGAACTATGAGAATTCACCCTGTCTTTCATGTATCCCTACTAAAGGCTGCGACACCCAATACGTTTCCTGGACGTTCTTCTCCTTGCCCTGACCCAGTGCTAGTCGATGGTCAGGAAGAATTTGTGGTGGAAAGGATTTTAGATTCCAGGTTGTATAGAAATCAGTTACAATATCTGATTAAATGGCAGGGCTACCCAGTGGAGGACAACTCATGGGAACCAGTCAATAACGTTAATGCTCCTCGCTTGCTCCGTCAGTTTCATCAGAGGTACCCACACAAGCCTGGCCTGAGGTCATCCGGAGGTTGTCCCTAAGGGGGGAGTAATGTAAGGTTATGTGTACATGTTCCTGAAACTCAGTTTGTTCGTCAGCCATTTTACTTTCTGTCTTGCTGCAGCTATCTTGCCCTCAGTCAAAATGGAGTTTCCAGCTTGCATGTTCCCGCCCTGATTCTCTCCTTTTGCTTCTTAAGCAGCCACAGCTGAGCAATCGTGCTTCAGAACCTAGCCTGCAGTGAACCTGTGACCTGACTCCTAAAGCCTTGGACCTTGTACTCCAGCTATTCCTACTGAGGAACTCTGAAGCACTTGTGGACTCTGAACCCTGCTCTTTGAAAGACCCACGTTTGCATGGACTTACGGTAACAGAGAAGAAGATCCTGAACCTGTTGTGGAGAGTGATTGCTGAGCTTAGATTACTCTGGCCTGCTGTGTCTCCTGCTTCTGTGTCTGCAAACTGTGTGACTATTTTTGCCAACTTGTATGAAGTAATACAAGACTTTCTATATCAAACCTGTGTCTCATGTATTTTCATCGCACCCAAAGCACAAGACGCTATATGAACTGTACTACATACATTACAACACCTTCCTGTGTCCAGACTAAGCGTGCTCTCTGACTGTGTTTGCAGACACCTACTTCTGGTCTCCTAATTAACAGCTGAATGGTTTCAGGCCTGAGCTGCAAGTGTGTGCTGAATGTAAGGTGTAGTGACCTTTCTCTACCACTAGGTTTACAAAGCCACACATTTCCCTTATACCATACAGCACAGTACCTAGGTGAAATGTACACCCCATTCAACACATATTCCTTCACTGTCTCACATATCCCCTCCCTCTTCTCCAGACCGGAGGGCTGGTCATCCAGACCGGAGGGCTGGTCATCAATCCAAAAGAGACAGTGAACTCTGGACCAGTCATGGCCTTCATCAGCTTCATCTTAACTACTGTCATCCGTATCTTCACCTGAGCCATAGCCAACATCAGCTTTCTCTTCATCTGAAGCATCCGCACTACCCTGTACCCTCCCAGGCCTATGCTCTCTGCGGGCCTCGGGTATCCTGCACGGTTTCATCTTGACCTTAGGGCCGGGCTCAGTTTCGATATAGTGCCTGGCCAGAGAAGTACGACCCGGCACATCAGAACACTTCTGCTGACTCTTTCTCAGAAACTCACGTACCTCCTGTCCCTGGTGCACTGACCATGTGTCACCAACTATCACAGAAGGTATAGGGGGTTTTTCACTTTTCTCCAGTTCCCCTTGAACCTTCTTTACTTCATTGAGCTTCTCCAGAAGATGCTCATGGCTCTCATCACGCTCCTTCATCACAGTTTGGAGTTTTTTCTGAGAAGTAATCACTTCATCTTGTACCTGTTGGACGTCCTTCATGTCTTCAGCCCCTTCCTCAGGCTCCTCTGGTAGGACATGCTCAGAAGCCCTACCGTCAGTCTTACATTCTACTTCTTCAGTCACATCATTATGGTCTCCAATATCTCCATTTATTCCAGCTTTCAAGTTCTCCTTGATAGCTGCATCTGTATACTCAGAACCCGCCGGATTCTTCTCTTCCACCACGTTCTGCATCCCGTCTGAGCTCACGTGTGTCTGCAGCGGCAACGGAGTGACACACCGCTTTTCCCATTTATTGGGACGTGGCTCCGATGTAGACTCCATGAAAGTGCGCTTGAGCTCACCAATGCCAGCCTGATGTCTCAAAATCTCATCTTGTGATTTATCCAGATCCTTGGTATCACTCGGGAACACTGCTGGGGCTCCGGGCGCCGAACTTCCAGCCTGAGCTTCACGAGTTGCAGCTACTGATCCGGACCGTAACCCGTCCACGCCGCTGTCTTCGGCAGAAACAGATTCCTGGACAGAGTCAGTCCCCATATCTTCAGTCTTGTTCCTCACAGCTTCACTTGAGACCTCAGCTTCTGATGAGGCATCTGGTTTGGTGTCTATCACTTCTATGGCTTTTTCCACCTCTGCAGCATCACCTTCAGAGTCCTTGGCATGATGCAGATCCACACCACACACCGACAACTTCTCATCTTCAACAGCATCCACTTGTGCTGTTTCAGTTTCAGAGTCCTGCCTTTAAAGCTCAACTCTCCTCCTTTCACCTTAGTCTTCGCCAGGGAACCGGCCAACTGTAAAACATCTTCAGATGCCATCTTCTGTCTGGCTGTAAGGTCAGCATCAGCTTTCTTCTCAGGACTCTCAACCTCCTCTGCTACCATGCCTTCCTCATTTGCACTGGTTGCTTTATGGTCATCAGATGATTCACTATCACTATCACTATCCCTGTCTGACCCCTTTTTCTCAGCCACATCTGGCTCACTGTCAGGGCTATACACTTCATTTTCATTCACATCCTGCTCACTGTCAGGGTTATACAATTCATTTTCATTCACATCCTGCTCACTGTCAGGGTTATACAATTCATTTTCATTCACATCCTGCTCACTGTCAGGGTTATACAATTCATTTTCATTCACATCCTGATCTGGAACCTTAGTTAACATGTCATCCACAACATTAACTTCACCATCTGGTCCCTCAAGTATGTGACTATGTGACAACCCCAGCACTATACTTCTATATAGCTCAGGTACTAGGAGCTGACTCACGACCTCTCCCTGGACTTCAGTGTCCCTATACAATAGGCTATTGTCCATGGCAGCATGAGGAAACCTCTCCTCAGAGCCAGGCTCCTGGGAAACCTCATTTAGAACAATCATATTTTCCTGTGCCGTCCTAAGAGTGGGGTCTCGCCACTGCTCACTCTCAAAATTGTCACAGGACACAGGTAAGTCAGGGACACTCGGTTCCCGAGAACCACCATCCTCGTCTCCCAACATCACATGCAAAGGAATTTCATCACTATCACAGTCATCATTATTATCAATATCATTATCATAATTATGATCAGTATCATCATCACTATCATGATCCTCATCACTATCATTATCAGCATCAGCATCATTATCATGGTCATCATCATTATCATGATCATCATCATCATCATCATTATCATTATCATCATCATCATTATCATGGTCATCATCATTATCATGATCATCATCATCATTATCATTATCATCATCATCATTATCACATAAGTTTAACGGCCCACTAGCATTGTGTTCCCCCCTCGGGACTGCGCACCCTCAATAGGAGCTTCATCACACTGTCCATCAAAACATTTTTCCCCCAGAGATCCTTAGATCGGGGAAAGTCATTACCCAATATGACGGGGTGCACCCGGCTCTTCACTACCCCCACTTCATATGAAACCTCCCCGAGTTTAGGGACCAAGTCCACGGCAGTCTCTGGGTAGACTTTGGTGTCTCCATGGATGCACACCACACTCAGGTGCTTATCAGGGATGAAGTCCCTATCAATCAGGCTGTCACATACAGAAGTCACTGGACTCTCTGAGTCCAAGAGGGCCTGTGCTGGGCAGTCATTTACAACCACCGGGGACCCCTGTGGTTCAGTCTCTTCGGCTGCGGTGGTCACACACACAGGTTCTGCGCAGAGAGAGAGGGACCTGCCAACATCACGGCACATAGGCTCCCCCTCTAGTGAACAGCCGGCTGCAATTTCACAACATCTCCAATACTGTCCACCACAATCACCCTCCCATATGTCCCCTCGGGCCTGAACCCGCTTATCAGCATACCCCATGTCCCCAACAGCTGGAACGCTCTTACCGCGAGAGTTCAGCGTCCGGGAACTCCGAAGTGACGACCTCTCAGACGGCTGTACCTCAGGAGGACGTGCTTGGGTGTAGCGGTCCACTATCACCTTTTCAACTCCATAATCAGGCCTGCTGACTGCAGACTCCCAACTGTATCTCCAGTCATGAACTCCCCTGGCACGGGCTGTCACCGTAACACCCAGCCGGGTAAGAATCTCCGCTTTCAGCTTGGCATAGTCTTGGCTGTCCTGCTCGCTCAGGTCAGCATAGGCCATTTGGGGTTCTCCAATCAGATAGGGTGCGACCATCATGGCCCACTCAGATAGGGGCAGATTCTCCTTCTCTGCCAGTCCCTCAAACCTAGTGAGATATACCTCCACATCATCACGAGGTGTCATCTTTTTCAGGGACCGTCTTACCGCCTTCTTTACAGCGGACAATGCAGGTGACTTTGCCACATGACTTCGGGACGCGGCACCGAAATCCTTTTTTGTGCTGCCATCCGCTCAACAAATAACCGGTTATTCTCCTGCTGCTGCTGCAGGAATTGCTGCTGGGCCTGCTGCATGCGCTGCTGGTGCTGCAGGCGCTGCTGCTCCATGCTCCGCTGGGCCTGGACCAGGTACTCAATGAGCTCCTCCATACTGCCGGACTTATCTGTCTCAACCACGGCAGTCTTATGTTGCACATTAACTTGCGCCATTTGTTCAAACAGCGCCTCCATGCTGTCATCCATGCTGTCAGACTTCTCTGTCTCAACAACGGCAGTCTTCACTCAAGACATACACACTCCACAGTCTTTTCCACAGAAAAATTCAGCTCTGCTGTGCAGACACTTTTTTTTTTTTTTCTCTGCAAACTCTATTAGGGCCACTGTCTCTTTAAGACTGCTCCAATAGACGTTTCTCTTTTGCTGCTGCACACTCCACAGTCTTTTCCACAACAAGTTCATCTTTGCTGTGCAGACACACTTTTTTTTTTTTCTTTTGCAAACTCTATTAGGGCTACTGTCTCTTTAAGACTGCTCCAATCAGACGTTTTTGCTGACACGCTTTTTTTTTTTTTCTCTGCTGCTGCTTCAACAGACCTCACCTCTATCGCTGTCTCTAAGCCACTGTGCTGCACGCACATTCCAGCACCAATTGTATCAGCCACTGTGCTGCCCCAGCATTCTCCGCCAATTGTAACATTTCCAGGGGATTTAGCTCTGGGATCGCCGTCTGGGTAGACAGAGTGGCACGGAAACAGTTAATTCAGACAGCAGTTCTGGTGAAAACTGGCCGCAACCAGCTTTATTAAAGTCCACAGCAAACAGATAAAAACAAATCATAAACAGAAGACCTAGGCTTGTCTAGCCACTAATTACACTTAGATAGATTTCCCTATCTATCCGGGTCCCGACTCTACCAGCCGGGGCCAAAACAACACATATGTTCAGCATTTACCAGCATTTACCAGCATTGAGGTTCACAGAGTCTCCTCCTTGTGTCTGAAGGCACCTTCAACGTCCAGACTTGAGAGAGCTCCCCTCCTATTCAGCCGCTTTTCACACGGATTCTCACTGAGGCTACTCCTGTGTCCGGGGTACATCGAGCACCCAGACTGAGACAGCTCACACTCCTGGAGACTGCTTCTTGTGCCTGGACACCTTCCTGTGTCCAGAATAAGCGAGCTCCCACTCCTGGAGACTGCTTCTTGTGCCTGGACACCTTCCTGTGTCCAGACTAAGCGTGCTCTCTGACTGTGTTTGCAGACACCTACTTCTGGTCTCCTAATTAACAGCTGAATGGTTTCAGGCCTGAGCTGCAAGTGTGTGCTGAATGTAAGGTGTAGTGACCTTTCTCTACCACTAGGTTTACAAATCAACACATTTCCCTTATACCATACAGCACAGTACCTAGGTGAAATGTACACCCCATTCAACACATATTCCTTCACTGTCTCACACATGATATATTGACTAAATGAATATACTATATAAGCAAGACCAATAAAGTTTTGAGTAGGGTATCATATTAGACTGCTGTGGAGAGTGCCACACATAGACATCCTCCCCCATGCGTATTGCCACCACCAATGTAGCTTCCTCAGGGAAAAATGCATAGATTTTCTTTTGCATTTATATCAAGCATGTCATATATGAAAGTATGTTTGCACATTTCACTTTAATTGTCTGTATTCTGGATGATATAACTTATAGGTAATAAGTGCTGTGCACATGGATCCATTCCACGTATATATTTTCTATATGGGACAACTGTTAAAATGCTTGTAGGCTTATTGATAAATATACGAATTTCTAAAATGGATTGATTACATTGGTAAATGCAAAAAAATCATCAGCAAAGGTAATATGTCTGTTTTATAGAGGTTTATGTGCTGATTCAAAAAATATGCTTAGTTTTCCTCTATCACATAAAGTTTCTGAGATAGAGGTATTGTTGTTATTACGTTATTTCTGCATTTTCAATGTATCATTTTCAGTGTATCAATCATCCGAACAGATTCTGCTATGTGTGTGGTTCTTTTACACCAAAAGGCCAAGTATGTTTAATCACTCATGATATTAAAAAGATGTACCAGATGTACATTAAGTGTCCACTTGGTGATCAAGACAAAAGCTGGGCCCCTCATGTGATATGCTCAAGTTGTTGAAATGGTCTTGTGACTGGTTGAATATGAGGAAAGTGACTATGCCATTTGCTGTTCCCATGATTTGGAGAGAGCCCTAAAATCATAGTGATGACTGCTACTTTTGTTTTGTCAAACTAAAGGGCTTTTCTACAAAGAACAAACATAAGATTAATTACTCTGAACTTGAATCTGCGATTAGGCCTGTTCCACATGATGGTACCTTGCCAGTTCCTGTACCACCGTTGTCTGGGTTGGATGAAAATGAAGCAGAATATGAAGACTATGGAGCTGAAGCTACTGGCGAAGATATGGAGACCTAAAGTCAAGATGAGTATGTACCTGATGGAGCAGCCAGAACGCTTTACTCAGCATGAATTAAATGATATCATCGAAGACCTTTCATTGTCAAAAGATAAAGCTGAACTTCCTGCATCTAAGTTGAAACAGAAGAATCTTTTTCATGATAATGTCAAAGTGTGTTATTACCGAAACAGAAGTAACACTTTAACACAATTTTTCACAGTTGATAGACCAATGGTGTACTGTAACAATGTGAATGGCCTCTTTGAAGAACTGAATCAAGAGTATTTTGTTGCAGATTGGCATTGTTTATTGACTCCTCCCAGAGAATTTTAAAAGCAGTGTTGCTTCACAATGGAAATATGAAACCATCAATCCCTATTGCTCACTCATGTCATCTAAAGGAAAGTTATGAAAATCGGTCAGTTGTTTTGGATGCTATACAATATAAGCATCATCAATGGAATAGATGAGGAGATTTGAAAGTGATTGGTCTGCTAATGGGAATGCAAGGAGGTTTCACAAAATATTGTTGCTTCTTGTGTTTATAAGACAGTAGAAATACAGTAGAGCATTATGTTCATTGTGATTGGGGACAGAGAAACATCTATTCTCCAGGTAGAGACAATGTTCAGCATAATCCTTTAATTGCTCCAACAAAAATCTTTCTTCCTCCACTACATATAAAGTTGGGATTGATTAAAAACTTTATGAAAGCCATGGCAAAGACAAATTCACAAGGGTTCTAGTACATTTCACAGAAATTCTCCAGCCTTTCACCAGCAAAACTGAAGGAAGGGGTATTTGAGGCTCCTCAGATCAGAGAGCTTATGAGAGAAGATGTGTTTGAAGGAACTCTAAATGATAAGGGATTGAGATCTTGGAAAAGCTTCAAGTGGATCTGTGAAAACTTCTTAAGGGTATGCCACACTAAGTGAGATTGCAAACGAGATCGCTAACAGATCGCAATTGCGTCACCATTTATGACGCAGTAGCGATCTCGTTAGCGACTTGTGACATGTAGCAGCGATGTGGCCCCTGCTGAGATGTCGTTGATCGCTTATGAACGTTCTGAGCCGTTTTTTGGTCGTTGGTGTCCTGCTGGTGAGCCTGAATCTCTGAGTGTGACACCCTTTATGAACGACTTCACCAGCATCGCAGGTGGGACTAGGTTTTCCCAACGACCACAGAGGTCGTTATACAGATCGCTGATGAGATGTGTTTGGAATTACAGATCGCTGATGAGATGTGTTTGGAATCACACAGCTAAGTCGCTAACGAGATCGCTACTGCGTCATAAATGGTGACGCAGGTGCGATCTCGTTAGCGATCTCGCTAACGATCTCGCTTAGTGTGGCATACCCTTAAGGAAAACCAAATCTCCAGAATATGTTGAAGGTGTTGAGGAACTGCGAAATGCGTACCAGTGTCTTGGATGTCGCATGTCTCTGAAAATGCACTTTTTGCATTCACATTTAGATTTCTTCCCTCAAAATCTTAGGGATGTAAGCGATGAACAAGGCGAGTTGTTTCACTAGGACATTAAAGTAATGGAACACCGCTACCAGGGTTTTTGGAATGACTCAATGATGGCAGATTACTGTTGGATGTTATATATGGACAACCCTGAAAAATGAAAAATCGATCAATGACAGTCTAATGTCAAGCACTTTTAATTTCTGCTCATATTTTGGTTTCTATTTTGCATGTGAACTTATTTTGGTTCAATAAAAACTGTTTTGTAAGGTGAAGCATTTTTTTCTGATATGTACAGGGTGGGCAATTTATATGGATACACCTAAATAAAATGGAAATGGATGGTGATATCAACTTCCTGTTTGTGGCACATTAGCATATGGGAGGGGGGAAACTTTTCAAGACGGGTGGTGACCATGTAGGCCATTTTGAAGTTGGCCATTTTGGATCCAACATTATTTTTTCAATGGGAAGAGGGTAATGTGACACATTAAACTTATTGAGAATTTCACAAGAAAAACAATGGTGTGCTTGGTTTTAACATAACTTTAATCTTTCATGAGTTATTTGCAAGTTTATGACCACTTATAAAATGTGTTCAAAGTGCTGCCCATTGTGTTGGATTGTCAATGCAACCCTCTTTCTTTATTTTGACTTATATACAAGTTTCTTAACATTTTTTTCCAGTGAAATCCATTTTAACTTTGGTTTTGTATGTTTTATTGTCAGCCTGTAAAAGTGGCACAATACTCTGACAACATTGATTATAAGCTGAGACCTAGGATTCAGAGATGCTTTCATGGGTCTTCGGCATGCTGTTCCCATGCCATTTCAGCACTGTTTCTATTGATTTCAGCATTTTTTACACCCCTCAAGACCTCCGAGGGGGGGCCAGAAAAATGCTTGAGTTTTCTATTGACTTATATTATGCTCATTACTTGGGTCGAGGAGCATTACGATTCGCTCGACCCCGAACAATGAGTACCCGAGCATTTTAGTGCTCGCTCATCACACGTTCTATACCAAGGAAATGTACTCCAGACCACGGAATAGTCTATGGGTGAGCAATATAAAACCGATAAAATTTTGAACAAGTGTTTTCAGGCTTATATGCCACTGAATATACCCAAGAATATGTAAAGTCTACGGATGAGCAATATAATAACAATTAAATTTTAAACAAGCTTTTGAGATTTTTTGAGGCTTATATAGCAACTTAATCTACCCAAGAACATGTAATACTGTATGGATGGGCAATATAATATTGACAAATGTTTTAAAACGTTTTTAGAGGCTTAGGCTGTGTTTCCACGATCAGGAAACACAGCGCTTTGGACGGAGCGGAAAGTTCGCTCGGCCCAAAGCCCCGCCCCCTTGTGCGCCGCATGTCCGTTAACGCAGGTCTGCCGCCTGCGTATTTTAACGCATAGTGGAGATGGGATTTCTTGAAATCCCTCCACTATGCTGTAACATCTGGACGCTGCGTGTTTGACGCTGCGCCAGCGCACAGCGTCAAACACGCAGCAATTACTGAGTGTTTCCTGACCGTGGAAACACACCCTCAGATAGCAACGAAATTCACCCAAGATGACATAATACGCTATGGTTGAGCAACATAATACTGATAAATTTGTAAACAAGTTTTTTGAGGGTCATATACCAAAGAAATGTACTCAAGAACACGTACTACTGTATGGCTGAGAAATATTACTTAGCAAAATTTTAAAACTTTTTTGGAGTGTTATATATCACAAAAATGTACCCCCTAACACGGAATAGTGTATGGGTAAGAAATGTAAACAAGCACAATTTTAAACTCTTTTTTGTAGTGTTATATACAAACAAAAATGTGACAGAAAGCACATTATACGCTATGGATGAGTAATCTAATCCATAAATATTTTTCTATGCTTTTTGTAAGTTTTACATGCCACCATATTGCAACAATAACCATGTTAAACTGTAGAGATGAATCATTGAATGCACAAAAAAATTTTGAAAGTAAATTTTTTTGAAAGTGTACTTTATGTACTCATTGTTAGGGTTGGCAGATTGCACTAAATAAAAAATCTAAAATAAAGTGCATCGCAACCCGGGGTCCACCGTGCAGAAATGAATCTGCTGCTAGTGAGAAGAATGACGGAAACAAAACAGCGAGCGTTACCTTAAACACACTGAGTTAACGCCCCACAGTGTGATCGGATCACTAAGTACCAAACTCACGGAGCTTACTTCACAGAGAGGCACTCCATTAAGAATGCTGTGTACTATACCCTGCTACCTTCACAGGGAATTTAGCACTTGGATTGAGCTAGCTCTGCGACTAAACTGTGCTAACCGCACACACGAATGAAGCAGGCACTAAGCCAATAGAAAGGACTCTTATAACGCTAGGTACAATACCCTGTTGCCTTCATGGAGAGATATACAGTACAGACCAAAAGTTTGGACACACCTTCTAATTTAAAGATTTTTCTGTATTTTCATGGCTATGAAAATTGTACATTCACACTGAAGGCATCAAAACTATGAACTAACACATGTGGAATTATATACTTAACAAAAAAGTGTGAAACAACTGAAAATATGTCTTATATTCTAGGTTCTTCAAAGTACCACCTTTTGCTTTGATGTCTGCTTTGCACACTCTTGGCATTCTCTTGATGATCTTCAAGAGGTAGTCACCGGAAATGGTTTTCACTTCACAGGTGTGCCCTGTCAGGTTAATAAGTGGGATTTCTGGCCTTATAAATGAGGTTGGGACCATCAGTTGTGTTGTGCAGAAGTCTGGTGGATACACAGCTGATAGTCCTACTGAATAGACTGTTAGAATTTGTATTATGGCAATAAAAAAGAAGCTAAGTAAAGAAAAACGAGTGGCCATCATTACTTTAAGAAATGAAGGTCAGTCAGTCCGAAAAATTGGGAAAACTTTGAAAGTGTCCCCAAGTCCAGTTGCAAAAACCATCAAGCGCTACAAAGAAACTGGCACACATAAGGATCCCCCCAGGAAAGGAAGACCAAGAGTCACCTCTGTTTCTGAGGATAAGTTTATCCGAGTCACCAGCCTCAGAAATCACAAGTTTACAGCAGCTCAGATTAGAGACCAGGTCAATGCCACACAGAGTTCTAGCAGCAGACACATCTCTACAACAACTGTTAAGAGGAGACTTTGTGCAGCAGGCCTTCATGGTAAAATAGCTGCTAGGAAACCACTGCTAAAGACAGGCAACAAGCAGAAGAGACTTGTTTGGGCTAAAGAACACATTAATGGACATTAGACCAGTGGAAATCTGTGCTTTGGTCTGATGAGTCCAAATTTGAGATCTTTGGTTCCAACCACCGTGTCTTTGTGCGACGCAGAAAAGGTGAACGGGTGGACTCTACATGCCTGGTTCCCACCGTGAAGCATGGAGGAGGAGGTGTGATGGTGTGGGGGTGCTTTGCTGGTGACACTGTTGGGGATTTATTCAAAATTGAAGTTATACTGTACCAGCATGGCTACCACAGCATCTTGCAGCGGCATGCTATTCCATACGGTTTGCGTTTAGTTGGACCATCATTTATTTTTCAACAGGACAATGACCCCAAACACGCCTCCAGTCTATGTAAGGGCTATTTGACCAAGAAGGAGAGTGATGGGGAGCTAAGCCAGATGACCTGGCCTCCACAGTCACCAGACCTGAACCCAATCGAGATGGTTTGGGGTGAGCTGGACCGCAGAGTGAAGGCAAAAGGGCCAACAAGTGCTAAGCATCTTTGGGAACTCCTTCAAGATTGTTGGAAGACCATTTCCAGTGACTACTTCTTGAAGCTCATCAAGAGAATGCCAAGAGTGTGTAAAGCAGTCATCAAAGCAAAAGGTGGCTACTTTGAAGAACCTAGAATATTAGACATAATTTCAGTTGTTTCACACTTTTTTGTTAAGTATATAATTCCACATGTGTTAATTCATAGTTTTGATGCCTTCAGTGTAAATGTACACTTTTCATAGTCATGAAAATACAGAAAAATCTTTAAATTAGAAGGTGTGTCCAAACTTTTGGTCTGTACTGTAGCATAAGGGTTGAGCTTGCTCTGTAACTGATCTGTGCTAACTGCACACACGAACGAAACAGATGCAAAGCCAAGCAGCTAGTTACCCCAGTCCTGACGCTACCGAACTTGTGCCTGACCAGCTCCCTAAGCATGTAGCAGACTAGAGACTCCGGCATTGAGCCATGGGTACGGGACCCCATAAGTGTACTACCTGCCTGCCAATGTGTACAGTCTTTGAGCATAGACAGACACACACAAACATGCAGAGTGATAGAGTAACCCCCACAACACCAAACATAAATGACACTAGCGCGCCCGCCGCTGAGAGCCTTTTATACGCCAGGATCCACCCCAAACACTCCTGCCCAGTCGGTCGAGGCATCGCTCATGGGCCAATCCGGAGCTGCCACATCACCAGAGCCATGTTCAGTAAGGTGATCTCTGGACTTAGACTCCAGAGCGCGAGGCT
>JARQOD010000006.1:75300334-75445334 GCA_033576555.1 Oophaga sylvatica | reverse complement strand
CCGAGTTTGCTCAGATAACAAGTTATTCGAGCAAATTCGCTCATCATTAACACAGATAGAATATGTCCATGTATAATACAGACCTTTTTTTTGCATATGTGCATACACTATAGCTTTATGTATTATATGTGAGTATGTTTTGTACCTGTAAGTATTTATATATAAACAAGGTAAACAATATATTAACCCCTTAACGACCGCTGGTACGTCTTTTAATGGCGGCAGTTAAGGATACTTATTTCTCAGCGCTGCTTTTTAACGGTGCTGAGAAATAAGGGTATAGCTCCCCCAGTGTCGGAAAATCTCTAGGGTCTTGACTACCAGAGGTAGTCGAGACCCTGAAGAACATGATTCAGGTCCATTTTACTGACCCCAGTGTTGCGATTGCCGTTATTAAAGGAATAACGGTGACCGCAAAAAAAAAAAATCAGATTTTCCATTTAATTTCTCTCTCCTCTGATGTGATTGCACTTCAGAGGAGAGAGAAATGGGGTCCCCCGATCCCCTGGTACCTCTGGTGGCCCTGGACCCTCCTGCATCTCCCATGATGTCCTCCCGTGGTATCTTCTTCCGGAAAGAAAATGGCGGGCTCATGAGCACTGTGCCCGCCGAAGATCTACCTGCTGGCACCAAGCAACAATAGGAAATTTTTCCTATTGGTTCATTTTAATCACTGTGATAGACCCTATCACAGTGATCAAAATAAAAAAATAGTAAATCAAACCCCCCTTTATCACTCCCTTAGGTAAAAATAATAATAAAAAAATATTATTTATTTCCATTTTTCCATTAGTGTTAGGGTTATGGTTGGGCTTATAGTTGTGGTTATAGTGAGGGTTAGGGTTGGGACTAGGGTTAGGGTTAGGGTTGCGGCTAGGGTTAGGGTTGGTGCTGGGGTTAAGGTTAGGGTTGGGGCTAAAGTTAGGGTTGGGGCTAAAGTTAGGGCTGGGCCAAAGTTAGGGTTGTGGTTATGGTTGGGATTACAGTTAGGGTTGGGATTAGGGGTTTGTTGGGTTTAGGGTTGTGGTTAGGGTTATGGTTAGGGTTGAGATTAGGGTTAGGGGTGTGTTGGAGCTAAGGTTGGAATTAGAATTTGGGGGTTCCACTGTTTAGTTACATCAGGGGGTCTCCAAATGTGACATGGTGCCACCATTGATTCTAGCCAATTATGCGTTCAAAATGTCAAACTGTGCTCCCTCCATTCTGAGCCCTGCCATGCCACACGCCTGAACAGTGGCTTTCCCCCACATACGGGGTATTGGCATGCTCAGGAGAAATTGCACAACAAATTTTGCAGTACATTTTTTCTGTTACCCTTGTGAAAATAAAAAAAAATTGGTTCCAAAGTACATTTTTTGTGAAAAAAGTAAAATTTTTTCCTTCGATATTTACTTAGTTCTCGTGAAGCACCTGAAGGGTTTATAAACTTCTTGAATCTGGCTTTGCACACCTTGAGGGGTACAGTTTTTATAATGGTGTCACTTTAGGATATTTTCTGTTATATTGACCGCAAAACTCACTTCAAATGTGAGGTGGTCCATAAAAAAAATGGTTTTGTAAATTTTGTTGGAAAAATGAGAAATCGCTAGTCAAGTTTTAACCCTTATAACATCATAACAAAAAAAATGTTTCCAAAATTTTGCTGATGTAAAGTTGACATGTGGGAAATGTTATTTATTAAGTATTTTGTGTGACACCACTCTCTGATTTAAGGGTACAAAATTTAAAACTTTGAAAATTGCAAAATTTTTAAAATTGTTGCCAATTTTCTATTTTTTTCATAAATAAACACAAGTTATATTGAAGAAATTTTACCACTAACATGAAGTACAATATGTCATGAAAAAAAATTCTCAGAATCAGTGGTATGCGTTGAAGCGTTCCAGAGCTATAACTTCATAAAGTGACAGTGGTCAGAATTGTAAAAATTGGCTTGGCCATTAAGTACCAAATTGGCTCTGTCACTAAGGGGTTAATATATGCTCTACTGGAAGATCGAGTCAGGGGTCAGTCCAAACTTGTCTTTGTTACAGTAATAATAACAGGGAGCAGCCCTGTCAGAGAGTACAGACAGTGATTTTGTGACAGTGATCCTGAGCTCTGAGCTCACTGGTAGGTGCTGTGTGTGGATGAGAAAGCTGATCCTGCACCAACCAGACAGCACAGAGCTCTGAGGTCATCATCAGTAAATCTCTACTTGTCAGCTCTGAGTGCGTTTGCCGCCTCCCATCATTACTGTGCTAAACAACCTGACAAATTCCCGATCGTTTGTTACCTCTTGTCGTGGCAGAAGTTATTGGATCCGTGATACCCTGGACACTGCAATTTCAGACCAGCCCTGAGTGAGCAGGCGCTGGCTGGAAGTGCAGTAAGCAGGAGGCAAAGTCATAACTCGCACCGGACAGTATGAGCTGGCAGGAGGAGCTATGATGACAGAAGACCATGCTGAGTAGTGTACATCAAAGCAGCGTGCATGCAAGGAGAGGCCCAGCATGGCACCGTTGCTTAGTTATAACAAACTTTATTTAAAATTGAAAACTTTAGGACTAGAGAACCAAAGCAGTGCACTTATGAGTCGGCGCACAGGCCCCAGATCAAGGTGCCTAGCACTAGCGATGCCCCTGCCTCTGATGAAGGTGCAAGACAACATTATGTGTTGCTTATTTTTACTCCTTACTGCAATCTATCGGACGCTATTTGCTTTCTACACTCCTCAGCATTGAAACTGAAATGTCAAGAAGAAAAAGTAATGGAATTATAAATATCATAGAATATTTCAATGCAAAGATGTGCAAAAATGTGATTCCAATGAAATTAATGATATGCAAATGATGAAAAAATAGAAACATTTTCAGAACATTTTGATTAATTCAGCATCTAGTATGAGCACCACTCACAGAATTGCACAAACTTACATACCAGGGCATGCTATCAATTAGGTTATTAAGGTTTCAGGAATTACTTCCATGCTGTGTGCACTTGGACAAATCATCAAGAAACTGCCTTTGCAATGACCCACTAATGACATCCAAGATGTGCTCGATGGCAGTCTAGTCTAGAGATAATGCACGTCATGGTAGCATGTGTAGGTCACACAGGCTTATCAAGTATCACAAGCAACATGCAGCCTGCGTTGCGCTGTCATCTGAAAAATGACTCTTGGGACACTTTCACCTTCCTCTTAAGGTATTGCACACATTGTCTTCAGACCAGTCATTGGCAATCTAGGCATCCAAGTCAAAAGCGGGAGTCATTACTGAAGAGGATAGACCCCCATTCTAGCCTCTATTGCAATCTTCCTCTGCACTATGATAACCTTTTCAGAGCTGTGGCATGAGTTCTGGCTCATAGCCCATTTTCGTGCAAATGCCTTCTGATGGTTTGTGTAGACTCTGTTTAACCCCTTCACCCCCAAGGGTGGTTTGCACGTTAATGACCGGGACAATTTTTACAATTCTGACCACTGTCTCTTTATGAGGTTAAAAACTCCGGAACGCTTCAACGGATCTTCGCGATTCTGAGATTGTTTTCTCGTGACATATTGTACTTCATGTTAGTGGTAAAATTTCTTCCATATAACTTGCGTTTATTTTTGAAAAAAAACGCAAATATGGCGAAAATTTTGAAAATTTAGCAATTTTCAAACTTTGAATTTTTATTCCCTTAAAAACAGAGAAATATGTCACACAAAATAGTTAAGAAATAACATTTCCCACATGTCTACTTTACATCAGCACAATTTTGGAATCAAAATTTTTTTTTGTTAGGAAGTTATAAGGGTTAAAAGTTGACCAGCGATTTCTCATTTTTACAACAAAATTTACAAAGCCATTTTTTTTAGGGACCACCTCTCATTTGAAGTCACTTTGAGGGGTCTACATGACAGAAAATACCCAAAAAGTGACACCATTCTAAAAACTGCACCCCTCAAGGTACTCAAAACCACATTCAAGAAGTTTATTAACCCTTCAGGGTGCTTCACAGGAACTAAAGCAACGTGGAAGGAAAAAATGAATATTTAACTTTTTAGCCACAAAAAATGATCTTTTACAAACTTTTTTTTTATTTTCACAAGGGTAAAAGGAGAAAATGGACAGATAAGGTTGTTATGCAATTTCTCTGAGTACGCCAATACCCCATATGTGGGGGAAAACCACTGTTTGGGCACACGGCAGAGCTCGTAAGGGAAGGAGCGCCGTTTGACTTTTTCAAACTAAAATTGGCTGGAGTTGAGATTGGACGCCATGTCGCACTTGGAGAACCTCTGATGCGCCTAAACAGTGGAAACCCCCCACAAGTGACACCATTTTGGAAACTAGACCCCCTAAGGTACTTATCTAGATCTGTTGTGAGCACTTTGAAACCCCAAGTGTTTCACAAAAGTTTATAATGCCTGGGTGTGAAAAAAAAAAAAAAAAAATTTCCACAAAAATGATTTTTTAGTCCTAAATTTTTGAATTTTCCAAGGAAATTGGACCCCAAAAGTTGTTGTCCAATTTGTCCTGAGTACGCTGATACCCCATATGTGGGGGTGGAAAACTGTTTGGGGGGCACGGCAGGGCTTGGAAAGGAAGTAGTAACGTTTTGGAATGCAGACGTTGATGGGGGTCATGTTCCGTTTGCAGTGCCCCAGATGAGCCTAAACAGTGGAAATCCCCCACAAGTGACCCCATTTTGGAAACTAGACCCCTAAGGAACTTATCTAGATCTTTGGTGAGCACTTTGAACCCCCAAGTGCTTCACACAAGTTTATAATGCCCGGGCATGAAAATAAAAAAAACCTATTTTTTTCCCACAAAAATTATCTTTTAGTCACTAATTTTTTATTTTCCCAAGGGTATCAGGAGAAATTGGACCACATAAGTTGTTGTCCAATTTGTCCTGAGTACGCTGATGCCCCATATGTGGGGGGGAACCACTGTTTGGGCGCACGGCAGAGCTCGGAAGGGAAGGAGCACCATTTGACTTTTTCCAACCAAAATTGGCTGGAATTGAGATTGGATGCCATGTTGCATTTGGAGAGCCCCTGATGTGCCTAAACAGTGGAAACCCCCCACAAATGACCCCATTTGGGAAACTAGACCCCCTAAGGAACTTATCTAGATCTTTGGTGAGCAATTTGAACCCTCAAGTGCTTCACACAAGTTTATAACGTAGAGCCGTAAAATTTAAAAATCATATTTTTTCCACAAAAATGATCTTTTCACCCGAATTTTTATTTTTCCAAGGGTAACAAGACTCCAAAAGTTATTGTGCAATTTGTCCTGAGTACACTGATACCCCATATGTGGGGGTATACCACTGTTTGGGTGCATGGCAGAGTTTGGAAGGGAAGGAGCGCCGTCTCACTTTTTCAACGCAGAATTGGCTGGACGCCATGTCGTGTTTGGAGAGCTCCTGATCTGCCTAAACAGTGGAAACCCCCCACAAATGACACCATTTTGGAAACTAGACCCCTCAAGGAACTTATCTAGATGTGTGGTGAGAACTTTGAACCCCCAGGTGTTTCACTAAAGTTTATAACGTACAGCCTTAAAATAAAAAATCCTTTTTTTTTTTTTACAAAAATGATTTTTTCGCCCCCAATATTTTATTTTCGCAAGGGTAACAGAAGAAATTGGAACCCAAAAGTTGTTGTCCAATTTGTCCTGAGTACGCTGATACCCAATATGTAGGAGAAAACTACTGTATGGGTGCACGTCAGGGCTCGGAAGGGAAGTAGTGACGTTTTGGATTGCAGACTTTGATGGAATGGTCTGGGGCGTCATGTCGCATTTGGAGAGCCCCTGATACGCCTAAACAGTGGAAACCCCCACAAGTGACCCCATTTTGGAAAATAGACCCCACAAGGAACTTATCTAGATGTGTGGTGAGCACTTTGAACCCCGAAGTGCTTCACAGAAGTTTATAACGCACAGCCGTAAAAATAAAAAATCCTTTTTTTTTTTACAAAAATGATTTTTTCGCCCCCAATATTTTATTTTCACAAGGGTAACAGGAGAAATTGGACCCCAAAAGTTGTTGTCCAATTTGTCCTGAGTACGCTGATACCCAATATGTGGGAGAAAACTACTGTATGGGCGCATGTCAGGGCTCGGAAAGGGAAGTAGTGACGTTTTGGATTGCAGACTTTGATGGAATGGTCTGGGGGCGTCATGTCGCATTTGGAGAGCCCCTGATGCGCCTAAACAGTGGAAACCCCCCACAAGTGACCCCATTTTGGAAAATAGACCCCACTAGGAACTTACCTAGATGTGTGGTGAGCACTTTGAACCCCGAAGTGCTTCACAGAAGTTTATAACGCACAGCCGTAAAAATAAAAAATCCTTTTTTTTTTTACAAAAATGATTTTTTCGCCCCCAATATTTTATTTTCACAAGGGTAACAGGAGAAATTGGACCCCAAAAGTTGTTGTCCAATTTGTCCTGAGTACGCTGATACCCAATATGTGGGAGAAAACTACTGTATGGGCGCATGTCAGGGCTCGGAAAGGGAAGTAGTGACGTTTTGGATTGCAGACTTTGATGGAATGGTCTGGGGGCGTCATGTCGCATTTGGAGAGCCCCTGATGCGCCTAAACAGTGGAAATCCCCAACAAGTGACCCCATTTTGGAAAATAGACCCCACAAGGAACTTATTTAGATGTGTGGTGAGCGCTATGAAGCCCCAAGTGCTTCACAGAAGTTTATAATGTACAGCCGTAAAAACAAAAAAATCTTATTTTTTTTACAAAAATAATATTTTCGCCCCAGTTTTTTATTTTCCCAAGGGTAACAGAAGAAATAGGACAAATTTCACAATAACTCTTGGGGTCCAGAGTACGCTGATACCCCATATGTGGGGATAAACTACTGTTTGGACGCATGGCAGAGCTCAGAAGTGAAGGAACACCGTTTGACTTTTTCAAAGCAGAATTGGCTGGAATGGAGATCAGACGCCATGTCACATTTGGAGAGCCCCTGATGTGCCTAAACAGCGGAAACCCCCCAATTCTAACTCCAACCCTAACCCCAACACACCCCTAACCCTAGTCCCAACCCTAATCCCAACCCTAACCCTAATCCAAACTCTAACCCTAATCCTAACTTTAGCGCCAACCCTAACCCTAACTTTAGCCGAAACCCTAACCCTAACCCTAATGGGAAAATGGAAATAAATACATTTTTTTTATTTTATTATTTTTCCCTAACTAAGGGGGTGATAAAGGGGGGTTTGATTTACTATTTATAGCGGTTTTTATGATTGGCAGCTGTCACGCTAAAAGACGCTTTTTATTGCAAAAAGTAGTTTTTTGCATCGCCACATTTTGAGAGCTATAATTTTTGCATATTTTGGCCCACAGAGTCATGTGAGGTCTTAATTTTTGCGGGACGAGGTGACGCTTTTATTGGTACCATTTTTGAGCACGTGACATTTTTTGATCGCTTTTTATTTCGATTTTTGGGAGGTTAGAATGAACAAAAATCAGCAATTCATGAATTTCTTTTGGGTGAGGCGTTTTTATTGTTCCGCGTGTGGTAAAATTGATAAAGCAGTTTTATTCTTCGGGTCAGTACGATTATGGCGATACCTCATTTATATCATTTTTTTATGTTTTCGCGCTTTTATAGAATAAAAACAATTTATATAAAAAATAATTATTTTTGCATCGCTTTATTCTGCGAGCTATAACTTTTTTATTTTTTTGCTGATGATGCTGTGTGACGGCTCGTTTTTTGCGGGACAAGATGACGTTTTCAGCGGTACCATGTTTATTTATATCGGTCTTTTTGATCGCGTGTTATTCCACTTTTTGTTCAGCGGTATGATGATAAAGCACTGATTTTTTGCTTCGTTTTTATTTTTTATTTTTTAAGGGGTTCACAAAAGGGGTTAACTAGTGGGACATTTTTATAGGGGGGTCGTTACGGACGCGGCGATACCATATATGTGTACTTTTATTGTTTTATTTTTTTTATTTACAATAAGTAATGAATTTATTGGGGAATATTTTTTTTTTTTTTTTTTTTTTTTTGGATTTTTTTTTACACATGTTTATTTTTACTTTTTTTACTTTTTTACTTTGTCCCAGGGTGGGACATCACTGTATTTCATCAGATCGCTGGTGTGACAGTGTGCACAGCACTCTGTCACACCAGCGATCGCTCAGGCAGTGCAGCAGGCTTCTCAGTGCCTGCTCTCGGCAGGCACTGAGGAAGCCGCCTCCCTCCAGGACCCCAGCGCCATCTTGGATCCGGGTCCTGGGAGGGAGGAAGCCCTCAGAACAGCGCGATCACATCGCACTGGTCTGAGGGTCTCAGGGGGGCGCGCAGGGAGCCCCCACACTGCGCGATCCTCCCCTGTGCCCCCAGTACACCGCGATCATGTTTGATCGCGGTGTGCAAGGGGTTAATGTGCCGGGAGCGGTCCGTGACCGCTCCTGACACACAGTCACGGGTGTCAGCTGTGATAATCAGCTGACACCCGGCGGCGATTAGCTGCGCTCCCTCGGGGAGCGCAGCTAATCGCCTATGACGTACTATCCCGTCCATGGTCAGAATGGCACGGGTTTTATGGACGGGATAGTACGTCTAATGTCAGAGAGGGGTTAATGCCTTAAATTTGGTATGTGATGTCTAATTTCACTTTCAATACAGAATGGATCACTAAGCGTGATCATTTGACTTTGACAAAACCACTTGGGTAACATCAGGCCTTCATGATGGAACGTCACCCTGGTCCTACTCTCGGGACTATGGGGTGGGATGAAATAGTATATGGTAGCCAGACCCCTCTAGTCTTCATTCAGGGTATACTAACAGCTTGGCATTAGATTGATTTGGTACAGCAATTTCTTCAAATTATCCCAGGACTCGTTTTTTTGAAATGCCAACACCAGGCCGCATGTTGCCCATGCTACTGTGAGCAACCTGCATGGCATAAACATGTTACCCTAACCTGCAGCTTCTCAAGACTTCTCTCCATCAAGAATCTCGGACATCTTGATTGGCAGTAGCAAAGGGAGTTGCCAGCAGCGGATCTTGATGATTTGCTGCATGCCCTAGTACATTCAGTGACACAGAAAATTGCTCTAACAGTGGATCTTGATGATTTGCTGCATGCCTTTGTACATTCAGTGATGCAGAGAATTGCTTAAGCAACCAACAATAACCTCATTGATAACACCCAAGTAATTGTATTTCCGTGTGTGGTTCAAATATGTGAAACTGGATAAAATTAAATGTTTTAATTTTTTTTCTTTACTTTGTCATCTTTTGGATATAATTAACATGTCTATCGATCCTTTCATTTCCTAGTCTTATGACTTTTCCTTCTTCATGTTGCAATATTAAAGTTCAGGAGTGCATTTTACCAATGTATCACTTGCCACTTAAGCATCATGTGTCACAGTATTGATTTATTTTAAAATTTATTCATACTTTCATATTTTTCTGTACGTATTTTTTACAAATATGATAAAAACTGTTCTACATCCTTAACAATTTTCTAACTTCTAACTGTATATAAAAGCGCTAAAAAAATGCCCTTAGGAAACTGTTTATTTGTATATCTGTGATTTATTATTATGATTTGGTTGAAAAGTGTCAACTAATCTGAAAAGGGGAAAGCAATTTTCAGTATAACAAATAGGCTTATACATGTGTATCTATAAATACTGTATTTTTTAGACAAAGAGATGGGGAGTAAAATTTTGCTTTGGGCAGATAGATTTATTACAAACATTCACAACAGTTTGGTAAGATTACTTCTATAACAGTTGAGAAATCATGTTGACAGGGTCTGGGTTCATGCTTTGTAAAAACAGTTAACAGACTTTTCTGAAAATGTATTTAAAGTATCCGCTATACTGTACCATTCTCCAGCTTTCTGTGTATTGTACAGCTGCTATACTAGGTCACATTGCTTTGTATGCTACAGATCACAGTCTTTCTTCTGGCATGAGCTATGTTTTATAGTTCTCTAAATATAGTTCGCTTTTAACCTTAAGAGTTGTGTATGAAAATATTTCTAAAAAATATTTATTTGTTGTTATACATTGCAGACATTAGTGGAGAGCTGTAAATAAAATGAACAAGGATAAATATTAAATTCCTTACTTCAGAAATTCATATATATGTCACTAGTACACACTAAGGCCTCCTTTGCACGTCAGTTACATAGTTACTGTACATGGTTAAATAGGTTGAAAAAAGACCTAGGTCCATCAAGTTCAACTTTTCTCCACCACTTGTACATTTCGTTACAGTTTCCACACGTACCGGAGACACTTACACACGTATACCCATTCAAATGTATGAGTCTGCGCACTAGTCAGTGTGTTTCCATGGACTACGTTTCTGTGTGCAAAACACATTAACATGTCAGTCTTTTGCCGGCACCATGGTCCGCAATACATCTTGCACACGTGCACACTGAAGACACACCGATAAATTACGTGTGTCATCAGTAGAGATGAGCAAAACTTTCATGGTTCGGTTTGGTTTGCCGAATGTCACAATTTTCGCCGAACGATTTAACAAACGTATCCGAACACTATTAGATTCAATGTGAGGCCAAACCAAAAGTATATGCAACACCATAAGGGGTGAAAAAAGGTTCCCAAACAGATAAAATTAAAGACAGATACCATGAAAAGGGACATCAACTGATCAACAGTAGAAATTTCCTAATGGCACAGCAGTAGTCAGCCCTGGGCCATGCATTATGTATCAGGGTCTGGGCCAGCCTTTACAGATTTGAATTGAAGTTCCAATGAAGACCTGGTGGTTAAGGGAGTAGTGTAAGCATTTTTTGTTGGGAGCCCAGATACCTCATGCAACATCTCCAATTTATTTTTTTTCCCAGCCACACTCAGATGGCACAAACATCAGTTTCATAGAGTAACACTAGTAGAAAAATGTAAGGATAGTAACACAGGTAGTTGAGTGAAAGTAACTGCAGGCCTGCCTGTCTGGGAGCCCCATTTTTTCAGGTAACACACATGAAGGTGACCCAACTTGGATTCTCCACATTTCCAATAATTATTGTCACACACCACTAAAGTGGCATCAATTTCCACAGAGTAGAAACAGTATGATGGCCCTCTGACATCCCTTCGACTAGAGGCAACCCACCAGATGGAGACACAACTTGGGGTCTCCACAATTCAAAAAATAGTTTATAACATCATCAGCAGTAGCAACAGCATGCATAGAAGCCATGACAAAGGTGACACAGACTGCAATAACGTGAGATAAATGCATAACACTAAAAATTACACCATCGCCTAGTCTGCGTCTGGGGTGCAAAAGTCATTGGAGATCCATGACTTGTTCATTTTGATGAAAGTTAGGTGGTCTACAATTTGAATGGACAGTCCGAATGCACTTATTCATCAGGGCACCACCAGCAGCACTGAAGACACATTCTGAGAGAAAGCTGACTGCTGGGCATGACAGAACCTCCAAGGTGTGACAGGCGAGCTCAGGCTACTCTTCCTTTTTGGAAGAACAAAATTCAAAAGGGTCTAAATTTCACCTGATTGCAATTATATTGAGCTCAAGATACTTCTGCACCATCCTCGCCAGTCGTTCACAACGTATCAGAGTTTTACTCTGTCCTGCTGGTGCAAGGGCTGGTGTTATGAATGTTCTAGAGATGGTTTCTGAGCAGAGGCTCCCTCTGGTGGTTACAGACAGTACTTAACCTTTCAGCGAGGAATGGCAATCTGGGATCACGGACCGGTCTTATATAAGGGAGGCTCCCTCTCATAATAATAATAATAATAATCTTTATTTATATAGCGCCATCATATTCCGCAGCGCTTTACAGTTTAACAGTTTCAAAACACAAGTCATAAGTCACAACGTTAACAATACAGTAATTAAAGTCTCATGACGGATGCCGGTGATCAATTGTTCTTGTCTCAATTGTGGTTCCTGGTTCATTTGGATGTTTGCTGAGTCTTGCCTGCATCTTCTGCTATCAGATAAGATATTTTCTGCTTTTATTTTGTGCTTGCTTTTTGCATTGTTCCTTGCACTTCTGTGGAGGTCAGCCAGGTCCCCTCTGGGGGCTTGTGATCCTCTCAGTTTATCTGGAGCCACTGTTGTTTGTTCATTTGCTTTTTCCTGTTTTTTCAGTGGCTGCGGCTTAGTTTTGTTACACCAGAGAACTGATTAGGTGGTAGAGATCGTGTGATCTCAGGTGTTTTTGCAATCAGAAGAGTTGGTATTTTTTAGGGTTTTTTTTTGGATTGTAGTGAGTATCCTTTCCTGTACTTTTTTGTCTAGACAGATTGGGCCCCAGCGTTTGCTCATTCTATTTTTTGTCTGTGTCCGTGCTTCTTCTTGTCTAACCGCCATTACTTGTTTGGGGGCTTCCTATTTTCTTTGGGGATCTGCTCCGGGGCAGGTAGCTTTCATCTTTCTGCCTTTAGGTGTAGTTATCTCTCAGGCTGTGACGAGACATCTAGGATCAACGTAGGAATGCTCCACGGCTACCTCTAGTTGTGTGGTTAGTTCAGGTTACTGCAATCCAATAGGTTCCAGCCTCTCTGGTGTATTGCCGTTTTTGCTTATTCTCCTCAGCTACCAAAACATAACAGGCTGGTCTACAAAAAGTGTGAAATGACTCACAGAATTTCTTATACTATTTACACTGCTGCTAATGTTTTTGCCATGATGCCTTGACATTCACGGGGTTGGAAGTCTAGTGTGCCTCACTGCTGTCTTGGGAAAAACCATTCATAACATTGTCTACAATCGTATTTCGATACTCTAGCATTCGTGCGTCCCTTTCCAGTGGAAGGAAGTATCTGGCAAAATTTACTCTTGTGCCGTGGATCTAACAGAGTGGCAACCCAGTAGTCAGCACTATTTCTAAACCGAAGAATAGGAGCATCACTTTGAAGATAGTGCAGCAAGAAGTTGCCCATGTGTTGGGCGCTTCCATGAGGTCCAAGTCCATGGTTTATTGGTGGCGAGGTAACACTCGAGGTTTCTTCCTCCATCCCCTCCCGCCAACCAGGGACAACAGAGAGAGGATCAATATCCTCTTCATCTCCTGACTGTTGCCCTCACTGCAACACCGTTTTATCACAAACAATTTGGATTAACAAATACAGCCTCCTGGCTGAACCCCTATATTAGGCCTAACGATTTTTAAAGAGGAGATCTGGATTTCTGATTCCTCACTGCAACACAGTTTTATTCCAAACAATCTTAATTAGCAAATATGGTCTCCTGGTTGAACTCCTAACATATTTTAAGAGGAAATCTGGCCTTCTGATTCCTGACTGCAACACAGTTTTGGCCCAAACGATTTTGATTAGCAAATGGGGCCTCCTAAGACTGCAACTCAGTTTGAGCACAATCTAGTAAGATGCTGGAAGATCGACTTCACACAGGACAGGATCCTATCTAGCTAATTGACATGTTCACTTTCAGCCGCAGAAGCACTAGCAGGAGAGGCTTCTTTGCACTGTGAGAAAACGGCGACAGCAAAACAAGAAGTCCGCTTTTTATATGGAAAGGGACATGTGACTTCGGGAGCCAATCACTGAAATCCTTGTGTTATGATGTTGAGGATGGTTTATGTACCCTGATTGGCTACCTGAATGTACACACATTAAGATAAGGAAAAATAAATAAAAAAATAAATAAAAAACAGTCCACTGTTCCTCCAACCTTTCCACACCACCTCCCCTCAAACACATCCCCCCATCCACCCTGCTCATCATACAACACCACTATCCTAGACAAAGTGAAAAAATTACCGAACTGTGAACGAATTTTGCCGACTTTGAAAAAAATTCTCGGGAAACCGAACTCAAATCTGAATGTTCTACATTCGTACCGAATTTGAGATTGGCGAACGTTTTCTGAACAATTTTGCTCATCTCTAGTCATCAATGTGACACGTTCTGGCACCTGGGAAAAGCAGTACAGTTAGCAATGTTCCCAGGCATCATGTGCTAAATGCAGCTCTAATCATTGTTACCTGGTCTCCTTGCAAACGAGATTAGACGACGCTGATGAGACTTGTCAGCACCGGCTGTCTGTGTATCATGCGTATTAAATAATTATATAAAAAAATGGCATGTGGTCTCCAGTAATTTTCCTAAGCAGCTGAGGTAAAGCCGACAGCGGGGGCTGATGTTAATATTCTGGGAAGGGGCCAATAGGCACAAAGGTTCCCAGCTTATTAATAACAGCTCACAGCTGTTTGCTTAGCCTTTACTTGTTATTATAGGGCAGACCAGCCCAACAAAAAATTGACATGGGATCCCCCTTATTTTACTAACCAGCAAACGCTAAATAGACATCTGCAAGCTGATAATAATAGTCTGGGATGGGGCCATGGATATGGACTAAGAATTAAGAACATCAGCCCTCAAATGCCCCAGAAATGGCGCATCCATTAGAAGTGTTAATTCTGGCTCTTAGCCTCCGCTCTTTCTATTTGCCCTGGTAAAGTGGCTAGCGGGGTAATAATTGTGGGGTTCATGTCAGCTGTTTTATGTATTGTGGCATGACGACTCGCTCGGCTTTCCTGAAGGCAGACTCAGGACACACGTTCTCTTGGTTTTCTTTCTGCTGGTTTATTATCAGCCATAAAACTCATGCAGGTTTCGCAGGAAAAGTAAACATGACCCCTCTGGGTTAAACGGGAAAACATAAAAAAAAAAAACAATAACTCAGTCCATAGATGAGTGGGTTCCGCCCGCTCTCGGTAGCATAAACTGCACTACTAAAGTCCTTGTGGAAAGCTCTGTAGCTTCCACTATCCTGTCTGGAGACTTGCCTCTCCAGACCACACCAGAGAAAAAAAAACAGGACTGAGCTTTTATACATTGCTCAGCCACACCCTTTTAACATATAACATGCTGGCAGATAAATAAAGTAGGTCTTAGTTCACACAGGAGAGCATCCTGTGTGACACATACCTCCCCTCACATATAAAACCAGTGACACCGTCACATATTCCCCCCCTCTGCCCAAAGCCGGGGGTTTGGGCACCTTCTGACACCAGACAGGGAATCCTAGAGAGGGCATCTGCATTCACATGTAACTTCCCTGGCCTATGCTCCACGTGAAAGTTAAATTCTTGAAGCTCTAGGAACCATCTAGTTACCCTAGCATTTTTTCCCCTCTTTTCTCTCAACCATCTCAACGGGGCATGGTCTGATACTAATTTAAACTTCCGGCCTAGTAGGTAATATTTCAGTGTATCCACGGCCCATTTTATGGCTAAACACTCTTTCTCTATTATGGCGTAGTTCTTCTCGCAGGAGGACAGCTTTCGGCTTAGATAGAGAATGGGATGTTCTTCCCCATTTATTTCTTGGGAGAGTACGGCCCCTAGACCAACCTCTGATGCGTCAGTCTGGACCACAAATTCTTTCTTAAAGTCTGGCGCGACCAGGACAGGCTGCTTGCACAGTGTTAGCTTCAGCTTTTGAAACGCGGTCTCCGTTTCTTCCGTCCATTTCACCATGGTTGATTTGGTGCCTTTTAGAAGATCTGTTAGTGGGGCGGCAATCATGGCGAAATTCGGGATAAACCGCCGGTAGTTTCCCACCATTCCCAGGAATGCTTTCACCTGCTTCTTTGAGAGCGGTTGCGGCCAGGTTTGAATTGCCTCCACTTTCTTGATCTGCGGCTTTATTTCGCCTCTCCCAACAACATAGCCCAGGTACTTGGCCTCCTCTTTTCCGATGGCACACTTCTTCGGATTTATGGTAAATCCTGCTTTCCTTAGCGCGTCCAAAACGGCCTGTAGTTTAGGTAGGTGACTAGCCCAGTCTGGGCTAAAGACCACAATGTCGTCGAGGTAGGCTGCGGCATACTCCTTATGTGGGGCTAGGATCCGATCCATAGCCCTCTGGAAAGTGGCTGGAGCCCCCTGTAGTCCGAACGGCATCCGCTTGTATTGAAAACAGCCATCAGGTGTTGAGAAAGCCGTCTTCTCTTTAGCCATCTGGGACATGGGGATCTGCCAGTAGCCCTTCGTCAGATCAAGAGTGGTGATGTACCTCGCCAGTCCAAGCCTCTCGATGAGTTCGTCTATGCAGGGCATCAGGTACGCGTCACACTTGGATACCTCATTTAGCCGACGGTAGTCATTACAAAACCTCCACTCTCCATTGGGTTTCGGCACGAGGACGATTGGGCTCGACCACCCACTCTTCGACTCCTCTATTACCCCGAGTTCTAACATCCTCTTCACCTCAGCCGAGATCACCTCCCGGGTGCTTCCGGAATCCGATACGGCTTCAAATTCACTCGTACATGCGGTTCTGTCAGCACGTCAAGCTCTATCACTTGTGTATGCCCCGCAACTCTGAGAACAGGTCCCGATTCCGCTGTAGCAATTCTCGACACTGTTGCTTCTGGGCCGGTGATAGAGTCTCTGCTATAGTGACCTCCTCCACCTTGCCTTCTGGTGCGGCTCCCAGGCAAGGAGTTTCCACAGGTTCACGGTCCCGTCACGGCTTGAGCAAGTTTATATGATATATTTGATGTGCCTTCCTTCGGCCAGGCTGGTGGACTTTATAATTAACCTCGCTGACTTTCTCCACCACCTCGTATGGACCTTGCCATTTGGCGAGGAACTTGCTCTCGACGGTAGGGATCAGCACCAAAACACGGTCTCCGGGCTGGAACTGTCTTAGTCTCGCCGACCTGTTATAGACTCTCGCCTGGGCTTCCTGCGCCTGGAGGAGATGTTCCTTTACGATGGGCATCACCTTTGACATTCTCTCCTGTAACTGGGCGACATGTTCGATGATACTCCGGTGTGGCATGACTTCAGCCTCCCAAGTTTCCTTGGCGATGTCTAGGAGACCTCTTGGATGCCGCCCATATAGGAGCTCAAATGGAGAGAAGCCCGTAGAGGCTTGAGGAACTTCTCTGACCGAGAAAAGCAGAAATGGGAGCAGGTAGTCCCAGTCTCTCCCATCCTTTTCAACGACCTTCTTGAGCATCGCCTTTAAGGTCTTGTTGAAGCGTTCCACTAGGCCGTCCGTTTGTGGATGATAAACCGAGGTCCGCAGCTGAGTTATCTGAAGGACTCTGCAAAGCTCCTTCATCACCTTGCTCATGAAGGGGGTTCCTTGGTCTGTTAGAATCTCTTTTGGTAGACCTGTCCGAGCAAAAATATGGACCAACTCTCGGGCTATACTTTTACTGGACATGTTCCTTAGGGGAACCGCTTCTGGATACCGAGTCGCATAGTCCATGACGACCAGGATATATTGGTGGCCCCGAGCTGATTTGACTATGGGGCCCACGAGGTCCATGGCAATCCTCTCAAAGGGAACCTCTATCACAGGTAGTGGAACTAAGGGGCTATGGAAGTGGGAGGAGGGAGCGGTTATTTGGCAGGTGGGGCAGGACCTACAAAAGTTTTGAATTTCTCGATAACACCCTGGCCAATAAAACCTCCTCAGTATCCTCTCCTGAGTTTTCTCGACCCCTAGGTGTCCCCCCAGAACATGTGAATGGGCCATGTCTAGCACCCGCCGTCTGTATGGCCCCGGCACTAACAGCTGTTCCACTATCTCATCGCCCCTCAGTTTGGCCACCCGATATAGCAACTCCCCCTGTACTGCAAAGTGGGGGAATCTGGTGTCGGCCCCCGGCTCTTGGGCAACCCCATTACATACAGTAACCTGGTCGAACGCCCCTTTTAAGGTCAGGTCTCGAACTTGAGCAGTCCCAAAGTTCTCTCTGGACATATCTAACACAGGTAGGTCGGTCTCCTCGGTCACCGTCTCACCCTCATCACCGACAAGGACGCACAGTGGGAACTCCTCACTCTGAGACTCTGTCGGGGGTTCTTCTTCAAGGATCTCGCTTTTCCCCATGCCACTTAGTCCAGTTCCCTTCCCCCACAAATCCCAGAATAAGGAAAAATCACGGCCCAATATGACGGGATGTATCAGGTCCTTTACCACCCCGACTTCATGGGACTGGGCACCACAGTCTGTCCCCACTGTTACCGTGGCCACGGGATAGTCCTTGGCGTCACCATGGATGCACCGAACACCCAGGGTTTTGGAAGGGATCAACTGGTGGGGAACGGATGCTCTGATCAAGGTCACCAGACTCCCGGAGTCCAACAGCCCAAGCACTTTTATTCCATTAATGGATACTGCACACGCCTGCGGTCCCTTGCCAGGTCGACAGTCCACGCTACAGGCTGGATAGGCATAATAGGAGACCCGTCTGCCTAGGCTGCAGTCCATGGGCTCAGGGGATATTTGACACTTGGCGGCTACATGTCCAGGGTTGTGACATCGCCAGCAAACTATATCTTTCCCACTTGTTCTAAAGGCCCCTTCAATAGGAGTGGGACGCCCCCCAGTGGTGGCTCTAGACCCCTTCTGTGGTGAACCCACCCCCTTTTGGGTATCCCAGTAGGGAGAAATGACTGCATCCGGTTTCCCAAGAGATCTCTCCACTACCTGGTACCTCTCTACCAGGCCGATAAAGTCATCTGCATTCTGGGGATCACCCTGGGCAACCCAGGTCTGTACTGACTTGGGAAGGGAGTGCATGAATCTATCAATCACCACCCGCTCAACCATCTGGGCCGGAGTGGAGGACTCCGGTTGTAGCCACTTCTGAACAAGATGCAATAAGTCAAACATCTGCGAACGAGGGGGTTTGTTGCTAGCATATCGCCCAGTGATGAACTCGCTGGGCTCTTACTGCCATATTTACTCCCAGACGTGCAAAGATCTCTGTCTTTAGTTTGGGATACTCCTTAGCATCTTGCAGCGCCAAGTCAAAATACGCTTTTTGGGGTTCACCCGATAAATGTGGCGCCAGAACCTCTGCCCACTGTGCTGGTGGAAGTCTCTCCCGATCAGCCACCCTCTCAAAAACAGTCAGAAATGCTTCTACATCATCCCCAGGGGTCATCTTCTGCATGGCCCGCCTTACCGCCTTCCTGACGTGAGAATCATCAGTCGGCCCTGGGGTTGGGGTGGCCGCCCGGCTCTGGATGGCGTCCGCCAAAAGCTGTATCTGCTGTTGCGCCTCCTGCTGGTGCTGCTGCTGCGACTTTTGCTGCAACTGGATCTGCTGAAGCAACAGTTTGGTCGTCTCCTGGTGCTGCTGCTGCATGCTCTGCTGGGCCTGCTGTATGCTCTGCTGGCTCTGTAGGTGTTGCTGCTGTATGCTCTGCTGGGCCTGGACCAGGTGCTTAATGAGCTCCTCCATGCTGCCGGACTTCTCTAGCTGGCTGGCAGCCTTCACCCAGGACATCCACCGGTCTTTGTGGCAGGTACACGTGTTCCTTGAATCCTGTCCGCATTCTCCACCAACTGTGGCATGACGACTCGCTCGGCTTTCCTGAAGGCAGACTCAGGACACACGTTCTCTGGGTTTTCTTTCTGCTGGTTTATTATCAGTCATAAACTCATGCAGGTTTCGCAGGAAAAGTAAACATGACCCCTCTGGGTTAAACGGGAAAACATAAAAAAAACAAACAATAACTCAGTCCATAGATGAGTGGGTTCCACCAGCTCTCGGTAGCATAAACTGCACTACTAAAGTCCTTGTAGAAAGCTCTGTAGCTTCCACTATCCTGTCTGGAGACTTGCCTCTCCAGACCACACCAGAGAAAAAAAAACAGGACGAGCTTTTATACATTGCTCAGCCACACCCTTTTAACATATAACATGCTGGCAGATAAATAAAGTAGGTCTTAGTTCACACAGGAGAGCATCCTGTGTGACACATACCTCCCCTCACATATAAAACCAGTGACACCGTCACAGTATATTGATATCAAGCTCAATGTTAGTAATGGAGAGGTGTCTATCAGACACCCCTATTACTAACCCCATAGTCAATTGTAATAAATACACACACCCTCTTTTGTGTTTTTTTTGTATTCACGCCACCTCCTTTTTCTTCCCATTCTTTCTCTTTCAGCGCTCCTTTCCTCTGCAAATTCCTTAAGCACACACACAGTGAAGAGCAAAAGAGTAACAATGTTTTAAATTTTGACTTTCGGAGGAGGCGCATGCACAGACTGGGATATCGGCTTGGCAAGTGTTTCCTCTGGCGCCATTTCCCAGAAGCCAATGGCTTTAGGAAGATGGACGCCGGCGGCGGCACTTGACCAGATTGAGATCTCGGCCAGGCAAAGATCCTAGTCTGTGCATGCACCTCCACTGAGGGGGTATCATACTGTGTTTGGGGCACTTTTGTTTGCACCATACCTTATTATTTGTATTATTCAGGGTATTTCATTCTTTGTTATTACATATTTAAATGAGGTCATTGGGCCATATACTTTTTACTGCTCTCACAGAACATATTATTCCAATATTTTACTCTAAGATTTATTAATTAAAACATACTTTGTTTGTGGGACAACCCCTTTAAGTTTGTTTCCATATGAAAATGTTCATTGTTGTATTTGATTATAAGGAAAAACTTTATCAATTGTAGACATTTTTTAAATAAATATCAAGGTTGGCCCGTGACTTTGTTCAAGTTGTTAAGCTGGTCTACAGGAAATAGCTTTTTTCAAACCAGCATAAAAGGGCATTCTTTGTCTATTGTGAATTTACGGAACTCTCTGCCACTGGTCATGGTTTAAATGGAGTATATTTAAAGATGAGAAAAATTGACATCTGTCTCATTTTTTTTGCTTTCCTTTCGATCAATATAACAATAGAACAGCTAAACTGGATGGACCTTTTGCGTTTTTTTAACCTGATTAAGTCACTGCAGT
This sequence comes from Oophaga sylvatica, assembly GCA_033576555.1. Taxonomy (NCBI): domain Eukaryota; kingdom Metazoa; phylum Chordata; class Amphibia; order Anura; family Dendrobatidae; genus Oophaga; species Oophaga sylvatica. The sequence goes on along the minus strand of JARQOD010000006.1, from coordinate 75,424,601 downwards.
AATGGCAATAAATTGCATCAGACTTGCTAATGTCAATATTTTGTTTCTGACAAGTAAATTATACATTTTCAATAATTATGTACCTTCTTGCATCTGTACAATGACCTCATATAACTGCTCTGATGTGTTGGTACTTAATGATATAATGAATGTGTCAGAGAAATAACTTTTCTTTCCTATAAACAAGTGTCGGAGGCAAAAACATACTGCCATACTGCTATGAACAGGAACACATTCTCTTTACCACTTGTTCCTAAGTTCAAAAGACATCATGTGAGAAAGTACATAGTTAAAGTCCACAAATAAAGATAAATATTCTAAGAAAAATTAACAGAAAACAACATTGCATGTGAATTTTTACCTTCTTAATAAATACATGGGTAAAGGATTAGGAGTTTCAAATAAACGTGATTTCCCCTATAAGACATTTAACATCTATCCACAGATGGTAAATGTCTGATTGCTTGGGCAGCCACACCACCAGGATTGCCAACGTGACTTTTTATTTTTTATGGACAGCTTATCAAAAAATCCTGGACAGACAATATTTTTTACAGACACATTGGAAAACCATAATAAAACATTAAGATCATAAGTGATCCATGTCTACAGCCCATAATTCTGATATGGAGACATCAGCTGCATTCACTGTAAACTGTTAAATTATTATCACTTCCAGAACTCTTGTTCTTTTTTTTTGCTGAATATAGTTCTTAATGACATTGACTGTATGCATGGGGGTGGAGATATGTTGCCATAATCAAGTTTGTTGAAAATCAAAACCAGCATGTGATGTATGGGTGACGATTTATGCTTTTTTTTGCATCCATAAAACCTGGGCATATTGCAGTCATTGGTTTTACCATGAAGTCCTGTGTATAACAAAGTATTCTTTAGTCAAATATGAGGCCATCTATTCAAACTCTAAAGCTTGGCCAAAATTAGGTCATGAAATAGGACATTTAGTTCAAGCCCAACACAAAACCTATATCAGAATGAAAAAGGAAACAATTTTTAAATTTTTAAAAAGAAAAGAATCAAAGTGTTGGAATTGCCCAATCAAAGTCCAGATCTCAGCCCAACAGAAATGTTGCAGTGGGACCTTAAGAAAGCTGTACATAAATGAATACCCACAGAACTGTATAAACTTAAAGGGGTACTCTAAAGTTGTTACAGTAACTTACCATGAAAATAAGAAAGTTTGTGACTGACTTGCTTTTAATATCTGCTATCATTAAGTTGCAAGGAGAGTTTTTATCTTTCGGATTGTTCAGCTGGTTTCAGTGGAGCTTGACCACATGAACCTGCCCTTACCCTGGCCATGTGTGCGCAGAAGTTACATTCCAGGTGATGAGTTAATAACTAAGGGTCCTGTTACACTAAGCGACTCACCAGCGATCCCGACAACGATATGAACTTGTCAAGATCGCTGGTGTGTCGCTATATGATCGCTGGTGAGCTGCCAAACAGGCAGATCTCAGCAGCAATCATGCGGGTAACAAGCGATGCACGTCGCTTAGTTACCCGCAGTGTACGTTAGAGACCAGCGCGCTGGTGCAGGGAGCTGGTAACCAAGGTACACATCTGGTTTCTAGGTGCTGCTCGGCGCTTAGTAACCCGCTGTGTACCTTGGTTACCAGCTCCCCTGCACCAGCGCGCTGGTATCTAACGTACACATCAGGTTTCTAGGCGCTGCCGGTGCCTGGAAACCCAATGTTTACCTTGGTTACCAGCTCCAGCTCGCTTAGCGCTGGTCTCCTGCCTGTCACACGCAGCGATGCACGCTGGCCAGCGGGAGACCAATGATCAAAAAATGGCCCAGGACATTCAGCGACGATCAGCGATACCCAGCAGGGGGGCTGATCGTCGCTGCATGTCACACTAAGCGAGATCGCTGGCTAGGTCGCTGCTACGTTACAAAATCGGTGACGTTTCAGCGATCTCGCTATGTGTAACGGGGCCTTAATATTCTAGCTTTCTCTCTGCAACCCATTGATTTCTATGTAGCAGTTAGCTACTCACCTCCCTCCCCCTCACTCTCAGCTCCTGACAAACTGCTGTTATAAGTCTTGCAAAAGCACCATTTTCTTGTTCAAATGCCCTGTCTACTAATACTACAGTTCTTCTCACAAGAACCATCACTCAAGGAGCAGTGTCAGCCCTGCCAGAAATCAAGAGGTAAGGTAATTAAAATGAGGCTGCATAGCCTTGAGCTGCTCAACTGACCACAAAAGAATATCCCTTTAAGCAATGTTGCAAAGAAGAGTGGGTCAAAATTTGTCCAGAATTATATAAGTGATGTGAGAGTCTACTAAATACTGATGGGCGAACCAGAACAGTAAAGTTCGGGCACAGACACCAAACAAGTACTACACCAGGAAGTCTGTGTTACCGTTCCGGTTCAGCCCCCCAAACACCAGGTGTTTGTCGCGCTGTCATGTGCATGACAACGCTGCAAATATTGCTTCTGATCAGCGGTAAAATGGGAGCCGTAGACCTATCAGCCGAGCCAGTGTGCGGAGGTAAAATTTTTATCTCCGATCACAGCTGTGGGCTCACACTGCCATTTGACAGCATGGGAACCGCGGCTATCTGACTGGCGGTAATCATTTTACCGCTGATCAGAAGCAGTGTTTGCGGCGCTGTCATGCACATGACAGCATGGCAAACACTGGATGTTTGAGCCCCCCATTCAAGTGGGTTCAGGTCCAGGTATTGTTCTGGTACTGTTCTGGTACCTGAGCGCGAATCAGCCAGACCCGAACATCCAGGGGTATGTCCATCTCTACTAATAAGCATATACAGAAAACATTTACTTGGTTGTTGTTGTTGCAAAAAGGTAATTCTACAAGATGTTGATTCATAGGGAGCACTAAATTTTTCACACACTGGGTCTGCATTTTGGCCTAGTTTTTGGTAAATAAATAATGACACATTGTAATTTGTCATGTGCGTTTATCTGAGGTTTTAGTTACATAATTTTAAGCCTTTCTAAGGATTATAGAATTAAGGAGCATAGAATTAAAACTTAGTTTTCTCATGACTGCATATTGTTTAACAAAATTGAAAGTGTACTGCTAAAAATCAGATTCCCAGCATGCCCTAAATGCATTTTTATGCAATAACTTGAATAAGGAAGATTATTATCACAATGAAAACCACATGAGTTGTATGCTTGAAGTTTTCAGTGTGTTTTAGAGACGACTTTCTAGGGACTGTTTCAATAGGTATTTTAAGATGCACTCCAGTGACACTTTTTTCCATTCCTGCAGCCCCCACGTGATTGTTTCAGTCTGTGCTTCTTTTATGCATGAGATTAACATCACATGTGAAGGGAGAGCCAGCACCATATCTACCAGTAACAGTGTAATTGTCCTGCCATTTATTTTTTTGTAAATAGGCTAAGAGACTATAATTGTACAGTCATGGATGCTCAACTTTCATCTTCTTAAATATGACAGGAGCTGTCTAATCTTCAACAGTATCTGTGAAGAGAGCATCTGTGGTATAGTCCCTGCAGCTATCATCATACTGGAGGTTCTGGTGACCCCTTGAGAGGACAAAAAGGCTTATCATTTGTATGGGATCACTATGAGGTCACATGATCCAACTTAGAAGGACTCTGACATATTTCTTCCTATCTATCTGATAACTTTCAAGCAACTCTTTACTACTGGTATTGACTTATCTCAAGGATGTTCCTGTCCCCGCCCTCGTCCATCAGGTTATGGCCATGTCACCATAGTCACGATAGTCCAAAAGTGATGTTCTAATGTTACCTGATATCATCTTAGGTCCAAGCCAATGTAGATGCTTTAAGAAGAGGGATCTTTAAACTTTTTACACTTTATGGAGTTCAACAGTTAAAATTTGAAAGTATTCTTCACAGTTGGGTGTACAGTTCACTGCTGAGAAACTGGTGAAAACATTCTGCAGACCTCACTACAACAAAAGTACTCTACACCCATATTATTTCAACAGCTGTGGGTGACCAACAACAACTTTCTCAAGCACGTTCATAAGCCCCCTGGCAAGTGAAGATATATTGTGGAAGATTTCCAGAAAAATGTTTTATAAAATAAACCCCTCTAAAGTTACAATTTAGTAATACTTTTCGTAAAAAAACACGAACAATTATCCAGTCATAACTTGTATGAAAAAGTGCCTCAGGCAGCCAAAATTGCCTAATAATAAGGAGGAACCCATTTTCACTACAGTAATCAATGTACGAAAAGGGGCAGATTAATTAGGCAAAAAAAAAACAAACAAACAAAATAAGTCACAGCATTCTAGCTAGTCTAGTCACTAAAAATTAGTCTACTTAGCTGTGGAGTTGGCACTTTAGAAAGCTACGCAAGATAAGCGCTTCCGCTTGTCGTTGTCTCACCCTAGACATACCTAGAGACACCCTAATATCTAGTAAACATTTCCATTTAAATGCTAAGGCTGATGCAAAAAAGGGAGGAAAGGGTCAGTAGAGGTATACAATATCCACCACATTAAACAAATAAGTATACAGGTCCTTCTCAAAAAATTAGCATATAGTGCTAAATTTCATTATTTTCCATAATGTAATGATTACAATTAAACTTTCATATATTTTAGATTCATTACACACCAACTGAAATTTGTCAGGTCTTTTATTGTTTTAATACTGATGATTTTGGCATACAACTCCTGATAATCCAAAAAACCTGTCTCAAAAAATTAGCATATCAAGAAAAGGTTCTCTAAACGACCTATTACCCTAATCTTCTAGACTAGCGACCTGACTGAAGTCAAGAAGGCCATCATTGACACCCTCAAGCAAGAGGGTAAGACCCAGAAAGAAATTTCTCAACAAATAGGCTGTTCCCAGAGTGCTGTATCAAGGCACCTCAATGGGAAGTCTGTTGGAAGGAAACAATGTGGCAGAAAACGCTGTACAACGAGAAGAGGTGACCGGACCCTCAGGAAGATTGTGGAGAAGGACCGATTCCAGACCTTGGGGGACCTGAGGAAGCAGTGGACTGAGTCTGGTGTAGAAACATCCAGAGCCACCGTGCACAGGCGTGTGCAGGAAATGGGCTACAGGTGCCGCATTCCCTAGGTAAAGCCACTTTTGAACCATAAACAGCGGCAGAAGCGCCTGACCTGGGCTACAGAGAAGCGGCACTGGACTGTTGCTAAGTGGTCCCAAGTACTTTTTTCTGATGAAAGCAAATTTTGCATGTCATTCAGAAATCAAGGTGCCAGAGTCTGGAGGAAGACTGGGGAGAAGGAAATGCCAAAATGCCTGAAGTCCAGTGTCAAGTACCCACAGTCAGTGATGGTGTGGGGTGCCATGTCAGCTGCTGGTGTTGGTCCACTGTGTTTCATCAAGGGCAGGGTCAATGCAGCTAGCTATCAGGAGATTTTGGAGCACTTCATGCTTCCATCGGCTGAAATGCTTTATGGAGATGAAGATTTCATTTTTCAGCACGACCTGGCACCTGCTCACAGTGCCAAAACCACTGGTAAATGGTTTACTGACCATGGTATTACTGTGCTCAATTGGCCTGCCAACTCTCCTGACCTGAACCCCATAGAGAATCTGTGGGATATTGTGAAGAGAAAGTTGAGAGACGCAAGACCCAACACTCTGGATGAGCTTAAGGCTGCTATCGAAGCATCCTGGGCCTCCATAACACCTCAGCAGTGTCACAGGCTGATTGCCTCCATGCCACGCCGCATTGAAGCAGTCATTTCTGCAAAAGGATTCCCGACCAAGTATTGAGTGCATAACTGAACTTTATTATTTGATGGTTTTTTTGTTTGTTTTTAAAAAACACTTTTATTTTATTGGATGGTTGAAATATGTTAATTTTTTGAGACAGGTTTTTTGGGTTATCAGGAGTTGTATGCCAAAATCATCAGTATTAAAACAATAAAAGACCTGACAAATTTCAGTTGGTGTGTAATGAATCTAAAATATATGAAAGTTTAATTGTAATCATTACATTATGTAAAATAATGAAATTTAGCACTATATGCTAATTTTTTGAGAAGGACCTGTATAATCTAGATGTCATACATAATATCAGTCAGATAATAGTTGGGATACACAAATCAGTACTCACAATTTTAAATACCATTCACATACTACTTATTAATATACTTTTGTTTTGTCTAATTAATCTGCCTTGCCTTATATGCTCCTTTTAGTGCAACATTGGTTTCTCAGCTTTCCTTTTTGGCTGCCCCTTTAAGTGCAATATTGGCTGCCCATGACATTTAGTTATATATGTTTTGACTGGATTATTTGATGTACTTTTATGAAAACTATAAAAAAATTGTGCTTTTATGGGGGGTTCATGTGATTGCCAACAAGCTGGGACCAACCAAGCCCAACGCTTCCACACTGTCAGAGGCTATCTACTGTGACTTATGCAAATATGCAAATTGTCTCAAGTGCCACTTATAGGAAGTAGCAATCCTAAAATTCAATGTCGACCCTTTAACGAGCCTTGTCACATGACTTAGGATGAAAGCCAAAACCAGAATCTCAATTTACAGACACTGTGTTTCAGGGTATTGACCCTGGTCAGGGTGTAAGGAAGAGGACCGGGCTACTGGTACCTGTACAAAGCCGGGTCTGGAACTGTTGAGGCTGCCTCCCCTGTTGCCTGGGGGAAGAAATGAGGAGCCGGACCAACCTCGTGACCCGGGGTAAGATAAAAGCAAAAGTACACGCAGCAGCGGGCAGTTTGGTGCCAACCAGCAGCAGTGTTGTGGACGTTCTGGAGATGACTTCGGAGCTGAGGCTCCCTCTGGTGGTTCCTGAGGGTATTGAACCTATTTTGAATACCAAGAGTCCTACACCCGCAGATAACGAGTGGGTGTCAGGTGGTACTGACTGGCCTGATATAAGTGAGCTGATCTCCCATGATCCTCGCCGGTAATCAATTGTGCTTCCTGGTTTTGTTTGGAATTCAGCTTGCTTTCCTGCTGTCTCCTGCTTGCGTTCAGATAAGTCTCTTTCAGTTTTTTTTTACTGTGGTTTGAATTCCTTGCTTTTTGCTGCATTGCTTTTTGTCTTCAGCCGGGTCCCCTATGGGGGCTTTGGCTGATCTCCATTCTTTTTTTGTATTTGTTAATTTGCTCAGTTCTTGTGATATTTTTCTGCTCGGTATCTACGTGTCCACACCAGAGATCTGATATAGGTGGTCGAGACCGTGTGGTCTCAGTGTTTTTGGATTCAGAAGTGTTGGAGTTTTTCCTAGGGTTTTTCTGGGTTGCAGAAAGTATTCTCTCCTGTGCCGTCCTATCTAGACAGTTTTGGCCCCCAGCATTTGCTCAATCTATTTTTTGTCTGTGTTCGCATTTTCATCTTGTCTAACCGCCATTATATGTTTGGGGGCTTCCTACTCTTTTGGGTCCAACTCCGGGGCAGTTAGCTTTCCTCTTTCCATCTTCAGGGATAGCTATCTCTCCGGCTGTGCCGAGGCGTCTAGGACCACTGTAGGTATGCTCCACGGCTGCTTCTAGTTGTGCGGTTAGTTTAGGGGTCTGCAACCTATTAGTTTCCAACCTCTCTGGAGTTAGGCTGCCTATGCAGTTTTTGCTCCTGCCTCCCCAGCTGCCATAACATAACAGAATTACCGGCCCATACTGAAAATTCTATGGTACTCAATAGAAGGGAAAAATAGTAAAGAAAAAAGGAAAAGTTGTCAGAGTTGTCAGAAATTTTTTTTTTTCCTGTTTGTTGCATTTTTTCCCTCTTTTTCTCTGGTTGCCTGCTGTGGAACCTAGGATCCCTCTGCCAGATTTATTTTTGGGGGATTGGTCTAAGTTTTTGAATTTTAAAAATAACTGTAAGTTGTTTTTTGCTTTGAAGCCTAAATCCTCAGGGAACACAACGCAGCAGGTTCAAATTGTCATCTCCCTGTTGTTCGGTGACCCTCAGGATTGGGCCTTTTCCCTGACACCTGGGGATCCTGTTTTGAATGATGTTCATGTGTATTTTCAGGCTCTGGGGTTATTGTACGATGAACCTAATGTTACTGATCAAGCTGAAAAATCCTTGTTGGCTTTGAATCAGGGTCATGAAGCCGCTGAGCTGTATTGTCAGAAATTCAGAAAGTGGGCAGTCCTTACTAAATGGAATGATGATGCTCTGGCAGCTCTTTTTTGGAAGGGTCTGTCAGAGACTGTAAAGGATGTTATGGTGGGATTCCCTGTCCCCTCTGGTCTCAATGACTTTATGTCATTACCTATTCAAGTGGACAGACGTCTGCACGAGCTTACAAATATGCGTGAGATTGTGATGCCTTTCGGGCCAGCCCCTGATCCCATGCAGTGTGATGGAGTGACTTCTGGGGCACAGCGTCATGAATTTCGTAAGCGTAATAAGTTGTGCTACTATTGTGGTGACGCTTCTCATGCTATTTCCGTCTGCCCCAAGCGGGGAAGACGTTTTGCGTGCTCAGTTGTTTTGGGTCGTGTTCAGACTAAATTTCTGTTGACTGTTACCTTGATTTGCTCCATGTCCACATTTTCAGCTCAGACTTTTGTTGATTCAGGGGCAGCTGTAAACCTGATGGATTTTGATTTTGCTAAACGTTGTGATTTTCCTATGATACCTCTGCGGAAGTCTATTCCTTTGCTGGGCATTGATTCTACCCCCTTGGCAGAGAATAAACCCCAGTTTTCTACCCAGGTGATAATACGGGTGGACCCGGAACACCAAGAGAATTGTAAATTTTTGGTGTTACACAATTTACATGACATTGTTGTACTGGGGTTTCCTTGGTTACAGACTCACAATCCTGTTTTGGATTGGAAGTCTGTGTCTGTGACCAGTTGGGGTTTGTCAATGTGTTCGTACTGACACTCCTGTTTTTTCTGCCCCCCCAGTCTCAAGATGTTTTTTTCTGCCTCCCCCCAGTCTCAGGATGTTCCTGACTATTTGACTGATTTTTCTGATGTGTTTAGTGAGAGTAAGTCTGCATCCTTACCTCCTCATAGGAGTTATGATTGCGCTATTGACTTAGTACCCGGTTGTAAATATCCCAAGGGTCAGCTCTTTAATTTATCTGTACCTGAGCATGAGGCCATGTGATCTTATATCAAAGAGTCTTTAGAGAAGGGTCATATCAGACCATCCTCTTCACCCTAGGACGCCGGCTTTTTCTTTGTGGCCAAGAAGGATGGCTCATTGAGGCCGTGTATTGATTATCGTCTCCTGAATAAGATCACTGTTAAATATCAATATCCGTTACCCTTGATTTCTGACCTATTTTCCAGAGTGAAGGGTGCTTGTTGGTTTACCAAGCTTGACCTCAGGGGGGCGTATAATCTTATTCGCATCAAGCACGGAGATGAATGGAAGACGGCGTTTAATACCCCAGAGGGGCATTTTGAGTATCTAGTGATGCCTTTTGGGCTCACTAATGCTCCTTCCGTCTTCCAATCCTTTATGAGTGATATTTTCCGGGATTTCGTAGATAAATTTCTGATTGTTTATTTAGACGATATCTTGATTTTTTCCAATGACTGCGATTCTCATGTGGAACATGTTCGAACTGTATTCCGGATTTTGAGAGAAAACGCATTGTATGTGAAGGGATCAAAATGTCTTTTTGGCATACAGAAGGTTTCATTTCTGGGATTCATTTTGTCTCCGTCTGTTATTGAAATGGACCCGGTCAAAGTTCAGGCCATTTGTGATTGGGTTCAACCCACTACATTGAAGGCTCTTCAGAGATTTTTAGGTTTTGCTAATTTTTATCGTAAATTTATAGCTAATTTCTCTGGTATTGTGAAGCCACTGACTGATTTGACCAAGAAGGGTTCTGAACTTCTGATGTAGTGAATTGGTCTCCTGAGGCAGTTTCTGCGTTTCAGGAGCTTAAGCGGAGATTCACTTCTGCTCTTGTTCTGCGCCAACCTGATGTTTCTCTACCATTTCAGATGGAGGTTGATGCTTCTGAGATTGGTGCAGGAGCCGTTTTGTCCCAAAGGGATCCGGAGACCTCTATGATTAACCCTTGTGCCTTTTTCTCTCGAAAATTTTCCCCAGCGGAACGTAATTATGATGTGGGTAATCGGGAGTTATTGGCCATGAAGTGGGCTTTTGAGGAGTGGAGACATTGGCTGGAAGGAGCCAAGCATCAGGTGGTGGTCCTAACGGATCATAAGAACCTGGTTTATCATGAATCAGCCAAGCGACTTAATCCTAGACAGGCCAGGTGGGCCTTGTTTTTCACATGTTTTAATTTTGTGGTCTCTTTTCTCCCGGACACTAAGAATGTTAAGGCGGATGCCCTCTCGAGGAGTTTCTTTCTGGATTCTCCTGAGGTAACTGAGCCTGCTGTTATTCTGAAGGAGGGTGTGGTTCTTTCCGCTATCTCGCACAATTTGAGACTGGCTTTGGAGAAATTTCAGGAGGATAAACCTGAACATTGCCCTGTTGGGAGATTGTTTGTCCCAGACCAGTGGAGGAAGAATGTGATGTTCGAGATTCATTGCTCCACTTTGGTCGTCCATCCTGGTATTTTTAGTACCAGAGATTTGGTGAGTCGGTCCTTTTGGTAGCCCACTTTGTCTCATGACGTCAGGGACTTTGTGCAGTCCTGTGGAACTTGTTCTCGGTCCAAACCTTGCTATCGCTCTAGTGGTTTGTTAATGCCATTGCCTGTGCCCAAGAGGCCATGGACCCATATCTCTATGGATTTTATTTCCGACCTCCCTGTCTCTCAGAGAATGACCGTTATCTGGGTAATCTGTGATAGGTTTTCCAAGATGATACATCTTGTACCACTACCTAAGTTGCCATCCTCCTCCGAGTTGGTGCCCTTGTTTTTTCAACAGGTGGTTCGGTTGCACGGCGTTCCAGAGAACATTGTGTCTGACAGAGGAGTCCAGTTTGTTTCCAGATTTTGGAGAACATTTTGTTCCAAACTGGGAGTTCAGCTGTGTTTTTCCTCTGCGTTCCACCCTCAGACCAATGGACAAACTGAGAGAACAAACCAGACCTTGGAGACTTATTTGAGATGTTTTGTGTCTGCTGATCAAGATGACTGGGTCTCTTTTTTGCCTTTGGCTGAGTTTGCTCTTAATAATAGGGCTAATTCTGCCACCTTGATGTCTCCTTTTTTCTGCAATTTCGGGTTTCATCCTCGATTTTCTTCAGGGCAGGTGGAGGCTTCTGTCTGTCCTGGTGTTGACTCTATTGTGGAGAGAATGCAGCTGATTTGGGATCAAGTAGTGGATAAGCTGTCTCTCTCTCAGGAGAAGGCCCAGCGGGTTGCCAACCGACATAGGACTGATGGTCCTCGATTTAAAGTGGGTGACTTGGTTTGGTTATCCTCAAAAAATATCCCTATGAGGGTCGCGTCTCCAAAATTTAAGCCAAGGTTCATTGGACCTTATAAGATCGTAGAGATTATTAATTCCGTTTCCTTCCGTTTGCTTCTTCCAGGAACATTCAAGATTCACAACGTATTTCACAAATCTTTATTGAAGAGATTTGTCGAGCCAGTGGATCCTATGGATGCGTCTCCTGATCCTGTTTTGGTTGAGGGCAATTTGGTGTATGTGGTTGAGAAGATAATGGATTCTCGTTTGGCCAGGCGGAGACTCCAGTACTTGTTGAAGTGGAGAGGCTATGGTCAGGAGGACAATTTGTGGGTGTTTGCTTCTGACATTCATGCTGAAAGACTGGTCCGTGCCTATCACCGAGCTCATCCTGATCGTCCTGGTGGCACAGGTGAGTGTTCGGTGACCCCTCCTCAAGGGGGGGTACTGTTGTGGATGTTCTGGAGACTACTTTGGAGCTGAGGCTCCCTCTGGTGGTTGCTGAGGGTATTGAACCTATTTTGAATACCAAGAGTCCTACACCCGCAGATAAAGAGTGGGTGTCAGGTGGTACTGACTGGCCTGATATAAGTGAGCTGATCTCCCATGATCCACGCCGGTAATCAATTGTGCTTCCTGGTTTTGTTTGGAATTCAGCTTGCTTTCCTGCTGTCTCCTGCTTGCGTTCAGATAAGTCTCTTTCAGTTTTTTTTTACTGTGGTTTGAATTCCTTGCTTTTCGCTGCATTGCTTTTTGTCTTCAGCCGGGTCCCCTATGGGGGCTTTGGCTGGTCTCCATTCGTTTTTTTTTATTTGTTCATTTGCTCAGTTCTTGTGATATTTTTCTGCTGGGTAGCTACGTGTCCACACCAGAGATTTGATATACAGTTATATGAAAAAGTTTGGCACCCCTATTAATCTTAAGCTTAATGTTTTATAAAAATTGGTGTTTTTGCAACAGCTATTTCAGTTTGATATATCTAATAACTATTGGACACAGTAATGTTTCTGCCTTGAAATGAGGTTTATTGTACTAGCAGAACATGTGCAATCTGCATTCAAACAAAATTTGACAGGTGCATAAGTATGGGCACCCTTATCATTTTCTTGTTTTAAATACTCCTACCTACTTTTTACTGACTTACTAAAGCACTTTTTTTGGTTTTGTAACCTCATTGAGCTTTGAACTTCATAGCCAGGTGTATGCAATCATGAGAAAAGCTACTTAAAGTGGCCACTTGCAAGTTGTTCTCCTGTTTGAATCTCCTCTGAAGAGTGGCATCATGGGCTCCTCAAAACAACTGTCAAATGATCTGAAAACAAAGATTATTCAACATAGTTGTTCAGGGGAAGGATACAAAAAGCTGTCTCAGAGATTTAACCTGTCAGTTTCCACTGTGAGGAACATAGTAAGGAAATGGAAGAACACAGGGACAGTTCTTGTTAAGGCCAGAAGTGGCAGGCCAAGAAAAACATCAGAAAGGCAGAGAAGAAGAATGGTGAGATAAGTCAAGGACAATCCTCAGACCACCTCCAGAGAGCTGCAGCATCAACTTGCTGCAGATGGTGTCACTGTGCATCGGTCAACTATACAACGCACTTTGCACAAGGAGAAGCTGTGATGCGAAAGAAGCCGTTTCTGCAAGCACGCCACAAACCGAGTCGGCTGAGGTATGCAAAAGCACATTTGGAGAAGCCAATTTCTTTTTGGAAGAAGGTCCTGTGGACTGATGAAACCAAGATTGAGTTGTTTGGTCATACAAAAAGGCGTTATGCATGGCGTCAAAAAAACACAGCATTCCAAGAAAAACACTTGCTACCCACAGTAAAATTTGGTGGAGGTTCCATCATGCTTTGGGGCTGTGTGGCCAATGGCGGCATCGGGAATCTTGTTAAAGTTGAGGGACGCATGGATTCCACTCAGTATCAGCAGATTCTTGACAATAATGGTCAAGAATCAGTGACAAAGTTGAAGTTACGCAGGGGATGGATCTTTCAGCAAGACAATGATCCAAAACACCGCTCCAAATCTTCTCAGGCATTCATGCAGAGGAACAATTACAATGTTCTGGAATGGCCATCCCAGTCCCCAGACCTGAATATCATTGAACATCTGTGGGATCATTTGAAGAGGGCTGTCCATGCTCGGCGACCATCAAACTTAACTGAACTGGAATTGTTTTGTAAAGAGGAATGGTCAAAAATACCTTCATCCAGGATCCAGGAACTCATTAAAAGCTACAGGAAGCGACTAGAGGCTGTTAATTTTGCAAAAGGAGGATCTACTAAATATTAATGTCACTTTTCTGGTGAGGTGCCCATACTTATGCACCTGTCAAATTTTGTTTGGGTGCAGATTGCACATTTTCTGTTAATACAATAAACCTCATTTCAAGGCAGAAACATTACTGTGCCCAAACTTTTTCATATAACTGTAGGTGGTCGAGACCGTGAAGTCTCAGTGTTTTTGGAATCAGAAGTGTTGGAGTTTTTCCTAGGGTTTTTCTGGGTTGCAGAAAGTATTCTCTCCTGTTCTGTCCTATCTAGACAGTTTTGGGCCCCAGCATTTGCTCAATCTCTTTTCTGTCTGTGTTCGTGTTTTCATTTTGTCTAATCGCCATTTTATGTTTGGGGGCTTCCTACTCTTTCGGGGTCTACTCCGGGGCAGTTAGCTTTCCTCTTTCCATCTTCAGGGATAGCTATCTCTCCATCTGTGCCGAGGCATCTAGGACCACCGTAGGTACACTCCACAGCTGCTTCTAGTTGTGCGGTTAGTTTTGGGGTCTGCAACCTATTAGTTTCCAACCTCTCTGGTGTTAGGCTGCCTATGCGGTTTTCGCTCCTGCCTCCTCAGCTACCATAACATAACACAGCAGCGTGCAGCCAGGTGAGCAGTGCGCTCCATCTCCGAGTGCTGGCGCCGCGACAGGCCGCATTGTTTGGTCCCTGCCGTTCACAGTGGGACCACTACGCAGAGAGGAGCCGTGCGATCAGTAACTGCCGGAGAGAGAAGGGCCGAGCGCGTGTGAAAAGGAGGGAGAGCCGGGTACCGAACAGACTCTTGCGGCCTTCCCTACCACTTGCAACATGGCTGTTTCCGTGTGACTCTAGGAGTGCTGCGTCCTTGCTTGCTTTGGCCGCACTTGTGTATAGACTAGGGGCTCAGTGGAAGACCGACCGTTGCTGCCAGAAGATGGACAACTGTTTAAAGGACCCCATCTGAGGACATTCCTCCCAGACTCTGCCGGTTCTACAACCTCTGCGGGATCATCTGCTGCAGAGGATCATACAGAACTTAAGTTCTTCCATTGGACTACTCTTATTTTACTTTTATTACTTCTACCATTTGCTCTTTAACTCTTTACCTCCCTGCGAGGAGTGAAAAATCTGTTCTATTAAATTGTTACACTTTGTTAACCCTTACACTGCCTCCTGCCTGTCACTACATCCCGCAACCTGCCTACAAGTGCAAAGTGTGAGATCTGGTTTGGCTGTGTGAGAGGTGTCTGACCGGGATCCAAGGGGTAACATTTCTCCTTAAGGAGAGTGACATGTCAAGATTAGAAGCTTACTCGCATGCTCTCTGGAATATGTAAAATTCTCTCAGACAGAAGAGGGACTGACTCTAGTGCACCTTAGGAAGTAACAATCTATGTCTGTGCAAATATTACACAGACTAATGGATGTCTAAATAATGTTTCTAAGGTACTGCACACTAAACAATCCGCTAGCGATCACGATACGACGCATACTAAGCGATCGCTAGCGGGATTGTTTCTATATCGCTAAATGCGGCACATTAGCGTATAGTTAACGACGTATCGCCGTTAGCGATCTTCTTAACGACTTTAGCGGTACAAAAGTACGCTAAATCGCTAGAAAGTGCACACAGCGATTAGATACTTACCCAGGGGCGCCAGCGATGAAATAGGGTCCGGACGATTCAGCGACGAGCGAGATCACACAGAAGCTGTCGCTGGAAGCTGCCGCATGAACAATATCGCTAAGGATCGCTAAATAGTGACGTTTTTTAGCGATCTCGTTAGCGATTTGTTTAGTGTGGCATACCTTTACAGAGATCTCAAATATTGTTAGATCAAATGAATCTTTCCCTAGTTTTTATATCCACTTTTATGCCTGCAATACATTTATTTTATCACATAAGCTCCTCAACAAATCCTACATATCAACTAAAGGGAGAATGAACGCTAGAATAAAAATGGCGCCTTTTTTTAAGATCAATTTTACTTCATTCCCTCTACTCAGGTTCATTGTCCTTGAACACCAAGCCTTGGGTGAAATTATGCATCACTTATATCTTTATTCTAAAAGGAAATTGAAGCAATGATATTGCTATTCAATGATGATAATAACAAGGAATGGGCTTCGACAATCCCCCCCAGTAATTGCTCGTTTAGCAGTTAATTATTTTGGATGAGCTCTACTACACAAGAGGTTTCTAATTGCTCAGTGGAGTCTTTATTTTTTGCTGCCATTAAATAGTGAAATTGTATCTGCTTGATTTAACTTTGGTGAATAAATCGATCTATGCAGTTAAATGGTGTAGATAAAATACTGTTCTCTGTTATATACAGAAGTCAGGCTCCTTTTCTAAGTGGAAGATTTGTACCTGATTTTTGACCATATGTGTATAAGGTCACTAGACATTTGTACATCTCTGGTGTAAATGAGCTGTTTTGATTTTTAACCAGAAATTATCAAATCTCCCCAAAATTCAAATTTGGGACATTTTGAATTTGGCTTCTAAATTTTATTTGCGCCAAACTTATTTGAAAGTGCACCTCTTGCCATTATCACACATTTATTATATTCTAATGTCTGACCAGATCCCAAGCATAATAAACAGGGGGCTAGAAAGGGGTTAAAAAATAATAAAAAATTAAGCTGTCCTCCCCACTCACCTATCCTTCTGCTATTTGTTTTCCAGCACATGACTGGATCCTAGTCAGCATAAACGCTGGAAGCTTAGAAGTCAGTGCTGGAAGACCAGAGTGAGTGAGCAGAGGACAGGGTAGGTAATGGCAGCACACTTTTTAACGCTTATTGACTTGCTGCATTTAGAAATCAGACTCAGAGTTACCGTTCCCTGCTCCAGTGATGATTCTCTGTCACCTCTCCTGAAGAAGTGAAGGTGAAACACACATTGGGGTGTGTTCTTCACCTCAGCGGGGTGTTCACACTCTCTATTTGATAATATTATTATGTATTGGTCTTAAGCTATCTGTTATAGGATGATTTTGTAACATTGCTGCCACGTTTTGGCATTACTTAAGGTACTGTCTCACTAAGCGAGATCGCTAACGAGATCGCTAAAGCGTCACCGATTTTATGACACAGTAGCGATCTCGTTAGCGACGCCGCTGTGTGTGACATGTAGCGGCGATTGTTTATCAGATTTGTATATTTGTTGGAAGTACCCCTTCATTGGTAGGCCATTTCTATGCATTTAAAATAAAATAGTTCTAATTAAGTTGATGGTGTTTGCAATATGTAATGGCAGCAAAGTTTTAATGACTCTCCACTTGCTGCAGTTGGAAATAATAGACTCAGAGTTACTTTCCCAGCTTCCCTGCTCCAGCGGTGACTCTCTGTCTTTGTTGAGAGACTGCAGCGGAGGCATCACAACTACAATGCACAAGTCAAGTGCAGCCAATCACTGGACTCTGCTGTCTAGTGACAACTACTTCGGCATCAGTGCTGAGCCTAGGTTATTATTCTTAGCAAGCTCACCCTTTTCAATCCTTAGTAACTCCTGTGACACCAGTTACATAGTCTCCAAGCCTCTGCTTACTAGTCACATTGATCATGAGCTGTACTTAACATGTGAGGAAGCCATGGCTGCCTTTAGTGACTGAATGCCACAATAATATAGTGTGGCAGGTCTTTGATGCCGACTAATAAAAACTTTTGGAAACCACAGAACTGCCTTAGAATGGCAGCACCCCAAAATCATTGTGATAAATCAACTAAGATTTTAAGAAATATCTGTGTGTTTCTTGCAATATATATAACACTTGTCTGTAGACCTAGAACTATTGTGAGTTGATTTACACTTGTAGCATGGACCATGAGGCTAGACAAGTACTTTAAGAAAGAAGACAACTGCAGACCAGATAAAGTGAATTAGTTCAACTTTACTCTACACAACTGGTTGTACAGAGGTATATAACACATCAGGGTACTGTCACTTTAACAGGCACAAGATGCATAATGGATCTCAAATAATGGATTATACTTAAACATTGTGGAATAATGAAAGAGAACTTAATACAAAAAAATTGAAAAATAAAAAACCTCTAGTTCAGGACTTAGTTGCATTAACAGAGACGTACTCACCCTATATCACGTCACATAATCTCATGGCTTACCCCTTATTTCCCACGACTTGTTAGTGTTTGTCTCTCTTTAGCAGTCTCCTCAATTCTACATTCTGGTAACTAGGTTTTTGTCATTCTATTTGACAATGCCTGAGCATCTTAAGGATCTCAGTCTGCAAGGGGTTAGTCGCTATGTTTCCTTTACCTCAGGGTGTTGACTTTTTGGTGTCTGTCCTGTGTCCCTGTCACCACTCCTTGTCTCAATGGTTAGGTCTTAGATGGACACTATGCTGCAAATACTTAGCTTCCATTCACACCTTTGAGGTACTTCAGAATCTAGATATCCATACCACTCCTCAGCATAGACACATGGAGACACACGCTACTTATTCCCACCAGGTACCTCACAAGCTACAGAATCACTGCTGTTCAACTGTGCAACCTTTCAGTCACTCTCTGTTAGGGTCTGCGGAACGCACCAAATATAAGATGTGGAGAGGTGCGTTCGCAGCCCGGGGTCCACCGTGCAGGCGGAGCCTGCTGCTAGTAAAATGGCATAAGAAGCAAACTCTGTTATCCCGCAGAGTCGCCAACATAAACGCCGTAACGCGCTGTGGAAATAAGTGCGAACTCTGTTACTCCACAGAGCCGCTAGAAGGAGAGCCGCAGCGCTATATGGCGATGTGTGCGAACTCACTAAACACAACTGAGTCGCAAAGAAAACACGCTAGGGCGCTGTCTAGCGTTGAAAGCGAACCCTGTTACGTCACAGGGCCGCTGAGAAAAAGTGCTGTGTCCTGTCAGGCTCTCAGGTACACAGTTAAGTGCTAAGCGTACATAAAGCGTGATCATGTGCTAATGTCCTCGCGGGAGTCACCCGCAATCTATGGCGTCTGAACGCCAGACCCTGAATACGGCAATCAAAACTCCTCACCGGTTATGCCGGTAATCTAGGGCATCTAGGACACCGACCCTGACCAGCTAGCACACCAAACTCCTCACCGATTAAGTCGGTATTCTAGTGGCTTATTTCAGCCGGGTCCCTAACCACACAACACATGACCACACTGGCGCATAGCATACAATGGTTGATATTAGTGCATGGCGGCCCAGCCATGCTACCCTTTTATAGTAACAGCTACAGGACCTGCCAGAAAAAAGGACCAATGAAGCTTGTTCCAGAACAACAGTAGTCACAGGACCTTCCTGGCAGACCAATAGGAGCTGTTGCAGTACCTGAGCATGTGACCCTGATCTCCAATGAGAGATCTCACTCTGGGCATGCTCAGAAGGGAAAACGCAGGACTTTGTCCCAAAGACGTCTGCTCCAGCACTGGCTATAATAGCAGATCCAGGAAAGGCAGCAGCAAGTCACTGCACAGTACTGGAGTGGGCAAGACGCTTGGACCGACGTCTCTGCAGAGCAGGCTCCACTGCGGCCGGAGATGAATGGGAGACCACAGCGGGGCTGGTTCGAGACTCCCTTGTGCAGCAGCGGGAACTCGAACCCTAACATTACCCCCCTCCTAGGGCCCCCCCTTCTTTGGGCCTCGCTGCGCTCAAAGGCAGCGATGAGCTGCGTAGCGTGAACATGCTCGGCAGGCTCCCAGGACCTATCCTCAGGCCCATAACCCCTCCAATCCACCAAATAAAATTTTTTGCCTCGTACCACCTTGTACCCAACAATGGCGTTCACCTCATGATCGTCGGTAGATGAACCCGACGTCCCGGCAGATGACTCGGAAAACTGGCAAATGGCCACGGGTTTCAGGAGGGACACGTGAAAGGTGTCAGAGATACCAAGGCGAGGCGGAAGGGCTAGGCGGTAAACCACCAGGTTCACCTGCTCAAGAACTTTAAAGGGGCCCAAAAAGCGAGGTGCCAACTTGGTGGACTCTACACGTAGCCTGATGTTTCGGGCATCGGCCGAAGACCTCATCCTCTCTTGGAGGCCTGAATGGCATCCTGTGTGCGGTCCCAAATGTCCCTGCCTCCACAGCCCAGTCTGCCACCCTGGAATCGGCGGAAGACACGGGCATGGGCACTGGTACCAGCGGATGCTGACCGTAGTTCAGGAGGAATGGGGTCTGTCCGGTGGAGTCAGCCACAGCATTATTTAGAGCGAACTCAGCCCACGGTAGCAAGGATGCCCAGTCATCCTGCCTGGCAGAGACAAAATGTCGCAAGTATGTGACCAAGGTCTGGTTGGCCCTCTCTACCAACCCATTCGTCTCGGGATGGTATGCAGAGGAGAGATTCAACTCAATGCTGAGTAAACGACACAGCTCTCTCCAGAACCGAGACGCAAACTGGGGACCTCGATCACTGACAATTTTGTCTGGCATACCGTGAAGGCGGAAAATATGCCTAATGAATAATGCTGCCAAGGCCCGTGCAGACGGTAACCGTGGTAACGGCACTAAGTGCACCATTTTGGAGAAGTGGTCGGTTATCACCCAGATGATGGTGCAGCCCCGAGACTTGGGTAAGCCCACCACAAAATCCATTCCGACCATCTCCCAAGGCCTGTCTGCCACCGGTAAAGGGAAAAGTAACCCAGCTGGCCGTTGTCGAGGGGACTTATTCTTTGCGCAGGAGACGCACGCCTGAACGTATTCCCTGACGTCACGGGCCATCTGCGGCCACCAGTATGTTCTCGCCAGCAACTCAGAAGTCCTTTTTGTCCCAAAATGTCCACCCACCCTGGACAAATGTGCCCAAGAGAGTACTTCCGGTCGCAAATTGATGGGCACAAAAGTCTTGCCCGGAGGCACAGACTCAAGCGAAACCGGAGCCACCGTTCTTAGGCTTTCTGTGGGGACAATAAGCCGAGGCTCCTCCTCCACCTCCTCAGAGGACACCACGGAGCGGGATAGAGCGTCTGCGCGAATGTTCTTCTCACCGGAGAGGAAATGGAGGGTGAAATGGAACCGGGAGAAAAACAAGGACCATCTGGCCTGACGGGAATTTAGCCGCTGGGCTGTCTGCAAATACACCAAGTTCTTGTGGTCCGTGAATACTTGGAAGGGGAAGCGAGCCCCCTCCAGAAGATGTCTCCACTCGGAGAAGGCCAACTTCATAGCCAGTAACTCCCTGTCCCGATGGAATAATTCCTCTCTGCTGGTGTAAAGGTCTTGGAAAAGAAGAAGCAGGGATGCTTCCGACCCTGGGCATCCTTTTGAAAGAGGACTGCTCCAGCACCAACAGAAGAGGCATCCACCTCTAAGATAAACGGTTTATCGACATCGGGGCGATGTAAGATGGGAGCACTGGCGAAATGCGACTTGATGGAGGAGAACGCCTTTGTGACCTAAAATAAAAACAAATAGGCCCCTGCGCTTCCACAAATGCTCAAAATATAGTAATGGCACTGAAATAGGTACAATGCATAAAGAATCTGAAATGATGTTTCAAAAAAGGGGAAGCTGAAACAGTGTATACTAAATGAAAAAACTTACTCAGATCATATGCATGGCGACACGTGTTGATGTGATGAAAAGCCCAATTCCTCCTCTGAATAAATGAAAAGACGTTGGCAGCGTGGTGGTGTGCGAGGCCGACAGGTCGGCAATCAAGCAGGGGAGCATCCTCCCTGAGAAGCAAGATGCCGCCTGGACCTCCGCTCGTGCCTGCGTCAGTCTAACACGGCGAGCTGTGGCCGAAGAACGCCGTGGAAGAAATGGATAGATTGGAGGGGGAAATGAGAGGACGGGTGACATCACCGCAGGACAGGGGCCGATAGGGCTCAATTCTATCCAACGCGTTTCGAAGGAATACAATCCTTCTTTATCAGGGATGGAGACCCGCTGAATCGGCGATCTTATATAGTGATTGGTGTCCACCACTCCTCCCCCAAAAATTATTAACACATGTCGCCATACCTGAATAAATGTATGTCTAATGGCTTAAGGGAAAGTGATAATTAAACATTGACTGTTCAATTAAATAAAAATATACTTTATTAATAAACATTATAGAGATGTGTGTATATTAAAAAAATTGGAAAAACCAATTTAGATAGGTACAACTGAACAGAGCCATTACTCTAATTAAATTTTTTTTGAATATATGTATGCTAAATTTATAATGTGTAATACACAAAAAATAATAATAATAAGGTATAGCCCCTATAAACAGGACTAATATCAACTAGTAACAAAATGACATGTAACATGAAAATTTAAAATGGGAAATAAGGAATATATAAAAAAATATAAAAATTATATAAAAAATATATATATATATACACACTATATACTGATTAGAGGTTGCACAGCCTTTGTAAATTGCACATAAACAGTATATAATGTTAATCATAAAATATATATATACAGGTCCTTCTCAAAAAATTAGCATATAGTGCTAAATTTCATTATTTACCAGAATGTAATGATTACAATTAAACTTTCATATATTTTAGATTCATTACACACCAACTGAAATTTGTCAGGTCTTTTATTGTTTTAATACTGATGATTTTGGCATACAACTCCTGATAACCCAAAAAACCTGTCTCAAAAAATTAGCATATCAAGAAAAGGTTCTCTAAACGACCTATTACCCTAATCTTCTGAATCAACTAATTAACTCTAAACACATGCAAAAGATTCCTGAGGCTTTTAAAAACTCCCTGCCTGCTTCATTACTCAAAACCCCCATCATGGGTAAGACTAGCGACCTGACTGATGTCAAGAAGGCCATCATTGACGCCCTCAAGCAAGAGGGTAAGACCCAGAAAGAAATTTCTCAACAAATAGGCTGTTCCCAGAGTGCTGTATCAAGGCACCTCAATGGGAAGTCTGTTGGAAAGAAACAATGTGGCAGAAAACGCTGTACAATGAGAAGAGGTGACCGGACCCTGAGGAAGATTGTGGAGAAGGACCGATTCCAGACCTTGGGGGACCTGAGGAAGCAGTGGACTGAGTCTGGTGTAGAAACATCCAGAGCCACCGTACACAGGCGTGTGCAGGAAATGGGCTACAGGTGCCGCATTCCCAGGTAAAGCCACTTTTGAACCATAAACAGTGGCAGAAGCGCCTGACCTGGGCTACAGAGAAGCAGCACTGGACTGTTGCTAAGTGGTCCCAAGTACTTTTTTCTGATGAAAGCAAATTTTGCATGTCATTCGGAAATCAAGGTGCCAGAGTCTGGAGGAAGACTGGGGAGAAGGAAATGCCAAAATGCCTGAAGTCCAGTGTCAAGTACCCACAGTCAGTGATGGTGTGGGGTGCCATGTCAGCTGCTGGTGTTGGTCCACTGTGTTTCATCAAGGGCAGGGTCAATGCAGCTAGCTATCAGGAGATTTTGGAGCACTTCATGCTTCCATCGGCTGAAATGCTTTATGGAGATGAAGATTTCATTTTTCAGCACGACCTGGCACCTGCTCACAGTGCCAAAACCACTGGTAAATGGTTTACTGACAATGGTATTACTGTGCTCAATTGGCCTGCCAACTCTCCTGACCTGAACCCCATAGAGAATCTGTGGGATATTGTGAAGAGAAAGTTGAGAGACGCAAGACCCAACACTCTGGATGAGCTTAAGGCCGCTATCAAAGCATCCTGGGCCTCCATAACACCTCAGCAGTGTCACAGGCTGATTGCCTCCATGCCACGCCGCATTGAAGCAGTCATTTCTGCCAAAGGATTCCGACCAAGTATTGAGTGCATAACTGAACATTATTATTTGATGGTTTTTTTGTTTGTTTTGAAAAAACACTTTTATTTTATTGGACGGTTGAAATATGTTAATTTTTTGAGACAGGTTTTTTGGGTTATCGGGAGTTGTATGCCAAAATCATCAGTATTAAAACAATAAAAGACCTGACAAATTTCAGTTGGTGTGTAATGAATCTAAAATATATGAAAGTTTAATTGTAATCATTACATTATGGTAAATAATGAAATTTAGCACTATATGCTAATTTTTTGAGAAGGACCTGTATATAAATACTTATGAAAAAGCAAAAAGTTCTATCTCCTGATTTAACCCATTGGGTGCTAAACAGTCTAAAGTAAAAATCCAACGGGATTCAGTGCGTGACATCCGTTTAATATGATCACCCCCCCTAATATTTTTTCGAACTATTTGAATTCCACAGAAGAACGCACCCTTCACGGATTTATTATGATGTTCCAAAAAGTGTCTGGATAGTGGGTGTCCGTTGAAACCTTTTTTGATGTTATTGAAATGTTCCCTTATTCGGTCCTTCAATTTCCGTATAGTACGACCCACATAGATCTTTTTACAAGGGCATTGTATCAAATAGATTACCCCAGTGGTAAAACATGAAATTGAATCCTTAATGTGGTATTCTTGATTTTTTGTGTCGTGGAACGTGGTTTGTTTCACTTTACGAAAGGTGGTGTCAATACAACAGGAGCAAGTGCCGCATGGTATAAAGCCTTTTGGTGCCGCGCTGGTAATTTTAACAACCTGGTTACCCACAGTTGGGGCTACCAGGTTCCCTATTGATTTAGCTTTCCTAAATACAAACTTGGGGCATTTAGGTAAAAATTCTCCAATTTTCTTATCGCCTTGAAGAATATACCAGTGCTTTCGAATTATATTGGTGAATTGACGATGATTGTGGTGATACTGAGTAATAATAGGTAAATTGTGAATTTGTTCAGTAATAGTGGGTACAGTGTCCCGGTTAGGTTGAAGATTATGGATAAGATTGTGTCTGGACATCAATCCCACTTCCCTTTTGGACATTTGAAGGGCAGATTCTGAATACCCTTTTTCCAGGAATTGATTGATCAAATGGTCAGCCTCTTTTTATTATCATAAAAATGTTGATGTTAACAGTTACATTGACACCCACAGTTGTCATCTTCCCATATGGTTGACCAATGTTCCCAAGGGTCAATTCACACGAGTTAGACGGAATTGTACCAACATACAAGAGTATAATAAAGAGGCTGACCATTTGATCAATCAATTCCTGGAAAAAGGGTATTCAGAATCTGCCCTTCAAATGTCCAAAAGGGAAGTGGGATTGATGTCCAGACACAATCTTATCCATAATCTTCAACCTAACCGGGACACTGTACCCACTATTACTGAACAAATTCACAATTTACCTATTATTACTCAGTATCACCACAATCATCGTCAATTCACCAATATAATTCGAAAGCACTGGTATATTCTTCAAGGCGATAAGAAAATTGGAGAATTTTTACCTAAATGCCCCAAGTTTGTATTTAGGAAAGCTAAATCAATAGGGATCCTGGTAGCCCAACTGTGGGTAACCAGGTTGTTAAAATTACCAGCGCGGCACCAAAAGGCTTTATACCATGCGGCACTTGCTCCTGTTGTATTGACACCACCTTTCGTAAAGTGAAACAAACCACGTTCCACGACACAAAAAATCAAGAATACCACATTAAGGATTCAATTTCATGTTTTACCACTGGGGTAATCTATTTGATACAATGCCCTTGTAAAAAGATCTATGTGGGTCGTACTATACGTAAATTGAAGGACCGAATAAGGGAACACTTCAATAACATCAAAAAAGGTTTCAACGGACACCCACTATCCAGACACTTTTTGGAACATCATAATAAATCTGTGAAGGGTGCGTTCTTCTGTGGAATTCAAATAGTTAGAAAAAATATTAGGGGGGGTGATCATATTAAACGGATGTCACGCACTGAATCCCGTTGGATTTTTACTTTAGACTGTTTAGCACCCAATGGGTTAAATCAGGAGATAGAACTTTTTGCTTTTTCATAAGTATTTATATATATATATATTTTATGATTAACATTATATACTGTTTATGTGCAATTTACAAAGGCTGTGCAACCTCTAATCAGTATATAGTGTGTATATATATATATTTTTTATATAATTTTTATATTTTTTATATATTCCTTATTTCCCATTTTAAATTTTCATGTTACATGTCATTTTGTTACTAGTTGATATTAGTCCTGTTTATAGGGGCTATACCTTATTATTATTATTTTTTGTGTATTACACATTATAAATTTAGCATACATATATTCAAAAAATTTTTTAATTAGAGTAATGGCTCTGTTCAGTTGTACCTATCTAAATTGGTTTTTCCAATTTTTTTAATATACACACATCTCTATAATGTTTATTAATAAAGTATATTTTTATTTAATTGAACAGTCAATGTTTAATTATCACTTTCCCTTAAGCCATTAGACATACATTTATTCAGGTATGGCGACATGTGTTAATAATTTTTGGGGGAGGAGTGGTGGACACCAATCACTATATAAGATCGCCGATTCAGCGGGTCTCCATCCCTGATGAAGAAGGATTGTATTCCTTCGAAACGCGTTGGATAGAATTGAGCCCTATCGGCCCCTGTCCTGCGGTGATGTCACCCGTCCTCTCATTTCCCCCTCCAATCTATCCATTTCTTCCACGGCGTTCTTCGGCCACAGCTCGCCGTGTTAGACTGACGCAGGCACGAGCGGAGGTCCAGGCGGCATCTTGCTTCTCAGGGAGGACGCTCCCCTGCTTGATTGCCGACCTGTCGGCCTCGCACACCACCACGCTGCCAACGTCTTTTCATTTATTCAGAGGAGGAATTGGGCTTTTCATCACATCAACACGTGTCACCATGCATATGATCTGAGTAAGTTTTTTCATTTAGTATACACTGTTTCAGCTTCCCCTTTTTTTGAAACATCATTTCAGATTCATTATGCATTGTACCTATTTCAGTGCCATTACTATATTTTGAGCATTTGTGGAAGCGCAGGGGTCTATTTGTTTTTATTTTAATTTTTCTTTTTTAGTCAGTACATGCACAGAAACTGACAGTTCCCCAGCAGCCTCCATCAAGCATATATTCAGGTCGGTCCACAGGGTATTAACCAACTATAACACTGTAGAAGATTATATACACATAATTTTACCGCCTTTGTGACCTCCTCTGACCACAACTTGGGATTAGCTCCCTTCTTGGTGAGGGCTACCAAGGGAGCTACCAAAGTAGAGAAGTGGGGAATGAATTGGCGATAATAGTTAATGAACCCCATAAAGCGCTGCACCGCCTTAAGGGAGTGGGGTTCTTGCCAATCCATCACAGCCTGTAGTTTGGTAGAATCCATAGCCAACCCCTGGGTGGAGATGATATAGCCCAGGAAAGGTAGAGACTCCTGCTCAAACATGCACTTCTCCAACTTCGCATATAGGGAATTTGCTCGCAAGAGGTCGAAGACCTTGCAGACATCTCTCCGGTGGGAGGCCATATCTGGAGAAAAGATGAGAATGTCATCCAGATAGACTACCACCGAGGTGGTCAACATATCCCGGAAGATGTCATTCACAAGTCTTGGAAGACAGCTGGGGCGTTACAGAGCCCAAAGGGCATTACCAGATATTCATAATGCCCATCCCTGGTGTTAAATGCCGTCTTCCATTCGTCCCCCTCACGGATGCGAATCAGGTTATACGCACCCCGCAGGTCTAACTTAGTAAATACCCTTGCTCCCGAAGCCTGTCAAAGAGCTCAGAGATTAGCGGCAAAGGATATTTATTTTTCACGGTGATAGCGTTGAGACCCCTATAATCAATGCACGGACGTAATTCTCTGTTTTTCTTCTGCACAAAGAAGAACCCGCTCCCGCTGGTGACACCGACTTCCTAATGAATCCCCTTGCCAAGTTCTCCTGAATATATTGGGACATGGCCTCTGTCTCAGGAAGAGAGAGGGGATAAACCCTTCCTCTAGGAGGCTCAGCTCCAGGCAAGAGGTCGATAGGACAGTCATAGGGGCGATGAGGCGGAAGAGTCTCCGCAGCCTTCTTCGAGAAAACGTTGGCATAAGACCAATAGACCTTGGGAAGAGGAGAGAGGTCTATGGGTATCTCAGTGGTGTTGACCTGCACGCTGTCCCTAATGCATCTGCCTTTACATAAATTACCCCAACCCAGAATTCTCCCTGAAGACCACTCAATATGGGGAGATGGTGGCGGAGCCAGGGTAATCCCAACAAAAACCTCATCTATACCCTCAGGGAGGATAAAAAATGATATATTCTCCTGATGGGAAGGAGACATAGACAAGGTGAGTGGGACAGACTGATGGGTGATTTGTGAGGGCAGAATTGCTCCGTTCAACACCCGTACCGATACTGGTTCAGCCAGCAACACCAAAGGCATGGTGTGGCGAGAAGCAAAGGAGGATGACATAAAATTCCCCTCTGCCCCAGAATCCACACACAGCTTGACGGGTAGGGTGGTAGAACCGTGGGTAATTATCCCCTTGAGGAGCACTTTAGGGGCAAAACTCATGGTGTCCAGTGACCCTGTTCCTACGGTTACTGGGCGCGACCGTTTATTCAGCCGCTGTGGACATCGGTTGGCAAAATGTCCCTGCTGCTGGCAAATATAACAAATCGGGGATGGACGAGTGACCCGAGATTTAGATCCTGCAGGAGCAACCTCCTGAAGGTCGGGCGTCTGAACGGGCGACTCCAGAGGGGTGGTGAAGGTTGGAGCCAACCGAACCCTCTGCCTACACTGGGCACGTTCCAGCCTCCGCTCGTGGAAACGGAGGTCGACGCGGGTGGAAATAGCGATAAGCTTCTCCAGTGTGGCAGGAATCTCTCTGGTAGCCAAGGCGTCTTTCACATGACCCGCCAGTCCTCTCCAGAACACGGGAATGAGGACTTTATCTGGCCACTCTAATTCCGAGGCCAGAGTCCGAAATTGGACAGCAAAATGGCTGACCAAAGCCGAACCTGGGTACTTGCCAGCAGTTGGAGCGCCGTATCGTGGGTGATCTGAGGTCCTAGAAAAACCTTTTTCAGAGCCTCCAGAAAACGAGAAGCACTCCACACCACACGGTCGTCGCGCTCCCACAGCGGCGTTGCCCACTCCAACGCTCTGCCCGACAGAAGAGCTATCACAAAGACCACTTGTGCCCGATCCGTGGGGAAACGTGCAGCCAGAAGCTCGAGGTGTATGGAGCACTGACTCACGAATCCCCGACATTGCTTGCTGTCACCAGCAAACTTGTCTGGAAGCGGGAGGTGGGACAATGTAGGGACAGAGGTGGCAGAGGACAAACTGGCTGCAGCTACGCTAGCAGCCTGAACAGCGACTGCGGTAACATCCACAGCTGAGGTTGGGTGCTCAAGAGCCGCCAACCTACCCTCCAGCTGCTGGATGTACAGCTGTAAACGCTGTTCATCCGCCATTTTACTAGCCAGACCCTGGCGCTAATATTATGTTAGGGTCTGCGGAACGCACCAAATATAAGATGTGGAGAGGTGCGTTCGCAGCCCGGGGTCCACCGTGCAGGCGGAGCCTGCTGCTAGTAAAATGGCGTAAGAAGCAAACTCTGTTATCCCGCAGAGTCGCCAACATAAACGCCGTAACACTGTCATGTGTGCATCGCCACGAAGATCGTCGCGGTTGCACATTCTGACTTCTCACAGCTGAGTTGCTGTTTCTTTGTGTTTGGCAGTTAGGGAGTTAATTCTGTCTGTGCTCAGTTCTGGGACTGGGTGCAGTTTCTCCCGGCTGCAATTAATTATTTGTTGATTGGTTTCCTTTAAATCTCTGGTTGTGTGTGGTGGGAGTTGCCAGTGATATTCTTCATGCAGACCACAGATAGGATTGTATCTGTATAGACTTAAGTTAAAGAGCTCCTTACTTGTTTTAAGCTCACCTTGCTTAGAGTTTAATATCCCAGATCATTTATTTTCCTTCTGTGTTTGAGTGTGTATGCAAGTCTGTGTTTTCTCCAGTCTGTCTTATATGTCTAATCTGTGTATTTAGCAGAGTTCAGCCCATATCCCTTTGGTGGTAATCAGAATCCTTCTTAGGACTGATTACAGGGTTCAGGGACTGATAGGAGACAGGGTTAGGCTGGAGACTTGGACCTCTGAACCATTATCAGTACCTCCAAGGTGAGGGATTAGTTAGGACCCCAGTTTAGGGTCAGGTTAGACCCCCAGTCCTCCTCTTTCCTGTGACAGTGTATCAAGTCCTCAAGATTAACCCTGAGTTCAACGGATATCGTGTCAGGTAAATCTATTCTATATTTACATGCTGATGTTGCTAATCTATATGTTGTATAGAGTGTTGTTCTTTTAAGAATAGTTTACTGACATCGTACACATATCATAAGACCGCGTGACATTTTCACTGGCCCATAAAATTATTCCCAGTTGCCATGGATCCAGTAGCCCAGCTGGCTCTGCAGTTGCAGGGATTATCCATGGAGCTGACGGACATTAAGTCCAAAGTTTTGTCTCCCTCAGAGCAAACCAGATTTTAACCTAAAGTAGCTCTCCCGGACAGGTTCACTGGTGGGCGAGACAAATTTTTTACCTTCAGGGAAGCATGTAAATTGTATTTTCGGCTTCGGCCTCGATCATCAGGGAGTGAAGAGCAGAGAGTGGGAATTGTTATCTCGCTCCTACAAGGGGACCCTCAATCCTGGGCCTTCTCCCTTCCTCCGGGATCCCCGGCTCTACAGTCAGTAGATCGATTTTTTACTGCCCTGGGTTTGGTATATGATGACCCAGATCGGGTCTCTCTTGCTGAGACAAAATTACGTAAGATACAGCAGGGAGATCGTCCGGCGGAGGAATTTGCTTCTGAGTTCCGTAGATGGGCCACAGATACTCAGTGGAATGACCCAGCTCTTAGGAGCCAGTTTTGTCATGGGCTTTCTGACAAATTAAAGGACGTTTTGGCTCAGTATGATTCTCCTCCATCACTGGAGGCTGCTATGGCCCTAGCTATCCGTACTGATAGACGGCTCCGGGAGAGGTGCGAGGTAACTCCGCCCCTGTTGTTACTCCACCTACTACTAAAGTCCCTTATGTTGAGGTTCCCCTTGTCTGTTCGGAGGAGCCTATGCAGTTGGGAGGGACATCATTTCGTAGGAGGGGATTGGCGGTACGCCGCAGGACTAGAAGGTGTTTCTTCTGCGGGAAAGAGGGACATTTTGTTGGGGGATGTCCATCCCGTGCCTTGTTGAGCAAAAAGTCGCCGGAAAACTGTTAATCCCAGGTTGTGTGGTGGACGACAACCTGGGAGTATGTATTTCGTCCGCTAGTTCTTCTCAGTTCCTTGTACCAGTGGAGGTGGTGGTTGGTACGAGAGTGGAGAGATTTTCTGTTCTTCTTGATAGTGGGTCCGGGGCTAATCTGGTTGACGCTCAGTTTGCTCAGGCTCAAGGTATGCATCTGAGTGTATTGGTCAAACCGATCCCTATATTCTCCATTGACGCCAGGCCTCTCGGCCAAGGTAGCTTTGTTCATGAGGTTCATAACATTGACCTTCGGGTAGGGGCAATACATAGGGAACTATTATCTTGTTATGTGTTGGAGGGTCTACCTACTCCTATTGTGTTGGGACTTCCTTGGTTGGTTAAACATAACCCTGTGATTAATTGGCAGTCCAGAGATATAAGCCAATGGGGGGAGTTTTGCAAAAGTAACTGCATGAACACAGTCATCAGTGCGGTCGTGCCTAGTACTTTGCCTCCTTTTTTGGAGGACTTTGGGGATGTGTTCTCTGAGGAGGGGTGTCAGGAGTTGCCTCCTCATCGCGTGTATGACTGCTCTATTAATTTACTTCCTGATGCTAAGTTACCTAAAGCTAGGTTATATAACCTTTCTGGTCCTGAGAGGCAGGCTATGAAAGATTATATTTCGGAAAGTCTGGCCAAAGGGCATATTAGACCTTCATCTTCCCCAGTGGCCGCGGGGTTCTTCTTTGTGAAGAAAAAAGATGGAGGCCTACGCCCTTGCTTGGATTTCCGCGAACTTAATCGGATTACTGTTCGAGATCCGTATCCACTCCCTCTGATTCCTGATCTCTTCAATCAAATTGTTGGCGCCAAATGGTTCTCTAAATTGGATCTCAGGGGGGCGTATAATCTGATTAGGATAAAAGAGGGGGATGAGTGGAAAACGGCGTTTAACACGCCGGAGGGACATTATGAGAACCTTGTCATGCCTTTTGGTCTGACTACTGCACCAGCAGTATTCCAACATTTTGTTAATGACATTTTTCGTCATCTGGTGGGGCTGTTTGTGGTCGTATATTTGGATGACATTTTAATTTACTCACCAGATCTTGTGTCTCACCAGGAGCATGTGAGACAGGTGTTGCAGATCTTGCGAGACAATAAACTATACGCCAAACTGGAAAAGTGTGTATTCGCCGTACAGGAACTTCAGTTTTTGGGTTTTTGGTGTCAGCCTCCGGTTTCCGTATGGACCCTGAAAAGGTGAGAGCAGTGCTTGAATGGGATCAGCCAGAGGATCTTAAGGCTCTGCAGCGTTTTCTGGGGTTTGCTAACTACTACCGGAAATTTATTTGTAATTTCTCATCTGTTGTCAAACCTCTCACTGACATGACAAGAAAAGGGACGGATTTTTCTAAATGGTCGGACAAAGCTTGCCAAGCTTTTTCCTCTTTGAAAAAATGTTTTGCTTCGGCACCCGTTCTCATCCAACCAGATGCATCACAGCCGTTCGTTGTGGAGGTGGACGCGTCTGACGTAGGGGTGGGTGCAATATTGTCCCAGGGTCCGTCCCCTGGTAAATGGCATCCGTGCGCTTTCTTTTCTAAAAAATTGTCGTCCGCCGAAAGGAATTATGATATCGGCAATAGGGAACTTCTGGCCATTAAGTTGGCTTTTGAAGAATGGCGTCACTTTTTGGAGGGGGCAGTCCACCCGGTCACCGTCATTACTGATCACAAGAACCTGCTGTATTTGGAATCTGCTAAGCGTCTGAATTCCAGACAAGCTCGATGGTCGTTGTTTTTTACCAGGTTTAATTTTGTTGTCACTTATCGCCCTGGATCTAAGAATGTTAAGGCGGATGCCTTGTCTCGCAGTTTCCCAGGGGCCGGGAAAATGGATGACCCGATTCCTATCCTTCAGGAGGGGGTGGTAGTGTCGGCTGTATGTTCTGAGCTTGAGGAGGAGGTGTTAGAGGCTCAGGGGGACGCCCCTGCAGGACCTCCAGGGAGACTGTTTGTCCCAAATCAGTTGAGACAAAAGGTTATTGAGGCACATCATAATTCTGCTTTAGCAGGACATCCAGGGAGTAAGGCTACTTTAGATCTCCTTTCTCGCCGGTTTTGGTGGCCTAACGTTAATAAAGATGTTTTAACTTTTGTCGGTCCTGTGGGGTTTGTGCTCGCTCTAAGACCCCTCATACCCGTCCGTCTGGGACCCTCTTACCCTTGAAACTTCCGGAGCGTCCATGGACTCATTTGTCTATGGACTTCATCACGGACCTTCCTCAGTCTTCAGGGAAGACTGTCATACTGGTGGTTGTTGACAGGTTCAGTAAGATGGCACATTTCATTGCTCTTCCTGCCCTCCCTAATGCTAAAACTCTGGCGCAGGTGTTCATTGGGGAGATTGTGAGACTTCATGGGTTGCCTTCTGATGTGGTGTCAGATAGGGGGTCTCAGTTTGTGTCCAAGTTTTGGAGGGCATTTTGTTTACGTCGGGGGATGCAATTGTCATTTTCCTCGGCTTTTCATCCGCAGACCAATGGTCAGACAGAGCGTCTGAATCAAAGCCTAGAGACTTATCTTCGGTGTTTTGTCTCAGAGAACCAGGAGGACTGGTCTTCTTTCTTGCCTCTGGCAGAGTTCGCTCTTAACAACAGGCGGAGCGAGTCCACTGGTAAGTCCCGTTTTTTGGGGCATATGGTTTTCATCCCCAGTTTTGTACATTCAATGGGGGGGGCCCTTCTGGGGTTCCTGAGGAGGAGCGTTTCTCGTCGTCACTTGCTTCAGTGTGGAGAGGTGTATTGAATAATCTGAGTGCTATGGGGAACCGTTATAAACGTATGGCTGATAGGAGGAGAGTTTCTGGTCCAGATCTTAATGTGAACGATCTGGTATGGTTGTCTACCAGGAATATAAAACTTAAAGTTCCCTCCTGGAAGCTGGGCCCCAGATTCATCGGGCCGTACAGGATCAGTTCCATAATTAATCCTGTGGCATTTCGTCTGGACCTCCCTCCTACGTTTAAAATTCATAATGTGTTCCACAAGTCATTACTTAAGAGGTACGTGGCACCAGTCATACCATCACCTCTACCTCCTCCTCCAGTGGTGGTCAATGGTAACTTGGAGTTTCAAGTGTCAAAGATCATTGACTCACGTCTGAATCGCCGGTCCCTTCAGTACTTGGTGCATTGGAAGGGGTATGGTCCAGAGGAGAGGACGTGGGTTCCTGCGTCTGACATTAACGCAGATCGTTTGGTGCGGACCTTCCACAGAACTCACCTGGGCAAACCTGGCCCTGAGGGTCCGGAGGCCCCTCGTAGAAGGGGGGGTACTGTCATGTGTGCATCGCCACGAAGATCGTCGCGGTTGCACATTCTGACTTCTCACAGCTGAGTTGCTGTTTCTTTGTGTTTGGCAGTTAGGGAGTTAATTCTGTCTGTGCTCAGTTCTGGGACTGGGTGCAGTTTCTCCCGGCTGCAATTAATTATTTGTTGATTGGTTTCCTTTAAATATCTGGTTGTCTGTGTTGGGAGTTGCCAGTGATATTCTTCATGCAGACCACAGATAGGATTGTATCTGTATAGACTTAAGTTAAAGAGCTCCTTACTTGTTTTAAGCTCACCTTGCTTAGAGTTTAATATCCCAGATCATTTATTTTCCTTCTGTGTTTGAGTGTGTATGCAAGTCTGTGTTTTCTCCAGTCTGTCTTATATGTCTAATCTGTGTATTTAGCAGAGTTCAGCCCATATCCCTTTGGTGGTAATCAGAATCCTTCTTAGGACTGATTACAGGGTTCAGGGACTGATAGGAGACAGGGTTAGGCTGGAGACTTGGACCTCTGAACCATTATCAGTACCTCCAAGGTGAGGGATTAGTTAGGACCCCAGTTTAGGGTCAGGTTAGACCCCCGGTCCTCCTCTTTCCTGTGACAGTGTATCAAGTCCTCAAGATTAACCCTGAGTTCAACGGATATCGTGTCAGGTAAATCTATTCTATATTTACATGCTGATGTTGCTAATCTATATGTTGTATAGAGTGTTGTTCTTTTAAGAATAGTTTACTGACATCGTACACATATCATAAGACCGCGTGACAAACGCGCTGTGGCAATAAGTGCGAACTCTGTTACTCCACAGAGCCGCTAGAAGGAGAGCCGCAGCGCTATATGGCGATGTGTGCGAACTCACTAAACACAACTGAGTCGCAAAGAAAACACGCTATGGCGCTGTCTAGCGTTGAAAGCGAACCCTGTTACGTCACAGGGCCGCTGAGAAAAAGTGCTGTGTCCTGTCAGGCTCTCAGGTACACAGTTAAGTGCTAAGCGTACATAAAGCGTGATCATGTGCTAATGTCCTCGCGGGAGTCACCCGCAATCTATGGCGTCTGAACGCCAGACCCTGAATACGGCAATCAAAACTCCTCACCGGTTATGCCGGTAATCTAGGGCATCTAGGACGCCGACCCTGACCAGCTAGCACACCAAACTCCTCACCGATTAAGTCGGTATTCTAGTGGCTTATTTCAGCCGGGTCCCTAACCACACACACACATGACCACACTGGCGCATAGCATACAATGGTTGATATTAGCGCATGGCGGCCCAGCCATGCTACCCTTTTATAGTAACAGCTACAGGACCTGCCAGAAACAAGGACCAATGAAGCTTGTTCCAGAACAACAGTAGTCACAGGACCTTCCTGGCAGACCAATAGGAGCTGCTGCAGTACCTGAGCATGTGACCCCTGATCTCCAATGAGAGATCTCACTCTGGGCATGCTCAGAAGGGAAAACGCAGGACTTTGTCCCAAAGACGTCTGCTCCAGCACTGGCTATAATAGCAGATCCAGGAAAGGCAGCAGCAAGTCACTGCACAGTACTGGAGTGGGCAAGACGCTTGGACCGACGTCTCTGCAGAGCAGGCTCCACTGCGGCCGGAGATGAATGGGAGACCGCAGCGGGGCTGGTTCGAGACTCCCCTTGTGCAGCAGTGGGAACTCGAACCCTAACACTCTCTTCCACACCACTGAGTAACAAGCTGCCACTACCAATGACCAAAGTCTCTTGCTCATACCTCTGATCTCCTGGATTTACACCTCAGACAGCACACAAAACTCTTAATAGCACCAAATACTATCATTTATAGGCTTCCCCTAGTTCCCTCTTACTAGCATGGTGGCAAAGTCACCATGCTTTATCATCCTATCCATCAAAACTCACCACCAGTGTGATTGCCCTCTAGAAGCTTCTCATTTTTTCATCTAGACATAGCGACATTCATATAGGTTCCTCAGGGTCCCGTAAAATGAGAACACGTGTACATAGTACAAATAAAGAAAATCTGAACAGTCTCTCAGCAAACGTTTAATAATTGAAGAGGACAAACAACAAAAAGTAGTGCATCATATGAAACAGTCTTCTAACTTACTCACATTTATAAATATATAGGCTAAGGCCTTTTTAAGGGTATTGTAATTTATGGTACAGAATTTGGACAGGGGTGTACATTGAAGCTCTACTGCTATTTTTTACATTAATGTAATTGAAACCATGAAGCATTGGATCAGCATCCTGTATTCTACTAGTTTGCCAAATTGGCTGTAATTTTAACAACTGGGTCAGCAGAACTGGTGAGAACTGGATAAATCCCATCCTTTTCTTATCTACGCAAAGTCTATATAAATGCATCTGAGCCCTTGCGCCATACTTTCTAAAGATATAAAAAAATAGGGAAGGATATAAAAAGGCTCTGATGCTATGAACTGAAACATCATCAAATGGGCTAAATAAAATCTGTACTGTTTTACATTTTAATGTTTGAATGGTGCCTTTTTTCCTCGTCTGTCTATATAGCTTCCTATACATTTACATTATTTTTTTGACTTATTGATTTCTTACTGAGTGGTGTTGTTAAACTATCCCATCTGTGTATGGCATGTACAATGAGAAGAAAACAGTACTGTCATGGGGATCTTTATATAGTAGAGAAGATTCCATCTGGGATATTGTACGAAATAAATCTTATTTTACAATTTCCCAGAAAACATAAACCTCTTTAATAAAACATAAAATTGCTTCAAGGTGAAATTTTTCTAGGATCATATTGATTTCATTTGGAAAGATATTTGTGAATATACCTGAATTACATCACAATTACCAAAATCAATCTTTTGCTTTACAAACCAAATGGCCCTCAAATGTAATTTCCATTGACAGTGAATTAAAATTATGATTTTAGAATGTTTTAACTACGTAAGGCAAAGAGTAACCCAATATGCAACATATGTTAGTATCTTTACGAAATGGATAAATGGTGCATTTCATTACAAACTGGTGATTGGCAGATTTCTCTTACATTTATGAGCTGCATATTGGCTTGGCTGGAACTTTGTGATTACATACAATATATAGAAACGAAAAGGACAATACAAAATTAATAGACTCAACATAAGGTCATGAATATGCAGGGCAGTGAGGGACAGACTGCTGTAAATGGCTAATCAAGACTAGTAACTAAGATTATTAAAAAAATATTTAGAGTTGAGAGTCCTCAGTGGTTGATACCTTTTAATGGCTAACTGAAAAGATGGTAACAAATTGCGAGCTTTCGAGACTACTCAGGTCTCTTCATCAGGCAAAGACTAAAACAAAAGCTGAAGAATCACATATTTATACACAACACAGCACATGAAATTACTTGTATTAAAATCTAACATTAAATCTGAGAGAGATAGAAAGGTTTGGGAATATAAGCTCATGATGACCTTTGACACTCTTAGTGCTGGAATTAATATATCCCAAGGATTCATGTCCTTCTACATCAATTAAGGAATCTGCTTCTCTGACCTTCTAGGGGCATCAAAACACAATACCAGACCCCAATCAGAGGGCAATAAAACTTTCACACTCCTTATCTATGAACTGTTCCAATATTTATGTTCATCCCTCTGCCATAATGACAGTTCTGCTTCACGTCACTTGTCTTATCTTATTGCATTATTTCTGTGCTGTGTTGTGTATAAATATGTGATTCTTCAGCTTTTGTTTTAGTCTTTGCCTGATGAAGAGACCCGAAAGCTTGCAATTTGTTACCATCTTTTCAGTTAGCCATTAAAAGGTATCAACCACTGAGGACTCTCAAATCTAAATATTTTTCTATCTACTGGCTAACACGGTACAAAGATACACATCTTTCCTATAAGATTATTAAGGCATTTAGGAAATCAATCCTAAGAAACGAGAGCTTGAAAATATGTTTAGAAATATAAACGTTTAAACCCACATCAACATTTATACCCACATACAGGTATGAGGAGTGTGATGAGACCATCACAAAAAGAACGAAATGGGGCTTTAAGAAAATATCAAAATCTTTATTAGAACATACATGTAAATGCAAAAATACAGGTAAGGCGAAAAACAAGTAAGGCGAAAAACAAATGCCAGACAGAGGACACACGGAGACAAAATGCAAATCTGATGCAAAAGGGAGTCGTGCTGGCCCAGGTGATGATATGATGTATAGCTAACCAATGAAATCACATCCTGGTATCAATGTGACGTATAATACTGACACCCGTATACAAATAACTGACCTGTAAAAACCACAGGTGATGGCAAAAAGGGAGTTGGTCTAATTATATAAACTTATATGTCCCTGCAGTGGAGCAATGGAGAGGAAGCCTAAATGTGTTGCTAAACTATATATACAAAAATGACCAGTGTCATAAAGATCTAAATACCTCTCTCCAGAAGTACCGGGTGTGAGCCTGGGTCTGCACGTCTGCCCCGACGCGCGTTTCGGCAAGATTGCCTTCGTCAGGGGGCGTGTAAGATGTCAGAACCGAGAGGCTTAAATGTCCGTGAACCGGAAGTTTGAATGCCGCGACCCGGAAGTGACGCCCTCGTTGCTGCAGCGACCGCCAATGCCAGACCATGCCGACGTCATGGGGAGGTAAGCCCATGTGTCCATGGCAACCCCCACATAGAGACGCCGGACATAGTATGACATCCGCCGAGCAGCAGGAGGGCGTACAAGGTCGCGGCATCAAACCGCCGTGATGGCTATTGAATGAAGGAGCCAATAACGGTAGAAGGTCACTTGATTTTGCAGCCATCTACATATATACAGATACACAAATTGTTATGAATATGGCTATAAAGTATTATATCAATATAAATTGTTACAGACTATATCAGAAAACATAATACGTATTAGTGAAAAAACTATAAAAACAACAATCCTTGATGCATAATACAAACAAATATAACCAAAATCAAAACAAAATGCCTATAAAAAGAAGAAGGACAAAAACACAAAAAAATACAAAAAAATAAGGAAAAACAAAATATATATATGTATATTTATACAAATAATAATGTGAAAAATCGTGGATGGATTAAGTTAATGTCCAAATGAAATGGAAGGGAGTGACAATCACTGGAACAGGACCGCCTCAATGGATCAAAAAATACGTAAAAACCTGAATAATAAAAAAAACACACATGTTAAAATCAACTAAAAGAAACTTGCACCAGACAATGCCATTGCCCCGGGTGGTACACAACCCCAGAGCTACCATGATCACAAGAAGGACACAAAACTCAGGTTCTCATTCAATCCTAATGGATGTACAGTATTCAACCTCCAAATCCATCTTGTTTCAAGTTGGCTTAGACGTTGCGTGATCTTACCGCCACGTATCCCCAGATCGAGGCAATCAATGCCTCTGACTCTGAAGCCTTTACTGTCACAGTTGTGATATAACTTAAAGTGTTTCGGTATGGTCTTAAGTACCGACACGTCATCCTCATTTCTTGCTGACTCTATGCCAAGCACATGCTCCCTGATCCGAACCTTGAGTTGGCGGGTGGTGAGGCCAACATAGATCAGGGAGCATGGGCACGTGGCATAGTAGATAACAGCCTTAGTATTACAATTGATGTTTTTTAGAATTTTAAATGATCTCTTACCTGAAGAGTCGGAAAACGAATCGGTACGAATCATGTTCGTGCATGCTACACAGTGGCCGCAGGGGAAAGAACCCCTGCGTTCACTAGAAGCATTCAAAAATGTATAGCATGGAGACTCAACATAGTGACTTTGGGTCAAATGATCACGTAAATTTTTGGACCTACGGTATGTTATAAGAGGCTTCTTTGGAATCAACTTCTTAAGGATAGAATCCGTCTGCAAGATAGGCCACGCCCTCGAAATCACATTCCTAATACTGTTGGATTGCGAATGAAAAGATGTAATGAACCGGACTGGTCCGGGCTTCTTGTCCGTCTCAGTTGTTTTATACAGCAGTGAATTTCTCACGCTGTATTTAGCCTTGTTAAGTGCTTTTTTTATACTTCTATGGCTATAGCCTCTCTCCAGGAAGCGTTCCTTCAGAAGTTTAGCCTGAGAATCAAATTCAAGATCTGTTGAGCAGATCCTGCGTAGACGCAGAAACTGCCCAACTGGGATAGAGCGTATCATGTGTGCGGGGTGAGAAGAGGAAGCGTGCAACAAAACATTTGTGGCAGTCGGTTTCCTAAATATGCTAGTCTGTATAGTCTGTGTAGTGTCTTTGCTTAACAGAACATCCAAAAATTCAATCTTGCTAGCATCATATTTAAATGTCAGTCTAATGTTGAGGTCATTGTCACTAAGTCTCTGAAAGAACTCTGTGACAGATGAATCATCTCCCTGCCAGATCAGCAAAATGTCGTCTATGTACCGCGCCCATAAAAGGACGCGGTCCATAGACGACTGCCGATCCGACAGGAGAAGGTCCCTTTCCCACAGACCCAGGAACAGATTGGCATAGGAGGGCGCAAAGGCCGCTCCCATGGCTGTTCCCTGGATCTGTAGAAAAAAAGACCCCCTAAAAACAAAGAAATTATGCTTGAGCGTGAACCCCAATAATTCAAGAACAAGTGACTGAATTTCAGAGGAAAGTGCCGATGAGCTCAAAAAGAACCTAATAGCTTTGATGCCGTCATCATGTCTTATACTTGTATACAATGATTCCACATCAGCCGTAACTAATAATGAATCATTGTCAAGTGTGAGGCCATCAACTCTCTGAAGTAGTTGATTCGTGTCCTTGAGATATGACGGAAGAGCTTCCACCAAAGGTTGCAACATGAAATCAATCCATTGATTGATGCACTCAAGATAGTTCCCCCGTCCTGAAACTATAGGTCGACCTGGTGGGTTTTGTGCATCTTTGTGTATCTTCGGGAGTAGGTAAAACGTAGGAATAACAGGCTCTTTTACCACAAGAGCCAGTTCTAATTCTTTGGTAATTGTACCTGCCAATCTGGCCCTAGTGAGAATCTCCCTGAGTTGTGATGAGAAGGCAGACAAGGGGTTATATGTTAATTTTTTGTAACAGGTTTTATTGTTCAATTGATGAAAGGCCTCTTTCTCATACATCACCTTAGGCCAAATCACAATATTACCCCCCCTTGTCCGCCGACTTTATCACAACATCAGGGAGACTTCTAAGGTGTTTGAGTCGATTACGCTCATCTCTGGTCAGATTGTCATTAACAACTCTGGATGGAATCTTACCCAACTCCTCAGTTACCACTTTGACAAACAAGTCTATGGCACTGCAGTTTGAAAGAGGGGGAAACCTCTTAGAGCGCGGACGAATTGACGGAGGTATCTTACCTCCAGGTGTAGAGTTATGTTCATCGGAAAGGTCCTCCAGAATTCTTAGGGCCGATTGTTCCTCCTCTGTGGGGAAGAGTTTGTGTATGTCATCATTGTAAAAGAAACGTTTAAACAATAAAGACCTAGCAAATATATGCAAATCCTTTACAACTGTAAAGGTATCTAGCCCCGCAGATGGTGAAAAAGATAAACCCCTAGAGAGGAGAGAACAATCAGCCCCAGAGAGGGTATGGTGGCTCAAATTAATTACCTTGTTATTACCCTTATCCTCGCTGAAATGGCGATGCTCATATCTCTTATAAGGATGGTAGTTAGAGTTTCTCGACTTCCTGGATATTGCGCCTGAACGAGTAACCATGGAGGATGTCGAAACATCAGACTGTGCACTGAGTGAGGAAACTGAAATACTAGATGATGTACGATGTATCTGATCCGACTTGAATTGTGAAGATCTCCAGTGATATACCTTCTTCTGTTGGTAATCCCTAGTGTCTCTATTATATTTAGATAATTGGGTTTCATTGATTTTCTTCACAGTCCCCTCCAAGGATTTTTCCAAGAGTGTTTCATATGACTTAAGCTTGTCACCAGAGCAGCCCGAACGAAGTTCAGACATGACCTGATCAATATCTTTATCTAGATCATCGATACACTTAGTATTGTGTTTCACCAATAATTGCATCAATGTGCCAGAACATAGGTTGCACGCCTCTTCCCACTCCGCAATGAATGTCTGATCATCAACCATAAACGTGGGCAATACACGCACACGTAATCCCCTAGGGATTAATTTCTTTGAAAGATATCTTTCTAGGAATAACCTATTCCACCACAATCGTGTGCGTTTGATTAGGAGGAATTATAATGAATCAAAGGTGGTGTCCAAATTGTGATCACCGGTCCGCTGAGTGTCAGCACTGCATTCGCCAAACACCTGTTCAGCCTGTCCTAGCCAGGTTTGTTCTCTGGCTCGGTAATCCATATCTCCAATGAAGCAACCTGTGCAATACACAGAAACAATGTAAGTAGAACAAAAGGAGATTATCGCCAAATAATGGCACATTAAATGTATGGGAAATCCCTTAATATGTGCCATCTGGTCAGGATTAAAGTAAGGAGCCCATCGTTAAATCAAACAGGAGCAAGGAGTGTGATGAGACCATCACAAAAAGAACGAAATGGGGCTTTAAGAAAATATCAAAATCTTTATTAGAACATACATGTAAATGAAAAATACAGGTAAGGCGAAAAACAAGTAAGGCGAAAAACAAATGCCAGACAGAGGACACACGGAGACAAAATGCAAATCTGATGCAAAAGGGAGTCGTGCTTCAGAGTCAGAGGCATTGATTGCCTCGATCTGGGGATACGTGGCGGTAAGATCACGCAACGTCTAAGCCAACTTGAAACAAGATGGATTTGGAGGTTGAATACTGTACATCCATTAGGATTGAATGAATAAATCCCAACAGTGTCACCAGCAAAGCACCCCCACACCATCACACCACCTCCTCCATGCTTCACGGTGGGAACCAGGCATGTAGAGTCCATCCGTTCACCTTTTCTTCATGCAAAGCAGTAATCAAAGCAAAAGGTGGCTACTTTGAAGAACCTAGAATATAAGACATATTTTCAGTTGTTTCACACTTTTTTGTAAAGTGTAATGTATAATTCCACATATGTTAATTCATAGTTTTGATGCCTTCAGTGTGATTCTACAATTTTCATAGTCATGAAAATACAGAAAAATCTTTGAATGAGAAGGTGTGTCCAAACTTTTGGTCTGTACTGTAGATGCACCTATCTTTGTGCGTTGGTATTAAATGAACTGTATTGGAAAATATTAACATTCTGCTGAATTTAACTAAGGAAAAACTGTAGGAGAAATCAGCGCAAATAGGGTCTTATCCGAGAAATACAGTGAGCGGAGATTATCCACTAACTCCTTCATACCTATTGTTCCTGCTAAATTTGTGAGGTTAGTCTGGAGTCTGATGAAAATGTGTACTGAGAAAAACATCTTTTTACTTGTGTAGCAGAAGTGTAATTAATTTATTCAATGTCTGCCGAGTGTTGTTGCTTAGCGCTTGTGTACAGTATATACCCCTGACGAAGGTATTTACTCCGAAACGCGCGTTGGGGCGCG
Organism: Oophaga sylvatica; assembly: GCA_033576555.1. Taxonomy (NCBI): domain Eukaryota; kingdom Metazoa; phylum Chordata; class Amphibia; order Anura; family Dendrobatidae; genus Oophaga; species Oophaga sylvatica. The sequence continues at coordinate 75,381,148 of JARQOD010000006.1, read as the reverse complement.
ACATTCCAGTTCCTGCTTCGCTTCTTTGACTCCCAGGTAGCTCTCAGTCAGCACTAATATTTTATTATTTTATGTTTATTTTTATGCTCACATGTTAATTAATCTAATGCTGTCATTCTCGGTTCACATCTGTGTGTTGCACATATGATTCATAATTTGTTGTTACTAAGTTTATATTATATACACTCTCAGTGGTTGGTGCACACTTAGTGGATGATATTTGGTTATTTCACATGTTTTTGTTACATTTTTGATGCACAGCGATACAGAAGAGCACTACAATACATTATGCTCCTGGTTAATAATTCTGAGTCTTTTTATTTATAGAAGTGAACTACTGGTTTTTTATTATTGCATTTTTTATATATCCATTTTACATTTGTTATATTATATTGTTCTTATACATTATGTACAATATTGCTCAATAAAATTTAGACATTTTTCACATATTGCTTTGGTGTTCATTGGCATTATTCCACACACACATTTTGGCTTTTTACCTTCTTGGGTCTCTGCTTACTCTTTTCTTTCCATCCCTGGTGTGCACTGTTTTTTTCTTTTTTCTCATTTCTGGGTGGTTGCCACCTTTTATGTTTCTTGAATTGTGGGTCTTTGTTATATTATATATTATTATTTTTTTCTTACCATTCTATGTAAGAGATACAGTGTATTATATACACTTTTTATGTTCATGTTTATTTATAATTAGTCCCACATTCTTGTGTTTAATTAGTATATACTGCTGTAATGCAGCCACACCTTACTTAAGTTTGCGTATTCATTTATTACAGCAGGTACTGCGGAACAATCTGTATTTTCTCAGTTATTGAAATATTATCTTAATTCAGAGCTGACAGGATACAAAAATATTTGCTTTAGCATACAGTATAGACAAAAATTTTGCTCAATATGCCTATGCCCTTCCAAAGTGAGATAGTAGCGACAGTGTTTTACAGAGATGTGTATAAACATAATATTAGAAAAATACCAAACCAATGGCTCAAATCACAAAAGAAAAGATTTTAAGATTTAATATAACCATTATCTTTACGTAATTATGTAGATATATTGGGCATGTCTTTCTTTTTCGTGATGTCATCTTTCCTTACATGTTATCCATTTTAAATTTGTATATTATTAGAGTAATATACTTTTTTTTATAATATTTACCATTGAGACTGTTGGGGTGGGTTTCAATCATACAGGGTGGTTTAATGTTACTATGTATTGATGAGCGAGTATACTCGCTGCTCGAGTTTTCCCGAGCATGCTCGGGTGTCCTCCGAGTATTTTGGCGTGCTCGGAGATTTAATTTCTGTCGATGCAGCTGCATGATTTGCGACTGCTAGACAGCCTGAATACATGTGGGTATTCTCTAACAAACAGGCATTCCTCACATGTATTCAGACTGTCTAGCAGCTGCAAATCATCCAGCTGCGTCGACAGAAACTAAATCCCTGAGCATGCCAAAATACTCGGAGGACATCCCAGCATGCTTGGGAAAACCAGAGCAAAGAGTATACTCGCTCATCACTTGTACTATGTTTTACATACTAGGCATGTACATTCATTAGAAAAACAAAATAAACCTTTGAATTCTATGATTTTTATGTATTAGGAGCATAGATGAGTGGAAATTCAAATTCAATAACTTTAGCCCCAAAATTTTATTTGTAGCAAGTAAATTTGCATGAATCTCAATACTGGAAAACTTGTAATTGGTCAGAAAATACAATTGGGGGAGAGGAGAGAGAGAAGCCTGTGCATCATAAGAGTTTACACTCTACAGAAGAGAGGACCCTGTTGACCATAAGAACTTAAAACTCTACAGGTGAAAGAGAAAGGACCCAGCTGACCATGAGAACTTACACTGTACTGGAGAGAGGGAGAGAAGACCCTGCTGACCATAAGAGCTTATTCTCTACAGGCGAGAAAGAGGAACTCACTGACTATAAGAGCTTACACTCTACAGGAGTGAGAGTCCCTTCTGATCATAAGAGCTTACACTCAACAAAGAAAGAAAGGAAGAGGATGCCGCTGACCATATTAGCTTACACTCTACAGAAAAAAATAAAGAGGAAACTGCTGACATTAGGAGCTTAGACACCATAGAAAAAGAGATAATATCAACTAAACAATTCGTAGAGATGGAAAAAACGTCTGCTGTTACACTCTACATAGAGCGGCACTGTCCGGTGAGCTGCAGGTTGAATCCACTGTCCATGGAATTCGACTATACTGCGCGGAAGTATCATGACTGCGAGCTTATTCATGGGCGAGATTAGCGAATGCAAACTATAAGATGTTACGCATCGTCTTTCTATGATCTAAGCAGTCATGAAGGAAATTATCCCGCAATGATTTCATTATTGCAAACTACGAAGCTAATTGCAAATGTTAGATTTGTGCATACCATAACTATGAATTAGTGGAAAACTGCTTTTCAAACTGTGATCCTGAACTGCGATCGTGAAGCCATGTACTACACCATGTCTGTATATATAAGAATAGACTGCAGTCCTTAGGAGATGCATGCAAAAATTAACACTTTAATTTAGCAGTATGAATTATACGGCAAAATTTTTTGCATAATGAAAGTCATTGCAATTTTATTATTGCATGACAAATAATTTCTGGAAATTTCATTAAATGATCCTCTGAGACGTCTGCTCATTTTAACAATTATAATAAAAAACATGTCTGACAACATCCAAAAGATTAGATTAATGAGTGAACACAACGATAAAATTCACTTTTTATTCCAAAAACTGGCGTGAAAATGCAGACATGTATTTAAAAATACATTAAAGACAGTTGACATTACTAGGACTTTAGGAATGATATTATCATTTGTTCTCCATATTCTGTACCGTAATAATGCAATTATGTTTATTCTGTATATAATGTTTATAAACTTAATGTGTTTTATCATTTAATGAAAATTGTATTATGCATAATGATACTGTGAGGAATGTTTTTAGTGTCCAGTCATTATAGAACTGTGTTTTGCTAAGGTAACAGTATAGGGTATAAGTAGTTAGGAGGGGCTGCTGTGTGTTAAGCCAGACACATTTATTTGTAAGAGTTAGTAAGGGCTGGATGCCCGTACAGTCCACAAGGACTATTGGCCAAACAGCACCGCAGCCATGCAACTTAGAAGTAGTAAGGCCCATCTTTCCACCATGGCAGGACACCACAGCAGCAGGCTGAAGCAGTTGAGGGAGCCAATAGTGGTTCCAGTATGTGGCAACTCATCGCATGGGCAGATACCCTGAGGACCGGGGCACAACGGCCTGGGGAACCCACAGATGCAATGAGTACAGCATATGAAGAAGCGGTCCTAGAGCAGGGGACAGTACAGAAGGGCAGGATTCTCTACCAGGGGCTTATGACTTCAGGAACTAATGATCTTGTGTCTGGGGCAAAACAGACCGTGTGATGTGTATCCATAGTAGAGCTGAACAGAGAGAATACTGAGGAACCGTCAGGGATGGTCTGACCCGGATCTGTGCTGTGTAACCGCAAGATAAGTGTAGGGCAAGGAAAGGAACATTGTTATGTAAAGCCTGCTGTAAAGAATGTGAAGACTGTGGATGTGCTGTGTAACGAACCTAGTAAACAAGTTCTTGTTGAAGTTGAACCGGATTGTGTCTCAGTTTATGTTGCTCCACTTGGTGAGGGTCTCCCACAGCATAGGGGAGAATCAGAAGGAGCTGGACCTGAAAGTATAGGTGTGCTGACTAAGAATGGATATGTTCCTGTGAGGGAAGGTCAGGACACAGAAGCCCAGGTGTTCTCGGCCATGACTACGGTCCTGACCGACCCTTACAATGACATCCCAGTAAATTCACTCCAAGGTCAGACCATACAATGCTCAGAGTAATTGCAAAATATTTAGGAACTAAAGGTCTCACAGTGCTAGTAGGAATGTCACCGAGGTCACCACAGTTCAGCCTGGCAGGGAACGCAGCCTCAGTGACCGGAGGTAACCTCGATGATGTCACCGCCGGTCTCTGAGGCTGCGTTCGCAGCAGCTCATTCACCAGTGGTTCTCAGCCTGGACAGCTGCATCTTGGCACCATCCATGTTGAACTCTGTTTTTCACCCAGACATGCATTATGGCATGGGACAGAACAACAGAGAGGTGAGGGATATATATTTTTTTATTTTTGGTTTGTTACAGGAGATCAAAGGCTTTGGTGGAATTAGGCATTAAGCGAGTATAACTGTTTGTTATTTTTAAATAAAAATTGAAAACTGTGTTTAGTCTTATTTCTAATAAAGGACTTTATTCTGGCTATGTCTTTATTTATCATATAACTATAGGATTAGTAATGGAGAGGTGTCTCATAGACACCTCTCCATTATTAATCCATGGCTTGATGTCACCTGACAATACAAAGGTGACATCAACCCCACAAATATGAACCCCACTTGCCACTGCTACAGGGCAAGTGGGAAGAGCCTGGCAAAGCACCAGAATTGGCATATCTAAAAGATGTGCCTTTTCTGGACAGCTGGGGGCTGCTATTTTTAGGCTGGGGGCCAATATCCATGGCCCCTTACCAGCCTGAGAATACCAGCCCCCAGCTGCCTGCTTTAGCAAGGCTGGTTGGCAAAAATGGGGGAGACCCCACGCTGTTTTTTAAAATTATTTATTTAAATAATTAAGAAAAACAGCATGGGGTCCCCTTTATTCTTGATGACCAGTCTTGTTGAAGCTGACAGCTGAGGTTTGCAGCCCCCAGCTGTGAGTTTTGTCTGCCTGGTTATCAAAACTAGAAGGGAACCCACACCGTTTTTTTTAAATTATTTATTTACAGCGCAGGAGCCGGCTAATGAATACACCAATCAGCCGCTCCTGCTCTCGCTGTTATTAGCGGCAGCAGGTGTCAGATGATGGGAGCAGTAGTCCCAACCGCTGACACCAGTGACCAGAGGTAAACTTTATACCTCCAATCACAGCTGAGCGATCATGCTGTCATTTGACAGCATGGTAACCGTGGCTCTCTGACCGGTGGGTATGATTCACCGCCGATCAAAAGCGGTGTTTGCTGCGCTGCCATGCACAGGACAGCATGACAAACACCCGGTGTTCGGGCAGCCAAACTGAACAGTAACATGGACTTCCTGGTGTAGTCCGTGTTCGGTGTCCATGCCGAAACAGTAGGTGTTCAGTACGGACGCCAAACTTTTCTGTTCCGGTTTGCCCATCTCTACTTTTATTTTGCTTTTGACATACCCCCAAAATCCTTTTATACTGCTTTTGGTCTCCCTTGCAAACCTCATTTCATTACTCGCTTTAGCTCTTCTACAGCTTGCTCTGCATTCCCTGTAAACAGCATTATATTTTTCTTTATTTATGCCTTTTCTTTCCATTTAATATACATTTCTTTTTTCCATTTTAACAAGTAATTAGGTCCTGTGTTCATCCATCCTAGTCTCTTTAAATGCTTCCAATTCTTCCTTCTTTTCTGGATTGTTACTGATTGTGCAGGGAGAATTTCATTTAGCAAAATCTCCCATCCTTCTTGGGCATTTCTGTCCTTAGAACACCCAGCCAGTGGACCTTTCCTACTCCCTTTTTGAGTTCATTAAAAGTCTGCCTTTCTGAAGTCCAACCTTAAAGTCTGAGTCCTCGCAGGTCTTCCTCATTTTGTAATCCAAAATTTGAGGATAGAATGATAGCTACATCCTAAATTCCCAATTACTTGCTCAACCATTTCCTCCCTGTTTGTAAGAATTAGGTCCAAGATTGCAGATCCTCTTGTTCTCTCTTCTACCTTTTGAAAGATATAATTGTCAGCAAGAGAAGATAAGAATTTTCTGGACCCATTACTTTTGCCTGAGACATATTCCTAACAAATATCTGGATAGTTAAAATCTCCCATGATCACTATGTCATACTTCTTTGAGAACGGAGACATTTGATGCAAAAAGAGTTCATCCATATCTTCAGTCTGTCAAGGTGGCCTATAGTAAACACCTTCAATAGTGTCCTTTCTGTTCTTCTCTCCTTGTATTCTTGCCCAAATGGTTTCTACAGATGTCACGACTCTGTTGTAGGGTGTCCCAAGACCGGGGGCTCCTTCCCTGTCCCTAATGCTAGAGGTGCCCTAGCTCATCCTGTTCCCCAGATTACTTCTGATGTTGAAGATGCCTGGGCCACATACAGTGCCTTAGCTCCTGAATCTGCCCTTAGTCTGTACCCTTCCCCCACCCAGGGAAGAGGGGAGTAGTAGTGTTCCGTAATACACCAGACTAACAAGGTAATACAAACAGGGATAAAGGAAAACTCCAAACATACAAATATACACAGAGGTAAACACCGGGAGTGGAGGGTGGAGTTAAACCAAAGTACGAATAGAAAGGGAATTATCACACACTCAAAATCTAGTAAAAGTCACAGATGAATCCACCAAATGCCTTCTCCAACAACAACCACCAACATCCTCCAGCCATGTAGCATAAGCTAACTCTGACAATGAGTGATAGGTAGGACCCAGTTTATATAGGAGATGGGAGTGGCTAACAGTACACAGCTGAGAGCCTTAACACAAGAAAACTTCCAGGAGCTCTCAGCTGAGCAGATTAACCCCTGCTCTGCTAAACGAAATTTACACCATGTAATATGAAGTTGAAGTGCTTCTAATCAATGCAGGTGTAGGACAAATCAGATGCTGAAATCTTCTGGCTCCTCTCTGTCGTGGTAAACCCGTTACAACAGAGCTACCAGTGTCTGAAGCTGGGAACTTTGTGTAGATATACATTTAACTAACATACAATGCAACACCTCTTCCCCTCTTGTTAATCCTGTTTTCTAATAAATAAATTGTAGCCTTTAAGGTTTGTATTCCAATCATGTGTATCATCCCAACAAGTGTCAGTTATTCCTGTGACATCATATATCTCTTCTTTTGTTAGCAGCTCCAATTTTCCTTGTTTATTTCCCATGCTCTGTGCACTTGTATAGACAAATTTTAGTTTGTAGTCGGTTTCTGTTGCTCCATTTTCTTTCAGAATTTGTTGTCTTTGTTCTATATTTCCACTTCTAATAGCAGGGTTTTCAAAATAATTCATTAGCTGCATATACAGTATTTTCCTGGCTGTATATTTCCCAACCCATATTGCTCTATAGTAGTTTAAAGCTTTCCTGATGAGTATAGCAAGAAGTCTACCAAATACGTGTTTTCCTGCTTTTGTAAGATGCAACCCATCTCTAGCAAGGAATCCATCATACAGAAACCCAAAATGTTGCTCATGGCACCATTGATGTAGCCAGTTGTTCACCTGTAGAATCCTGTTCAATCTCCATGGTCCATGTCCATCTACTGGGAGGATGGATGAGAAGAAGACCTGGGCTCCCAGTTTCTTGACTTTCCGACTTAGGCCCACAACCTTAATGCACTTAACAACATTTAAAGAGAACTCTTCCAGAACAATGTGAGAGACTGAAAAAGTTTTACATAAATCGATTACCTCAAGTCATTGCTGCTAAAAGTGATATATTTAGACTGTATACATGGATAGTCACTTGTCAGTGTGGCCTGTCAATATAAAGCAGCAGCTGACAGCACTTCAAAAATATGGATGCACGTTCAGTGTCCAATTAACCCAATTTGAAAATACATACATTGTCAGTGTGCCCTGTTCTATTTTTCTATTTTATCATTTTTGAAACATAGTTACCCTCCAGCAGTTTACAAGTGACTTTGCTACTATATATATATATATATATATATATATATATATATAGTACATATATATAAAATTATATGTAGATATATTGTGTACTGAATAATTCACCAAACCAGAAATATTTATTTATTTTCTTTAGATAAAAATTCAACATACGAAAAAACATATCTCTCAGTAAACTTTAATTGTAAGGAAATTTATATGTAAAGAAAGTGACTTTTAATTTTTAGAATAATTTGCTCCTGTAAGCACAGAAAGGGAAAGCAAACATTGAACCTTAACCCTTAACATTTAGATTGTTTGCAATCAGATCATTTTACGCTTAATGGTATTTCATAGTAAAGCAAATAAATGTAGTTCATTATGAAACCACACATTATAATAGTTACAGATGATATTTAAAAGCTCAATAAAAAGCCTGAGGCGGTAATAACAGATTATGAGGATCATTTATCATGGTTTCTGTAGCCCTGTTTCCTTGTAATGAATGAAAACTGGTATTTAAGTGAAGGGGCATAGGGCTGTTGCTGTGGGAGTTCTCTTTGCCCTGAAACCCCTCTTCTAAACAGAAAACAAAGTTGAGTGTGATGTGCTGTGGTGTTTTCTTTACTTACTTGTTGTTCGGGAGTCATTGTTACCTCCCCGTCCATGGGACCAGTTACAGCTAAAGACATGACAGGAAACCTTAGGTCTGATTCAACAGGTTCAGCTTTACTGTGCAATTCTGATACAATTCGGATACATGAGGTTGTGGTACACAGAGTGTATATGTTCACTTTGTCTAGTTTACTATCCGTTCTGCCCAACCTGCCCTTGCCTCAACAGCTCCTGCTGGTACCAGGAACCTTCTATCTGGCATAACAGTTTCCCTGAGGCCCACCATCCTTCTCTTTCGCTGAAACCTGGCTGACATCTCCCTCACAGGGAGACAGAGATATGACACTCGATACCTCTTCTAGGCCCTAGACACAAAACTGCCCCGGCGTCCTCACGAAGCTTAAGATTTGTCCTCATACTGTTTGTAGACTTGCACTGAGAGAACGCTTTTGCCTCTGCTGCATCCACTTTCTTGGAACCTGTGGAACACTGTCACTGTTTAGCACTTCCTTTGCACTCCACTCACACACTTGACTCTGAACTTGACTCTCTCCTAAACTCCACACTGACTAAAGCAGGAAGTGCTTCCCCTTCTTATCTGATCTGACCCCTCCCAACTAGAGGGCTAATCGCAAGCTGTTAACTGTATAAAACCCTGCATGATGCAAACTATATTCCTGAGTTTTGTAATCATGTCACTAGTGGACAGACCTCCCCAATCCCCAGGAACGACCTTGAGACAGAGTCTCCAGGAGAACCGAGACACAAACCCGCCATAAGGATAAAATGCAAAACTCTTTTTCAAACCTATAGCATAACGCATTATCATATAACACTATTGCCATTAGCTTCTTGGATGTCTTCATTTACCCCTCTACATAAGCATCTTAATGTGGTCTATGCCAGTGCTGCATAAATATAGGTTTTATTTATCACTAGAGATGAGCGACTTTGCCTTTTGGAGGGTCGAGTTGGGTTTCAGACCACCCGACTTTCCCAAAAGTCGAGTTGAACGGAATCGGCCGACTATCGTCAAAAGTCGAAGATCTGACTGAAACTCAATCTTAGGGTTCGAGTTCCCAATGCTGTACAAGGGGAATCTCAAGCCATTCCCACTGCGGTCCCCCATCCGTCTCCAGCCGCAGTGGAGCCTGCACAGCAAAGACGTCGGTTCCAGCATCTTGCCCGGTCTAATACTGTGCAGAGACTTGCTGCCATCTTCTGAGCATGGCCATGGCAAGATCTCCCATTGGAGATCAGGGGTCACATACTCAGATACAGCTACAACTCCTATTGGTCCTCCAGGAAGGTCCTGTAGCTGTTTGTGATCTGAAGCAGCTTTCTATTGGTCCTTTCTGGAAGGTTTTCTACTCGTGGCTTCTATAAACGGTTGTCCTGATCGCACGGCAGTGCGCTAGTATCAAACCTTTATGTGCTTTGCGCCAGTATGGTCATGCGTGTGTGTGGTTAGGGCGGCTGAAATACGCCATTACAATACCGACCTAATCGTGAGGAGCTAGGTATGCTAGCTGGTCAGGGTCGGTGCCTTAGATGCCTTTAGAATACCAGCATAACCGGTGAGGAGTTTAGGTTGCCGTATTCAGGGCCTGGCGTACAGACGCCATAGATAGCGCATGACCACTTCCTATGTTCGCTTAGCAGTCAACTATGTACCTGGACACATTAGGGTTTCTCAGCGGCTCTGTGACGCAACAGGGTTCACTTTAAAACGCTAGTCAGCGCCCTAGCGTTTTACTTTGCGGCTCACTGAAGCTAAGTGAGTTCGTACTTATCGCCATATAGCGCTGCGGCATTCTTGCTAGCGGCTCTGTGGATTAACAGAGTTCGCACTAAATGCCACCGCGTGCTACGGCGTTTATTTTAGCGACTCTGCGGGATAACAGAGTTCGCTACTTTCGCCATCTTACTAGCAGCAGGCTCTGCCTGCACGGTGGACCCCGAGCTGCGAACGCACCTCTCTACATTATTTATTAGGTGCGTTCCGCAGACCCTAACATAATACTAGCGCCAGGGTCTGGCTAGTAAAATGGTGGATGAACAGCGTTTACAGATGTACATCCAGCAGCTGGAGGGTAGGTTGGCGCTGTTCATGCTGCTAGCGTAGCTGCAGCCAGTTTGTCGTCTGCCACCTCTGCCCCTGCATTGTCCCACCTCCCGCTTCCAGACAAGTTTGCTGGTGACAGCAAGCAATGTCGGGATTCGTGAATCAGTGCTCCATACACCTCGAGCTTCAGGCTGCACGTTTCCCCACAGATCGGGCACAAGTGGGCTTTGAGATAGCTCTTCTGTCGGGCAGAGCGTTGGAGTGGGCAACGCCGCTGTGGGAGCGGACGACCGTGTGGTGCAGAGCGCTCCTTGTTTTCTGGAGGCTCTGAAAAAGGTTTTTCTAGGACCTCAGGTCACCCACGATACGGCGCTCCAACTGCTGGCAAGTACCAGGGTTCGGCTTTGGTCAGCCATTTTGCTGTCCAATTTCGGACTCTGGCCTCGGAATTAGAGTGACCAGATAAAGTCCTCATTCCCGTGTTCTGGAAAGGACTGGCGGGTCATGTGAAGGACGCCTTGGCTACCAGGAGATTCCTGCCACACTGGAGAAGCTTATCGCTATTTCCACCCGCGTCGACCTCCGTTTCCACAAGCGGAGGCTGGAACGTGCCCAGTGTAGGCAGAGTGTTCGGTTGGCTCCAACCTTCGCAACCCCTCTGGAGTCGCCCGTTCAGGCGCCCGACCTTCAGGAGGCTGCTCCTGCGGGATCTAAATCTCGGGCCACTCGTCCATCCCCGATTTGTTATATTTGCCAGCAGCAGGGACATTTTGCCAACCGATGTCCACAGCGGCAGAATAAACAGTCGCGCCCAGTAACCGTAGGAACAGGGTCACTGGATGCCATGACTTTTGCCCCTAAAGTGCTCATCAAGAGGATAATAACCCACGGTTCTACCACCCTACCGGTCAAGCTGTGTGTGTATTCTGGGGCAGAGGGGAATTTTATGTCGTCCTCCTTTGCTTCTCGCCACACCATGCCTTTGGTGTTGCTGGCTGAACCAGTGTCGGTACGGGTGTTGAACGGAGCAATTCTGCCCACACAAATCACCCATCAGTCTGTCCCACTCACCTTGTCTATGTCTCCTTCCTATCAGGAGAATATATCATTTTTTATCCTTCCTGAGGGTATCAATGAGTTTTTGTTGGGATTACCCTGGCTCTGCCACCACTCTCACCATATTGAGTGGTCTTCAGGGAGAATTCTGGGTTGGGGTAATTTATGTAAAGGCAGATGCATTAGGGATAGCATGCAGGTCACCACCACTGAGATACCCATAGACCTCTCTCCTCTTCCCAAGGTCTATTGGTCCTATGCCGATGTATTCTCGAAGGAAGCTGCGGAGACTCTTCCGCCTCATTGCCCCTATGACTGTCCTATTGACCTCTTGCCTGGAGCTGACACAGGACATTTGGGACCGCACCCAGGATGCCATTCATGCCTCCAAAGAGAGGATGAGGTCTTCGGCCGATGCCCATCGGCGCTCCGCTCCTACATTTGCTCCGGGTGACCTAGTGTGGCTCTCTGCCCGAAACATCAGGCTACGTGTAGAGTCCACCAAGTTGGCACCTCGCTTTTTATGTCCCTTTAAAGTTCTTGAGCAGGTGAACCCGGTGGTTTACCGCCTAGCCCTTCCGCCTCGCCTTGGTATCACCGACACCTTTCACGTGTCCCTCCTGAAACCCGTGGCCATTTCCCGGTTTTCTGAGTCATCTGCCAGGATGTCGGGTTCATCTACCGACGATCATGAGGTGAACACCATTGTTGGGTGCAAGGTGGTATGAGGCAAAAAATTTTATTTGGTGGATTGGAGGGTTATGGGCCTGAGGATAGGTCCTGGGAGTCGCCGAGCATGTTCATGCTCCGCAGCTCATTGCTACCTTTGAGCGCAGCGAGGCCCAAAGAAGGGGGGCCCTAGGAGGGGGGTAATGTTAGGGTTCGAGTTCCCACTCCTGCACAAGGGGAATCTCGAGCTGTTCCCACATCCATCTCCGGCCGCAGTGGATCCTGCTCAGCAGAGACGTCGGTCCCAGCGTCTTGCCCGGCCCAGTACTGTGCAGAGACTTGCTGCTGCAACCAGTGTTGGAGCAGGCAGATTTGGGACTAAGTCCTTTGTTGCTTCATCTGAGCATGCCCAGGGCAAGATCTCCCATTGGAGATCAGGGGTCACATGCTCAGATACAGCTGCCACTCCTATTGGTCCTTCAGGAAGGTCCTGTAGCTGTTGATGTTCTGAAGCAGCTTCCCATTGGTCCTTCCTGGAAGGTCTTTTTCTCGTGGCTGCTATAAAAGGCTGTCCTTACCGCACGGCCGTGCGCTAGTATCAACCGATATATGCTTTGCGCCAGTATGGTCATGCGTGTGTGTGGTTAGGGCGGCTGAAATATGCCATGACAATACCGACCTAATCGGTGAGGAGCTTGGTATGCTAGCTGGTCAAGGTCGGTGTCTTAGATGCCTTAGATTACCGGCATAACCATTGAGGAGTTAGCCGTATTCAGTTCAGACACCATAGATTGCGGGTGACTCCCACGAGGACATTAGAGCATGATCACTTTCTATGTTCGTTTAACAGTCAACTGTGTACCTGGGTGACTAACAGGACACAGAAGTTTGTCTCAGCGGCTCTGTGATGCAACAGGGTTTGCTTTCAATGCTAAACAGCGCCCTAGCGTGTTTACTCTGCGACTCAGTGGTGTTAACTGAGTTCGCACACTCAGTTTATTTTAGTGACTCTGCGGGATAACAGAGTTTGCTTCTTGCACCATCTTACTAGCAGCAGGCTCCGCCTGCACGGTGGACCCCGGGCTGCGAACGCACCTCTCTACATCTTATATTTGGTGCGTTCTGCAGACCCTAACACTCACAGGCTCAGTATGGATTAGACCAGAATATAAAAAGCAGGAAAAGGGTACTATATCAGAAGATACCAGGTGTATACAGTGTAGGGGTAATTGTAAATCTCCGTATATATTTCTGGAGTCAGACACAGATGCTCACAGGCTCAGTATGGATTAGACCAAAATATAAAAAGCAGAAAAAGGGAACTGTATCACAAGCGTACAGCTGTATACAGTCTAGGGTAATTGTAAATCTCCGTATATATTTCCGGAGTCAGACACAGACGCTCACAGGCTCAGTATGGATAAGACCAGAATATAAAAAGCAAAAAAGGGAACTGTATCACAAGCGTACAGCTGTATACAGTCTAGGGGTAATTGTAAATCTCAGTATATATTTCCGGAGTCAGACACAGACGCTCACAGGCTCAGTATGGATTAGACCAGAATATAAAAAGCAGAAAAAGGGTACTGTATCACAAGCGTACAGCTTTATACAGTCTAGGGGTAATTGTAAATCTCTGTATATATTTCCGGAGTCACACACAGACGCTCACTCAGTATGGATTTGACCAGAATACAAAAAGCAGAAAAAAGGTACTGTATCAGAAGAAACCAGGAGTATATAGTGTAGGGGAAAATTTCAATCTCCGTATATATTTCCGGAGTCACACACAGATAGTCAGCATGTATTTGTCCGTGATACCAGCTTGTACACGGCAGTGTGCGAGGAGCGTACAACTCTATACGGTGTGGGAAAAAATGAACACTCTGTAACTGTGCAGAAAAAAAGAATAAAAGTATTAGTGCTGTGTTAAAAGCAGTCTGCACAGCAGTGTACACACAGCAATGCAGCTAGCAGTCAGCCTATTTACCAGTGCTGCTGCACACAAGAAAATCCTCCCCTGTCACTGGCAGGCAGCCTAATAACCAGCGCTGCTGCACACAAGAAAATCCTCCCCTGTCACTGCACACTAACTGTACAGCACAATTGCTATCAGCACAAGCACATAAGAACTTCTGTTTCCAGCCCTAACTCTCTCCCTACTGATAAACAGCGCCAGCAACCTCTCCCCACTGTTAAGATCGGCAGAAGTAAAATGGCGGTTGGTGGACAGGGCTTTTATAGACACTATGACGCACACCCAAAGCAAGCCAATCACTGCAATGCCCTTCTCTAAGATGGTGGTGGCCGCTGCCCATGTCATCTCGTTGCCCACAGTGTACGTCCTTGCTCATTGGCTCAAAAAAGCATCGGTAAGCATTATGGGAAAACTGACTTTGGCGCTCGGGTCGACGACCGCATGGCCAACTTCACGCTATGGTCGGGTTTTGCTCGCGAAACCCGACTTTGGCGAACGTCGGCGACTTTTGAATCTGACCGACCTGTTTCGCTCAACTGTATTTATCACTAAATAACTGGCTGTCAAGCTATAACACTAAAATAATATGTTACCTCTTGTTATAATACAGTAATGAACATAATTCTTATATTATGTTAAAATCATATTTAGTACTTCATGATGTTTTTAATATTAATTAGCTTTAATTTTCTATACATAATATAAAGTTCTTACTGTTGATTCTATGCACACTAAAAAAAGCGGCTCCTAAAGACATTATGCAAGATTTGTAAAATTAACTTCATTTTCATTACATGCAATTTCTCTGAAATTGCAGCGCATTATGGCTTCTTGATGGCTCTAGTTATATTTGTATGTAAATTAAGTACTAATGGCCATACTTTAGAGGAAACAGGGTAGACTTAATTTGCATATTTTCAAATTACTGTAGCAAATGTACTACAAAGTGAAATAATTTGACTGAATATTACTGGGTGTTGGTTTTCGATTACTAGTAGGCACAGTCTGTGTAGTAAAGACTTGCTGGGAAAAGAGTGCCTTCTATAGATGATACCTACTTTTTGTAGACATGTAATTGAATCAATACCATGGATGGTAGGAAGAACAAGCAAATCAATTTTTGGATAAATCAAGCCTGACATGTCACATGAAGCATGGATCACCAAGCTACGACTTGCCTACTTTTGACACATCATACAAAGAGAGCAATCACTGGAGAAGGACATAATGATCAGAAGAATAGAAGGAACAAGGTGATGAGGAAGACCAGCAACAAGATGGCTTGATACTATCAAGTTAAGACCCTGGTGGACCTATCTAGGCTTTCACAAGATTGATCTTCCTACAGATAGTTCATCCATCAAGTCACCATTACTCAAGATGGAGCTGAAGGCCGATTAAGAAAAAAATAATTTTTCCATAAATACTGATAAAGCTCAGTTCCCATTTTTTATTTTTTTTCCATTCTATTCTGTTTAATTGTTCTTTTTTTTCAACAGATATATGAATATTTCCATTAATGGACCTATCAATTTCAATTGAATTGTGTTTTCGTATCGAAAATACTCTCAGATGTCATAAGTGAGCCTGCTCTCAGGTTTTTATTTTTGGAGGTCATAATAACATAGTCTAAAACAGTTATTTTCATTATAAAAATGGAAACCTTATGTGTTATTATGTTTGCTGTCAATCAGATTCATTAACCACTTCAAGAATAGGCAATCTTTAATTTTTTTTTCCTCCTCTTCTTCAAAAAGCCATATTGTTAGGGTCTGCGGAACGCACCAAATAAATATAAATAGTGGGTGCGTTCGCAGCCCGGGTCCACCGTGCAGGCAGAGCCTGATGCTAGTAAGATGGTGGCATAGGCGAACTCTGTTACTTCACAGAGTCGCAAACATAGATGCTGTGGCACTATATGGCGGTATAAGCAAACTCTGTTACACCACAGAGTCGCTGAGGTAGAGACACAGAGATAGAGACTGTGTCCTGTTAACACCACAGGGATACACAGATAACTGCTGTGCGGATAGCAGTCCGTGGTCATGCAGTCAGCAACGCAAACAAGCAACTCCTCACTGGAGAAGCCGGTATTCTAGGGGCTTATTTCAGCCAAGCCCTGAACACGTGCATACAAATCTCCTCACCTGAGGTCCTGTTATGTTACGGTAGCTGAGGAGTGCAGGTAAAAAAGGAATACACCAGAGCAGTTGGGAAACTATGAGATTGCAGTACCCTGACTAACCACCGCAACTAGAGGCAGCCGTGGAGCGTTCCTACGATGGTCCTAGACGCCTCGTCACAGCCTGAGAAACTAACTACACCTAAAGATAGAAATAGGAAAGCTATCTGCCCCGGAGCAGAACCCCAAAGATAATAGAAAGCCCCCAAACATGTAATGGCGTTAGACAAGAGGAAATACTGACACAGAAAGAAAATAGTATGAGCAAACGCTGGGGCCCAAACTATCTAAACAGAAAAGGACAGGAAGGGTACCCACTGCAATCCCAGAAAACCCTGAAAACACCAACTCTACCAATTTCAAAATCACCTGAGATCACACGACCTCTACCACCTAAATTAGTTCTCTGGTGTAACAAAAACAGCAGCCACTGAAAAAACTGCAAAAAGCAAAAGTACAAAACACAGTGGCTGGACTAAACTGAGAGGGCAAAAGCCCCCGGAGGGGACCCAGAAGGCCCCCACAGAAGTGCAGGACAAAATGCAAAAATATAGCAAAAACACAAAATAAGAAATTGTCTTATCTGATAGCAGGAGATGCAGACACGACACAGCAGGCTACAAGGGAAACTGGAAAGAAGGATTCAGACCAGAACAATTGATGGGAAAATGATTCCCTTAAATAAGACCAATCAGTAACACCTGATTCCCAATCCTCACTAGTACCGCTTGTAACCACCAGAGGGAGCCTCTGCTCAGAACTCATCTCAAACCCATTCACAACAGTACCCCCCCCTTGAGGAGGGTCACCGAACCCTCATTTGAGCAACCAGGTCGGTCAGGATGAGTTCTATGATACGCACGGATAAGTCTCCTAGCATGGATGTCCGAAGCAAACACCCAAGAATTATCTTCCTGACCATAACCTCTCCATTTAACCAAATACTGGAGTCTTCGTCTAGAAAAACGAGAATCCAATATTTTCTCAACCACATACTCCAGATTGCCCTCAACCAAAACAGGGTCAGGAGGCACAGCCGCAGGAACCACGGCTCAACAAACCTCTTCAACAAGGACTTGTGGAACACGTTATGGATCTTAAATGTCCCTGGAAGAAGCAAACGAAAAGAAACAGGATTAATAATCTCCATGATCTTATAAGGTCCAATGAACCTAGGCTTAAATTAGGAGATGCTACTCTCATAGGAATATTCTTTGAGGACAACCAGACCAAGTCCCCCACTTAAACCGAGGACCATCAGTCCTATGCCGGTTAGCAAACCGCTGGGCCTTCTCCTGAGAGAGGGACAACCTCTCCACTACCTGGTCCCAAATCTGCTGCATACGCTCAACAACAGAGTCAACACCTGGACAGACAGAAGCCTCCGTCTGTCCTGAAGAAAATCGAGGTGAAACCCAGAATTACAGAAAAACGGAGACATCAAAGTGGCAGAGCTAGCCCTATTATTAAGAGCAAACTCAGCCAAAGGCAAAAAAGAGACCCAGTCATCCTGATCAGCAGACACAAAGCATCTTAGATAATCTCCAATGTCTGGTTTGTTCTCTCAGTTTGACCATTGGTCTGAGATGAAATGCCGAGGAAAAGACAATTGAACACCCAGTTTAGAACAAAAAGTCCTCCAAAATCTGAAACAAACGGACTCCTCTGTCAGACACAATGTTCTCAGGAATGCCGTGTAAACGAACCACTCTGAAGGAACAACGGCACCAAATTCAGGGGAGGAAGGCAACTTAGGTAATGCACAAGATGTATCATTTTGGAAAACCTATCACAAATTACCCAGAGGTGGTCATTCTCTGAGAAACAGGAAGATCGGAAATGAAACCCAAATAGAGATATGGGTCCATGGTCTCTTGGGCACAGGCAATGGCATCAACAAACCACTAAGCGAGAGCAAGCTTGGAGCGAGAGCAAGTCCCGCAGGACTGCACAAATTCCCTGACAATCGCGAGACAAGGTAGGCCACCAAAAGGACCGACTAACCAATCTCTGGTACCAAAAATCCCGGGATGCCCAGCCAATGCGGAACAATGAATCTCAGACATCACACTCTTTCCATTGTCCGGACAAACAATTTTCCAACAGGCAGCGCTCGGGCCTATCCTCCTGACACCCCTCCAGAGCAAGTCTCAAATTAGGCGAGATGGCGGAAAGAACTACACCCTCCTTCAAAATAACAGAGGGATCAGATAGCTCAGGAGAGTCCGCAAGGAAACTCCTCGAGAGGGCATCCGCCTTAACATTCTTAGTGCCAGGAAGAAAGGAAACCACAAAATTAAAACGTGTGAAAAACAAGGCCCACCTGGCCTGTCTAGGATGAGTCGTTTGGGCAATTCCAGATAGACCAGATTTATGGTCCGTAAGGACCACCACCTGATGTTTGGCTCCCTCCAGCCAATGTCTCCACCTTCAAAAGCCCACTTCATGGCCAATAACTCCCGATTACCCACGTCATAATTACGTTCAGTAGGAGAAAATTTTCGAAGAAAAAGGCACAAGGGTTACTTTTAGAGGTCTCTGGATCTTTTTGGGACAAAACGGCAACCTCCCCAATTTCAAGGCATCAACCTCCACCTGAAATGGCAGAGAAACATCAGCTGCCGTAGAACAGAGCAGAAGTGAATCTCTGCTTAAGTTTCCTGAAACGCAGAGACTGCCTCAGGAGGCCAATTCCCACATCAGAACCCTTTCTGGTCAAATCAGTTTAATGGTTTAACAATAACAAGAAATTACCAATAAAATTTACGATAAAAAATTGGCAAAACCCAAAAATCTCTGAAGAGCCTTTAATGAAGTAGGTTGGACCCAATCACAGATGGCCTGAACCTTGACCGGTCCATTTCAATAACAGATGGGACAAAATGAATCCCAGAAATGAGATCTTCTGTACCCAAAAAGACACTTTGATCCCCTTTACATACAGAGCATTCCTCTCAAAATCTGGAATACAGTTCGAACATGTTTCACATAGAGTCCCAGTCATTAGAAAAAATCAAGATATCATCCAAAAAACAATCAGAAACTTTCCACAAAATCCCTGAAAATGTCATTCATGAAGGACTGGGAAACGGAAGGAGCATTAGTGAGCCCAAAGGGCATCACAAGGTACTCAAAATGCCCTTCAGGGGTGTTAAATGCCGTCTTCCATTCATCCCCGTGCTTAAATGCAATAAGGTTATACGCCCCCTGAGTCAAGCTTGGTAAACCAAGTACGTTTTTTCACCCTGGAAAACAGGTCAGAAATCAAGGGTAACGGGTATTGATATTTCACAGTAATATTTTCAAGAGACGATAATCAATACACGCCTTAATGAACCATCTTTTTTGCCACAAAGAAAAAACCGGGACTAAGGGGGAAGAGGATGGTCCTGATATGACCCTTCTCCAATGATTCCTTGATATAAACCGCATAGCGCATGTTCAGGTTACAGACAAGTTAAAAAAGGCGACCCTTAGGGAATTTACTACCTGCACTAATTCAATAGCGCAGTCATAGCTCCTATGGGGAGTAAGGATGCAGATTTACTTCGCTAAACACATCAGAAAAATCAAACAAAAGTCAGGAACATCCTCACCTGGGGGAGGCAGAAAAAACAGGAGTGGTTGGTATTAACACATTGGCAGCCCCAACTGGTTACAGACACAGATTTTCCAATCCAAAACAGGATTATGAACGTAACCAAGGAAACCCAGCACGATAATGTCATGCAGATTAATAGAACCAAAAATTTGCAGCACTCCTGGTGATCAGTTCACCCTCATTACACCTGAGTAGAAAACTGGGGTTTATTCTCAGCCAAAGGGGTAGAATCGATCCCCAGTAGGGGAATAGACTTCTGTAGGGTATCAAGGAATCCACAACGTTTAGCAAAATCATAATCCATCAGGTTAATAGCTGCTCCAGAATCAACGAAAGCCTGAGCAGAAAATGAGGACAAGAGCAATCAGAGTGACAGTTAATAAAAACTTAGTCTAAACACCACCCAAGACAACTGAGCGTGCAAAACGTCTTCCCGCTTAGGGCAGACGAAATAGCATGAAGCATCACCACAGTAGAAACATAACCATTTGCGCTTTCGAAACTCATGACGCTGTGCCCCAGACACCACTCCATCACACGCATGGGCTCAGCACTGGCTCACAAGGCAACACCACCCAACGCATACTTCTCCGCCACGCAAACGCTGTCAATTTGAATCGCTAATGACATAGAATCATTGGAACAAGGGGACAAGGGAATCCCACCATAACATCCTTTACATTATCCGACAGACCCTTCCGGAAAAGGGCCGCCAAAGCGTCGTCATTCCATTTGTCAGACTGCCCACCTACGGAATCTCTGACAGTATAACTCAGCGTCATCAGCCCCGATTTAATCCAACAAGGCTTTTTCCACGCTTGATCAGTGACATTAGGCTCACGTACAATAACCCCAAAGCCTGAAAAAATGCAATCAACATCACTCAAAACAGGATCCCCAGTGTGAGGGAAAAAGCCCAATCCTGAGGATCGCCGCGCGGAGAGAGATGATAATTTGAACCTGCTGCGCTGCGTTCCTGAGGACTTAGATTTTAAGGCAAAAACAATTTACAATTATTTTTGAAATTCTGAAACTTAGCTCGATCCCCTGAAAACAAATCTGGCAAGGATCCTAGTTCCACAACAGGAAAACCTAGCAAGATATGCAGCAATACTCCGAACCTCAGTGGCAAGCTGATCCACACGGCCAACAACTGTGCAAACTCCATTGGGAAAAAATCCTCCCCAGCACCCAGAGATACAGAGGGAAAAAAAAAAAATGCAACAAACAGAAAATATCTCTGACAACTTTTCTTCCTTCAAAATTTTTTTTTTCCCTTCTGTGAGTACCATACAATTTTTATGGCCGGTGATACTTATTTAGGTAAGCTGAGGATGCAGGTAAAAAAAGGAAATACACCACGCAGTTTGGAATCTAGAGATTGCAGTACCCTGACTAACCACCGCAACTAGAGCAGCCGTGGAGCGTTCCTACGATGGTCCTAACGCCGTCCACACCTGAGAAACTAACTACACTAAAGATAGAAATAGGAAAGCTATCTGCCCCGACAGAACCCAAAGATAATAGAAAGCCCCCAAACATGTAATGGCGGTTAGACAAGAGGAAATACTGACACAAAAGAAATAGTAATAGCAAACGCTGGGCCCAAACTATCTAAACAGAAAGGACAGGAAGGGTACCCACTGCAATCCCAGAAAACCCTGAAAAACACCAACTCTACCAATTTCAAATCACCTGAGATCACACGACCTCTACCACCTAAATTAGTTCTCGGTGTAACAAAAACAGCAGCCACTGAAAAAACTGCAAAAGCAAAAGTACAAAACACAGTGGCTGACAAACGAGGGGCAAAAGCCCCCCGGAGGGACCCAGAAGGCCCCCACAGAAGTGCAGGACAAAATGCAAAAATAAGCAAAAACACAAAAAAGAAATTGTCTTATCTGATAGCAGGAGATGCAGACACGACACAGCAGGCTACAAGGGAAACTGGAAAGAAGGATTCAGACCAAACAATTGATGGGAAAATGATTCCTTAAATAAGACCAATCAGTAACACCCCGATTCCCAATCCTCACTAGTACCGCTTGTAACCACCAGAGGAGCCTCTGCTCAGAACTCATCTCAAACCCATTCACAACAGTGCCGGTATTCTAGGGCTTATTTCACAGCCCTAACCACATGCGTGCATGATCACACTGGCGCAAAGCACATAACGCAACTGGATACTAGCGCACGGCCGAGCGGCCATGCGCACCTTTCATAGCAGCAGCCTACAGACCTTCGAGAAAAGGACCAATGAGAAAATGTTTCAGACACAAGCAGTCTCAGGACCTCCTGGCGACCAATAGGACTGCTGCAGTACCTGAGCAATGTACCCCTGATCTCCAATGAGAGATCTTACCCTGGGCATGCCAGAAGGGAAACGCAGGACTTAGTCCCAAAGGACGTCTGCTTGCCGCTGACCATACTTGCTACAATAGCAAACCTGAGAGGTAGCAGTGAACCTCTGCACAGTACTAGGCTTGCAAGACGCTGGGACCGACGTCTCTTGCTGAGAAAGCTCCACTGCGGCTGGAGACGGATGGGGGACCGCAGCGGGAATGGCCGAGATTCCCCCCTGTGCAGAGCGGGAACTCGACCTCTAACACATATCTTTTTCAATTTTTTTTCCATTGACATATCCATGTTAGGGCTTATTTTTGTGGATGACTTGTAGTTTTTGCATGACATCACTCGCTTTAGATATAATGTACTGAAAATGTCATTCCCAGCAGGACTTGGCAGCTATCCACACTGCCAAAAGTACCAATACCTGATTTACAAACAACAGTATCACTGTGCTTGATTGGCCAGGAAACTCGCCTGACCTTCACTGCATAGAGAATCTATGGTTTATTGGTTATTGTCAAGAGAAGATAGAGACACCAGACCTAACAAATGCAACGAGCTGAAGGCTGCATCAAAACAACCTGGGCTTCCATAACTCCTCTGCAGTGCCACAGCGATCGCTTCCATGCCACTCGCATTGATGCAGTAATTTGTTGTGAATAGGCTGAAAATGAGTTCTGAGCAGAAGCTCCCTCTGGGGGTTTTACAAACGGTAACTGGACTGTCCAGTGAAGATTGTGAGGATTGGGAATCGGGTGTTACTGACTGTCTTATATAAGGGAGTCGCCTTCCCATCAGGTTGCGGGTGATCAATTGTTCTGGTCTCAATCCTTGATTCCTGTTTCCTTGGTAGCCTTTGTTTCGGTGTCGAATCTCCTGCTAACAGATAAGACATTTTCTTCTTTTTGTTTTTGTGCTTGATTTTTTGCATTTTGTCCTGCACTTCTGTGGGGCCTTCAGGGTCCCTCTGGGGGCTTTTGCCCTCTCAGTTCAGTTCAGCCACTGATGTTTGTACATTTGCTTTTCCAGTTTTTTCAGTGGCTGCTGTTTTGATTTTGTTACACAGAAACTAATTTAGGTGGTAGAGGTCGTGTGATCTCAGTGTTTTTATAATTAGTAGAGTTGGTGCTTTTCAGGGTTTTTTGGGATTGCAGTAAGTGCCCTTCCTATCCTTTTCTATTTAGTAAGTTTGGGCCAACGTTTGCTCATACTATTTCTATCTGTGTCAGTATTTCTTCTTGTCTAACCGCCATTACATGTTTGGGGGCTTTCTATGTTCTTTGGGATCTGCTCCGGGGCAGATAGCTTTCCTCTTCTATCTTAGGTGTAGTTAGTTTCTCAGGCTGTGACGAGGCGTCTAGGACCAACGTAGGAACGCTCCCACGGCTGCCTCTAGTTGTGGTGGTTAGTCAGGGTACTGCAATCTCATAGTTTCCAACTGCTCTGGTGTATTTCCTTTTTGCCTGCTCTCCTCAGCTACCAAATCATAACATAATCGATGCAAAAGAGCCACGACCAAGGATTGAGTGCATTTACTTTTCAATAGGCCAATATTTTGGATTTTAAAATCATTTTTTCAAGCTGGTGTTATAAAGTATTCTAATTTCCTGAGATAATGATTTTGGGTTTTCGTTGGCTGTAAACCATAATCATCAACATTAACAAAGTAAACACATGAAATAGATCACTCTGTTTGTAATGACTCTATCTAATATACAGTTTCACTTTTTGTCTTGAACTGAAATAAATTAACTTTTTGATGATATTCTAATTTTGTGAGATGCACCTGTAGTATTTGCAATGCTGTGGACAGCAACCCTGCATAGTGTCCCCTTCCCTTTACATGCAGAGATGCTGGCTTACTCACCGCCCCTGCCCCACGGCGTTGTCTCCTGATGTCTCCCTCCAGCCACTTCCTGCTTTCGGTGTGTGTTCACCTCAGTCTGGTGCATGCCTAGTACATACGTGCCTGTTCTTCCCTGTTATTAAAGGTAGCGAGAACATTATGCTAAATGTTCTAAGCCTGTTGCTGAGAGGCATTTAGCATAAGTAGTATTTTTGCAAGATGGCTCCCATCAGGGTGGTACAAAGATTACCTCTGGTGGTGATGGTGCCTAACCCAACGCATGTTTCGGCTATTGCCTTCTTTTTGACTATTGCCCCTACTTTGGTTTCCTACTTTTAATAACCTTGTCTGTCTTTTTGGTTCTTTTTGTTAATAAAATTTTGTACTTCTTTATTATGATTGATTCTTGTGTACACGTTTTTCTTTCTGATTTTACTATATTGTACTGAACCCCATACATGTCCATTTTTTGTGCACTTTATCATTATTTTTTGCATGTTGAATTTGGTGTATTTTGATTTGATGCCATAATTGTTGACCCAACCCCTTTATTCCTGCTTTTGGTGTATATTGTTTAACAGCCGCAAAACATGCAGCCGCAGGAATTCAAACATATTATCCAAGCATGCCCAAGATACTCGGATAACACTCAATTATGCTCGGATAACACGTTATCCTAACACGTTCGCTCATTACTAGTGTGCACCTCTTCATGAATCAGGGGCATGTGACTCCACCACGCTTCCTCATCAATACACTGGTGAGAAAATCACCAGTGTTGCCATATTGGGGCCCTTGTGTTTTGCATAAAGAACCTACTTGAGCCATGCACATGGTAAAGTGAACATGATTCATAAGACTAGGTCACATTTTATAATTGTTCAATGTTCCATTTACTCGTTTACGTGCGTTTAGCATAGGCCCTCTGATCCATCTGTTGCTCTACAGTTACATATACAGCAAGTGTCTTGTGACAGTTTTATCGTATCATTGTTGAGTCATTTAGGGCCTAATAATAAACTACATTTCTGGTAATAATTTGAAACAAAATGTAGAGTTCAAAAATTGAAATTTGCTATTCAGGAATCTCAATCAATACAGTTGTTTTATGATGAAAGATTCAGGGGTCAATGTGCCTGGTGACGTGGATTTGTAGCTGAACCTGCTTTGCACATACCGATTGTATGATCGCTAAATATCCACATACATAATGGATGGCATATTGGTATTCGAGGAGTATATTTTTAATATAATATCCCCTTAAGGCTATTTCTGTCTGAAGAAAACAAGACGATAACAGATGTCTACAAAGTCAATTTCTCAGTTATCTGCATTGCCATAAAAAAAATCAGCAGTTACCAAAAACTTCCAAGGTGTATGTTTGAAAGGGCAGGCATATGTTTTACATAATCCTTTACTGCTTTTCTGACTCGCGTTATCTCGCATAAAACACGTTTCTTGAAATCCAATTTTTGATGCCATTTAGAGAACATTAGGAATAAATTAAGATATAAAAGACAAAGCATTTGCGTTTTAGCTTACAGCAAAGTTAGTCTTTAAAGTCAAAATCTGTTTTTGAATCTCTCTTTGGGATTCACAGCTGGGCAGTTCAATAACTCCAGAAGGGAAAGTGCAGAAAGGCCTTATCAGACACTTGCTTCTAGTGCTTTCATCTATTTGGCACTTAGTTCACTGAGACTGTACGTATAGAAGACAGATTGGTGTTTAAGTTCCCTGTGGACTCCACAATATTGCTCTTCTGCTCTTTTCAGTGACTCAATGAAGAAATCCTGACAGCTTCTTTCTTGCAATGATTCAGTGACAAATGCTGTTTGAAGAGTGAGCCAGGAAGACCTTTTACAATTTGGCATCTGAAATAATAATAGATTGCTCATAGCTGTCATATGTCAACAATAGTAAGATCAGCCTGCAAATAAATGCATATACGATATAGACAGAACTAAACTTTGGTACATTACTGTACAAGATGGCGCTATTAGTCTATATTTAACCTGTGGTGTACATTTTTCCTCTCTCAAATTATTATATCTCAAGTTATTATAAAGTTAGAAAGGGAGTTCAACATGCAAAATCCTAACCTTGTGAAGATGTGCAAAAAACCGATGATACAAAAAGTTCCAAGTAATACTCAAGAATAAAAAATTTATTCATAAAAATGTAAATACAGGACGGAAGAAACAAGGTACACCATGTGTGTGATGAAAAGTTGTAACAAGGGGTGCACAAACCAGGAGCAAAAGCATATATATATATATATATATACACAGTACAGACCAAAAGTTTGGACACACCTTCTCATTCAAAGATTTTTCTGTATTTTCAGGACTATGAAAATTGTAGAATCACACTGGAGGCATCAAAACTATGAATTAACATATGTGGAATTATACATTACACTTTACAAAAAAGTGTGAAACAACTGAAAATATGTCCTATATTCTAGGTTCTTCAAAGTAGCCACCTTTTGCTTTGATTACTGCTTTGCACGCAGAAAAGGTGAACGAATGGACTCTACATGCCTAGTTCCCACAGTGAAGCATGAAGGAGGTGGTGTGATGGTGTGGGGGTGCTTTGCTGGTGACACTGTTGGGGATTTAATCAAAATTGAAGCGGTGAGCGGTCCAGCTCACCCCAAACCATCTCGATTGGGTTCAGGTCTGGTGACTGTGGAGGCCAGGTCACCTGGCGTTGCACCCCAACACTCTCCTTCTTGGTCAGATAGCCCTTATGCAGCCTGGAGGTGTGTTTGGGTCATTGTCCTGTTGAAAAATAAATGATGGTCCAACTAAACCCAAACCAGATGGAATAGCATGCTGGTGCAAGATGTTGTGTTAGCCATGCTGGTTCAGTATGCCTTCAATTTTGAATAAATCCCCAACACTGTCACCAGCAAAGCACTCCCACATCATCACACCTCCTCCTCCATGCTTCACGGTGGGAACCAGGCATGTAGAGTCCATCCGTTCACCTTTTCTGCATGCAAAGCAGTAATCAAAGCAAAAGGTGGCTACTTTGAAGAATCTAGAATATAAGACATATTTTCAGTTGTTTCACACTTTTTTGTAAAGTGTAATGTATAATTCCACATGTGTTAATTCATAGTTTTGATGCCTTCAGTGTAATTCTACAATTTTCATAGTCATGAAAATACAGAAAAATCATTGAATGAGAAGGTGTGTCCAAACTTTTGGTCTGTACTGTATATATATATATATCTTACTAAATCATGTCAACAGTTCTACCCTGGCAAACAATGAATATGGTGTCAATTTTTAGTTGATAGCATAAACCATGAATCTCAGGCCAGCTATACCCAGTAATGCAGAGTAAATCTGATCGCAAATTACTGTACCTCAAACACCGGTGTATGTAGGGGTCTCCAATAGGCTGCAGATGCCTGAAGTCGCACAGCACAGAGGCAGTCAAAAAAAGAGAAGGTGGTGCTGGGCAGGGAATAGAGCTGGAATGACAGAAATTTCAGATCTATTTTAGTGCCAGCAGCAGATCAAGATTCACTGCTGGCAGCTCCCATTGCAATTGCTTACCATTGATGTTAAATTTTTACTTGATGGGAAGCAAATCTGGATATGCTAGAGGCCATGGTAGCACATTTAGGTCACACTAACTGATCACAGTAGGACAAGCAACAAGTGGCTTGCCATTGGCATGTTGAAAAATGGTTCCTGGGACACCTTTGATAAATGGCCGTATCACTGGTTCCATAACCAAATAAATGCAGAGTCAGCGTTAGGGGCAGGTAAACTAGGCATTTGCCTAGGGCCCCCACCAGTGGCATATCGCTATTATCGGCACACCACGTGTCTACTATGGGGCCCGTGAGTCAGGGGTCTTGGTACCAGCATCAGCTCTGCCCCCTCCGCATCGCACATTCAACTGTATCAGCATCATAGATGCCTATATGGATGAAATCAATGATGGCAGAGAGAGCGTCAGATGACGTTCCCGCTCTCATCATTCCCCCTCTGCATCTGACTCAGTGGGCGCAATGACATCACTTTATCACGTGCCATGCTGTGTCGAGCAGTAGAGTTGCTGCAAAAATGCACTGCAGAGACCGAAGCAGCAGGAAATGGGGAGAAGTAAGTATGTATTTATTTTTAAATCAGTGAGTACATGTTGGTCATAAATGTAAAGGGTTCTGGGGCTGCATAATACTATTTGAGACTGCATTATACCATATGGGGGCTGCATTATACTTTATGGGTTCTATATTATACTTTATGGGCTGTATTATACTTTATGGTGGCTATATTATGCTATATTGGGCTGTATTATACTATAGGGGGCTGCATTGTACCATATGGAGGCTGTGTTATACTCTATGGGGGCTGCATTATACTCTATGGAGGCTGTGTTATACTCTATTGCAGCTGCATTGTACTCTATGGTGACTGCATTATACTGTATAGAGGCTGCATTGTACTCTATGGGGGCTTAATTATGCTCAATGAGGATGTGTTATACTCTATAGGGGCTGTCTTATACTATAAGGGGTTGCATTGTACCATATGGAGGCTGCGTTATACTCTATGGAGGCTGCATTATACTCTATGGGGGCTGTGTTATGCTCTATTGCAGCTGCATTAGACTCTATGGTGACTGCATTATACTCTATAGGTGTCATGGGTGCATCGCCACGAAGATCGTCGCGATTGCACATTCTGACTTCTCGCAGCTGAGTTGCTGTTACTTTGTGTTTGGTAGTGAGGGAGTTAATTTTACCTAGCTCTTTGCTAAGACTAGGTCCAGCCTCGCTCGGCTGCTTTTGATTATGCACTAATTAGCTTCCTTTATATACCTGCAAGTCTGCTTGTTAGATGCCGGTGAAAGCTTACATGCAGACCAGCAGATTGGATCAGGTTATGAGAAGACTTAAGCTAAGAGTTCCTTTGTGGTTTCTCCTCTCCTCGCTTATAGTTTATCTCCTAGACCATTTGTGTTCCCTCTGTGTTTAAGTGTTGTATGCAAGACAGTATTTACTTTATCCCCTGTCTGTCTCGTTTGTCTTTACTGTTTGTTAAGCAGTGACCTGCCTATTCCCTGTGTGGTAATCAGGGTCCTTCTGAGGACTAGATTACAGTGGTCAGGGACTTATAGGAGACAGGGTTACGTTGGCGGCCTGGACCTCTGTACCATTAACAGTACCTCCAGGTAGAGGGACTAGTCAGGACCCCAGTTTAGGGTCAGAATAGACCCAGGTCCACCTCCAGCCTGTGACAGCGTAATACGTCTTCAGGATTCACCCACAGTACAACGGATATTATGTCAGGTAATACTATACTTTATGTACATGTTGATATTACCTATTCATATGTTATATTGTATGTTGTCCCTCTTGGTATTGATTACTGACATTATATATATATCTGTGATACAGCGTGACATTTTCACCGGCCCAAAAAAGATTCTCCCCAGCTACCATGGATCCAGTTGCCCAGCTTGCCCTGCAGTTGGAGAGTTTATCCATGGAGCTGACGGACATTAAGTCCAAGGTTTTGTCCCCCCCGGAGCAAACCAGATCTGAACCTAAAGTTGCTCTCCCGGACAGGTTCACTGGTGGGCGGGACACATTTTTTACCTTCCAGGAGGCATGTAAATTATATTTTCGGCTTCGGCTTCGGTCATCGGGGTGAAGAGCAGAGGGTGGAATTGTCATCTCGCTCTTACAAGGGGACCCTCAATCCTGGGCGTTCTCTCTTCCTCCGGGCTCTCCGGCCCTCCAGTCAGTAGATCGATTTTTTACTGCCCTGGGTCTGGTATACGATGACCCAGATCGGGTCTCCCTTGCTGAAACGAAGTTACGTAAAATACAGCAGGGAGATCGTCCGGCGGAGGAATTTTCTTCTGAATTCCGTAGATGGGCCACAGATACTCAGTGGAATGACCCAGCTCTTAGGAGCCAGTTTTGTCAAGGGTTATCTGACAAATTAAAAGATGTTTGGCTCAGTATAATTCTCCTCCGTCACTGGAGGCTGCTATGGCCCTTGCTATTCGTATTGATAGACGGCTTCGGGAGAGGTGCGAGGTAACTCCGCCCTCTGTTATGACTCCACCTACTACTAAAGTCCCTTAAATTGAGGTTCCCCTGGTCTGTTCTGAGGAACCTATGCAGTTGGGAGGGACATCATTTTGTAGGAGGGGATCGGCGGTGCGCCGCAAGACAAGAAGGTGTTTCTTCTGCGGGAGAGAGGGGCATTTTGTTGAGGGGTGTCCATCCCGTGCCTCATTGAGCAAAAAGTCGCCGGAAAACTGTTAATCCCAGGTTGTGTGGTGGACGACAACCTGGGAGTATGTATTTCGTCCCCAAGTCCGTCTCAATTTCTCGTACCTGCGGAGGTGGTGGTTGGTACGAGAGTTGAGAGGATTTCTGTTCTTCTTGATAGTGGGTCCGGCGCTAATCTGGTGGACGCTCGGTTTGCCCAGGTGCAAGGTATGCAACTGAGTGTATTGGCCAAACCGATCCCTATATTCTCTATTGACGCCAGGCCTCTCGGTCAAGGTAGCTTTGTACAAGCTGTTCATAACATAGACCTTCGAGTAGGGGCAATACATAAAGAACAATTGTCTTGTTATGTGTTGGAGGGTCTTCCTACTCCTATTTTGTTGGGACTTCCTTGGTTGGTTAAACATAACCCAGTGATTAATTGGCAATCCAGAGAGATAAGCCAGTGGGGTGAATTTTGCAAGAGTAACTGCATGAACACGGTCATCAGTGCGGTCGTGCCTAGAACCTTGCCTCCTTTCTGGAGGACTTTGAGGATGTGTTCTCAGAGGAGGGGTGTCAAGAGTTACCTCCTCATCGCGCGTATGACTGCTCAATAAAATTGCTTCCTGATGCTAAATTACCTAAATCTAGGTTATATAACCTTTCTGGTCCTGAGAGGCAGGCTATGAAGGATTATATTTCGGAAAGTCTGGCCAAGGGCATATTAGACCTTCATCTTCCCCAGTGGCCGCGGGGTTCTTCTTTGTGAAGAAAAAAATGGAGGCCTACGCCCTTGCTTGGATTTCCGTGAGCTTAATCGGATTACTGTCCGAGATCCGTATCCGCTCCCACTTATTCCTGATCTCTTCAATCAGATTGTGGGCGCCAAATGGTTCTCTAAGTTGGATCTCAGGGGGGCGTATAATCTGATTAGGATAAAGGAGGGGGATGAGTGGAAGACGGCGTTTAACACTCCGGAGGGACATTATGAGAACCTTGTCATGCCTTTTGGTCTGACTACTGCCCCGGCGGTGTTTCAACATTTTGTTAATGACATCTTTCGCCACCTTGTAGGGCAGTTTGGTCGTTTATTTAGATGACATCTTAATTTACTCGCCAGATCTTGTGTCTCATCAGGAGCATGTGAGACAGGTGTTGCAGATCTTGCGAGACAATAAGCTGTACGCCAAATGGGAAAAGTGTGTATTCGCCGTACAGGAACTTCAGTTTTTGGGTTTCCTAGTGTCAGCTTCCGGTTTCCGTATGGACCCTGAGAAAGTGAGAGCAGTGCTTGAATGGGATCGGCCAGAGGATCTTAAGGCACTGCAGCGTTTCCTGGGGTTTGCTAACTACTACCGGAAATTTATTCGTAATTTCTCATCTGTTGTCAAACCTCTCACTGACATGACTAAAAAAGGGACGGATTTTTCTAGGTGGTCTGACAAAGCTTGTCAGGCATTTTCCTCCTTGAAAAAATGTTTTGCTTCGGCCCCCATACTCATTCAACCAGATGCATCACAACCGTTCATTGTGGAGGTGGACGCATCTGACGTAGGGGTGGGTGCAGTATTATCCCAAGGTCCGTCCCCTGGTAAATGGCATCCGTGCGCTTTCTTCTCTAAGAAATTGTCGTCCGCCGAGAGGAATTATGATGTCGGCAATAGGGAACTCTTGGCCATTAAGTTGGCTTTTGAGGAATGGCGTCACTTTTTGGAGGGGGCAGTCCACCCGGTCACCGTTATTACTGATCACAAGAACCTGCTGTATTTAGAATCTGCAAAGCGTCTGAATTCCAGACAAGCTAGATGGTCGTTGTTTTTTACCAGGTTTAATTTTGTCGTCACATATCGTCCTGGGTCAAAAAATGTTAAGGCTGATGCCTTATCTCGTAGTTTCCCAGGGGCCGGGAAGACGGATGACCCGGTTCCTATCCTTCAGGAGGGAGTTGTAGTGTCGGCTGTATGCTCTGAGCTTGAGGAGGAGGTATTGGAGGCTCAGGGGGACGCCCCTGTAGGACCTCCAGGGAAACTGTTTGTTCCAAATCAGTTAAGACAAAAAGTTATCGAGGCACATCATAATTCTGCTTTAGCAGGACACCCAGGGAGTAAAGCAACTGTGGATCTCCTTTCTCGCCGGTTTTGGTGGCCTAACTTAAATAAAGAGGTAATAACTTTTGTCGCGTCCTGTGGGGTTTGTGCTCGCTCTAAGACCCCACATACCCGTCCGTCTGGGACGCTCTTGCCTTTGAAAATTCCGGAGCGTCCATGGACTCATCTGTCTATGGACTTCATTACGGACCTCCCTCCGTCGTCAGGGAAAACTGTCATACTAGTTGTAGTTGACAGGTTCAGTAAGATGGCACATTTCATTGCTCTTCCTGCTCTTCCTAATGCTAAAACTCTGGCGCAGGTGTTCATTGGGGAGATTGTGAGACTTCACGGGTTGCCTTCTGATGTGGTGTCAGATAGGGGGTCTCAGTTTGTGTCCAAATTCTGGAGGGCATTTTGTTCACGTCGGGGGATGCAATTGTCTTTTTCCTCGGCTTTTCATCCGCAGACCAATGGTCAGACAGAGCGTCTGAATCAGAGCCTAGAGACATATCTTCGGTGTTTTGTCTCAGAGAACCAGGAGGACTGGTCTTCTTTCTTGCCTCTGGCAGAGTTCGCTCTTAACAATAGGCGGAGCGAGTCCACTGGTAAGTCTCCGTTTTTTGGGGCATATGGTTTTCATCCCCAGTTTTGTACTTTCAATGGGGGGGGCCCTTCTGGGGTTCCTGAGGAGGAACGATTCTCGTCGTCACTTGCTTCAGTTTGGAGAGGAGTACTGAATAATCTGAGTGCTATGGGGAACCGTTACAAACGTATGGCTGATAGGAGGAGAGGGTCTGGTCCGGACCTTTGTGTGAACGATCTGGTATGGTTGTCTACCAAGAATATAAAACTCAAGGTTCCCTCCTGGAAACTGGGTCCCAGGTTCATCGGTCCATACAAGATCAGTTCTATAATTAATCCTGTGGCATTTCGTCTGGACCTCCCTCCTACGTTTAAAATCCATAATGTGTTTCACAAATCATTGCTTAAGAGGTACGTGGCGCCAGTTATACCGTCACCTCTACCTCTTCCTCCAGTGGTGGTCAATGGTAACTTAGAATTTCAAGTGTCGAAGATCATTGACTCACGTCTGAATCGCCGGTCCCTTCAGTACTTGGTTCATTGGAAGGGGTATGGTCCTGAGGAGAGGACGTGGGTCCCTGCGTCTGATATTAACGCAGATCGATTGGTTCGGACCTTCCACACAACTTACCTGGGCAGACCTGGCCCTGAGGGTCCGGAGGCCCCTCGTAGAAGGGGGGGTACTGTCATGGGTGCATCGCCTCGAAGATCGTCGCGATTGCACATTCTGACTTCTCGCAGCTGAGTTGCTGTTACTTTGTGTTTGGTAGTGAGGGAGTTAATTTTACCTAGCTCTTTGCTAAGACTAGGTCCAGCCTCGCTCGGCTGCTTTTGATTATGCACTAATTAGCTTCCTTTATATACCTGCCAGTCTGCTTGTTAGATGCCGGTGAAAGCTTACATGCAGACCAGCAGATTGGATCAGGTTATGAGAAGACTTAAGCTAAGAGTTCCTTTATGGTTTCTCCTCTCCTCGCTTATAGTTTATCTCCTAGACCATTTGTGTTCCCTCTGTGTTTAAGTGTTGTATGCAAGACAGTATTTACTTTATCCCCTGTCTGTCTCGTTTGTCTTTACTGTTTGTTAAGCAGTGACCTGCCTATTCCCTGTGTGGTAATCAGGGTCCTTCTGAGGACTAGATTACAGTGGTCAGGGACTTATAGGAGACAGGGTTACGTTGGCGGCCTGGACCTCTGTACCATTAACAGTACCTCCAGGTAGAGGGACTAGTCAGGACCCCAGTTTAGGGTCAGAATAGACCCAGGTCCACCTCCAGCCTGTGACAGCGTAATACGTCTTCAGGATTCACCCACAGTACAACGGATATTATGTCAGGTAATACTATACTTTATGTACATGTTGATATTACCTATTCATATGTTATATTGTATGTTGTCCCTCTTGGTATTGATTACTGACATTATATATATATCTGTGATACAGCGTGACATTTTCACCGGCCCAAAAAGATTCTCCCCAGCTACCATGGATCCAGTTGCCCAGCTTGCCCTGCAGTTGGAGAGTTTATCCATGGAGCTGACGGACATTAAGTCCAAGGTTTTGTCCCCCCGGAGCAAACCAGATCTGAACCTAAAGTTGCTCTCCCGGACAGTTCACTGGTGGGCGAGACACATTTTACCTTCCAGAGGCATGTAAATTATATTTTCGGCTTTGGCTTCGGTCATCGGGGAGTGAAGAGCAGAGGGTGGGAATTGTCATCTCGCTCTTACAAGGGGACCCTCAATCCTGGGCGTTCTCTCTTCCTCCGGGCTCTCCGGCCCTCCAGTCAGTAGATCGATTTTTTACTGCCCTGGTCTGGTATACGATGACCCAGATCGGGTCTCCCTTGCTGAAACGAAGTTACGTAAGATACAGCAGGGAGATCGTCCGGCGGAGGAATTTTCTTCTGAATTCCGTAGATGGGCCACAGATACTCTATGGGGGCTGCATTATGCTCTATGGGGATGCGTTATACACTATGGGGGCTGCATTGTACTCTATGGGGGCTGTGTTATACTCTATTGCAGCTGCATTAAACTCGATTGGGCTGCATTAAGCTATATGGGGCTGCATTATACTTTATGGTGACTGCATTATACTCTATATGGGCTGCATTATACTCTGTAGGGGCTGTATTATTCTCTGAGGGCTGCATTGTACTTTATAGGGGCTGCATTATGCTCTATGAGGATGCCTTATACTCCATGGGGGCTGTCTTATACTCTAAAGGGCTGCATTATACTCTATGGGAGCTGTGTTATACTTTATGGGGGTTGCATGATAATCTACTGTATGTACTTAATGGGGCTGCATTATACTCTATGAGAGCTGCATAATATGGGGCGGCAATATACTCTATTTCACTGAATTATACTCTGAGGCTGTATTATACTCTATGGGGGCTGCATTATGCTCTATGGGGATGCAATATACTCTATGGGGGCTTCATTATTCTATTTGAGGCTGCGTTATACTCTATGGGGCTGCATTATACACTACAGGGCTGCATTATACTATTTTAGGCTGTGTTATAGTCTATGAAGGATGCGTTATACTCTATGGGACCTGCATTATACGCTAGGGGACTGTGTTATATTCTATGGAAGCTGTATTATACTCTATGGGGTGCATTATACTCTATGGGGGCTGCATTACATTTTATAAGACTGCATTATACTCTATGGGGCTGCGCTATACTCTATGACGGCTGCATTATACTGTATAGGGGCTGCATTATTCTATTTGAGACTGTGTTATACTCTATGGCAGCTGCATTTTACTCCATGGGGGCTGCATTATACTTTAAGGGGGCTGCATTATACTCTATCAAGGACTATTGAGAGTGCATTATACTGTATAGAGGACTATGGGGTATGCACTATACTATATGTAGTATTATAGGGAGCATATTACTATGGGGAGTGAATTGTATTTGAAGGGCTATGGGGCATTATACTATATTGAGGACTATGCGGAGTGTATTATACTTTATGGAGAACTATGGAGAGTGCATTTTACTGTTTGTAGGATTATGGGTTGCATTACTCTACACTATGTTCCAAATTATTATGCAAATCGATTTTAAGCGTCATAGCGTTTTTTGTTTTTTTAGTAAATGAAACCCATTGATGGTATTGTGTCCAAGGCTTCTTTGTATAACTGAAATCAATCTCAGATACCTGTGATAATTAGTTTGGCATGTGAGCCCAATAAAAGGAAAACTGGATGTTCCACACTATTAAGCAGGCCAGAATTTTCAAGTAATATAGGAAAGAAAAAGGATCACTCTGCTGCTGAAAAGCATCAAATAGTGCAATGCCTTTGTCAAGGGATGAAAACATTAGATATTTCCCGAAAAGTTAAGCTTGATCATCGTACTGTTAAGAGATTTGTGGCTGATTCTGAGCACAGACGTGTTTGTGCTGATAAAGACAGAATGAGGAAGGTTTCTGCCAGGCAAGTTCATCGGATTTAAGGGTATGCCACACTGAACAATATCGCTAACGGGATCGCTAAAAAACGTCACTATTTAGCGATCCCGTTAGCGATGTTGTTCAGTGCGGCATCTGCCAGCGACGAGCTTCCTGCTGTGATCTCGCTCGTCGCTGGAATCGTTCCGGACCCTATTTTCTCGTCGGCGCTCCCGCTGGGTAAGTATATATCGCTAGTGTGGCACCTTTTCTTAGCGATTTAGCGGTACTTTTGTACCGCTAAAGTCGTTAAGAAGATCGCTAACGGCGATAGCGTCGTTAACTATATCGCTAAATGTGGCCGCACTTAGCGATATAGAAACAATCCCGCTAGCGATCGCATTCGTATGCGTCGTTATCGTGATCGCTAGCGGGATTGTTTAGTGTGGCAGTACCTTAAGAGAGCAGCTGCTACAAAGTCATTACAAACCAGCAAACAGATATTTGAAGCTGCTGGTGCCTCTGGAGTCCCTCGAACCTCAAGGTGTAGGATCCTTCTAAGGCTTGCTGTGGTGCATAAACCTACTATTCGGCCACACCTAAACAGTGCTCACAAGCAGAAACGGTTGCAGTGAGCCCAGACATACATGAAGACTAAAGGTACTGCCACACTACTCGATCCCGCTAGCGATCTCGTTAGCGTTGCATACTAATGAGATCGCTAGCGGGATTGTTTCTATATCGCTAAATGCTACCGCATTTAGCGATATAGTTAACGACGCTATCGCCGTTAGCGATCTTCTTAACGACTTTAGCGGTACAAAAGTACCGCTAAATCGCTAAGAAAAGGTGCCACACAGCGATAAGATACTTACCCAGCGGGAGCGCCAGCGATGAAATAGGGTCCGGAGCGATTCCAGCGACGAGCGAGATCACAGCAGGAAGCTCGTCGCTGGAAGCTGCCGCACTGAACAATATCGCTAACGGGATCGCTAAATAGTGACGTTTTTTAGCGATCCCGTTAGCGATATTGTTTAGTGTGGCATACCCTTAATTTTCAGTCTTGTTTACTGATGAGTGTTGAGCAAGCCTGGATGGTTCAGATGGATGGAGTAGTGGATGGTTGGTGGATGGCCACCATGTCCCAAAAAGGCTGCTACGTTAGCAAGGAGGTGGAGGAGTCATGATTTGGGCTGGAATCATGGGGAAACAGCTAGTAGGGCCCTTTAAGGTTCCTGAAGGTGTGAAAATGACCTCTGCAAAGTATATAGAGTTTCTGACTGACAACTTTCTTCCATGGTATAAAAAGCAGAAACTTGTCTTCAGGAGCAAAATCATCTTCATTAATGACAATGCACCATCTCATACTGCAAAGAATACCTTGGAGTCATTGGCTGCTATGGGCATAGAAGGAGATAAACTCCCCTGACCTTAACCCTATAGAGAACCTTTGGAGTATCATCAAGCAAAAGATCTGAGAGGGTGGGAGCCAGTTCACATCAAAAACAAAGCTCTGCGAGGCTATTCTGACTTCATGCAAAGAAATACAAGCAGAAACTCTCCAAAAACTCACAAGTTCAATGGATGCAAGAATTGTGAAGGTGATATCAAAGAAGGGTTCCTATGTTAACATGTAACTTGGCCTGTTAGGATGTTTTGGAGTTAAGTAGCTTTTTTGTTCAGTGAATGTGACCTCCTAATGCTGGAAATTCCACAAATGAGCATTTTCAGTTCTTTAAAACAGATCAAATGTTCAGAAATTCTACTGTGCCTAATAATTTGGAACAGTGCATTTTGAGTTTTTTTCCTTTTTGGAGATTATACTGTTATCATTGGGAGGTTTCTTCAATAAAATTCGATGCATACTCTAACAGGTGATGACTTTTATTAGACTGACTGTCATTTGCACCGACTACTTAGGAAAATCAGAGAAAAATATCATTTACATAATAATTTGGAACATAGTGTACATGGAATACTATTGGGTGCATTATACTATATGGAAAGCTAGAGGCTGCATTGCACAATTTTAGGTTGCTTTATACTCTGATCCTGCATTATACTCTGTGGGGCTGCATTATGATCTTTTGGGGCTGCATTATACTCTATGAAGCTGCGTTACACTCTATTGGAGCTTCATTATACCCTATGGGGGCTGCATTATACTATTTGAGCCTGTGTTTGTTAGGGTTCAAGTTCCCAATGCTGCACAAGGGGAATCTTGAGCCATTCCCGCTGCGGTCCCCCATCCGTCTCCGGCCGCAGTGGAGTCTGCTCAGCAGAGACGTCGGTCTAATACTGTGCAGAGACTTGCTGCTGCCTCTCCTGGATCTTCGGTTATAACCTGTGCTGGAGCAGGCAGATTTGGGACTAAGTCCTCTGTTTCTTCTTCTGAGCATGCCCAGGGCAAGATCTCCCATTGGAGATCAGGGGTCACATGCTCAGATACAGCTACGACTCCTATTGGTCCTCCAGGAAGGTTCCGTAGCTGTTTGTGATCTGAAGCAGCTTTCTATTGGTCCTTTCTGGAAGGTCTTCTACTCGTGGCTGCTATAAAAGGTTGTCCTGACCGCACGGCCGTGCACTAGTATCAAACCTTTATGAGCTTTGCGCCAGTATGGTCATGTGTGTGTGTGGTTAGGGCGGCTGAAATACGCCATTACAATACCGACCTAATCGGTGAGGAGCTTAGTATGCTAGCTGGTCAGGGTCGGTGTCTTAAATGCTTTTAGAATACCGGCATAACTGGTGAGGAGTTTGGTTGCCGTATTCAGGGCCTGGCGTACAGACACCATACATAGCGCATGGCCACTTTCTGTGTTCGCTTAGCAGTCAACTGTGTACCTGGACACAGTGGGGTTTCTCAGCGGCTCTGTGACGCAACAGGGTTCGCTTTAAAATGCTAGTCAGCTCCCTAGCGTTTTACTTTGCGGCTCACTGAAGCTAAGTGAGTTCGCACTTATCACTATATAGCGCTGCGGCATTCTCGCTAGCGGCTCTGTGGATTAACAGAGTTCGCACTATCTGCCACAGCGCGCTATGGCGTTTATTTTAGTGACTCTGCGAGATAACAGAGTTCGCTACTTTCGCCATCTTACTAGCAGCAGGCTCTGCCTGCACGGTGGACCCCGGGCTGCGAACGCACCTCTCTACATTATTTATTTGGTGTGTTCCGCAGACCCTAACAGTGTTATACTCTATGGTGGCTGAGTTATACTCTATGGGGCAGCATTATACTCTAGGGAGGCTGCTTTATACTCTATGGTGGCTGAATTATGCTCTATCGAGGAGTATTGGGAGTGCAATATACTGTATAGGGAACTATGGGGAATGTATTATACTATATGAAGTACTATAGGGACATTATACTATGGGGAGTACATTGTATTATTTGACGGACTATGGGATGCATTATACTATATTGAGAACTATGTATAGTGTATTATACTTTGTGGAGGATTATGGGAGTGCATTATACTGTATGTAGGATTATGGGGTGCATTATACTATGTGGAAGACTATGGGTGCATTATACTATATGGAGGGCTATGGGATGCATTATACTTTATTGAGAACTATGGGAAGTGTGTTATACTATATGGAGGACTATGGAGAGTGCACTATACTACATGGAGGACTAAGGGGAGCGTATTATACTATATAAAGAACTAGGGGGCACATTATACTATGTAGAGGACTATGGGCAACATTATTCTATATGGAGGACTATGGGGTGTGCACTATATTATATTGAGGACTATGGGGTGCATTATATTATGTGGAGGACTATGTGGTGCATTATATTAAATGAGCAAAATGCTGCCTATTCATCAAGTGATTGGATTGTTTATGCCAGAAAAGAAATCATTGTTCACAGCAGCACACCGCCTGGTAAAAACTTCAGATATGCTGCTGATAACACGATACTGAATGGGGACAGATTGATCTGCTAGTGATTGTTCTGTGCTCATCATTTGTCCTCTGCTGATGGAAAGAGGCCGGGAAGCAAGCATCAAATGACTTCAATTTTGCTGATCACGCTCATTTAACAGACTGAACTCAGCGCATGTAAATACAACCAAAATGTTGCTGTGTGACGGTGCTATATATTAGCATTTGGAGCTCCACTTTAAACTTTTGCCACGGGCCTCACTTTATCTAAAACCATCACTGAATAAATGTAATGCTGAGAAGATAGTGTACCTGATGTGAAGACAAGAGGGATTCAACTCCCGAACATTATATCACCATACACCCAAGGATTACTGTGATTTGCTGCAAGGAATCTACCATCTGTGATAATACTACTTCTAATTGATAAGTTGATATGTTGCTAAGTGATTATTTGTGAAAAAAATATCACATGTACCCTTCTATTGAAAACATAGCAAATCTTTAAAACATGGAGTTCTTTTTCTTCTAAAACCCTTAATTAGTTTGATGAATGAGCTTCTTAAAAACCTTAATACTCACAGTGCCATCGAACATTAATAATCATTGTTCTTCTTGCAGAAATACTGTTTAAAACAATTAAGAACTTAAATAATGTATGTCATCCACGATTGTACAATTCATCAAACTGACAGTTTCTGACTACAAGGATGTGATTGGTATATGATTAAGCAAAGCTAAAGAAGGTACCGCATTAGAAAGTGAACTTTTCATTACTCATAAAGTAGTTTTAAAGAAGAGCTGAAGGTAAAACATTTGTGTGATAATTCATTGGACGAAAAACATGAAATATGAGCAAATCTATTCAAAATAAATCAGATTATCTTAGAATTTTCTAAAAATCAACAGATTCTAATGAACCAGAATATTGGGGAATACAGTTCATACAATTCAACATGATGGCAGCTAAATGGACGCAATGTTGCTGTATTCATATACAACACCTGGCAAAAATTATGGAATCACCGGCCTTGGAGGATGTTCATTCAGTTGTTTAATTTTGTTAAAAAAAAAGCAGATCACAGAAATAGCACAAAACTGAAGTAATTTCAAATGGCAACTTTCTGGCTTTAAGAAACACTAAAAGAAATCAAGAACAAAAAATGTGTTAGTCAGTAATGGTTTTTTTAACCAAGCATAGGGGAAAAATTATGGAATCACTCAATTCTGAGGGAAAAAATTATGGAATCACCCTGTAAATTTTCACTCCCAAAACTAACACCTGCATCAAATTAGATCTGCTTGTTAGTCTGCATCTAAAAAGGAGTGATCACACCTTGGAGAGCTGTTACACCAACTGGACTGACATAAATCATGGCTCCAACATTGAGAGATGTCAATTGAAACAAAGGCGAGGATTATCAAACTCTTAAAAGAGGGTAAATCATCATGCAATGTTTCAAAAGATGTTGGTTGTTCACAGTCAGCTCTGTCTAAAATCTGAACCAAATACAAACAACATGGGAAGGTTGTTAAAGGCAAACATTCTGGTAAACCAAGGAAGACATCAAAGCGTCAAGACCGGAAATTTAAAGCATTATGTCTCCAAACAGCAAATGCACAACAAAACAAATGAGGAACGAATGGGTGTAAACTGGAGTCAACGTCTGTGACCAAACTGTAAGAAACCAGCTAAAGGAAATGGGATTTACATACAGAAAGCTAAACGAAAGCCATCATTCACACCGAAACAGAAAAAAACAAGGTTACAATGAGCTAAGGAAAAGCAATCATGGACTGTGGATGACTGGATGAAAGTCATATTCAGTGATGAATTGCGAATCTGCATTGGGCAAGGTGATGATGCTGGAACTTTTGTTTGTTGCCGTTCCAATGATATTTATAAAGATGACTGCCTGAAGAGAACATGCAAATTTCCACAGTCAATGATGATATGGGGCTGCATGTCAGGTAAAGGCACTGGGGAGATGGCTGTCATTACATCTTCAATAAATGCACAAGTTTATGTTGATATTTTGGACACTTTTCTTATCCCATCAATTGAAAGGATGTTTGGGGATGATGAAATAATTTTTGAAGATGATAATGCATCCTGCCATAGAGCAAAAACTGTGAAAACATTCCTTGAAAAAAAGACACATAAGGTCAATGTCATAGCCTGCAAACAGTCCGGATCTCAATCCAATTGAAAATCTTTGGTGGAAGTTGAAGAAAATTGTCCATGACAAGGCTCCTACCTGCAAAGCTGATCTGGCAACAGCAATCAGAGAAAGTTGGAGCCAGATTGATGAAGAGTACTGTTTGACACTCATTAAGTCCATGCCTCAGAGACTGCAAGCTGTTGTAAAAGCCAGAGGTGGTGCAACAAAATACTAGTGATGTGTTGGAGTGTTTTTTTTTTGTTTGTTTGTTTTTCATGATTCCATAATTTTTTCCCTCCGAATTGAGTGATTCCATAATTTTTCCCCTATACTTGGTTAAAAAAAATAACCATTACTAACACATTTTTTGTTCTTGATTTCTTTTAGTGTTTCTTAAAGCCAGAAAGTTGCAATTTGAAATGACTTCAGTTTTGTGCCATGTCAGTGATCTGCTTTTTTTTAAACAAAATTAAACAACCGAATGAACATCCTCCAAGGCCAGTGATTTCATAATTTTTGCCAGGGGTTGTAGGCTTGTAAATGTTAAACTCAATAAAAAATCATAATCAGCTAGCTCTTCATCTGTCACTGCCGCCGCAGCTTCCTAGGCACCCCTTCTGCTCTGGCACCAGCCTCCTCTTCAAACTTCAGTGGTGGGACTGCATGGAATGATGAATGTCAGAATGCGCATTAAGGCTGAACAGGTAGAAGTCGTTCTGGTAAAATGTGAAGAGGACCTATGAAGCCAGAAGAGAACAGGAAGGGAACTGCTGTGGTGAGATCAGAAGTTGGTCTAGTTTTTTATTTATTTATTTATTTTTAACCCCTTCTGTTTATTATGATTTGGGGTTTAGTTTGTGGGTTTTTTTAGCAGCAAGTGGGGCTCATTTGATTTGCATCAAATAAATTTGATCTAAATAGAACATCTTAACCAGTCATGAGCAAATCTCCCACTTTTGCATTTTGACAGATTTATTTATCTCTGCATGCAACTCTGTGACTCTGCACCTTAGGCCTCGCTCACATCTGCATAAAAAAATTGCTTTGATATAAATCCCAAAAAGTTAAATCATAGAATCATAGAATGCAAGAGTTGAAAGGGACCTCAAGGGTCATTGTGTCCAACCCCCTCAATACATGATTCACTGAACAATCTAAGACAGATGATTGTACAGCCTCTTGCTGAATACTTTCATTAAAGGGGCACTCACCACCTCTCGTGGCAGCCTGTTCCACTCATTTATCACCCTCACTGTCAAAAGTTTTTTCTAACATCTAATCTGTGTCTTCTCCCTTTCAGTTTCATTCCATTGCTTCTCATGCTTGCATTTACCAATGAGAATAATGATGATCCCTCTACACTGTGACATCCCTTCAGATATTTGTAGATCGCTATTAAGTCTCCTCTTAGCCTTCTTTTTTTGCAAGATAAACATTCTCATTAACCGTTTCTCGTAGGACATACTTTGCAGTCCACTTAACATCCTGGTAGCTCTTCCCTGCACTTGCTCCATTTTTTCAAAGTGTTTTTTTTAAAATGTGATGCCCAGAACTGGACACAGTATTCCAAATGAGGCCTGACCAAGGAGGAGTAGAGGGGGATAATTACTTCGCAACATATAGACTCTGTCCTTTTCTTAATACATCCTAGAACGGTTTACCTTTTTCCTATTGACTCATGTGCAGTCTGTGATCTAATCCCAGGTCTTTTTCACGTGTACTGTTGCTTAGTTCGATTCCTCCCTTTCTGTAGATATAATTTTCATTTTTCATTTTTCTTGTGCAGATGTAGAATCCTACATTTCTCCCTGTTAAATATAATTCTATTGGTCGCTGTATAATATTTAAGCTTATCTAGAGCCTTCTAAATCCTTTCTCTGTCTTCTCTAGTGTTAGATATCCTTCCTAGCTTTGTTAGCATTGCGAATTTTATTAGTTTACCTTCAGTTCCCCTATCTACATCATTTATAAAAAGGTTGAACAACACTGGGGCCAGGACATAGCCTTGTGGTACCCCACTTGAAACACTCTATTAGTATTATTACTACCACTTTTTGAGTACAATCACTGAGCCAGTTATGAATCCAGCCAACAGTAGTCTTGTCAATCCCATACTTGTTTTTTTCCAAAAAGGATAGTATAAGTTACCTTATGAAATGCTTTGCTGATGTCGATATATACTATGTCTACTGAATTTCTCTGATCCACCCAGTCAGTGATTCCATCATAGAAGGAAATTAGATTAGCCTGGCATGACATGTTTTCTATAAATCCATGCTGGCTCTGGTTAATTACAGTATTCTTATCCAAGTACTTACACACATGCTATTTAATAATTTGTTCAAAGATCTTTCCTGGTATGGAAGTAAGGCTCACTGGCCTGTAATTTCCTACCTCCGTCTTCTTCCGTTTTTTGAAGATAGGGACAACATTTGCCCTTGTCCAGTCTTCTGGGACTTCTCCTGTTCTCCAGGATTTTTCTAAAATTCTGGCTGGTGGTTCTGCAATTTC
The DNA here is from genome assembly GCA_033576555.1 of Oophaga sylvatica. Lineage (NCBI taxonomy): Eukaryota > Metazoa > Chordata > Amphibia > Anura > Dendrobatidae > Oophaga > Oophaga sylvatica. The sequence continues at coordinate 75,336,214 of JARQOD010000006.1, read as the reverse complement.
CTCTGCTAATTCTTTCAGTACCCCAGGATGTAATTCATCTGGACCAAGAGATTTAAATTAATTTAAATTAGTGAAGTGTTTCATCTCCATCTCTCTGTTTATAGATAGTGTGAATTCCTTTATTCCTTCAATGGCACCGTGAAGATTAGTTGATATTATAATTGTTTTCTTAGAGAACACAGAAGCAAAATAGGAATTTAAAAGTTTGACCTTCTTAACATCATTTTTGGCCACTTCACCCTTTTCATCCTATAAAAACCTATAGCATTTTTGATTTTTCTTTTGCTGTTGACATACCTCCAAAACCTTTTTACTGCTTTTGGTTTCCCTTGCAAGTCTCACTTCATTACTGGCTTAAGCTATTCTAACGCTTGCACTGTATTCTGTGCAAACAGCATTATTTTCTTCTTTAGATATACCCACCTCTTTCCATTTAATATATTTTTTCTTTTTTTCCTTTATAGCAAGTGATTAAGCTCTGCGCTCATTCATCCTGGTCTCTTTAAATTATTCCAATTCTTTCTTCTTTTCGGGATTGTTACCGATTGTGCAGTGAGAATTTCGTGTAACAAAACCTCCCATCCATCTTTTACATTTCAGTCCTTTAAAACACTAAGCCATTGGACCTTTCATACCCTCTTTCTGAGTCCATTAAAATCTACATTTCTGAAGTCAAACCTTAAAGTTTGAGTCCTCACTGGTCTTCCTTCTTTTGTAATCCAAAATTCGAGGATAGCATAATCACTGACTCCTAGAATCCCAGCCACATTTACTTCCTCAAAAATTTCCTCCCTGTTGATAAGAATTCGCTCCAAGATTGCAGATCCTCTTGCTCTATCTTTATCTCTACTTTTTGAAATATAAAGTTGTCAGCGAGAAAAGATAAGAATTTTCTGGACCCATTACTTTTGCCTGCAAGAGATTCCCAACAAATATCTGGATAGTTAAAATCTCTTGTGATCACTATGTCATACATTTTTGACATCAGAGATATCTGATGTAAAAAGAGTTCACCCATATCTCCAGTCTGTCCAAGCAGCCTATAGTAAACACCTACAATAATGTCCTTCTCTCCTTGTATTCTTACCCAAACAGTTTCTACACATACCAGTCTCTGAAGCTTGGATCTATGTGGAGATATACAAATAAGTTGTTGCCTTCAGGTTTGTATTCGGTTGTAAGGTTTGTAGTCAGCTTCTCTTGCTCCTCTATTTTCATTCAGAATTTGTTGTTTTTATTCTTTATTTCTTTGTTATTTGTTCTTGTTCTTTATTTCCACTTCTAGTAGCAGGGCTCTGCTACTAGTTGGCTGAGTGTCATGTGTATTTCCTGAGTATGCCACTCCGTATGTCATGTAAGTGCAAGGTGAGTGTAAAATTTTTTTCTCGAATAGCATCCGTTGGACGCCTGTATGACTTGCGAATGCAATTTGTATCCAAAATGTTTTTAACTTCATCATTTACATACTATAATGCTCTATGTAACTTAAAGCTAGTTTACAAACCTAATAAAGCAATGTTATATACAGATATATAGTAGATAGAAGATATAAAGATATTAGATTGATAGCTAGATAGATGATAGAAAGATATTAGATGTCCTGCCGATATATAATTTCACAATTCCCCTACATATATTGTAAGTGCCTTTCATGTGGCACTAAAGGGTGTTTAATCTTATTTAAAGAGAACCTGTCAGCAGCATTTTACTAAACAAAGTGCAGACAGTGCCATATTGGTGCAGTCATACTTATTTACATGATACCTCAAGTGAAGAAAACCGTTTTGTAGATTTTCTTTAATGTGTTTGAAGTTTGCTTGTATTCACATCTTTGTGCATTGGGGCAGGCCCGTGGGTGAGACTGAGGGTAGGGTCTTGAGCTTTGTTCCATCCCCTCTGCTGTGTCTCGGTGTCTTGTTTTTTTATTTAAAATTTCACTCTGGTGCCTTACAAGCCTCGTGCAGCGCTTGCGCAGATTGATCTCTTATAAGTCTTCAGGAAAATGGCGTCATGATCCTCCTCCAATTGAAAAACACTTTACACAATTAAATTATTTTTCAATTGGAGGAGGATGATATGTCTGGTCACATGTCCCTTCATCAACTGATATTTTGAGAGCAAGAGCACTGAGCTGTTTGTGAAGAATGCCCTAAGAAGAGATCAGTGCTGATCCTATAATGTTTTTTAACAAGTATGTTGGACAAACACTGAATACAATACATAAAAAACACTGAAAAGTTGACAAGCACTTTTACATTAGCACAACAGTGACTTGCCATTGTTGAAGAGCCAACCTTGCTTTCTTTCCCCATGGCCAGCTCCTTCTATGCTAGTCAATGCCCGGTTAGTATGGAAACCAAGCAAATACCTCTGACATCATTAGCCAAGGCCTCTTAAGGTCACTCAGAAAGCCATGCTCTATCTGAGTATTGAAGAAGCATAGTTTTTGGTTAACTTGTGTATTCTAGGAGTTTTCCTCACCATACACTTCACTCAGATGTCAATTCATCTCACCAGAAAACTCCTGTCTGCAATCCAACAATCTGCAACTATCTGTAACTAGACTCATATTAGATAAAACTGGTTCTGTTCTCACCAATGTCTTTGCAAGTAAGGCATCTGATTATTATAAACCTGCAATTTCTATGTGTAACCATATTAATTCAAGCAAGTAACTAATTCATTACTGCTATTGTATGGTTAACCACTTCTTTGCTATGAATACCTGATTTCATATATCTCTGATTGCATACATATCTGCTAATAACCATCTGTGTGCTACAAACCTTTGTATACATCTCTGGTATTAACCATCTGTTTGCTGCAAGTTCTTGATTGCATACATTTACTGTTCCTGTGTGTATCTACATACCTGACTCTGCTTCCCCTGGTGCTTCCTGCTCCTCTTGTTAATTTGCCTTTATGCATATCCTGCTACTTTGATCCTGCACTATCACCTCCAGTACGTGCTTCTCACCTTGAACTGTGACTTAGAGAATCTGCCTCACCAGGTGAGCCCATAAAAAAAACTTTTTTTTGAGTTTGAAATAGTATTTTCACAAATTAATGTTTGGCTCCCCAAACTTGTTCTACTCGATGAGAGATGAGTAGAATAACCTTGTGTGTTGAGAAGTGATGGTCTGCCACAGGTAGGTATGCTTCTGAGGATTATCAATGCTTTCACATCCCCAAAAAAGGCATGTATTTCTAACTGCATGCAGTGGGGAAAATAAGTATTTGTTTCACTGCTGATTTTGCAAGTTTTCCTACCTACAAAGAATGGAGAGGTCTGTAATTTTTATTGTAGGTACACTTCAACTGCGAGGGACAGAATGTTAAAGTAAAAAATCAGAAAATCACATTGTAGATTTTGAAATCATAAATGCATTATGCATGAAATGTGTATTTGATCACCTACCACAAGCAGGAATTCTGCTCTCACAGACTGATAGTTAGGTATGCACACTAAACAATATCGCTAACGATCGCTAAACGTCACTTTTAGCGATCCTGTTAGCGATGTTGTCAGTGCGGCAGCTTCCAGCGACGAGCTTCCTGCTGTGATCTCGCTCGTCGCTGATCGTTCCGGACCCTATTTCATCGCTGGCGCTCCTGGGTAAGTATCTAATCGCGTTGGCACCTTTTCTTACGATTTAGCGGTACTTTTGTACCGCTAAAGTCTTAAGAAGATCGCTAACGCGATAGCGTCGTTAACTAATCGCTAAATGCGGCAGCATTAGCGATATAGAAACAATCCGCTAGCGATCTCATTAGATGCAACGCTAACGAGATCGCTAGCGGATGCTTAGTGGCAGTACCTTTATTCTTTAAGAAGCCCTCCTACTCTGCATCCATTACCTGCATTAATTGCACCTGTTTGAACTCGTTACCTGTGTAAGAGACAACTGTCTACACACTCAATCAATCACACTCTAACCTCTCCATCACGGCCAAACCAAAGAGCTGTTTAAGGACACAAGTGACAATATTGTAGACCTGAACAAGGCTTGGAAGGGTTACAGGACAATAGGCAAGCAGCTAGGTGAAAAAGCAAAAATTGTTGGTACAATTATTAGAAAATGGAAGAAATACAAGATGACTGTCAATCTTCCTCAGTCTGACGCTCCATGCATGTTCTTGCCTCATGGGGTAAGGATGATTCTGAGAAAGGTAAACAATGAGCCCAGAATTCATGGAAGGAACTGGTCAATGACCTGAAGAGAGCTGGGTTACAGTACAACCATTATTGTTAGCACACACTATCCCAACATGGATTAAAATCCTGCAAGGCACGCAAGCTCTGCCTGCTCACGTCAGCATATGTGTAGGCCCATTTCAAGTTCACCAATTACCATCTGGATGATCCAGAGAAGGTCATGTGGTCAGATGAGACCAAAATTAAACTGGTATCAACTCCACTCGCCGTGTTTGGAGAAAGAAGAAGGATGAGTACAACTCCAAAAACACTGTCCAAACAGTGAAGCATGGTGAGGAAAACATCATACTTTGGAGGTGCTTTTCTGCAAAGGGGACAGTACTAGAGTTGAGAAAAACAGGTCGGTCAGATTCATAAGTCGCCGACTTTGGCCAAAGTCGGGTTTCGTTGACCAAAACATGACCATAGCGTGCAGTCGGCCATGTGTTCGGCAAAACGAGCACCAAAGTCGGTTTTCCCAGAATTCTTTCAGTAGCCTTTTTTGCAGCCAATGAGCAAGGACGTACACTGTGGGCAATTAGATGACATGTGCAGCGTCTACCACCATCTTACAGAAGGGCATTGCAGTGATTGGCTTGCTTTGGGGGACGTCATAGTGTCTATAAAAGCCCTGAGCGCTGACCTCCATTTTACTTCTGCAGATCTTAACAGTAGGGAGAGGTTGCTGACGCTGTTTATCAGTAGGGAGAGAGTTAGGGCTGGAAAGAGAAGGTCTTCTGTGCTTGTGCTGATAGCAATTGTGCTGTACGGTTAGTGTGCAGTGACAGAGGAAGATTCTCTTGCGTGCAGCAGCGCTGGTTATTAGGCTGCCTGATAGCTGTATTGCTGTGTGTACAGTACACTGCTGTGCAGACTGCTTTTTACACAGCACTAATACTTTTATTCTTTTTTTCTGCACAGTTGCTGAGCGTTCATTTTTTCCCACACCATATAGAGCTGTACGCTCCCCACACACTGCCGTGTACCGGCTGGTATCACGGACAAATACATGCTGACTTTCTGTGTGTGACTACGGAAATATATACGGAGATTGAAATTTTCCCCTACACCGTATACAGCTGTCAGTTTCTGATACAGTACCGTATATCTGCTCTTTGTATTACGGTCAAATCCATACTGAGTGAGCGTCTGTGTGTGACTCCGGAAATATATGTGGAGATTGAAATTTCCCCTACACCGTATACAGCTGTCCGCTTTTGATACAGTACCGTATATCTGCTCTTTGTATTACGGTCAAATCCATACTGACTGAGCGTCTGTGTGTGACTCCGGAAATAGATACGGAGATTGAAATTTTCCCCTACACCGTATACAGCTGTCCACTTCTGATACAGTACCGTATATCTGCTCTTTGTATTACGGTCAAATCCATACTGAGTGAGCGTCTGTGTGTGACTCCGGAAATATATACGGAGATTGAAATTTTCCCCTACACAAAATACAGCTGTCCGCTTCTGATACAGTACCGTATATCTGCTCTTTGTATTACTGTCAAATCCATACTGAGTGGGCGTCTGTGTGTGACTCCGGAAATATATACGGAGATTGAATTTTTCCCCTACACCGTATGCAGCTGTCCGCTTCTGATACAGTACCGTATATCTGCTCTTTGTATTACGGTTAAATCCATACTGAGTGAGCGTCTGTGTGTGACTCCGGAAATATATACGGAGATTGAAATTTTCCCCTACACCGTATACAGCTGTACGCTCCTCATACAGTACCATATATCTGCTGGTATTTTTGGTACGTTTTCCCAAACATGAGGAAGTATGGTGGAAGAGGCCGCGGACGTGGGTGGGGGGGGCAGCTGGTACTAATGGTGGTGGTGGTGCATCTGCTGGTAGTGCCAAAAGCACAATAGCACCTAAGGCAGGAGGTGTTGAGCCTGCATCATCATCTGGCTCCAGAAGGCCTAGAAGGCTCCCTTTTCTGGGAGTAGGTAAACCGCTTTTAAAGCCGGAGCATCAGGAACAGGTTTTGTCTTACATTGCCGAAACAGCCTCCAGCTCTATCACCTCCTCTTCTGAAGTTTCAAAAAATGCAAGCACTGAGTCGTCAGTGCAGGCTCCTGGTCAGGAACAACACCTTTCCTTGTGTCCTTCACCCCCACCAAAAGTGAATGATGCGGCAGGCCACACTTCAGATTACTCCCTGGAGCTCTTTTCACATACCATGCCTGGGTTATCAAGTGAAATCCTTAATTCCCCAGTCCAAGATGAATATGACATGGAGTGCACTGATGCACAGCCACTGCTATATGATTCTGCTGGTACATTCACCCCGAGCACTGCGCTGCCCTCGCAGTCTACTGAGCCAGATTCTGACCCTGATGAAACTCAGGTGCCCCTTCCCGCATACTATACCACCTTACACGGTGACACAAAGGAAGGTGCAGATGAAATTGAAGAGGAGGTGATGGATGACCCAGTTGTTGACCTGGATTGGCATCCATTGGGGGAAGAGGGTGCCGCTGGCAATAGCTCAGAAGAGGTGGAGGATCTGCAGCAGGCATCGACATCGCAGCTGCAGTTATCTGGCAGGCACGTAGCTGTCCAAAAACGTGTTAAAAAAACAAAAAGAGTTGCAGGACAGCTTGGCCAGACGGTCAAATTAGCACAGCGTGCAAGCCCTGAAAATTTATCCCATAGTAGGAAGAGTGCAGTGTGCCACTTTTTTTTACCAAAATCCTATTGATGAGGCAAAGGTTATCTGTAAGAAGTGTGGAAGGACCTTTAGCCGAGGGAAAAATCTCCGAAATTTGAATATCAGTTGCATGATTAGATATTTAAACACCATGCACTTGCAAGCATGGACGGACTACAAAACCTCAGGTAGCACACGTGCACCTGCTCCTACTGAAGGCAATGCTACATCACTTCCCCCACTGTAAGCCCACCGGTTAGCACACCACCAGCAAGAAATGTTGAGGTGTCGTCGCAAGGCCAAAGCAGTCAGGGAATCACAATGTTTTTCCAATGAAAGACTAAATCTAGGCCATCACCACCACCACCACCATCACCACCACCATCACCAACCCTCTCTGAGTCCGCCATGTCCACCGCTAGTTCCCCCAGCTCACCCTAGCAGAGGCTCTGAGTAGGACCAGAAAGTACTCATCCTCTCATCCTCGTACACTGGCTTTGAATGCCTACATTGCCAAACTGATCTCATTAGAGATGATGCCCTTCTATTTGGTTGAAAGCGCAGCATTCCGAGAGCTCATGGCCTACGCTGTCCCATGCTATGACCTACCCAGCCGGCACTTCTTTTCTAGAAAAGCCATCCCTGCCCTCCACCTGCATGTGAAAGACCGCATTGTCTATGCACTCAAACAATCAGTGAGTGGAAATGTGCACCTCACAACAGATACATGGGCCAGTAGACATGGCCAGGGCCGTTACGTGTCCATCACTGAGCACTGGGTTAATGTGGTGGATGCAGGGTCCACAGGGGACAGCGGTGGTGGGACAGTGCTGCCTAGCCCACTGTATAGGCAACAGTTGGCTGTAGGCGTTCGACCCTCCTCCTGGTCCAGAAGCAAAAGCTCGTCAACAGTGCGCAGTCGCATGAGCACTCCATCCACAGCTTCCAGTGTTGCACACGAGGTGTCCCACTATCGATCAGCTAGTGGTAAGCGTCAGCAGGCTGTTTTAAAATGATGTCTTTGGGCGACAACAGACACACTACGGAGGTACTGGCCGACTACTTGCAGCGAGAAACTGAGTCATGGCTGGGCAGTCTACATCTTGAGCCAGGCAAGGTAGTCAGTGATAACGGATGTAATTTTATGGCGGCCATAGCCCTGGCAACACTCAGACACATAGCTTGCCTGGCTCACACCTTGAACTTGGTGGTGCAGTGCTTCATAAATGATTATCCAGAGTTACCAGCCCTGCTCCATAAGGTGCAAAGACTGTGCTCGCACATCCGTTGCTCGCCTATAGACTCCAGTCGTATGCAGAGGCTGCAGCAATCGCTCCACCTCCGCAAGCACCGCCTAATCATAGACGTTGCAATAAGGTGGAACTCCACCATGCACATGGTTGAGAGGCTGTGCGAACAGAGGCAGGCTGTAATGCATTTGTGGGAGGATACACGGGCAGGCAGTTTGAGGGCAGACATCGAGTTGTCCGGTGTGCAGTGGTCACAGCTGAAAGACCTCTGCAAAGTCCTTCAGTGTTTTGAGGAATACACATGGCTGGTAAGCACAGATGATGCCATCATAAGCATGAGCATCCCACTTATGCATCTGCTCATGCAAACTTTGATGCACATTAAGGATCAGGCGTCTGCAGAGGAGGAGGAGGAGGAGGAGGGAAGCCGTGATGACAGGCATTGTCTGCTCAGGGAACTGTCGTGGACGAGGTGGAGGAAGAAGATGAAGAGGAGGAGGAGGATGAGGGGGATGATTATTTTGGGGAGGAGAATGCTTCTCAGGGGGCAAGAGAAAATGTTGGCGTGACTGGAGGGATGTGGATTTGGCAGAAAGTGCTCCTCCACCTAGCACTGTCAGTTCATCATTGACACCTGGAACATTGGCCCACAAGTTTGATTATGTCTTGCGGATCCTAAAATGGGACCCCCGCATTGCCAAAATTATGAAGGATGACTACTACTGGTTAGCCAGCATCCTCGATCCACGCTATAAAGGCAAATTACAGAACGTCATGCCACAGGAGAACCTAGAGCTAATATTGGCGATCAAACAAGCAACTCTGGTAAACCGTTTGTTAGAGGCTTTCCCAGCACACAGCAGTGGTGCAGGTTCTACCACGAGCTGTACTGGGCCAAATGGAAGAGGTGTTCGTGGTGCACACAGCCGAAGTGGCGTTGGAGACAGGGGTTTCATGACCATGTTGTGGTCTGATTTCTGGAGTAACGCTCACACGACTGGTAATACTGAATCGATTGCAACAGACAGGAGACAGCAGTTGTCAACTATGGTTCAAAATTACCTCTCCTCCCCTATCGATGTTCTCCCTCACTGTTCATTCCCCTTTGACTACTGGGCCTGTAAACTGGACACCTGGCCTGAATTGGCACAATATGCCTTACAGGAACTCGCTTGCCTTGCTGGTAGTGTGCTATCAGAAAGAGTCTTCAGTGCAGCTGGGTCAATCCTGACAGAAAGAAGGACCCGGCTGTCGACCCAAAATGTAGGTGATTTCACCTTCATTAAAATGAACCATGCTTGGGTTTCAAAGGATTTTGTACCACCTTCCCCTGATGACACATAGGTTGCCAGCAAAATGGCTCGCTTTGTCCTCCTCTTCCTCCGACTTCTCTCAATTCCTCCATTTGCAGCTGCTGAACGTCCAGCCTACACCTCAACATATGCCAGTTTTTCCACCTCCCTAACTGGGCTGGACCCCCCCAGGGCCGGCGTCAGCACCTGGCGCACCCGGGCAAGTGCCAGGGCCCTGAGCAGGTGGGGGGCCCACTCGCCGTCAGAGACACTGGCGTACTATGGGGGGCCCTGTGCCAGTGCTGTCACCCATGAGTGGGCCCCCCCTGCTTGCTCAGGGCCCCAGCACTTGCAATACTTACCTCTCCCTGCTCCACCGCTGTGATGTCTTCCGCGTTTCCTGACAGTGACATTCAGGTCAGATAGTGCGATGATGTCACGTCTGTGCGCCCTCTGCCTGAACAGTTACAGTGCAGAGAGGTGGAAGATGGCGACACTGAGGAGTCCAGAGTAGAGCAGTGCCCAGCGAGGAGAGGTATTTCATTTTTTTAATGTTTGGAGCAATATATGGGGAGCATTATACACTGGTGAATTATATATGGGGCCCATCATACACTTGAGCATCATAGATAGGGCCTATTATACACTGGAGCATTATATATTTGGCCAATCATACACTGGAGCATCATATACGGGGCCCATCATACACTGGAGCATCATCCATGGGGCACATCATATACTGGAGCATCATATGGGACCCATTATATATAGGGCACATTATATATGAGCATCACATGGAGCCCATTATATATGGAGCATTATATATGGGGATCATTATATTTTGAGCATTTTATGGGGCTCATCATACACTGGAGCATCATATATGGGGCCCATCATATACTAGAGCATCATATGGGGTTCATTTGGGGCATCATATAGGGTCCTTTATATATGGAGCATCATATGGAGCACATATGGGGCCTATCTGTATGGGCATTATATGGAGCCATTCTGTTGGAGCAATATATGGGGCTCATTATTTTGTATACAGCATATATGGGCTCATTATTCTATATGGCGCATGTATGTGGTGCCCATAATACTGTATGGAGGACTATACTGCCCGTTTTGAGCTATGTAGAATTTACAATAGATATCAGTCATGTAATGTAAAGTGAAGTATTTGGCATGTACTAACTATTTTTCTCTGCCGTATCGGATCATCATGAAATGTGGTATGTGTTAAAGGGGCCCACTGAGACTCTTTCGCCCGGGGCCTACGAAAACCTGGAGCCAGCCCTGCCCCCCCCCACAACTTTAGCCAAATAACCCCCAGTTTTCAATGCGTTACTATTATTATAAGGTAAATTAAGGTTGACAAGCTTAAGTAATAAGAATTGATGTTGGCATTGAAATGGGCACCGTAGGTTTGTTTACTGTCCTCCACTCATTGCATTGTGATCGGGTTTCCGACTCCGACTCGACTGTTTCCGATAGTCAGTCGACTTCATTCGACTCGACTTTTTGAAAAGTCGAGCCGATCGAAACCCGACTCGACCCTCCCGGAGGCAAAGTCGCTCATCTCTAGACAGGACGACTGCAACATATTGAAGGGAGGGTGGATGGTGTCATGAATCACGAGATTTTGGCTAGCAACCTCCTTCCATCAGTAAGAGCATTTAAGATGGGTCTTATATGGGTCTTCAACATGACAATGATCTGAAACATACAGCCATGGCAACAAAGGTGTGGCCAAGGTAAGAAATATTTCAAGGTCCTGGAGTGGCCCAATAGAAATCTAAGCCCAACAGAAATCTTTGGAGGGAGCTGAAACTCAATGTTGCCCAGTGACAGCCCCGAAACCTGAAAGATCTGGAGAATATCTGTATGGATGAGTGGGCCAAAATCCCTGCTGCAGTGTGCGCAAAATTGTTCAAGAACTACAAGAATATCTCACCTCTGTAATTGCAAACAAAGGTTTCTGTACCAAATTTTAAGTTTTGTTTTTATATTGTATCAATAACTTATTTCATGCAATAAAATGCAAATTAATTATGTAAAACTCATACAATGTGATTTTCTAAAATTTTTTAAGATTCTGTCCCTTAGGCCGGCGTCACACTGGCGACAGAATCGGACGACTGCAATACGATGAAAAATCGTATTGCAGTCTGCCCTATGTTAATCTATGGAGCAGCTCCTAGTATCAGATTTTTTGTGGTCCGTTTTAAACGTCCGTGTGCAATCGCAGCATGCTGCGATTGTCACCGATTGTGGGTCGACTATCGCCAATGCAAGTCTATGGGAGCGATGAAAAATCTGATTACAAACGGACCGCATGTGTGACTTGCGATTAAATCGCATCGGTGTCCTTTAGAAAAGCCGGCAATTCATCCCCGGCTATACTGTAAAATCACACTGACAGCTTTAATAAAGAATAGAAAGAATAGATATACACACATAGAATACACATATATATATATGTCATTGTGACACATATATATATATATTTATAGTTCCTAGACTTCTACATACTGTAATAGCCGCTAATTCAATTGCCGGCTTTTGTGAAATCACAGAAGCCGACATGAAATGATACATTGTTTCCACACAGTTAACCATGTCATTTCCTGTATTTTGATATTTGTTTAGAACTTACAATTACATGAGTGTATTTGTGCAAAATTTCAGACATGTAGGGGTTAACTAAAGGTGTAAATTCGTTGAAAAAAAATGCGTGGGCTCCCGCTGTATTTTCTCCACCAGACAGACAAAGCAAGCGAGTGGGGGCAGATAATAACAGCCTAGGTAGGGTACATTTTTTTTGTGCCCCCCCTGGCTACTAACATCTGCCCCCAGACACCCCAGAAAGGGAAAATCTATAATTAGATTCGCCCTTTCTGGCACTTTGCCCATCTATTCCCATTGCCCTGTAGCGGTGGCGAATGGGTTAATAATGTCACCTTAATGTCACCTTAGTATTGAAAGGTGACCTTAAGGCAGGTTAATAATTGAGAGCTGTCAATTAGACAACTATCAATTATTAATCCTATTGAAGTAAATAAAAAAACACACACACACTTTAAGAATAAATAATTTTAATGAAATAAAAACACATATTTTTGACCATATTTTATTTTTCTCTTAATCCGTTCGAAGCCCTTGTTCTTCTAAAATAAATATAAAATAATAAAACAACATTATTCTTACCTATCTGGCAATCTATCACGTCCTACGATGTAATCCTTCACAAAGGGTTAACTAGCAATCAGATAAGCTGCGCAAGTAATCCTGCGTGCTCATCTGATAGCTCCTGAATGAATGAGCTTATCTCCTGCCGACAGGAGAGGATGTGATTAATGAATGAAGCTTAATTGATTGTGTCCACTTTCACCTTAGGTCAGGTCACTGAAGTGAAAGTGGCAATAAATCAATTAAGCTCCATTCATGAATCTATTCCTCTCCTTTCGCTGGGAGAGTAACTTATTCATTCAGGGGAATACAGGTCTGAGACAGCATTATTAGCTCTCTGCGACCTGTAACCTGTTAACCCTTTCTGATGGATTACACCGTGGGACCTGACTGTACATCGGATTGGTAAGAATCATTTTGCTTTTTTATTTTATTTTTATTACAGGAAATGGTTTTAGCAGGAAAATAAAATATGGTCAAAAACTGTGTGATTATTTCATTAAACTTCTTTTTTATTAAACTGTGTGTGTTTGATTTTTCTATCATACAATAGGATTAATAATTGATAGTTGTCTAATTGACAGCTCTCAATTATTAACCTGCCTTAAGGTCACCTTTCAATACTAAGGTGACATTAAGGTGACATTATTAACCCATTCGCCACCGCTACAGGGCAATGGGAATAGACGGGCAAAGTGCCAGAAAGGGCGAATCTAATTATAGATTTTCCCTTTCTGGGGTGTCTGGGGGCAGATGTTAGTAGCCGGGGGGGCACAAAAAAAATGTACCCTACCTAGGCTGTTATTATCTGCCCCCACTCGCTTGCTTTGTCTGTCTGGTGGAGAAAATACAGCGGGAGCCCACGCATTTTTTTCAACGAATTTACACCTTTAGTTAACCCCTACATGTCTGAAATTTTGCACAAATACACTCATGTAATTGTAAGTTCTAAACAAATATCAAAATACAGGAAATGACATGGTTAACTGTGTGGAAACAATGTATCATTTCATGTCGGCTTCTGTGATTTCACAAAAGCCGGCAATTGAATTAGCGGCTATTACAGTATGTAGAAGTCTAGGAACTATAAATATATATATATATATACATGTCACAATGACATGTATATATATATATATATATATATATATGTGTTCTATGTGTATATATCTATTCTTTCTTTTGTGATTGAAATACTATTCTTTTGGATCCATTATATGTCAGTTTTGCAAGCCTGCGAGAAATTCTCGCAAGTTGGATGAAAATCGGATGTTACAAGGTACACACACATGCGACTAAATCGCATCTTTGAAGGAAAATCGGATGACAGAAGGATGTGTGATGTTTGCATTTTGATCCGACAATCGACCGACTAAAACGGACCGATTTTTTGTAGTTGTGTTTGACGCCGGCTTACAGTTGAAATGTACCTACCATAAAAATTACAGACCTCTCCATTCTTTGTAGGTAGGAAACTTACAAAAGCAGCAGTGTATAACATACTTATTTTCTCCACTGTACAGTGGGTATGGAAAGTATTCAGACCCCTTTAAATTTTTCACTCTGATTCATTGCAGCCAGATATGTGACATTGCATGTAAAGTCACAGATTTCTAAGTTCAATATGAGAAAATAACTTTCATTTCATTTTTTAAACGTGGGCCTGATAACTACAACAAAGCTGGAATTCTAATATTGCCTGAGAAAAATATAACATATTTGTGCTGCTCAGTATTACCATTGTTCTTTGTTAACTCCTCTCTATATGCCAGATATACAGTCATGGCCAAAAGTTTTGAGAATGACACAAATATTAATTTTTACAAAGTCTACTGCTTCACTTTTTCTAATGGCAATTTGCATATACTCCAGAATGTTATAAAGAGTGATCAGCTTAACAGCAATTACTTGCAAAGTCAATATTTGGCTAGAAAATGAACTTTATCCCCCAAAACACATTTCAACATCATTGCAGCCCTGCCTTAAAAGGACCAGCTAACCTATTTTCAGTGATTGCTCCATTAACACAGGTGTGGGTGTTGATGAGGACATGGCTGGAGATCAATCTGTCATGATTAAGTAAGAATGATACCACTGGACACTTTAAAAGGAGACTGGTGCTTGGCATCATTGTTTCTCTTCTGTTAACCATGGTTATCTCTAAAGAAACACGTGCAGTCATCATTGCAATGCACAAAATGGCCTAACAGGGAAGAGTATCGCAGCTAGAAAGATTGCACCTCAGTCAACAATCTATCGCATCATCAAGAACTTCAAGGAGAGAGGTTCCATTGTTGCCAAAAAGGCTCCAGGGCGCCAAAGAAAGACCAGCAAGTGCCAGGACCGTCTCTTAAAAGTGTTTCAGCTGCGGGATCGGGCTACCAGCAGTGCAGTACTTGCTCAGGAATGGCAGCAGGCAGGTGTGAGTGCATCTGCACGCACTGTGAGGCGGAGACTCTTGGAGCAAGGCCTGGTCTCAAGGAGGGCAGCAAAGAAGCCACTTCTCTTCAGAAAAAACATCATGGACAGACTGATATTCTGCAAAAGGTACAGGCAGTGGACTGCTGAGGACTGGGGTAAAGTTATTTTCTCTGATGAATCCCCTTTTCGATTGTTTGGGACATCAGGAAAACGCCTCATTCGGAGAAGACAAGGTGAGCGCTACCACCAGTCTTGTCTCATGCCAACTGTTAAGCATCCTGAAACCATTCATGTGTGGGGTTGCTTCTCAGCCAAGGGAATCGGCTCTCTCACAGTCTTGCCTAAAAACACAGCCATGAATAAAGAATGGTACCAGAATGTCCTCCAAGAGCAACTTCTCCCAACCCTCCAAGAGCAGTTTGGCGATCAACAATGCCTTTTCCAGCATGATGGAGCACCTTGCCATAAAGCAAAGGTGATAACTATATGGCTCAGGGAACAAAACATAGAGATTTTGGGTCCATGGCCTGGAAACTCCCCAGATCTTAATCCAATTGAGAACTTGTGGTCAATCATCAAGAGACGGGTGGACAAACAAAAACCTAAACATTCTGACAAAATGAAAGCATTGATTGTGCAAGAATGGACTGCTATCAGTCAGGATTTGGTCCAGAAGTTGATTGAGAGCATGCCAGGGAGAATTGCAGAGGTCCTGAAGAAGAAGGGTCAACACTGCAAATATTGACTTGCTGCATTAACTCATTCTAACTGTCAATATAAGCTTTTGTTACTCATATGTTTGCAATTATATTTCTGTCTGTGATAAAAACATCTGTCAAACACACACATAAAAACCAGAGGGCAGCAGATCATGTGAAAATATAATATTTGTGTCATTCTCAAAACTTTTGGCCATGATTGTATGCCATTTCGGGTTTGGGAGTTAATATATGGTTAAACTAAGGATTTCCTATGTTATGAATGGATAAAGCTGCTGCAATAATGGTGTGTACTGTAAAGCAGCTCTCCATTATAATCCAATCCATTGATTACCTCTATAGCAGACAGTTTAAAGTGAATCTGTCACCCTAAATTGGCGGGATATTTAAATGATGGCAGTCAGGTCAGATGGGCGGTGTTTTAGGTACTTGCCTTAACATGTTGTTCGCCGCTGTCTCCATTATTTCTGGGAATTGTAGTGTTGTCCTCCATATAACGCACCTGCGCATTGCAATCTGCGGGCAAAGCATACTGCGCGTGCACAATTCAAGATTGTAATGTGCAGGTGCGTTATATGGAGGGCAACAACTACAATTCCCAGAAATAATGGAGACAGCGGCGAACAACATGTTAAGGCAAGTACCTAAAACACCGCCCATCTGACCTGACTGCCATCATTTAAGTATCCCGCCAATTTAGGGTGACAGATTCCCTTTAAAGGGATTTGAGAAGGGATTTGAGACAGAAGAGGCACAAGCTTAATTGAATTAAATTGTCCACTTTGTTTTTAATAGATAATCCCTATACAACTCAATGATCTAGTGTCTTGGAGAAAGCTTGGAGAATTTCTAATTCTTAGTTGTGGAATGACAATTATAGTTGCGGAGTTGAGTCACTACCTGTATGCTTTTATAGGCAGCTCAATCAGATAGCATTTAATAAAACATATAAACTCCATTTGAGTTTTCACATTTCAGTATCAGCAATCTGCAGCAGATCAGCCTTAGAGACATCAACAAAACTGTCTAATGCTTGCAAAGGGAAATCACAGGAGAACAGTAACTGTTTTTCAGATACATTCCCTGTAGGAATCTAAACAGCATTTTTACAATCAGTGTTATCATAAAATTTTAGGGCTTCAGGGTGATTCATGGAAGCACATCCTTAAACCACAAATCTGATTTAGAGTGGGCTGAGACCTTTATGAAATGGATTCCATCCTAAACTTTCAGTGTTACAATTGACCTGAAGTTGCCCCTACAAACTTTTCTGAATCAGTTACATATGCCTGGAAAATAAATTGTCATCAAAACTTATATAAGTAGATATGCCAGTAAGGCTGCTTTCACACATCAGTTTTTTTGTGTCAGGCATGATCCGTCGAATACCTGAAGGGACAGATCCGGCGCTGAAATGAAAAAACTGATGCAACGGATCAGTTTTTTTGATGAATCCGACCTGAACTTTAGAACCCGGAAAAAGAAGTTTTGCAGCAGAAAATGCAGGTTCGCATGTCCGGAGACAGTGGAAAATGTAGTAGTAGTAGTAGTAGTAGTAGATTTCCAGAATCCGGATCAGTCTTTTGACGGATTGCACAAAAGACTGGTCCGGTTCCATAGACTTCTATTATTTCCGGCCGCCTGATGCGCCGATTCAGGCACTATCAGGCGGGTCCGGAAAAAAACAAAAGTTGCAGTGACCGTTTTGTCCGGCCGCCGGAAAGTACATTTCCGCCGGATCCAGCCAAAAACGGATGCAACGCAATGACATCAGGCGTGATCCGGCTCTAATGAAAGTCATTGCCAAAAAAAACGCATCCGGTACCGGATCCGTTTTTTTAAAAACACGCCGGATCGCGCCTGAAGTCAAAAAACTGATGTGTGAAAGCAGCCTAAGTGTGAAGCATAGATTTATTTCCATGTTTCTTGTTTTTATACATTAATGTATGATCTACATATGTATAGAATTAATGCAGATAAGTATTCATATGCCAGGTACGACTAGGTCACATTTGAGATTCCAGCTAACTGGAAGTTGCAACGGATGTCAACCTATTCAGATCAATGATCACTCAAAATGCAGGACTATAACGGAAGTGAGTAAGAGAATAGTTTATAGGCAAATTAATAATGAAGTCACTGGACAAGGTCTTCAAGTTGAGGAACAATTCCCTGGCAATGAAAACACTGCTGATCTTTTCTGTAGTAACATATGGATGTGAAGCCTGGACAATAATGATACAAGACAGAAGGAAAATCAACGTTTGCGAAATGTGGTGCTGGAGAAGGATGCTATCAATACCATGGATGGCAAGAACAACAAACAAATCAATTTTGGAAAAAAATCAAGCCAGACATGTCAATCGAAGCAAGGATAACTAAGGTATGACTTGCTTACTTTGGACATATCATACAAAGCAAACAATCACTGGAGAAGGATATCATGGTCATAAGAATATAAGGAACAAGGAGAAGAGGAAGACCAGCAACATGATGGCTTGTTACTATCAAGATACTGTGGGAGAACACCCAGGTGGACCTATCTAGACTTGCACAAGACTGACCATCCTACAGAGTATTCATCCATTAAGTTACCATGGCTCGAGATTAAGCTGAAGACTGTTAATAATAATAATATAAATAATAATAGTAAAAAATAATAATTAGCAATTTACAAATTTCAAGTGAATCTGTCACAAGGGTTTTACTCTACCTAATCTGAGAGCAGCAAAATATAGAGACTGAGACCTATTGCTATGACTGATGAAGAGACCTGAGTAGGGTTGAGCATTCCGATACTGCAAATATCGGGTATCGGCCGATATTGGCTGTATCGGAATTCCGATTCCGAGTACCGATATTTTCGTCTTATCGGATACCGGAATCGGGATTGTCACTGTCACTGTCTGTGTCCGTCGGTCGGGTCTGTCAGGAGTCAGCGGCACTTACCCGGCAGAAGATCTCCGGCGGTCACGTCCTGGACTGCTTCATGGCCGCAATCTTCTTTCCCCGGCGGTCACATGCAGTTTCTCGCGATAACTGCAGTGACTGCTGGGTAATCCCGGCCGTAAAGCAGTCAGTCCGATGACGTCACCGCCGGGGAAGCAGGTAATCAGCTGTGCTGCGTCGCGATGACAGGCTCTGCCTGTCATTGCGATGTAGCAGAGTTGGATCGTCGGGGACTGTCGTTATGGACTGCGTCGGACAGGTGGTATACTGTTGGTTTTTTTTTTTTTTTTTTTACAGGAGATCGATGGCGTCGCAGGAATGAGAGTACAATAAAATTAATGAAAACTGTGTTGTCTCTTTTATTTCATTAAAATACTTTTTTCTTGCTTTGTCTTTTTTTTATACATTTAATAACTTTGGGATTAATAATGGATCGGTGTCTTATTGACACCTCTCCATTATTAACCGGGCTTATTGTCACCGTGCAATCAACGGTGACATTAACCCCTTATTACCCCGCTTGCCACCGCTACAGGGCAAGTGGGAAGAGCCGGGTAAAGTGCCACAATTGGCACATCTTTTGATGCGCCAAATGTGGGGCTGCTGTAGCCTGGTATTATCAGGCTGTTGAGGGCCAAAATCCATGGGCCTTGACAGTCTTTTAATACCAGGCCGCAGCAGTCTGCATTTTACTTGGCTGGTTAACAAAAATAGGGGGGATCCCCTACGCCGTTTTTTTTCGAGGGGATCCCCTATTTTTGTTAATCAGCCAAGCTAAGCAGACTGCTGTGGCCTGGTATTATCAGGCTGGCAAGGTCCATGGATATTGGATCCTTACCAGCCTGAAAAACCAGGCCTCAGCGGTCTGCTTCATCTGGCTGGTTAACAAAAATAGGGGGGACCCCACGCCAATTTTTTTCGAGGGGATCCCCTATTTTTGTTAATCAGCCAAGATATGCAGACTGCTGTGGCCTGGTATTATCAGGCTGGCAAGGTCCATGGATCTTGGCTCCTTAACAGCCTGAAAATCCAGGCCTCAGCGGTCTGCTTCATCTGGCTGGTTAACAAAAATAGGGGGGACCCCACGCCAATTTTTTTCGAGGGGATCCCCTATTTTTGTTAATCAGCCAAGATATGCAGACTGCTGTGGCCTGGTATTATCAGGCTGGCAAGGTCCATGGATCTTGGCTCCTTAACAGCCTGAAAATCCAGGCCTCAGCGGTCTGCTTCATCTGGCTGGTTAACAAAAATAGGGGGGACCCCACGCCATTTTTTTTTCGAAGGGAACCCCTATTTTTGTTAATCAGTTCCCTCTGACGTCACTGATTGTGTCCCTGGCTGACCTGAAGTGAAAGTGGAAAGCAATCAATTAAGCTTTCCACTTAAGGGCCCGTCTCACATAGCGATATCGCTACCGAGATCGCTGCTGAGTCACTAGTTTTGTGACGCAGCAGCGAGCTCACCAGCGATATCGCTGTGTGTGACATTCAGCGACGATCAGCCCCCCTGCCGGGTATCGCTGATCGTCGCTGAAATGTCAGGACCTTTTTTTGATCGCTGGTTTCCCGCTGACAGGCACACATCGCTGCGTGTGACAGGCGGGAGACCAGCGATCCGCTGGTAACCAAGGTACACAGCGGGTTTCCAGGCGCGGGGCTGTGCCTAGAAACCCGCTGTGTACCTTGGATACCAGCGCCCTGATGCAGGGAGCTGGTATCCAAGGTACACAGCGGGTTTCCAAGCGCTGCGCGGTGCCTGGAAACCCGCTGTGTACCTTGGTTACCAGCGGATCGCTGGTCTCCCGCCTGTCACACGCAGCGATCGTGCCTGTCAGAGGGAAACCAGCGATCAAAAAAAGGTCCTGACATTTCTGCGACGATCAGCGATACCCGGCAGGGGGGCTGATCGTCGCTGAATGTCACACACAGCGATATCGCTGGTGAGCTCGCTGCTGCATCACAAAACTAGTGACTCAGCAACGATCTCGGTAGCGATATCGCTATGTGAGACGGGCCCTTTAGCGATGTTACCCGCAGTGTCGCTGTCCCAGATCGCTGCCTGAGCTGCCTGTTTGGCAGCTCAGCAGCGATCATGTAGCGATACACCAGCGATCCTGACAAGTGCATATCGTTGTCGGGATCGCTGGTGTATCATTATGTGACACCCAGCCTTTACTCTCCTGTCAGGCAGGAGAGGAACTCATTCATTTGGGGTTTACTGTGAGGCTGCAGCATTAGCTGCGGTCCCTGCAGTAAACATTAACCCTTTCTGAAGGATTACACCGTGGGACCTGACTGTGCATGGGATAGGTAAGAATAATTTTGCTTTTTTATTTTATTTTTATTACAGGAAATGGTTTTTGCAGTAAAATAAAAGATGGTCAAAAACATGTGTCTTTATTTCATTAAAATGATTTTTAATTAAAGTGTGTGTGTTTTATTTTTATTTCATGCAATAGGATTAATAATTGATAGTTGTCTAATTGACAGCTCTCAATTATTAACCTGGCTTAAGGTCACCTTTCAATAGCAAGGTGGCTTTAACCCCATATTAACCATTCGCCACCGCTACAGGGCAATGGGAATAGACGGGCAAAGTGCCAGAAAGGGCGAATCTAATTATAGATTTGTCTTTCCTGGGGTGTCTGGGGGCAGATGTTAGTAGCCGGGGGGGGCAAAAATAATGGTCCCTCTCTGGGCTATTATTATCTGCCCCCACTCACTGGCTTTGTCTGTCTGGTTGCGAAAATAGGGCGGGAGCCCACGCATTTTTTTTCAGCAATTTTACACCTCATATATATATATACATGTCATTGAATTTGTGACACATATATATATATATTTATATTTGTAGTTCATACACTTCTACATAGTATAATAGCCGCTAATTCAATTGCCGGCTTTTGTGAAAATGCAGAACCCGACATGAAATGACACTTGGTGTACATATGGTTAACCATGTCTTTTCATGTCCTTTGCTATCTAATTTGCACAAACAATTAAATCAGTCTATGTGTGCAAAATTTCACACCTGTAGGGGTTAATTAAAGGTGTAAATTCGTAGCAAAAAAGTCCGTTTTTTTTACAACGAATTTACACCTTTAATTAACCCCTACAGGTGTGAAATTTTGCACACATAGACTGATTTAATTGTTTGTGCAAATTAGATAGCAAAGGACATGAAAAGACATGGTTAACCCTATGTACACCAAGTGTCATTTCATGTCGAGTGACCCGACATGAAATGACACTTGGTGTACATAGGGTTAACCATGTCTTTTCATGTCCTTTGCTATCTAATTTGCACAAACAATTAAATCAGACTATGTGTGCAAAATTTCACACCTGTAGGGGTTAATTAAAGGTGTAAATTCGTAGCAAAAAAGTCCGTTTTTTTTACAACGAATTTACACCTTTAATTAACCCCTACAGGTGTGAAATTTTGCACACATAGTCTGATTTAATTGTTTGTGCAAATCAGATAGCAAACGACATGAAAAGACATGGTTAACCCTATGTACACCAAGTGTCATTTCATGTCGGGTGCTTCTGTCTTTTCACTGAAGCCGGCTTTACCCGGCAATTGAATCAGAGGATATTTTACTATGTAGAAGTGTATAAACTATACATATATGTATATATATATGTCACAATGACATGTATATATATATATATATGTATTCTATGTGTGTATATTTAGTGTTTACAAGGAAAGAATGGGGTTTTTTTAGTTGCGATATTTTGTTCCCATAGACTTACATGGGACTTCCGGTATCGGTATCGGGTATCGCCGATATTTTAGTGATATCGGCGATACCATTCCGATTCCGATACTTTAGGATATCGGAAAGTATCGCTCAACTCTAGACCTGAGTAGTCTTGAAAGATTGCTACTTATCACTATCTTGTCAGTTAACCATTAAAAGGTATCAACCATTGAGGACTCTAAAACTTTAAAGCAACACTCCAGGTTTTTTTTTCAGCCCTGGAGTAGCACTTTACATATAATCCTCCTGCTTCTGTTCTTATACTCGCCTTCCGGCAGCTTCACCTTTTACAGATGCCACTCCGGTCCTGTGGTGCCATCTTGTGCACGTTATTTCTGACTGTCCGAAGGTCAGAAGTTATATCTCAAGAGCTCAGTGAAAGTCTATGAGAGCCAGAAAAGTGTCCTACTGTACTTTAAATGAAACACTGCAGCTGCTGGCAGTTCACTTTTCGTCGGAGACCGACGGGAAAAACACTGGAAAAGGATGAAGGCGGTGGCAGGTGAGTATTAAACAGGGGGCAGGGGAATTACAGTCAAAGCACCACTTGAGCGATGCAGTAAAAAAAAAACTTGAGTGGTGCTTTAATATTTTTCTACCTACTGGCTAACATGGTACAAAGATGTATTTTTCCTGAGAGACTCTAGTTCCAGAGATGTGTCACTTACTGGTCTGCTTACTGTTATATTCTAAAATCACTGTTTTAGGTTTTATCAGAAAGAGATTATCACTAGAGGACTACTTGGCTTGCTACCAGTTAGTCACCAAAGATTGGCAGCTTTCTGCCTATGCTTAGAGTATTCAGAAAGCTGCCAATCATCATGCTGCTATTAGATTGGATAGCAGGAACCTAGTGACAGATTCCTTTAAAGAAAAGCTCTTAATATTTACTCCAAGATACTGGAAAAACTGAGCTGAAATAATTCTTTTGACAGATTAGAGTTAGTGATGAATGAACGTGCTCGGATAGCGTGTTATCCGAGCATGCCCAGGTGTTATCAGAGTATCTTGGGAGTGCTCCGATAATATGTTCGAGTCCCTGTGGCTGCATGATTTGCGGCTGTTAGATACCTGCAACACTTGCTGGGGGATTGGGCCTGTTCATTAGGTAATCCCTGCATGTGTTGCAGCTGTCTAAGGCTATGGTTCCACGGTCCGGAACCATAGCGCTTTGGACGGAGCGGAAATTCCGCTCCGTCTAAGCCCCGCCCCCTTTCTGACGCGCGATCTTTCCGGAGGTGTTCAGGACACCTCCGGAACACCTCCGGAAAGAGCGCAGGGCTACATAGCCCTGTGTTAATTATGTTGCGGCGACGCACCGTCGCCGCAATACGCGAGGACATGCTGCGGTCTGAAAAGACGCGCCGCATGTCCGTTTACGCAGGTTTGCCACCTGCGTATTGTTACGCATAGTGGAGACGGGATTTCTTGAAATCCCCTCCACTATGCTGTAACATCTGGACGCTGCGTGTTTGGCGCTGCGCCAGCGCACAGCGCCAAACACGCAGCGTTTCCTGACCGTGGAAACTCACCCTAACAGCGCAAATCATGCAGCCACAGGGACTCGAACATATTATCCGAGCACTACAAGATACTCTGATAACACCTGAGCATGCTTGGATAATGCTCCTCACTAATTAGAGTTTAATACAATTGCATCCAGTCTAAGCAAACCTTTGTGATCAAAGAACATCTGCTATACAAATCCCTTTCTTATAGTTTGTTACAGTGTATTCAGCGTACGACTGAAATGTACCAGCAAGGAACCAGGATTTATTTCCTATACCATTGCCGTGTCTAGTTATAATATATCTGTCAGAAGCATTTGGTAAGTTGTTAGCCTCTGAATGTGAATGTTAAAAATAAAAAAGTTTACATGCAAATCACATGTGATTTTCACCTCACATGTGATGTTTCCAAAGCAGTAGAGGGGATGAAATCTTTGTAGATTCAGTAGAATTTCCTTCAGAAAGAAAAAGGAGGATGAGACTGTCCTTTATTGTTCAGATTGTGGTTTTCGCTTTGCAGAGCTCATATTTTGCATCCAGAGTATATCCACTGGCTAGGAGATGCTAAATAGACTTTATATACATATTTAAATTTACTCCAAACTGTCTCTAGAGAAATTTTAAAAATTATTACTAAAAATAAAGGAAATAACCTTTGTTAAATATCTGCTAAATATGTTTAATTTCGACTGGATTCATTGTAATAAAGCTTTTTTACGCTAATGTGTCAAAGGTAATTTATGAGCTGAGAAGTATCTTGGATCATGCTCCACTGATGATAGTAATTAAGACTGGTGGATGGGAGCATACGGAAGATAAGCTAAATTCCCACTGATTTTCATGAATAGAAGCTCATGAGAAAAATAGACTTGAAAATGAGGTTTTTGTTATTTCTCGAGTTTTGGATTCTATGTCAGATGGAGTGATCTCTGGGACTCAAATGGATGCATTTGTATCCCTAACTGTTTAGACTTGAGAGTCCTCAGTGGTTGATACCTTTTAACCCCTTAGTGACAGAGCCATTTTGCAGCTTAATGACCGGGCCAATTTTTACAATTCTGACCACTGTCACTTTATGAGGTTATAACTCTGGAACGCTTTAACGAATCCCGCTGATTCTGAGAGTGTTTTTTCATGACATATTGTACTTCACGTTAGTGGTAAAAT
This sequence comes from Oophaga sylvatica, assembly GCA_033576555.1. Lineage (NCBI taxonomy): Eukaryota > Metazoa > Chordata > Amphibia > Anura > Dendrobatidae > Oophaga > Oophaga sylvatica. The sequence goes on along the minus strand of JARQOD010000006.1, from coordinate 75,311,088 downwards.
TTGTTTGATATGACTTGTGTTTATTTATGAAAAAAACGGAAATATGGCGAAAATTTTGAAAATTTAACAATTTTCAAATTTTAAATTTTTATGCCCTTAAATCAGAGAGATATGTCACATAAATTTCTTAATAAATAACATTTCCCACATGTCTACTTTACATCAGCACAATTTTGGGACCAAAATTTTTTTTGTTACAAAGTTATAAGGGTTAAAAGTTGACCAGCGATTTCTCATTTTTACAACACCATTTTTATTTTAGGGACAACATCACATTTGAAGTCACTTTGAGGGGTCTATATGATAGAGAATACCCAAAAGTGACACCATTCTAAAAACTGCACCCCTCAAGGTGCTCAAAACCATATTCAAAAAGTTTATTAACCCTTTACGTGCTTCACAGGAACTGAAGCAATGTGGAAGGAAAAAATTAACATTTAACTTTTTTTGCAAAAACTTTACTTCGGAACCTATTTTTTTTATTTTCACAAGTGTTAAAAGAAAAAATGAACCACAAAATTTGTTGTGCAATTTCTCCTGAATAAGCCGATACCCCATATATGGGGGTAAACCACTTTTTGGGCGCACGGCAGAGGTCGCAAGGGAAGGAGCGACATTTGACTTTTTCAACGCAGAATTGGCTGGACGCCATGTCGCGTTTGTAGAGGCCCTGATGTGTCTAAACAGTGGAAACCCCCCACAAGTGACCCCATTTTGGAAATTAGACCCCCTAAGGAACTTATCTAGATCTGTGGTGAGCACTTTGAACCTCCAAGTGCTTCATAGAAGTTTATAACATAGAGCCGTGAAAATAAAAAATCATATTTTTTCCACAAAAACGATCTGTTCACCCCAATTTTTATTTTCCCAAGGGTAACAAGACCCCAAAAGTTTTTGTGCAATTTGTCCTGAGCATGCTGATACCCCATATGTGGGGGTAAACCACTGTTTGGGTGCATGGCAGAGCTTGGAAGGGAAGGAGCGCCGTTTGACTTTTTCAACTCAGAATTGGCTGGACGCCATGTCGCGTTTGTAGAGGCCCTAATGTGTCTAAACAGTGGAAACTCCCCACAAGTGACACCATTTTGGAAACTAGAACCCCTAAGGAACTTATATAGATGTGTGGTGAGCACTTTGAACCCCCAAGTGCTTCACAGAAGTTTATAACTCCCGGGCATGAAAATAAAAAGTCATATTTTTTCCACAAACCTGATCGTTTAGTCCCCAATTTTTATTTTCCCAAGGGTAACAGGAGAAATTAGACCACAAAAGTTGTTGTCCAATTTGTCCTGAGTACGCTGATACCCCATATGTGGGGTGGGACCACTGTTTGGGCGCACGGCAGGGCTTGGAAGGGAAGGAGCGCCGTTTGACTTTTTCAAACCAAAATTGGCTGGAATTGAAATTGGATGCCATGTCGCGTTTGGAGAGCCCCTGATACGCCTAAACAGTCGAAACCCCCCACAAATCACACCATTTTGGAAACTAGACCCCTTAAGGAACTTATCTAGATGTGTGGTGAGCACTTTGAACCCCCAAGTGCTTCACAGAAATTAATAAACGTAGAGCCGTGAAAATAAAAAATCATTTTTTTCCTCAAAAATGATTCTTTAGCCCGCTATTTTTTTTATTTTCCCAAGGGTAACAGGAGAAATTGGACCCAAAAAGTTATTGTGCAATTTTTCCTGTGTACGCTGATACCCCATATGTGGGGTGAAACCACTGTTTGGGCGCATGGGAGTGCTTGGAAGGGAAGGAGCGCCATTTTGTAATGCAGACTTTGATGGAATGTTCTGCAGGCGTCATGTTGTGTTTGCAAAGCCCTTGATGTACCTAAACAGTGGAAACCTCCCACAAGTGACCCCATTTTGGAAACTAGACCCCTTAAGGAGCTTATCTAGATGTGTGGTGAGCACTTTGAACCCCCAAGTGCTTCACAGAAATTTATAAACGCAGAGCCGTGAAAATGAAAAATCATTTTTTTTCTCAAAAATGATTTTTTTAGCCAGCTATTTTTTATTTCCCAAGGGTAACCGGAGAAATTAGAACCCCAAAATTGGTGTGCAATTTGTCCTGAGTATGCTGATGCCCCATATGTTGGGGTAAACCACTGTTTGGGCCACGGAAGGGCTCGGAAGGGAGGGAGCGCCATTTGACTTTTTCAAAGCCACGTCGTGTTTGGAGACCCCCTGATGTGTCTAAACAGTGGAAACCCCCCACAAGTGACTCCATTTTGGAAACTGGAGCTTATCTAGATGTGTGGTGAGCACTTTGAACCCCCAAGTGCTTCACAGAAATTTATAAACGCAGAGCCGTGAAAATGAAAAATGATTTTTTTTCTCAAAAATGATTTTTTTAGCCAGCTATTTTTTATTTTCCCAAGGCTAACCGGAGAAATTAGAACCCCAAAATTGGTGTGCAATTTGTCCTGAGTACGCTGATACCCCATATGTTGGGGTAAACCACTGTTTGGGCGCACTGCAGGGCTCGGAAGGGAGGGAGCGCCATTTGACTTTTTGAACGCCACGTCGTGTTTGGAGACCCCCTGATGTGCCTAAATAGTGGAAATCCCTCAATTCTAGCTCCAACCCTAATCCCAACACACCCCTAACCCTAATCCCAACCCTAATCCTAACCTAAATCCCAACCCTAATTCCAACCCTAATTGTAACCCTAACCTTAATTATAACCCTAACTCTAATTGTAACCCTAACCCTAATTGTAACCCTAACCCTAATTCTAACCCTAATTATAACCCTAACCCTAAGGCTGGGTTCATTTTGCGTTTTACCAGCCCGTTCAAACATAGCGTTGACGGGCTGGTAACGGTATAGCATAACGCGATCGCGTTATGCTATACCCGCTAGCGCAGAGGAATCAGCAGATGATTCATCTGCGCTAGTGGTGACGGAGCCCAAATGCTGCAGCCCGCGTCCGAGGCTCCGTCACTGAATGATGGCACGTCGCAAACGCATGCCGCTTTACGGCATGCGTCGCGATGCGCCCTCAAATGGGGGTGAATGGCAGCGTTAACGGACTGCGTTACACCGCGTTATACCACGGTGTAACGCAGTCCGTCTAACGGACTGCCATAACGCAGTATGAACCCAGCTTAACCCTAACGCTAATTATAACCCTAACCCTAATGCTAACCCTAACCCTAATGCTAACCCTAACCCTAATTATAACCCTAACCCTAATATACCAACCCTAATTAAACCCTAACCCTAACAGAAAAATGAAAATAAATATAATTTCTATTTTTTATTATATGTCCCTAACTAAGGGGTGATAAATGGGGGGGTTATGTACTGTTTTTTTTTATTTTGATCACTGTGATAGTTTATCACAGTGATCAAAATGTACTTTTATGAGAATGAATGAAAAAAAATTTGAATCTGCCGCCAAGCAGATCGGCGGGCGCACTGCGCATGCGCCCGCCATTTTTTTTTTTGCAGGAAGAAGACCGGGATGATCGGAGGCCAGGGGGACCTGCCAGAGGACACTGGTAAGTATAGGGGGTTCAGGGGGACACGGGGACCCTCATTTTCTCCCCTCTGATGTGCGATCACATCAGAGGGGAGAGAAATCTTTTTTTTTTGCGATCGCGGCTATGCTTGCATAGCCGCGATCGCAACACCGGGATCGGTGAATACCGACCCGGATCATGTTCTCTGGGGTCTCGGCTACCCCCGGTAGCCGAGACCCCAGAGAATGTTTGCCCATCCCCCCACCAGCACAGCGGCACATAGCGGCGGGCGCACTGAGCATGTGCCCGCCATTTTCTTAACAGCGCCGGCACCGGGCGACAACGGAGGGCCCGGGGGCCACATGGACTGGATCGGGGGCCACATGGGGGTCCTGGGGACCCTTTTTCTCTGTCCTCTGGTGTCCGATGACATCAGGGACAGAGAAATTAAATGGCATATCAGATTTTTTTTTTGTTGCGGTCGCCGTTATAGGGTTAATAACGGCGACCGCAACATCAGGTCGGTAAAAACCGACCCGATTCATGTTCTCTGGGGTCTCGGCTACCCCCGGTAGCCGAGACCCCGGAGAAAATGCGCCTCTGGGGGGCGCTATTCACTTTTTCCACAGCGCCGTTAATTAACGGCGATGTGGTTTAAGTACCCTTAATGACCGCCGTTAAAAGGCGTATTGGCGGTCATTAAGGGGTTAATGGCTAACTGAAAAGATGGTAACAAATTGCAAGCTTTCGAGACTACTCAGGTCTCTTCATCAGGCTAGACTAATACAAAATCTGAAGAATCACATATTTATATACACAACAGGACACAGGAATAATGCAATAGGTAAGACAAGTGACGTGAAGCAGAATAGTCATTATGGCAGAGGGATGAACATAAATATTGGAACAGTTCATAGATAAGGAGAGAAAGTTTTATTGCCCTCTGATTATTAGTCTAGCCTGATGAAGAGACCTGAGTAGTCTCGAAAGCTTGCAATTTGTTACCATCTTTTCAGTTAGTCATTAAAAGGTATCAACCACTGAGGACTCTCAAGTCTAAATATTTTTCTATCTACTGGCTAACACGGTACGAAGATACACATCTTTCCTATATCCCTAACTGGGATTTTATATAAAGTCATTGATTTTCATAAGAGGTCATATAAAAAAAATAAAATAAAAAAATGTATGAGGAGTCCCAGAATAGTTTTTATTTTTACACTAAAGAAATTATTTAAAAACTGTAGTCATAACAGTTTTGTGTTTTGGTGAAACACCAGGAACAAGGAGACTCCACCTTACTCAAGCCAAATACGCAGTCACACACTAGAGTAATACATCCACTGTATTCTCAAATACACTCGTCACCTCTTCTTTGAAGGGATTTTCCAGGATGGAATGAAAAGTCTGCAGTCACTCTTTGCGACAGCCGACTGCTGAACTGTGACACAGCGAGTACATTATCACAATTCCCCCGTATTCCATGTGCAAGTTGTCATTCATGTCACTGCACTATGTGATTTCTGTACTTGCAGGCATGTGCCAGATCAGTCTAGTTGAAAATTTCATACTGGCTGTCACATGAATGACCACCCGCATGGGGAATACAGGAGAATCATGACAGTGTGCACATTGGACACTGTCATGGTTGAGCAGTCTACAGTGACTGCAGACTTTTCATTTCAGTCTGGATATCCCCTTGAAAATCAAGAGAAAAAAGTGCTGTGTCCTATACAGCATCCTTTCACATAGTCACTTCTTTCTTCCAGTTTTGTTCTGAATATATAATATAATGTGCACAGATTTAATGTCTATGACTAAGGACTACTGACAGTCCAAAACGCATCAGCTGTATTTTTTTTCCATGCATTGGATATTTTATTGATTTTATTGCGACATTTACTATTAAAGATTGTCTTTTTATCTGTTGGTTTACAGTGTTGAATTACGTTGTTTTTTCTATTTTTGCATTGCTGATCGAGGATACCGGCCTGAAGAGTCTGTGCATCGCTTACATATACTATCTTGGACCTACCCCGTATTAGTGGTGAGCTAAATACACTTTTTCTTTTTCATTATTTCAAATACTGGGTTACAATACTGCACATAAGTACTATGGGGTGCATTTACATTATTTTGGACTACCCTCCTGACCCAATTGTCTGGACGTGACTAATTGGCTGTAAGCTGGAAAGGTCCACTACACATATGTGTGATTGGCACCTTAGGCAAGTCTTATCCATGTGTGTCAATAAGTACACCCCACCCATGGACAATAGGTATATGAGTGCAGTATTTGGTATCTTTGCTGCCTCCATCTTATACCACTGAGATCTATCTACATCCTGCAGTATATTGCTATTGGGACTAGGTATTGTGAAGTATAGCTGCTTGTTTCTGAGATGTCTTCTGTATTTGAGGTCCTTTTTCAGTGAATTGCTTTAACTTTAGTCTAGGGATTCACAAGTTAATGTGGAGAATTGCAAGTTTATGCATTTTGGTCAAAATATAAATTTTGTATTTTTAATTTTTGCAGGTTGCAGCCAGGCCCTGAAGTGTTTTGGGGGGGGGGGGGGGGGGATGAAGTGCCTGTCTTTGTGGAGTACACTTACAGTAGGGAAAATAAGTATTTGATCCCTTGCTGATTTTGTAAGTTTGCCCACTGACAAAGACATGAACAGTCTATAATTTTAAGCAGGTACGGACTGGGGCTGAAATTCAGCCCTGGCATTTGAAATCACACAGGCCCATGTTGTCCCCATCCCCAAGCACCAGATGGGGATATATTACTAATATTACCCTGGATGGAGGAAAGGAAGATTTACTACGAGACCAATATTTCGAATGATACCTGTGGCCTGCTGGGGTAAGTGACGGAGTTTGTGACTTGTTCTCCGTCACAACTCTTAACAGTATGGGTATCTTGAAAACACTGATTCTTTTAACAACGTGGCAGAAAAGACAGCCCACGACCAGACAGGCCCTTCTGGCGTTTGCCAGAATTGCCAGGTAGCCAGTCTGGACCTGATTTTAAGGGTAGGTTAATTTTAACATTGAGAGATAGAATATCAAAAATATAATCCAGAAAATCACATTGTATAAATTAAATAAATTTATTTGCTTTTTGTGTTAGGGTCTGCGGAACACACCTAATAAATAACGTAGAGAGGTGCGTTCGCAGCCCGGGGTCCACCGTGCAGGCAGAGCCTGCTTCTAGTAAGATGGCGTAAGTAGCGAACTCTGTTATCCTGCAGAGTCAATAAAATAAACGCCGTAGCGCGGTGGCAGTTAGTACGAACTCTGTTAATCCACAGAGCCGCTAGCGAGAATGCCGCAGCGCTATATGGCGATAAGTAAGAACTCACTTAGCTTCAGTGAGCCTCAAAGCAAAACGCTAGGGCACTGACTAGCGTTTTAAAGCGAATCATGTTGCATCACTGAGCCGCTGAGAAACCCTACTGTGTCCAGGTACACAGTTGACTGCTAAGCGAACATAGGAAGTGGTCATGCGCTATCTATGGCGTCTGTACGCCAGGCCCTGAATACGGCAACCAAACTCCTCACCGGTTATGCCGGTATACTAAAGGCATCTAAGACACCAACTCTGACCAGCTAGCATACCAAGCTCCTCACCGATTAGGTCGGTATTGTAATGGCGTATTTCAGCCGCCCTAACCACACACACGCATGACCATACTGGCGCAAAGCACATAAAGGTTTGATACTAGCGCATAGCCGTGCGATCAGGACAACCTTTTATAGCAGCCACAAGTAGAAGACCTTCCAGAAAGGACCAATAGAAAGCTGCTTCAGATCACAAAAAGCTACAGGGCCTTCCTGGAGGACCAATAGAAGTCGTAGCTGTATCTGACCCCTGATCTCCAATGGGAGATCTTGCCCTGGGCATGCTCAGAAGAAGAAACAGAGGACTTAGTCCCAAATCTGCCTGCTCCAGCACTGCTTATAACCGAAGATCCAGGAAAGGCAGCAGCAAGTCTCTGTACAGTATTAGACCGGGCAAGATGCTGGGACTGACGTCTTTGCTGAGCAGGCTCCATTGCGGCTGGAGACTGATGGGGGACCGCAGCGGGAATGGCTCGAGATTCCCTTTGTGCAGCATTGGGAACTCGAACCCTAACATTTTGCAGTGAGAAATAAGTATTTGATCTCTCTAGTAAACAAGACTTAATACTTGGTGGCAAAACCCTTCTTGGCAAGCACAGCAGTCAGATGTTTTTTTGTAGTTGATGATGAGGTTTGCGCACATGTCAGGAGGAATTTTGGTCCACTCTTCTTTGAAGGATCATCTCTAACTCATTAAGATTTTGAGGCTGTCACTTGGCAACTCGGAGCTTCAACTCCCTCCATAAGTTTTCTATGGGAATAAGGTCTGGAGACTGGCTAGGCCATGCCATGACCTTAATGTGCTTCTTTTTGAGCCACGCCTTTGTTGCCTTGGCTGTATGTTTTAGATAATTGTCTTGCTGGACGACCCAGCCACAACCCATTTTTAATGTCATGGTGGAGGGAAGGAGGTTGTCACTCAGGATTTTACGGTACATGACTCCATCCATTCTCCCATTTATGCAGTGGAGTAGTCCTGTGCCCTTAGCAGAGAAACACGCCCAAAACATAATGTTTCCACCTCCATGCTTGACAGTGGGGACAGTGTTCTTTGGGTCATAGGCAGCATTTTTCTTCCTCCAAACACAGTGAGCTGAGTTAATGCCAAAGACATCAATTTTTGTCTCATCTGACCACAAAACCTTCTCCCAATCACTCACAGGATCATCCAGATGTTCGCTGGCAAAATTCAGACGGGCCTGCACATGTGCCTTCTTGAGCAGGGGGACCTTGCGAGCCCTGCAGGATTTTAAACCTTTTTTCTTGGTGACTGTGGTCCCAGCTGCCTTAAGATCATTTAAAAGGTCCCCCCATGTAGTTTTAGGTTGATCTCTCACCTTCCTCATGATCAAGAATACCGCACGAGGTGAGTTTTGCATGGTGCTCAAGATTGATGTTAACTGACAGTCATTTTGTATTTCTTCCATTTTCTTACTATTGCACCAACAGTTGTCTCCTTCTCACCCAGCATCTTACATATGGTTTTGCAGCCCATTCCAGCTTTGTGCAGGTCTATGATCTTGTCCCTGACATCCTTAGAAAGCTCTTTAGTCTTGCCCATGTTGTAGAGGTTAAGGGTATGCCACACTAAGCGAGATCGAAAGCGAGATCGCTAACGAGATCGCTACTGCGTCACCATTTATGATGCAGTAGCGATCTCGTTAGCGACTTAACTGTGTGTGACATGTAGCAGCGATGTGGCCCCTGCTGAGATGTCGTTGATCGCTTATGAATGTTCTGAGCCGTTTTTTGGTCGTTGGTGTCCCGCTGGTGAGCCTGAATCGCTGAGTGTGACACCCTTTATGAACGACTTCATCAGCATCGCAGGTGGGACTAGGTTTTCCCAACGACCGCAGAGGTCGTTATACAGATTGCTGATGAGATGTGTTTGGAATCACAGATCGCTGATAGTTGTGTTTGGAATCTAACTAGCGATCACATAGCGATCGCACTAGCGATCTCGCCAGGTTAAGTCATTGTCATGATCGCTAGTACGATCGCTAAGTGTGGCAGTGCCTTTAGAGTCTGACTGATTAATTGAGTCTGTGGACAGGAGTCTTTTAAAAAATTTTTATACTAAGTGTCTCAAATTTTTCCTTATATTCCAAAGCCATATTGCTATTCTAAATTTCATGTATTCCATATTGTGATGCTTTAGTATGCTTGAGTGCAGCCTTTTTTTGTATGTTTTACATGGGGGTAGCTTCCCTTGGTTTGCACCTAGTTCACATTAGTCTGGATGTGCCAGTCAGGTTTTTTTGTCTATTGAATGTTAGCTTGCTGACCGAGCACTCCGTCCCCACCAGGTGGTGATTTTAATTACACCAGGTCCCTACTTTACCCATAAATGCAGGCATTGCTGACAGAGGTGCATATTCACCCAGGAATTCAGATATCAGCCTAATAGAGGTATGTTCACATTAGGTCAGGGACTCACCAGTATTGAGACCACCTTGACGATGGTTGGTGGGCTTTAAAATGTTTGGTCAAATGTTTATACTAAGCGTCTCAAATTTTTCCTTATATTCCAAAGCCATATTGCTATTCTAAATTTCATGGATTCCATATTGTCATGCTTTAGTATGCTTGAGTGCAGCCTTTTTTTGTATATTTTTTGTATGTATCTTTTAAAAAAAGTCACTATGTAAGACAGTTGTCTTTAATGCAGATAACGAGTTGATTAGGAGTGTTTAACTGGTCTGTAGGAGCCAGAACTCTTAATGGTTGATTGGGGATCAAATACTTATTTCTCACTGTAAAATGCAAATACATTTATATAATTTATACAATGTGATTTTCTGGGTTTTATTTTTGATATTCTATCTTTCAATGTTAAAATTAACCTACCCTTAAAATTATAGATCGTTCATGTGTTTGTCAGTGGGCAATCTTATAAAATCAGCAAGGGATCAAATACTTATTTCACCCACTGTATAGAGTTCATTTGTGGAGTGAATTATGGAGTGCACTTACAGAGGCATGTAAAAGTTTGGAAAAATGAATGTTAAGCAAGTGGAAGATTAAATGATCTCTAAAATGCCTAAAGTTAAAGATATAGGAAAGATGTGTATCTTTGTACCGTAAAAAAAACCACGGCACTCAACTAAAGTGAGAATAGGTGCACAAGTCAGGTATCCAGCCTGGTAAATGTAGTTCAAAAAAACTCCATTCTTGCAAGTAGATAGAAAAATATTTAGAATTGAGAGTCCTCAGTGGTTGATACCTTTTAATGGCTAACTGAAAAGATGATAACAAATTGCAAGCTTTCGAGACAGAAAAGAAAAGAATGGATCTACCTGTGGCCAAACACTTTTGTATCCCCGGTCATAGCATGATGGACATGAAATTACTTGTATTAAAATCTAACTTTAAATCTGAGAGAGATAGAAAAGTTTGGGAATATAAGCTCATGATGACCTTTGACACTCTCAGTGCTGGAATGAATATATCCCATGGATTTATGTCCTTGTACATCAATTAAGGAATCTGCTTCTCTGATCTGGGGGCATCAAAACACAATACCAGACCCCAATCAGAGGGCAATAAAACTTTCACACTCTTTATCTATGAACTGTTCCAATATTTATGTTCTTCCCTCTCCCATAATGACAGTTCTGCTTCACATCACTTGTCTTACCTATTGCATTATTTCTGTGCTGTG
>JARQOD010000006.1:75219776-75300234 GCA_033576555.1 Oophaga sylvatica | reverse complement strand
AAATTTTAAATGTCACTTTTCGGTGGGGGCCCCAATTATCCCCTGTAAATTTTTTGTTTGGTGCAGATTGCACTTTTTTCGTTAGTACAATAAACCCTCTTTTCAAGGCAAAACTTTACTGTGTCCAATATTATTAGTTATCAAACTGAAATAGCTTTTGCAAAAACACAATTTTTTATAAAAATTTAAAGCAAAGATTAAATAGGGGTCCCCAAACTTTTTATATACGTATAAATATATACTATTAAAATTTATATGAAAATTATATATATAAATTTTATATGTTATATATACTGACATCCTTCTGCCCTGTATATTTGGTGAAATTTCTCAACACCTCTTTCCTCTACTTAAACGCACAGTACCACTTCCCTGCCCGTCACTGCGACTAGTTTTTCTCTGTTAGAAAAGTATGAAATTGCTAACATGGGGTTACCTGGCAGCTTCCCTACATGGGAAAGCCAACATTGTTTTTTGGGAAGTCAAAAGATTTTTCATTTTAGGCTGTCAAACCCTGAAGGAAACAGCCTGCCGGATAAAAATTGCTAAAATGCAGGAATAAATTTGCGAGAAATTGTTTTACCCCATATACAGTCACTATAGGATACATAACGTTTTTCTAAAAAGTTACGTGAAATTTAAAGAAAAAAAGACATATAGTTTCTTGAGATATGTTACTCTTTAAAAGAAAATTTTTTCCTTTTTTAGTTTCATTCATTTTTGTAACCCAAAATTTAGAATCTTTGCATTTTTAAAAAAATTAGTTAAAGAAATCACGGGTTTTTGCTTAAAACCGTAGTCTTTTATTTTGCATTACTGAACAAGTGTACCAAAAGGAAAAAAGCAAACACCACATGTTTTGAAAAATTTTTCCTATCTCTGGGAAAGTTTAAAGGTATCCCAACAAAACAATCCCGCTAGCGATCACAAAACGAGCTACTAATGCGATCGCTAGCGGGATTGTTTCTATACCCTAAATGCTGCCACATTTAGCTATATATTTAAACGAGCTATCGCCGTTTAGCGATTTCTTAAGTTTTTAGGGTACAAAAGTACCGTTTTAAATCGTAAGAAAGGTCCCACCAGCGATTAGATACTTCCCCAGCGGAGCGCCGAAAAATAGGGTCCGGAAAGATTCCAGCGACAGCGAGATCAAGCAGGAAGTCGTCGCGGAAGTGCCGAGAACAATATCGCTACGGGACGCTAAATAGGGTGTTTTTAGCGATCCCCCTTGCGATATTGTTTTTGTGGCATACCCTTTAGGTCTGTTTGGAGACTGACATCCACACCAGTGTTCTTGCTTAACACTGAAAAATTGATGGAGTATTTTGACTCCTTTTCGTTTTTTTTTTTTTTTTGTGCTACATTTTTAGAATCCGGCTTGAAATCGGTATTTTCCCCAAAAGTTTAAAAAGATTTTGTGAGAAAAATAATTTTGGTGAAAAATTGGAGGGGTTTTTTTTAAAATTTTCCAAGAACTATAAGGGGGTCTTTTGACTCCCTCTATATTTTTAGGTCCTTTTGTATAAAAGTTGCTATAAAGTTTTGTGCATAATTTTTTTTTACTCTGTCTTTTTTACCCTGATGTTTTTAAAAGATTTGTTCTTTTTATGTCAACTTTTCACATTTTTCCCTTTTGTTTTACTGTTTTATTAGGTAAAGCTGAACAAAATACTTGTTTATGGGTTTTTTTTTGATTCATATTATTGAAAAATATAAAAACTGACGCTTGCAGAAGCATGAGGAACAATAATTTAAATTTTTTTCTATTGATGAGGGGTAATTTTCATTATTGCGATATTTTATGTCTGGAAAATTGGCCCAACCGTCACTCGATTTCAGTATTTTGGGGTAAAGATGGGGAAAGTTTTCAAAGCGACAATGTCTGTTACCTTTGTTGAAATTATGACGTTTTCAGATTTTATGAGAAATTACCGATCGGGAGACTGCAAAGGACAAATTTTCTCTATTTTTACTTGTGGGGCAGGTTTATTGAAAAAATTTTATTGGTGTTAAAACCCGGCCCTAATAACGGGGGAGAACTTTTTTCCAAGCAAAAAATGGGGTCCATTCACAGTACTGCCTTTCCCAAACCCAAAAATATGGCCCAAAATTTGGTACTGTTGATAGAGAGCAATATTTGGCAAATGGCTTCCCTTATCAGGCAAAAAAGAAACGCCGTGTGAGGGCGTTTAGCTGACCCGTGGTAAATGAAGTTATTGGACCCGTTTTGAAAAAAGGTCGCAATGTTACAACCGATAATTATTTTACTTCAGTAAAATTAGCTAAACAGCTAAAAAGCAAAGGAACAACCATCGTGGGAACACTGAACAAGATAAGGCGAGAAGTGCCTAAAGAAATAAAATCCATGAAAGAGGAATTGTACAACACTAAAGTGTTTAGAAATGAAGACAATTTTACACTTACAGTATATCAAGGAAAGCCCAACAAAAATGTTGTCATTTTGAGTTCCGTCCATCCAGATGTTGTTGTTGCGTCTGATTCCGCTAAAAAAACTCCAGAAACGGTAAAGTTTTACAATGAAACAAAATATGGAGTAGATGTAGTGGATCAGATGGCACGAAAATATATCACACGAACATGCACAAGGAGATGGCCTGTTCATGCATTTGAAAATGCCTTAGACTTTGCGGGTATAAATGCATGGATAATATTCAATGAGATAACCCACCAAAAAATGTCACGCAAGGCATTTTTGCAAACGCTTGTGAGAGAGTTGAGTGGTCCTTATGTCACAGATAGGGAAAAGGGTTCCACATCCCAAGTTTCTACATGCTCAGAAGTGATGGTTCAAACAAAATTTTGCCAGATCAAAGAAAAGTGCAAGAAAAATAGATCTGTCGGCAATTGTAAGACTTGTGGTAAGTCTTTGTGTGGGCAATGTACTGCCATAAATCAAAGGCAATGCCTAAAATGCGAAACACCAAATGTTTAGAAGGTGAATTCTGCGCCATATTTTCATTTTTATGCTCCTCCACCTACATTTTCTCTGCTTTTTGTTCTTCAGTTGTTGTTTATATGTGTGCACTTGAATAAAAAAAAATGTTTGAAAAACGTCTATTATAATTATTGTTATTTTCTGTAGAAAAATAAGAAAAGCAGAAAAAAAACAATCAAAAGCATTACTGTTGGATCTCACAATAATAATACATTACAAAAAATATAATTATTAATAAATAACCACAAATGAAACTCTAAAAATAAACGAAAACAAGCAAGGAGTCAAAATGACTCCTTTCAGTAGTTCTAGGCGGGGTCACGAGTCCAGTAGTCCTAGTGTTAATGCGGCTAAACTAAATCCAATGTAATCTTTGCTGAACAGGCTTTTTCTTATATTAAACTGTGCCAGTCAATTACTCAGAGAGAATTTTTTTCCAGTCCCAAAACACCAGAAGGTCATACAAATTAGTACCAGCAGGAAACATATTATACAAGTAAATAGCATTTTTTGAGGGTTTAATATTGAAATGCAAATTATTGAACTGACTGACAGTAAGTATGCATATATTCAAAAATTATTTACTCCCATGCACCACTCTGTACTCTATGCTGTCTTGATACACAAAGCTGCTAAATCATACAAGATCCAAAATCCAGGGCACCAGACATTCTCCTCCAATAAATCACTTTATACATGCACAGGATACACAGAGCAGATAACATGAAACGTTTCGGCTGCACAGGGCCTTTTTAAAGCCATAGAAAAACAAAGGTGTACGTCAATGGCTTGAAAAAGGCCCCAGGTGGCTGAAACGTTTCATGTTATCTGCTCTGTGTAGGAATAAAGGTACTGCCACACTAAACAATCCCGCTAGCGATCACGATAACGACGCATACTAATGCGATCGCTAGCGGGATTGTTTCTATATCGCTAAAGTGCGGCCACATTTAGCGATATAGTTAACGACGCTATCGCCGTTAGCGATCTTCTTAACGACTTTAGCGGTACAAAAGTACCGCTAAATCGCTAAGAAAAGGTGCCACACTCAGCGATAATACTTACCCAGCGGGAGCGCCGACGAGAAAATAGGGTCCGGAACGATTCCAGCGACGAGCGAGATCGCAGCAGGAAGCTCGTCGCTGGCAGCTGCCGCACTGAACAACATCGCTAACGGGATCGCTAAATAGTGACGTTTTTTAGCGATCCCGTTAGCGATATTGTTCAGTGTGGCATACCCTTAAGGCCTTATTCAAGCCATTGATTTACACCCTTGCTTTTCTATGGCTTGAAAAAGGCCTTATGTCTAAAATGTTGCATGTTATCTGCTCTGTGTATGCTGCAATCAATAAAGTGATTTATTGTAGGACAACATCTGGTGCCTTGGATTTTCGACCAAGTAAGTATACTGTACATATGGCTGCAGGGGCTTTATCAGCAACAAACTCAAACTTACTCAAGTTTATCTTCAATCAGCTTAGTGATAATCATAAATCCATGTCTAATTAGCATAAGACGTGTTTTGTTGAGCAGACCATATGTAATCTTCATAATTAATTTTGTAATACTTTGTTACATATCTCATACTCATAGTATCTTGCATCAAACTGCATTAAACCTCAGAGATGTACATTTTTATCAATTGTCACAGGAAACTGCCTTCAATCTTGCTGACAGACAAACCCATCATTGCTTAGATATATTCCTATATCTCTGCGGGATAGTTAGTTTTTTCTATTTAAAATTAGCGTTTCAAAATAATTTTGTGAGCGTAATATTTTCTACATTAACAGAACTAGCTATAAGCTGATATTGAGTTAGCAAAAGATGCTTAAAGATTTTAATACAGGAAATATGTATATCTTTGTACCATGTTAGCCAGTAGATAGAAAAATATTTAGAATTGAGAGTCCTCAGTGGTTGATACCTTTTAATGGCTAATTGAAAAGATGGTAACAAATTGCAAGCTTTCGAGACTACTCAGGTCTCTTCATCAGGCAAAGACTAATACAACATCTGAAGAATCACATATTTATACACAACAGGACACAGGAATAGTGCAATAGATAAGACAAGTGACGTAAAGCAGAACTATCAATATGGGAGAGGGATGAACAGTTGTGGCCATAAATATTGAATCAGTTCATAGATAAGGAGTGAAAGTTTTATTGTCCTCTGATTGGGGTCTGGTAATGTTTTGTTATGCTCCCACAAGGTCTTAAGGGTATGCCACACTAAACAGCGTCGCTAACGAGATCGCTAAAAAACGTCACTATTTAGCGATCTCGTTAGTGACGCTGTTGTGTGTGTCATGTAGCAACGACGTGGCCCCTGCTGTGATCTCGCTGATCGTTCACTAAGGTTCTGGACCGTATTTTAATCGTTGGCGTCCCGCTGGTGAGCCTATATTGCTGTGTCTGGCACGTTTTGTGAACGATTTGCGCTGTTTTTTACATCGCAAAGTCGTTAAGGAGATCGCTAACCGCTTATGCGTCGTTAACGAGATTGCTAAATGTGGCAGCTACTAGCGACATTAAAACGATCACAAAAACGATCGCATTAGTATGCGTCGTTATTGTGATCGTTAGCGGGAGCGTTTAGTGTGGCAGTACCTTTAGGAGCAAATTCCTTAATTGATGTAAAAAGACATAAATCCATGCGACACATTCATTCCTGCACTGAGAGTGTCAAAGGTCGTCATTAGTTTATATTCACAGACCCTCCTTCCCAAAATCCACAAAGCTGGAAATCCAGGAGGCCGATTATTTCATGTGTGGACACCCTTACTGAGCAGGTATCTGGATGGGTAGAGGGTATTCTTAAACCCATGGTAAAGGATACACCCAGCTACATTCTACATGCTTCCCAAAATCCAGAAAGCTGGAAATCCAGGGAGGCCGATTATTTCATGTGTGGACACCCTTACTGAGCAGGTATCTGGATGGGTAGAGGGTATTCTTAAACCCATGGTAAAGGATACACCCAGCTACATTCAGGACACAACTGACCTATTGAATAAACTAGCAGCAATAGGTCCTCTACCAGAAGGAACCATCCTGGCCACCATGGATGTGGAATCTTTGTACTCTAATATCCCACACCAGGATGGATTAAATTCCTGCAAAGTCTTCATGGAAAACACCGGGAATGATGCTGATTCTGTGGTGAAACTCACAAAATTCATCCTCACCCACAATTACTTTGAATTTGACAACAAGATCTATCTACAGGAGACTGGCACAGCAATGGGAAGTAAAATGGCTCCACAGTATGCAAATCTTTTCATGGCCAAGCTTGAAAGCGACTTTTTGTCCTCATGTCCCATCTGGCCTCTGGCCTACTACCGCTACATTGATGATATTTTAATCATCTGGACGGAGTCTGAGCAACAGCTGAAGATGTTCCACGAACAGTTTACCCAATTTCATCCCACCATCAACTTAACACTCAACTACTCCAGCACTGAAATTAACTTTTTAGACACCATCATTAAGCTAAAGAACAATGAAATAGAGACATCCCTGTATCAGAAGCCAATCGACCGTCCAACATACCTTAAATGGGACAGTTTCCATCCAAAACACATAAAAAACTCTATTATCTACAGCCAAGCCATCAGATACAACCGTATATGTTCCAACCCCATGGATAGAGATGAACACCTTGGTTGCCTCAGAAAGACCTTTTTAAATCAGGGCTACCATCCAAGAACAATTGAAAACCAAATTACAAGAGCCACCAGAATATCAAGGATTCACCTGCTACATTACAAAGCTAAAGATGAAAATAACCGGGTGCTTCTAGTGGTCACCTACAATCCAAATCTGGAGGTGCTAAGAGGAGCTGCACGGAAACTACAACCTTTACTACAAAAAGATGCCCGATTAAAATCGACATTTCCAGACCCCCCACTACTGTGTTTTCGGCAACCCCCAAATCTAAGAAGCATCATTGTCAAAAGCTCACTGTCCTCTCCAACAGCTGCAGGAACCTTTCCCTGCAACAAGAAAAAATGTAAAACCTGTCCATTTATAATAACCATGGACAAGATGAAGATCCCCAACTCACATCAGGACTACAAGATTCCAGGTACTTTCAGCTGCATCACATCTAATTTGGTGTACTTAACTATTTGCTCTAAATGTCCAACTGGGGGTCTGTATGTGGGGGAGACCGGGCAAAAACTGAGAACAAGGAGGAATTCTGATCGCCACACAATAAGAGAAAAAAAAATGGATCTACCTGTGGCAAAACATTTTTGTATGCCTGATCACAGCACCATGGACATGAAATTACTGGTATTGAAAAGTAATTTCACATCTCAGAGAGACAGGAGGGTCTCTGAATATAAACTAATGACAACCTTTGAGGGTATGTTTCCACTATCAGGAAACAGTCCAGAATTGCTGCGTGTTTGACGCTGTGCATTGGCGCAGCGTCAAACACGCAGCGTCCAGATGTTACAGCATAGTGGAGGGGATTTCAAGAAATCCCATCTCCACTATGCGTAAAAACATGAAGGCGGAAGACCTGCGTTTCCAGACATGCGGCGCGTCTTTTCAGACCGCAACATGCCCTAGTCCCTTGCGGCGACGCTGCGTCGCCGCAAGGGAAATAACACAGGGCTATGCAGCCCTGCGATCATTCCGGATGTGTTCCGGAGGTGCCCCGAACACATGCGGAATGAGTGCGCGTACAGAAGGGGGCGGGGCTTTGGACAGTGCGGAATTTCCGCTCCGTCCAAAGCGCTGTGATTCCGGACCGTGGAACCACAGCCTAACACTCTCAGTGCAGGAATGAATGTGTCGCATGGATTTATGTCTTTTTACATCAATTAAGGAATTTGCTCCTAAGACCTTGTGGGGGCATCACAAAACATTACCAGACCCCAATCAGAGGACAATAAAACTTTCACTCCTTATCTATGAAATGATCCAATATTTATGGCCACAACTGTTCATTCCTCTCCCATATTGATAGTTCTGCTTTACGTCACTTGTCTTATCTATTGCACTATTCCTTGTCCTGTTGTGTATAAATATGTGATTCTTCAGATGTTGTATTAGTCTTTGCCTGATGAAGAGACCTGAGTAGTCTCGAAAGCTTGCAATTTTTACCATCTTTTCAGTTAGCCATTAAAAGGTATCAACCACTGAGGACTCTCAATTCTAAATATTTTTCTATCTACTGGCTAACATGGTACAAAGATATACATCTTTCCTGTATTAAAATCTTTAAGCATCTTTTGCTAACTCAATATCAGCTTATAGCTAGTTCTGTTAATGTAGAAAATATTACGCTCACAAAATTATTTTGAAACGCTAATTTTAAAAAGAAAAAACTAACTATCCCGCAGAGATATAGGAATATATCTAAGCAATGATGGGTTTGTCTGTCAACAAGATTGAAGGCAGTTTCCTGATGAAGAGACCTGAGTAGTCTCGAAAGCTTGCAATTTGTTACCATCTTTTCAGTTAGCCATTAAAAGGTATCAACCACTGAGGACTCTCAATTCGAAATATTTTTTTAAAGATTTTAAGTTAGAAGTCTGCAGGTACTCCGGTTTCCTCTCACATGTCGAAGGTTAATACTGATAGGGGATTTAGATTGTGAGCCCCAAAGGGGACAGTGATGATATCTATATGGATATATATTTAAATAATGGTGCTATGCAAGCAAGTAAAATAAATATTGTTTCTTGTGTAATATAATAAACCAAACAATGCGTATTATCATTGCCATTTTCCCACTATGATACAGAGAAGATGTATATCTTTGTACCATATTAGCCAGTAGATAGAAAAATATTTGGAATTGAGAGTCTTCAGTGGTTGATACCTTTTAATGGCTAACTGAAAAGATGGTAACAAATTTCAAGCATTTGAGGTTACTTAGGTCTCTTCATCAGGCATTGACTAATACTAAATGTGAAGAATCACATATTTATACACAACACAGCACAGAACTGTCATTATGGGAGAGGGATAAACAGTTGTGTCCATAAATATTGGAACAGTTCGTAGATAAGGAGTGAAAGCTTTATTGTCCTCTGATTGGGGTCTGGTTCTGTGTTGTGATGCCCCCACAAGGTTTGAGGAGCAAATTCCTTAATTGATGTAAGAAGTGTGTCAAAGGTTGTCATAAATTTATACTCCCAGACTCTCCTGTCTCTCTGAGATGTGAAGTTACCTTTCAATACAAGTAATATCAGGTCCATGGTGCTGTGATCAGGTATACAAAAAATGTTTCGCCACAGGTAGATCCTTTCTTTTTTCTCTTATTGTGTGATGGTGAGAATTCATCCTTGTTCTCAGTTTTTGCCCTGTCTCCCCCACATTCAGATCCCCAGTTGGACATTTAGTACATGTAATTAGATACACCACATTAGATGTGATGCTGCTGAAAGTACCGGGGATCTTTTAGTCCTGATGTGAATTGGGGATCTTTATCTAGTCTGTAGTCATTATAAATGGACAGGTTTTACATTTTTTATGGTTGCAAGAAAAGGTTCCTGCAGCTGTTAGAGAGGACAGGGAGCTTCTGACAATGATGCTTCTTAGATTTGGGGGCTGCCGAAAACACAGTAGTGGGGGGTCTGGAAAAATGGATTGTAATCGGGCATTTTTTTTGTATTAATGGTTGTAATTTCTGTGCAGCTCCCCTTAGCACCTCCAGATTTGGATTGTAGGTGACTACTAGGGGTATCCGTTTATTTTATTCTTTAGCTTTGTAATGTAGCAGGTGATTCCTTGACATTCTGGTGGCTCTTGTAATCTGGTTTTTAATTGTTCTTGGATGGTAGCCCTGATTCAAAAAGGTCTTTATGACGTCACCTATGTTTGATTGACAGTTCAGTCCAGTCTCTGTCATTGACCAACCATCACCGAAAACACACGCAAGCAATTTCAGTGCCTAGGATTGGTGTGAGAGTGAGTCAAGCAGATGAAAGAGGCTGAGTTAACCTGTTAAAAACACAGGAGCCAGGAGTCAGGTGCAAGAGAGGGAATAAGAAGTGAGGGCTTGAAAGTGTTTTGTCATGCCCCAATGCACTTGCAGCTAAATTTCATAGAACTTCAATGGCTGATTTCTCAGTAATGGCAGGGAGGATTTTCACCAGAAATGTATCATTTTACTTAGAGTAACAGCGACTTTATAGTCATATACATACTTTTAGTTTTAGGAAGAAATTCCTCTTGACAGGTTCCCTTAATATGTTTTTGTAACCATGCTCAAACCTATTGTCTCCCCACTCCTGATCTCTAAGGATCCATCTGATGTCAATTCCTGTAATTATTTCTTTATTTCTTTTTGTCTTTGTTTGTTTTATATTATACCAATATATTCCAGGCTACAAGTTGTATTTGTCATAACTTAGACCTAAAGATGAGCAGATCTTTTGAAGTTCGAACTCGCTGTTAGGGTCTGCGGAACGCACCAAATATAAGATGTGGAGAGGTGCGTTCGCAGCCCGGGGTCCACCGTGCAGGTGGAGCCTGCTGCTAGTAAAATGGCATAAGCAAACTCTGTTATCCCGCAGAGTCGCCAACATAAAAGCCGTAACGCGCTGTGGCAATAAATGCGAACTCTGTTACTCCACAGAGCCGCTAGAAGGAGAGCCGCAGTGCTATATGGCGATGTGTGCGAACTCACTAAACACAACTGAGTCGCATAGAAAACACGCTAGGGCGCTGTCTAGCGTTGAAAGCGAACCCTGTTACGTCACAGGGCCGCTGAGAAAAAGTGCTGTGTCCTGTCAGGCTCTGAGGTACACAGTTATGTGCTAAGCGTACATAAAGCGTGATCATGTGCTAATGTCCTCGCGGGAGTCACCCGCAATCTATGGCGTCTGAACGCCAGACCCTGAATACGGCAATCAAAACTCCTCACCGGTTATGCCGGTAATCTAGGGCATCTAGGACGCCGACCCTGACCAGCTAGCACACCAAACTCCTCACCGATTAAGTCGGTATTCTAGTGGCTTATTTCAGCCGGGTCCCTAACCACACACATGACTACACTGGCGCATAGCATACAATGGTTGATATTAGCGCATGGCGGCCTAGCCATGCTACCCTTTTATAGCAACAGCTACAGGACCTGCCAGAAACCAGGACCAATGAAACTTGTTCCCGAACATCAGTAATCGCAGGGCCTTCCTGGCGGACCAATAGGAGCCGCTGCAGTACCTGAGCATGTGACCCTGATCTCAAATGAGAGATCTCACTCTGGGCATGCTCAGAAGGGAAAACGCAGGACTTTGTCCCAAAGACGTCTGCTCCAACACTGGCTATAATAGCAGATCCAGGAAAGGCAGCAGCAAGTCACTGCACAGTAGTGGAGTGGGCAAGACGCTTGGACCGATGTCTCTGCTGAGCAGGCTCCACTGCGGCCGGAGATGAATGGGAGACCGCAGCGGGACTGGTTCGAGACTCCCCTTGTGCAGCAGCGGGAACTCGAACCCTAACACTCGCTGACTTTGATTAATTTTTCTTCGAAATTTGATTTACAACTAATAAATTTGCACAAATCTCAATATTAGAAAGCGTGTAATTTGTAGGAAAATGCACATGAAGTAGAGGAGAGATAACCCAGCTGATCATAAGAATTTACATTCTGTAAGAGGGACAGAGAGAGGACCCTATTGACCATAAAAGTTTGCACTCTACAGAATAGAGAAAGAGGACCCCCCTGACCATAAGAGTTACAGTCTGCAGTACAGAGGACTCTGATGACCATAAGAGTTTACACTCTACAGGAGAAAGAGACTTACCAAGTTACTCTGGAGATGGAAAATAACTCTGCTGTACAAACTGTATGCTACTGGGAAGCACTGATTTGTGATGGCTCAGGTACTGACTACCACTGTACCAAGGTATGTATAACATGTCATAGCTGCTGGACATTATGGGGTAGCCAGTGCACCAACGCAAAATGACGTTAGCCCACTCTCTGATGATTCAACAGTGTGTGAAATGAACCAGGCAAGTTTCTTATTTTTGGGAACCATGAATTGAATCTCTAAATGCTCAAATTCATGAATTTCAGGAAATTCCACTCAAACATGATTTTCTGCAGATAGATCCACTCATCTTCACTTAGAATACTTATTTGTAATTACAGATTAATATTTTCAGATAATTTGGGGTTTGTAAATAGTATTTGCCTTATTTAAATTAGTTTTTTAATAGTTAGGATCAGAAATGATTACTTTTTCATTAGTATATACAGTACATGTTAATTTTCACATCAGTATATTCAGCCTTAGTGTACATTATTGTTAATTATGGTTCTCAAATGTGTTTGTAAAACAATGCTGGCTGTTCTTAATCTTTTGGCTAAATAGCTAGAATAAAAGAAGACATCAGGTTGGAGATTCTGAAGGTTATTCAGTAGTTTTGAACAAGGGGTTCAGAATACTTCACTTGCTGCACTGATACATCTTTGGCACTGAAAGAGGTCATGTAATCAATCCTCAAATATAGAACTATCTCTACAATAAGGCTAACCTGCAAAATTAGGTAAGATATAATTTTATACACCTCTCTAGTGTATTAAAATACATGCACATTTATTTTGTAAACCCATCACCCTCTAGCATCACCTATTTTTTCTCTTTTCTTCTCTTTTGTGATTGTAGAGGGAAAGTACCAAAGAGAAAATGTTTTATCTAGATTGCATGTCATTTGATTTAAAAAGATTGTTCTCTGCTGCTCTTTTGTGCAGGTAATCATTTGTTCATTATGTTGTGTGAGCCCTTTTTAACTCATGCTTTTCAAATATACTTTTATTTCTTATATTTTTAAACCCTTTAAATATTCATGTTCAATGCTTGGCCAACATTCAAGAAACAGCAACAATACAATGTTCTACTTTTCTTTTAATTGCTGCATAATTTGCATTTAAAACATTTTAAACAGTTTTAGGAAGCTTTTTAAATCAGATGCCCATGCGGTGACATTGGTGCCATATGTTCTTTATAGCATGCAGGATGCTATATTTTCTACTATGTGCTCAGTAAGTTAAAGTAATGCCCATGCCATAATGAGGCCACGTATAAATGTTTTCCTCGAGCTGATTGGGAATTCTTTTTAAAGCATTACTGTACTATAACCTGTCAAATCCTTCCAATTCACATAGGTTTCATCATTCATGTGATACATAAAAAGCATTAATGTTATATGCAAAATCTAGACAATTATTAAAGAAGTGTCTTTTAAACAAACAAAAAACAAACATATTTAACCCCTTGATGACCAGGGGTGTATATATATGTCAATTCTGCTTAGGGATTTATGTAATCCTATTGCTGCATATACATTAAATGGGAGTATACTTGGGACTGCAAAAAAGGAGAAGGACTTGGGTATTCTGGTTACAAGTAAGTTGAGCAGCAGTAGTCAATGTCAAGCAGCAGCTGCAAAAGCAAACAAGATTTTAGGGTGAATAAAAGCAGAGATAAAATCTTGTGATACCAATGTTTTGTTGCCCCTCTATAAATCACTGGTGAGGCCACATCTAGAATATGGGATCGAGTTTTGGACTCCACATTTTAAAAAGAATATTGGGAAGTTAGAGTCAAGTCAAAGGCAGGCAACTAGATTATCGGAAGGCCTCTCATATGATGAGAGGTTGGAAAAGTTGGATTTGTTTAGCTTAGAAAAAAGATGTCTCAGAGATCTCATTTATATGAATAAATATACGCGTGGTCAGTACAATGACTGGTACGTGACTTATTCCTTCTATAGATGATACAAAGTATTAGGGGGTACTCACTACGGATGGAAGAAGAGCAATTTTGGCAGCATAATAAGAAAGGCAGACTGTGGAATGCCCGACCACAATAGGTTGTAATGCAGACACTATAACAGCTTTTAAAAAAGGGCGGGATGATTTCCTCAGTACACATAACATTGTAGGTTACAGACAATTTAATGACAATTAAGAATTTATAATTGGAGGAGAAAGGTTGGACCTGATGGACCATTGTCTATTTTCAACCCATATAACTATGAATGATCTGTCCTGACAAATAAAGAAGCAGATTTATCTGATAAGATATATTACAAAATTTATTAAATAAAAAATAACATGACGGTTACTCTTTAAAGTTCCTATACTTTTAGAAAGAAACAATAGGTTTCAAACCATCTCTCGCTTTGGTGAATCTGATTCTTACACCTAATGTTTCATTGGTCACCCTGTTATTCCACAAAGCCATGGTTGTTAAGAAAGGCTTCTAGTGGGTTTCCAATTAACTATCTTAAAATGCATGTACACTGCAAGATTATCCTGAAATAACCTTCCTATAAACTCTTATTTCTCGATTATCTTACTGAATAAACAGTAGAGTTGAGAGAATTTGTTTGGATTTGGTCGCCGAATCTGAATTTGCCATGTTCATGACATATTGGTACCCTATTCGTGCCGAATGTATGTTTGATGATCGGGTCCAAACATATTTGCTAATTTCTACTCCTATTGACTCGAATGATGTTCTGCTGTGTTCGGCGAATATTGTAAAAATAATTTTCAATGACGATCGTATTCAGAACCGAAGCCGAACAAATTCGCTCAACTCTAGTAAACAGGTAGCCTATCACCCAACGAATAAGAAAAAACACTTGTTTGACATCTAAAATTATTTTTAAACTGGCAGAAAAATCATCTTTCATCTGCCGAGAACAATTGGCAGTTTACCTGATGTGAAGAATCTATTACAGTCTGCCTGTATAAACAAGCAGTTAAATGTCTGCCAATCAGCAAAGTTGTCAATCGGTGGTTGTTAAATGCTGCACATAGATGAATGTAAACTGAGCCTTAGTCACTGAGCCACGCTCATGCATTCCTATTTCTAATGTCAGTAGAGACTGCTGCCAATAACTTAATCCACTTTGGCATTCTTGACTGGTGATCTAAATGTGTTACATCCTTACTTAGTTCATATTTGCAGATCTATTTAGACGATTAAGTTACACTTTTTGGACAAAGCTTTAGCTATTTGTGTAGGCTGCAAATCCAAATCTTTAGCGTTGCATAAGTATATTTCCCAACTGAATGAAGTATGATGGTGTTCTGGCAGCAGCTGCTTATAGCTGTAAAAACAAATTGGGTATTTAAGTTATTAATACTTTACTGGCTGATTGCTTTGGAATTACAATGGTTTGAGGTGTGATTTTATGCTTTGATATGAGGTACCCCATATTTTAGGAGTGACTTACTTAATTGTGAATTGTCTTTGTTAAAACAAAATATGACAGTAAGTACAGCCAATAGGGGCACAATGTTTTTTGTAGCAGAGAACCATGATGATTACCATCATTCAAAGTCTTATTGAATAATATTTAGTTCTGGTAGATATTTCTTATTATTGGCCATTCAGTTTATAATTAGGGCCACTCAAGCTACCATAACTATTTCCAGTGCTGTGTACTGAATGTATTTTCAGATTTCTTTTAACATTGCATTTTGATATACCTAGTTTATCAGCAAGCATATGCTTAAATTGAAATTGGCAAATATCAAAGTAAAACAGCTTGCAGAAATATGTACAATTAGCTAGATTTACTATATATGTTCAAAACCCTTATCATTTAAATCTGAATTTAATTATCGCTTTAATTAAAGTACTCACAGCCATCTGGTTCATATATTAAAAATAATTGTGGGTGCAAATGCAGCTTTTCAATATCCTCACAGAGTCAGTAATTGCTGGGGACAGCAGCACATTATTCTACTTATTCTTAGAATGCTGCATGCACATTTTTTCCATGAGCTAATGGTAAGATTATATCTGGAACAAGAATTTGACATAAGCTAATGTTAGACCTTTATGCTTTCTGATTTTGTGCTAAACTTTACAAAGATATTTGTTTGTCGGAAGCTTTGCAATTCTGTTTTCATTGCACACACTGTTCCATAATTACTTAAATTGTGTTATCATTATTTGAGAACAATAATAATAATATTAATATTAAAAATTAGAGATGAGCGAATCGCTTTGATGCAAACCTAAGTTGTGCTGAATACTATGAAATTCACAAGTCCCGGCGAATAGGAAAAATTTGTAATTCGTTTTACTGTTATAGCATAAGAAATGCATGATTCTATTTTATATACAGTGGGGGAAATAGAATCATAGAATCATAGAATGGTAGAGTTGGAAGGGACCTCCTGGGCCATCTGGTCCAACCCTCTGCTCAAAGCAGGATTCTCTAAATCATCCCAGACAGATGTCTGTCCAGCCTCTGTTTGAAGACTTCCATTGAAGGAGAACTTACCACCTCTCGTGGCAGCCTGTTCCACTCCTTGTTCACCCTAACTGTCAAAAAGTTTTTTCTAACATCTAATCTGTGTCTCCTCCCATTCAGTTTCATCCCATTGCTTCTAGTCTTTCCTTGTGCAAATGAGAATAAAGATGATCCTTCTAAAATGTGACAGCCCTTGAGGTATTTGTAGACAGCTATTAAGTCTCCTCTCAGTCTTCTTTTTTGCAAGCTAAACATTCTCAAATCCTGCAACCGTTCTCTCATAGGACATGGTTTGCAGACCGGTCACCATTCTGGTGGCTCTCCTTTGAACTTGCTCCAGTTTGTTGATGTCTTTTTTAAAATATGGTGCCCAAAACTGGACACAGTATTCCAGATGAGGTCTGACCAAAGACGAGTAGAGGGCAATAATGACCTCATGTGATCTAGACTGTATGCTTCTGTTGATACATCCTAGAATTGTATTTGCCTTTTTTGCTGCTGCATCACACTGTTGACTCATGTTCAGTCTGTGATCAATTAGTATACCCAAGTCTTTTTCACATGTGCTGTTACTTAGCCCTAATCCTCCCATTTTGTATATGCTTTTTTCATTTTTATTGCCCAGATGTAGTACTTTGCATTTTTCCCTGTTAAAAACCATTCTGTTAGTTGCTGCCCACTGCTCCAGTTTATTTATATCTTTTTGAATCCTCTCTCTTCTCTAGTATTAGCTACCCCTCCTAGCTTTGTGTCATCAGCAAATTTGATCAGTTTACCCTTAAATATTTGATCTTTTGCTGATTTTGTAAGTTTGCCCTCTGACAAAATCATGAACAGTCTACAATTTTAAGGGTAGGTTAATTTTAACATTGAGAGATAGAATATCAAAAACAAAATCTAGAAAATCACTTTTTATAAATTATATAAATGTATTTGCATTTTGCAGTGAGAAATAAGTATTTGATCCCTCTGGCAAACAAGACTTAATACTTGGTGGCAAAGCCCTTGTTGGCAAGCACAGCAGTCAGATGTTTTTTGTAGTTTATGATGAGGTTTGCGCAC
This sequence comes from Oophaga sylvatica, assembly GCA_033576555.1. Taxonomy (NCBI): domain Eukaryota; kingdom Metazoa; phylum Chordata; class Amphibia; order Anura; family Dendrobatidae; genus Oophaga; species Oophaga sylvatica. The sequence goes on along the minus strand of JARQOD010000006.1, from coordinate 75,282,966 downwards.
ATGTCTAGAGGAATTTTAGTCCAGTGCAGATCTTCCCTAAATCATTAAGATTTTAAGGCTGTCACTTGGCAACTCAGAGCTTAAACTCCCTCCATAAATTTTATATGGGAATAAGGTCTGCAGACTGGCTAGGCCACTCCATGACCTTAATGTGCTTCTTTTTTAGCTACTCCTTTGTTGCCTCGGCTGTATGTTTTGGGTCATTGTTTTTCTGGAAGACCCAGCCACGACACATTTTTAATGTCCTGCCGGAGGGAAGGAGGTTGTCACTCATGATTTTATGGTACATTGCTCCATCCATTCTCCCATTGATGCGGTAAATTAGTCCTGTGCCCTTAGCAGAGAAACATCCCCAAAACAAAATTTTCCACCTCCATGCTTGACAGTGGGGACAGTGTTCTTTGGGTCATAGGCAACATTTCTCTTCCTCCAAACACAGCGAGTTGACTTAATGCCAAAGAGCTCAATTTTTATCTCATCTGACCACAGCAACTTCTCGTAATCACTCACAGAATCATCCAGGTGTTCATTGACAATCTTCAGATGGGCCTGCACATGTGCCTTCTTGAGCAGGGGGACCTTGTGGTCACTACAGGATTTTAAACCTTTAAGGCGTAATGTGTTACCAATGGTTTTCTTGGTGACTGTGGTCCCAGCTGCCTTGAGATCATTAACAAGTTCCCCCCATGTAGTTTTAGGCTGATCTCTCATCTTCCTCATGATCAAGGATAGCCCACGAGGTGAGATTTTGCCTGGTGCCCCAGATCGATGTCAATTGACAGTCATTTTGTATTTCTTCCATTTTCTTACTATTGCACCAACAGTTGTCTCCTACTCACCCAGTGTCTTACGTATGGTTTTGTAGCCCATTCCAGCTTTGTGCAGGTCTATGATCTTGTCCCTAACATCCTTAGGTCTTGCCCATGTTGTAGAGTTTAGAGTTTGACTGATTAATTGAGTCTGTGGACAGGAATCTTTTATAAAGGTGAGTGTGTAAGACCGTTGTCTTTAATAAAGGTAATGAGTTGATTAGGAGCATCTGACTGGTCTTTAGGAGTCAGAACTCTTAATGGTTGGCAGGGGATCAAATAATTATTTCTCACTGCAAAATGCAAATTAATTCATATAATTTATGCAATATGATTTTCTGAATGATATTTTTGATATTCTATCTCTCAATGTTAAAATTAATCTACCCTTAAAATTATAGACTATTCATGTCTTTGTCAGTGGGCAAACATACAAAATCAAGCAAGGGAAGCAAGGGATCAAATACCTATTTCCCCCACTGTATTGCAGAAGGCTCACATGAAGTCAAGAGTAGGTGTTAGGGCTGGCGGAACGCACCAAATAAATATAAATAATAGGTGCGTTCGCAGCCGGGGTCCACCGTGCAGGCAGAGCCTGCTGCTAGTAAGATGGCACAATATGGCAGTATGAGCGAACTGTGTTACTCCACAGAGTTGCAGATATAGAAGCTGTGGCACTATATGGCGGTATGAGCGAACTCTGTTACACCACAGAGTCGCTGAGGTAGAGACGTAGAGATAGAGACTGTGTCCTGTTAACACCACAGGGGTACACAGATAACTGCTGTGCGGATAGCAGTCCGTGGTCATGCAGTCAGCAACACAAACAAGCAACTCCTCACCGGAGTAGCCGGTATTCTAGAGGCTATTTCAGCCAAGCCCTGAACACGTGCATATAAACTCCTCACCAGAGGTGCCGGTGTTCTAGGGGCTTATTTCAGCCGAGCCCTAACGGCATGCATGCATGATCACACTGGCGCAAAGCACATAACACAATTGATACTAGCGCATGGCCGTGTGGCCATGCAACCGTTTTATAGCAGCAACTACAAGACCTTCCAGAAAAGGACCAATGAGAAACTGTTTCAGAACACAAGCAGTTTCAGGACCTTCCTGGCGGACCAATAGGAGTTGCTGCAATACTTGAGCATGTGACCCCTGATCTCCAATGAGAGATCTTACCCTGGGCATGCTCAGAAGGGGAAACGCAGGACTTAGTCCCAAAGAAGTCTGCTCGCCGCTGACCAGTACTGGCTACAATAGCAGAACCTGGAGAGGCAGCAGTAATCCTCTGCACAGTATTAGACTGGGCGAGATGCTGGGACTGACGTCTCTGCTGAGCAGAGTCCAGTGCGGCTGGAGACGGATGGGAGACTGCAGCGGGGATGGTTCGAGATTCCCCCTGTGCAGAAGCGGGAACTCGACCCCTAACATTACCCCCCTCCTAGGGCCCCCCTTCTTTGGGCCTCGCTACATTCAAAGGCAGCGATGAGCTGCGGAGCATGTATATGCTCGGCAGGCTCCCAGGACCTATCCTCAGGCCCATAACCCCTCCAATCCACCCCAAAAATTTTTTTGCCCCATACCACCTTGCACCCTACAATGGCATTCACCTCGTGATCATCCGTAGATGAACCTGACGTCCCGGCAGATGACTCAGGCAACCGGGAGATGACCACGGGTTTTAGGAGGGACACATGGAAGGTGTCGGAGATACCAAGACGAGGCGGAAGGACTAAACGGTAAACCACAGGGTTCACCTGCTCGAGGACCTTGAAGGGACCCAAAAAGCGGGGTGCCTACTTAGTGGACTCCACTCACAGCCTGATGTTTCGAGCGAAGAGCCACACTAGGTCGCCAGGAGCAAATGTCAGAGCGGGACACCGATGGGCATCAGCAGAAGACCTCATCCTCTCCTTGGAAGCCTGAAAGGCATCCTGGGTGCAGTCCCAAATGTCCCGTGCCTCCACAGCCCAGTCTGCCACCCTGGAGTCAGCAGAAGCCACGGGCATGGGCACCAGTACCCGCGGATGCTGGCCGTAATTTAAGAGGAATGGGGTCTGTCCAGTGGAATCAGCCACAGCATTGTTTAGCGCGAACTCCGCCCACGGGAGCAAGAATGCCCAGTCGTCCTGCCTGGCAGAGACAAAATGTCGCAAGTATGTGACCAAGGTCTGGTTGGCCCTCTCTACCAACCCATTCGTCTCGGGATGATATGCAGAGGAGAGATTTAACTCAATGCAGAGTAGATGAAACCGCTCTCTCCAGAACCGAGACGCAAATTGGGGACCTCCATCGCTGACGATCTTGTCTGGCATACCGTGTAGAGGGAAGATGTGTCTAATAAATAATGCTGCCAAAGCCCGTGCAGAAGGTAACCGTGGTAGTGGCACCAAGTGCACCATTTTCGAGAAGTGGTCGGTGATCACCCAAATGATGGTGCAACCCCGAGACTTGGGTAAACCCACCACAAAGTCCATCCCGACCATATCCCAGGGCCTGTCTGCCACCGGCAAAGGGAAAAGTAACCCAGCTGGCCGTTGTCGAGGGGACTTGTTCTTGGCGCAGGAGACACACGCCTGAACATATTCCGTGATGTCACGGACCATATGTGGCCACCAGTATGTCCTCGCCAATAACTCAGTTGTCCTCTTTGCACCAAAGTGTCCACCCACCCTGGACGAGTGTGCCCAAGAGAGTACCTCCGGTCGCAAATTAGTGGGCACAAAAGTCTTGCCCGGAGGCACAGACTCTAGCGAAACCGGGGCTACCGTTCTCAGGCTCTCCTCGGGGACAATAAGCCGAGGCTCCTCATCCTCCTCCTCTGATGACACTAGGGAGCGAGAGAGAGCTCCGGCCCGAATATTCTTCTCACCGGAGAGAAAATGGAGGGTGAAGTGGAACAGAGAGAAGAATAGGGACCATCTGACCTGGTGAGAATTTATCCGCTGAGCCGTTTGCAGATACACCAAGTTTTTGTGGTCAGTGAAGACTTGGAAGGGAAAACGAGCCCCCTCCAGAAGATGTCTCCACTCAGAGAAGGCCAACTTCATAGCCAGCAACTCCCTGTCCCCGATGGAATAATTCCTCTCTGCTGGTGTAAAGGTTTTAGAAAAGAAGAAGCAGGGATGCTTCCGACCTTGAGTATACTTTTGATAAAGGACTGCTCCAGCACCAACAGAAGAGGCGTCCACCTTTAAAATAAACGGCTTATCAACATCGGGGCGATGTAATATGGGAGCACTGGCAAAATTCGATTTGATGGAAGAGAACGCCTTGGAGACCTCCTCAGACCACAACTTTGGATTTGCTCCCTCTTGGTGAGGGCTACCAAAGTCGAGAAATGGGGAATGAACTGGCGATAATAATTAATGAACCCCATAAAGTGCTGCACCGCTTTAAGAGAATGGGGTTCTTGCCAGTCCATTACAGCCTGTAGTTTGGCAGGATCCATAGCCAATCCCTGGGCGGAGATGATATAGCCCAGGAAAGGTAAAGACTCCTGCTCAAACACGCATTTCTCCAGCTTGGCATAGAGGGAGTTTGCCCAAAAGAGGTTTAAGACTCTGTTGACATCCCTCCGGTGAGAGTCTATATCTGGTGAAAAGATGAGAATATCATCCAGATAGACTACTACAGAGGTGGGGAGCATATCCCGGAAGATGTCATTGACAAAGTCTTGGAAAACAGCGGGAGCATTACAAAGCCCGAAGGGCATCACCAGGTATTCATAATGCCCATCCCTGGTATTAAAAGCTGTCTTCCACTCGTCCCCTTCACGGATGCGAATCAGGTTATAGGCACCACGTAGATCTAGCTTAGTAAATACCTTTGCTCCCCGGAGCCTATCAAACAGCTCAGAGATTAGGGGTAATGGGTACTTATTCTTAACGGTGATGGCGTTGAGACCCCTGTAGTGAATACACGGACGTAATTCTCCATTCTTCTTCTATTCTTCTTCTGCACAAAGAAGAACCCCGCCCCTGCTGGTGACACCGACTTCCTAATGAACCCTCTTGCCAAATTCTCCTGAATATACTGGGACATGGCCTCCGTCTCAGGAAGAGAGAGGGGATAGACTCTTCCCCGAGGAGGTTCTGCTCCAGGCAAGAGATCAATAGGACAGTCGTAGTGGCGATGAGGTGGAAGAGTCTCCGCCGCCTTCTTGGAGAAAACGTCTGCGTATGACCATTATCACTGGTGAAGAGTAGTAAGGTCTACGGGTATCTCTGTGGTGGTGACCTGAACGCACTCCCTGACACACCTGCCTCTACAAGAATCACCCCAACCCAGTATCCTCCCAGAGGACCACTCAATATGGAGAGAGTGGTGACGGAGCCAAGGTATTCCCAGCAAAACCTTGTCTATTCCCTCGGGAAGAACAAGAAAGGAAATACTCTCCTGATGGGAAGGGGACATAGATAAAGTGAGAGGGATAGTCTGGTGGGTGATTTGTGAGGGCAGAGTCAACCCATTCACTACTCGCACATTCACCGATTTGGCGAGCATTACCTGAGGTATAGCATGGGGGAGAGCAAAGGCAGAGGACATGAAATTCCCCTCGGCTCCGGAATCCACACAAAGCTCGACGGTGAGAGTGGATGGACCTAAAGTAATTGAAGGACAACTTGGTGGAAAATGCCGCAATGTCTAGTTAACCTCCCCCCAGGGTTACTAGACGCGACCATTTTCCCGACCGCTGTGGACATTTGTTGGCATAATGTCCTAACTGCTGGCAGATGTTACAGACCACGGGTACTCAAGCGGCCCGGGACTTAGGTCCCGCTCAAGAAACCTCCATGGCCTCATGGGAGTTGGACGCCTGACTGAAAGATTCTAGAGGTCTGGCGAAGGTGGGGGCCAGCCAGAACCTCTGCCTACACTGGGACCGCTCCAACCTCCGCTCGTGAAAACGGAGGTCGATGCGGGTAGATATGGCGATAAGCCTCTCCAGTGTGGCGGGAATCTCCCTGGTAGCCAAGGCGTCTTTCACATGGCCAGCCAGTCCTTTCCAAAACACTGGAATGAGGACTTTATCTGGCCAGTCTAACTCCGAGGCCCGAGTCCGAAATTGGACAGCAAAATAGCTGACCAAGGACGAACCCTGTGAACTTGCCAGCAGTTGGAGCTCCGTATCGTGGGTGACCTGAGGTCCCAGAAAGACCTTTTTTAGAGCCTCCAGAAATCGAGGAGCACTCCGCACCACACGGTCGTCACGCTCTCACAGCGGCGTGGTCCACTCCAACGCTCTGCCCGATAGGAGAGATATTATAAAACCCACTTGTGCCCGATCCGTGGGGAAACGTGCAGCCAGAAGCTCGAGCTGTATAGAGCACTGACTCACGAACCCCCAACATTGCTTGCTGTCACCAGCAAACTTGTCTGGAAGCGGGAGGTGGGATAATGTAGGGGCAGAGGTGGCAGTGGACAAACTGGCTGCAGCCACGCTAGCAGCCTGAACAGCGACTGCGGTAACATCCACAGCTGAGGTTGTGCGCTCAAGGGCTGCCAACCTATCCTCCAGCTGCTGGATGTTCCACTGTAGACGCTGGTCGTCCGCCATTTTACTAGCCAGACCCTGGCACTAGTATTATGTTAGGGCTGGCGGAATGTACCAAATAAATATAAATAATAGGTGCGTTCGCAGCCCGGGGTCCACCGTGCAGGCAGAGCCTGCTGCTAGTAAGATGGCACAATATGACGGTATGAGCGAACTCTGTTACTCCACAGAGTCGCAGATATAGAAGCTGTGGCACTATATGGCGGTATGAGCGAACTCTGTTACACCACAGAGTCACTGAGGTAGAGACGTAGAGACTGTGTCCTGTTAACACCACAGGGGTACACAGATAATTGCTGTGCGGATAGCAGTCCGTGGTCAAGCAGTCAGCAACGCAAACAAGCAACTCATCACCGGAGTAGCCGGTATTCTAGAGGCTATTTCAGCCAAGCCCTGAACACGTGCATACAAAACTCCTCACCGGAGGTGTCGGTATTCTAGAGGCTTATTTCAGCCGAGCCCTAACCGCATGCGTGCATGATCACACTGGCACAAAGCACATAACACAATTGATACTAGCGCATGGCAGCCATGCAACCCTTTTATAGTAGCAACTACAAGATCTTTCAGAAAAGGACCAATGAGAAACTGTTTCAGAACACAAGCAGTTTCAGGACCTTCCTGGCGGACCAATAGGAGTTGCTGCAGTACCTGAGCATGTGACCCCTGATCTCCAATGAGAGATCTTATCCTGGGCATGCTCAGAAGGGGAAACGCAGGACTTAGTCCCAAAGAAGTCTGCTCGCCGCTGACCAGTACTGGCTACAATAGCAGAACCTGGAGAGGCAGCAGTGATCCTCTGCACAGTATTAGACTGGGCGAGATGCTGGGACTGATGTCTCTGCTGAGCAGAGTCCAGTGCGGCCGGAGACAGATGGGAGACTGCAGCGTGGATGGTTCGAGATTTCCCCTGTGCAGAAGTGGGAACTCGACCCCTAACAGTAGGCTTCCCCATAATGCCTTACACCTATCTTATAACATGATATAATGCAGCCAATCAGGACGGACAATTACAGCCTATATAAAAGCCAAAGAAGGTAATGCAGCAGCCATTTCAGGGTGATTTAGGATTTGAATTTCAAATGCACAGTTTTTTCATCATTCTTAATGCACTAGAAGACAATAAACCAACACAATAAATGTACAGAAAGCAGATTGAAATAATTGTCAGTTAAATAGTTTGTTAACTTGTTACAAGCAATTGTATTGAAATTTAGCATTTAGCCCTGCTGTGTTCATGGCTTGTGTGTACCTGAACTGGGGAGCAGGGAAAAGGCTGAGGGAAGTGGGTGTATCAGATGCCATCCCTACCAATGTGTTTCTAGGATGGACCTAGACAGGCGTCCCACTATGTCCAAGCCTTTCAAATGATTGTCACAGAGAAGGTGGAAGCCAGTGACTCACCTGAGAGCCTGTGTGACGCAGGAAAATTCACCGATGTGGAGGAATGTACTTGTGTGGTGGCTGTGACCCGCAGTCAGGCTGTTGCTAAGAATCAACTCTAAGGATTAGAGGATGAGTTTCAAAAATAACTATAATTTATACAATGGATTTTATTTTTGATATTCTATCTCTCAATGTTAAAATTAACCTACCTTTAAAATTATAGACTATATATGTCTTTATCAGTGGGCAAACTTACAAAATCAGCAAGGAATCAAATACATATTTCCCCCACTGTATTGTTGAAGGCTCACATGACGTCAGAAGTAGGCTTTCAAAATCATCAAAATCATGCCCTATAGGCAATCCTTTATTAATAAATTACCTCAATCGGTAACACCAACAGAACAAACTATTTATTGACACTCAAAAAGAAAAAAGATTGTATGCTATCTTAAAAGCTCCAGGGGTATCTCAGAGTCCCTAGTGACGGTCTGGGCTGTCACCTACCTACCAGCGGAGGTTGGCACCCTAGGGGGGAGCGTTGTGGCGCCCCCGCTCCACGATGACTATCCCTGGTGTCCCTATACGGCCCTGATGTCTTAGTGGGTCCCTCTACCCAAATAATAGGGTGACCCCTGACAATATAACAGAGACCGACTCAAACTAAAGGTGACCCTAAGTCCCCAGAGTAGATTAAAATAATTTTGCAGACACACAGTATGGTGGGTGATATAGTATCAAGTGGCACTATTTGTCTCCTTTATCAGATAGGGAGTAATGATACATACATCTATTGTGGTGCCACAATTTGAAAAATAGTGAATGAACCGTAAACAATTTTGTTCAAACACTAATATGAAACTCTCAACTGTGATTATCCGTCCAATCCTGAAGGAGGAATCAAAGCCTTCACTAATCGGTGAATAAACTACACCAAATGTATTCAGACACATAAGTATGGTAAGGGTAAAAGAATATATGACTGATTTAAATGTTGCTCAGTCCCTGATGTAGCCCTTTCCAATATATATATATATATATATATATATATATATATATATATATATATATATGTATATATATATATATATATAGGCGGTAATTAATGGCTCATATCAGCCTTATATTATGCTCTCATGAACTAATGAAAAGGATTCATGGGGTTCTAGGACCCAGAAGAAGATACCCAAGTGTCTGGACCTCAAGAAACTGCTAATAATATCGTTAGGTCCCTAATACGTCCCTCTTTATTGTACTGATATATAGAATGATAATAAATGAAAATGCCATAGATGGGGGACCTGATCCCCTTAGATACAAAGTACTCACTATAAGCAATCTATACGCAGTACTTATCAATGACTATGTCATGAAAGATGTTGTATTAGTCTATGCCTGATGAAGAGACCTGAGTAGTCTCGAAAGCTTGCAATTTGTTACCATCTTTTCAGTTAGCCACTAAAAGGTATCAACCACTGAGGACTCTCAAGTCTAAATATTTTTTTATGTCATGAAAGCATTTCAATGCTATAGTAATCCCGCAATTATGATGTGTATATATATTCTCCTGTCTTCATCACAGCTGTTTGGGAGAATATTATCTAGCACCCCAGCACATATCATATATCTAAGGGATCAGGTCCCCCATCTATGGCATTTTCATTTATTATCATTCTATATATCAGTACAATAAAGAGGGACGTATTAGGGACCTAACGATATTATTAGCAGTTTCTTGAGGTCCAGACACTTGGGTTTCTTCTTCTGGGTCCTAGAACCCCATGAATCCTTTTCATTAGTTCATGAGAGCATAATATAAGGCTGATATGAGCCATTAATTACCGCCTATATATATATATATATATATATATCGGAAAGGGCTACATCAGGGACTGAGCAACATTTAAATCAGTCATATATTCTTTTGCCCATACCATACTTATGTGTCTGATCCCATTTAACAGTATACATTTGGTGTAGTTTATTCACCGATTAGTGAAGGCTTTGATTCCTCCTTCAGGATTGGACGGATAATCACAGTTGAGAGTTTCATATTAGTGTTTGAACAAAATTGTTTACGGTTCATTCACTATTTTTCAATTGTGGCACCACAATAGATGTATGTATCATTACTCCCTATCTGATAAAGGAGACAAATAGTTCCACTTGATACTATATCACCCACCATACTGTGTGTCTGCAAAATTATTTTAATCTACTCTGGGGACTTAGGGTCACCTTTAGTTTGAGTCGGTCTCTGTTATATTGTCAGGAGTCACCCTATTATCTGGGTAGAGGGACCCACTAAGACATCAGGGCTGTATAGGGACACCAGGGATAGCCATCGTGGAGCGGGGGCGCCACAACGCTCCCCCCTAGGGTGCCAACCTCCGCTGGTAGGTAGGTGGACAGCCCAGACCGTCACTAGGGACTCTGAGATACCCCTGGAACTTTTAAGATAGCATACACTGTTTTGTCTTTTTTCGTTTTGAGTGTCAATAAATAGTTTGTTCTGTTGGTGTTACCGATTGAGGTAATTTATTAATAAAGGATTGCCTATAGGGCATGATTTTGATGATTTTGTTTTTGAAGCCCTTGATATTTAATTTTTGATTACAGAAGTAGGCTTTCCCATAATGCCTTGCAACTATCATATAACATGATATAACGCAGCCAATCAGACAGACAATTCCTGCCTATATAAAAGCCAAATAAGGTAATACAGCAGCCATTTCAGGGTGATTTAGGATAGTGAGAAATGTTAGTACATTAGTACTTACATCCTAGGAATAAATAAAGGAAGAGAAAGGCCTAAAACATTTAACAAAGACACCAGACAGTCATTTATTGTATAACTGCAGCCTGAAGAAGATGAGTGTAGTAGTCTTTCAATAATATGGAGATTTAGTTGATTTAGAGAGAGACAGGAGAGCTGACAGCAGCAGTGCCAGACTCGGTGTCATTGATCAATGACATGGTGTAGCTGGCATTTGTCCTGCAGCATTTGAATTACAAATGCACAGTTTTTTCAGCATTCTTGATGCACTAGAAAACAATAAACCAACACAAGACAAGAGATGTCTTCGAAGGATGGTGCGAATGGTGGAAAAATCTCCAAGTCAAACATCCAAAGAAGAAAAGGCAAACATGGAACAGGCTGGGGTCATGGTTTCAACAAGTATAATATGCCGCACACTAAACCAAGAAAAGCTTTATGGGTGAAGGCCAAGGAAGATGCCATTGCTGAAGAAAAGACATAAAAGGGAATGACTGATCTTTACCAAAGAGTACCTTAACAATCCTTCTGGGAAAATGTTCTGTGGATAAATGAAACAAAAATAGAGCTTTTTGGTAATGCAAAGCAATAGTTTGTTTACAGATGGCGCAATTAAGTTTGTAAGGAAAATAACACCCTACCAACAGTTAAGCATGGTGGAAGATCCATAATGATGTGGGGTTGCTTGGCTGCATCTGGTACTGGAGGCCTTGACCGTATCACAGGAATCATGAAATCATACAAATATCAAGAGATTTTAAAGCTAAATGTGTATGAGTGTATGAAAACTTGATTTGAGTCTAAGATCATGGGTCCTCCAGCAAGACAATGACCCAAAGCACGCATTCAACAGTACACTGGAATGGTTGAAAAAGAAAAATGGACTGTTTTTAAAATGGTCAACAATGAGTCGTGACTAGTGTTGAGCGATACGATACTGCAAATATCGGATATCGGCCGATATTAGCTGTGTCGGGCTTTCGATTCCGAATACCGATATTTTCGTCATATCGGATACCGGAATCGGATTTGTCACTGTCACTGTGAGTGTCCGTCGGTCGGGTCTGTCAGGAGTCAGCGGCACTTACCTGGCAGAAGATCTCCGGCGGTCACGTCCTGGACTGCTTGATGGCCGCCATTATCTTCTCCCTGGCGGTCACATGCAGTTTTTCGCGATAACTGCAGTGACTGCAGGGTAATCCCGGCCGTAAACCAGTCCGATGACGTCACCGCCGGGGAAGCAGGTAATCAGCTGTGCTGCGCCGGGATGACAGGCTCTGCCTGTCATTCTGATGTAGCAGAGCTGGATCGTCGTGGGACACTCGTTACTATGGACTGCGTCGGTCAGGTGGTATACTTTTTTTTTTTTTTTCATTTTTTTACAGGAGATCGATGGCGTCGCAGGATGAGACTGTAATAAAAGTAATGAAAGCTGTGGTTTTTTTTTTTATTAAATTAAAAAACTTTTTTATGAACATTCACCCGTCCGGGTACATCAACAATTTAACTATTTACATACAGGGACCCTGTCCGGGTTATTTATAATTCTTTGGCAGGGGTGTTCCAGGTACCACCTGGTACTCTTCTGATTCTTGCCAAACATCCGAGACACCAAGGACCACCAGGACCTGATGACGTCGTGTGGCCTGTACAGTCAAGTCGTGACCGCTATCTGGGTCTGTGTGGCCACCTCTTTCATCTCCCTCCGGGTCTGGAACCCTATGTCCCGGACTGAACGAACCCCAGGGGGTCTAACAGGCGCCGGGTACGGGCCAGCTATACTTATCATGTCCATAGCTGGGGCTGCTGAGGAAACCACTGAGGGAGGCTGGGGAGATTTACGGCGTGGGGTGGGCACTTTTGCAGAGGCCTGGATGTGGGAGGCTGAAGGCTCCAAGGGTCTCACAGGTTCCTGACACTCTGGGGAGTAGGGGTCGCACCTGGTAACATTTAGGGCGTACCATCCATTGTAACCCCAGTGTCGGGTGTAAGTCACCAAGTCTCCTGGCAACAGGTCCCTCCCCGGGTGTCCTTCTGGGAGGTGAGCCTCCACGTCCCGCCGGTTCACAAAAACTTCTAAATAAAGTCCAGGCTCCTGGATGAAGCCCCAACCACCTTTCAATTTAAAGCTCCGTACTGCACCCTTACGCCGCGGCTCCCACAGGGTTCCTTTATCTTTTCTCATCCGGTCCTTATCTGCCCGGTCCTTCTCCAGGTTACGTTGCCGAAGCTTTTGGGTTTCTCGCTGCTCCCTTTGTCGCTCTGCTTCCCGCTCCCAACGTCTCCACTCTTCCTCCTGACGCCGGTTGAAATTCTCCTCCACCAGCAGCTCCATGTCTCCACCATCAAACTGCAGCTTACAGTGTCCGGTTTGCGGCAGCTGTCCTGGCGCCCCCCAGTCCTGGCGGTGCTCACCTGCGGAGGAAGCAGCCGGCTCTGGAACAGATGACAGTCGGGGCTCCGGTACAGGCAGGTAGTGCTCTGGTGCCTGCGCGGCCTCCTCCATGAGGACGGGTGTCTTCTGTCTCAGCGACTGGGGCAGACAGCGGGATCTGGGGTGCTGCCGGTGCAGAGTTTTTTGCAGGAACGGGTGCCTCCACTGCGACAACGTCAACCGGATCACATTGCAAGGGCTGGGATGCCCGCACGGACTCCTCTACTAGAACGGGTGCCTCACCTTCCGGTACAGACACTTCAGGTAAGAGGGATTGGCGCCGCTCCAAGTTTAGTTTTAGGGCACGCCAGCTGGCTTCCATCCTGGCAACCTCCTCCCGGTGCCGGGCCAGGCCTCTTAGGGTATCCTCCGCTTCTTGCAGCGTAGGAGGGTTTCCAGGCCGGGTGCCCAACGGTGGTTCCGTGGCGATCGGGTCGCTTCCGTGGGGGGAGAGCTCTGACTGTTCCATCCCTTCACACTTCTGCTCGTGTCCATTAGCCATCTCTGCCAAGTCACATGTGTCATTAGCATCTGGAGAGGGCCCCTCTTTTGTAGGGAGGCGGGACCTTCGTGTTAGTTTCCGCACACTGAGGAGGATGAGGAGGCGGAACTGAAGAGCTGTGGGGCACGATCTTACATTGCAGTACCATTTACAGTGGTCGGCCATCGTTTTCGCGCCACTGAGTGAGTGTACACCCACGAAGAGCACGCCCTTCTTCTTCACCAGTGCCTCGTCGTGACGCAGATATGGCTGAAAAATGGCAAATACATTCTCTGATGATTTTAGCAATTCTCAAGCACAAAACCAGTTCAATTCAGGCACACAGGACTCGCTTATAGCGAGCTACAGAATCCTGTTTGTGACGCCCAAGTTGAGTCGCACAGAGCCAGAGGTTTTGGGGGTACTCGGCACCGAGCCCGTCGAGTTCTATGGGGTATGTCACGGCTTTACCCGGCAATTGAATCAGAGTCTATTTTACTATGTAGAAGTGTATAAACTATAAATATATGTATATATATATATATGTCACAATGACATGTATATATATATATATATATGTATTCTATGTGTGTATATTTTGTGTTTACAACGAAAGAAAGGGTTTTTTTTGTTGCGATATTTTGTTCCCATAGACTTACATGGGACTTCCGGTATCAGAATCGGATATCGACGATATTTAGTGATATCGGCGATACCATTTCGATACGATATTTTTAGATATCGAGCAGTATCGCTCAACACTAGTCGTGACCTCAATCCCATTGAAAATATTTGGGGTGAGCTGAAATCTGCCATTGGGAAAAAGAACCCTGCAAACATGTAAGAGCTTGAACAAACTGCAGAAGAGTGGGAGAAAATACCAGCTGAAAAGTGCAAGAAGCTTATAGATAGCTACAAGAGACATTTGGAGGCTGTCATCAATGCCAAAGGGTGTGCAATCAAGTATTAATTAGGGATGTCTTTATTGCTGCACGTGTTGTTTATTCTGTTTCTTCTTTGAAATTGTAACATGTAAGTTGAAAAAAATGTTTTATTGCTGTATTACCTTGGACCACTAAATAAAAAATCCCGAGGGTATAACTTTGATACATTTCTATTTATTTCTGAAGATATTGTACAGTCTATGAAAAAAAATGAAGGGGTTGCAATAACTATGAGTACGACTGTATTTCCATAAAATGGCTGATGGAGGAGGGTGATGGACTGGTTTGATCACATGCTCCTCCACTAGCAGTCATTTTATGGACAGCATTGCTGGTTAGTTTGTAAGGAAGTTCATCTGTGGTTACAAAAACTTTGCCATTTACTTTATTTCTTTATTTTAATAATCCAGTCCAATTTGAAGAACAGTGTGAATTTTGATTCTGTAGTGTACAACTTGTTACCTACACTACAGCCACTTTGCAGTCTCAGAGTGCCTGATTACCCAAGCAAAGAGTATGTGCTGCTTACAGGCTGTATGCCTTTTAACTGGCCAGTGCTGCTCTAAAATTGGTCAGATTGCTGGATCTGGAGAACCTCAGTGCCACAATTGCAAAGGGAGTTGCAAAAACTTCCTTCTCACCCCCCCTTCACAGGGTGTGGTCTTTGTCGTCCTTTCTCATTCTATGGTCCTAGCATTGCGCTTTTCTGGACAGAGAGTTCAGATTTTGCTCCTGGGATCTGATGAAGCCATTTTCCCAAATTAGGGGGTCGCTGTTCCAAGTGCTCATATCACCACTGGAATCACTGTTGCCTTCACCTTCCACATCTTCTCCAGTTCTCCTTTGAGGCCCTGGAATTTCTCTAGCTTCTCATATTCCTTCTTTCTGATGTTGCTGTCGCTTGACACTGACACATCTATTATCATTGCGGTCTTCTGATCCTTGTCTACTATGACATTGTCTGATTGGTTAGCCAACACCTGCTTATCCGTCTGGATCTTGAAGTCCCACAGGATTTTAGCCCTTTCATTTGACACCACTTTTTTTTCTGGAGTCTACCACCTGGACTTAGGTGGGGTTAGCCCATATGCTGTGCAGATGTTTCTGTATATAATTCCCGCTACTTGGTTGTGGCATTCGGTATATGCTGTTCTTGCTTGCATTTTGCATCCTGCCACTATGTGTTGGACTGTTTCTGAGGTTTCTTTTCATAGTCTGCACCTTGGGCCATGTCTTGTGTGGTAGATTCCTGCTTCTATGGATCTGGTACTTAGTGCTTGCTCTTGTGCCGCTATGATTAGCGCCTCCGTGCTGTCTCAGAGTCCAGCCTTCTCCAGCCATAGGTAGGATTTCTCCATGTCAGCCACCTCTATTATCTGTCGTTGGTACATCCCATGCAGCTGCTTGTCTTGCCATGGAGCTTCATGGTCCTGTTCTTCCTTCTAGATCCGTTGTTGATGCTGCCTTACACTTTCTCTCAGCATCTCATATTTTGGTGCCATTTTTCTTATGTATTCCTGGATACTCCTTGTTTCATCCATGATGGTGGCTTGAATGCTTATCAAGCCTCGACCACCCTCCTTAGACTTAGGGTGGAGACCTCCATGCATTGTGAGGAGCTTTTGTGTCTTCACAGCTGCAGCTTCCATCTCTTCTTTTGGCCAGCACACCATGCCAGTAGGGTATCTTGTAACTGGCAGGGCATATGTATTGATGGTATGGATTTTATTCTTCCTATTGAGCTGGCTCTTCAGAAGCTGTCTTACCCTTTGATGGTATTTGGATGTTGCTGCTTTCCTTGCCTACTCATCATGGTTACCGTATCCCTGTGGGATGCTGAGGTACTTGAAGCATGTCTACATGCCCTGCTGGTAATTCCACTCCATCAGTCTTGACTACCTTGCCTCTCTTTATTACCAACCTGCCGCACTTCTCTAGTCCGAAGGACATCCCGATGTCTTCGCTGTAGATCCTTGTCAGGTGGATCAGTGAGTTGATGTCTCATTTGTTTTTCGCATACAGTTTGATGTCATCCATGTAGAGGAGGTGGCTGATGGTGCTTCCACTCTTGAACTTGTATCGATAGCCAGACTCTGTAATTATCTGACTGAGGGGGCTCAAACCTATGCAGGACAGCAATGGGGACCTTGGTATATGCTGCATTTGATGGTCACTTGTGCTAGTTGTCTTGAGTTGACTTCCAATGATGTTCTCCATAGCCCCATTGAGTTTTTGAGGAAGGTTCTTAATTTCCTGTTGACATTGTAGAGAGCCAAGCATTCAAAGATCAACGTGTGCGGCATTGATTCATAGGCTTTCCTGTAGTCAATCCAGGCTGTGCTGAGATTGGTCTGTCTGGATCTTGAGTCTTGAGCGATTGCTCTGTCAACTAGGAGCTGGTGCTTAGAGCCTCTGCTGTTGGTCCCAATGTGTCACCTTGATTTCTTTCTCCAGTCTTCTTTTCCAAGGGGTCACATACTTCTGTTGTTCTTGCTGGTTGTATAGCCAAGCATTTCCATGATTGCTGAGGAAGTAGCATAGATAAGTTTATTAGTTTGAGTTATGCAAGTGGTCTATTGGCATCTTCTAGCATACTAGCTGGTGGTGTTTCTTTGCTGAGCCTTTGCTCCTGCCTCATAAGAACTGCCAATAGTAAATTAGTTCTGTAAAGTACCTATTCTGTGAAATCTCTCTATCTTTTATTTTCTAAATTCCGAAGAGTTATGTTTATTTTTCTTATTTAACCCCTTCATGACCCAGCCTATTTTGACTTAAATGACCTGGCCATTTTTTGCAATTCTGACCAGTGTCCCTTTATGAGGTAATAACTCAGGAACGCTTCAACGGATCATAGTGATTCTGAGATTATTTTTTCGTGACATATTGGGCTTCATGTTAGTGGTAAATTTAGGTCGATAATTTTTGCGTTTATTTGTGGAAAAAATGGAACTTTGGCCAAAATTTTGCAATTTTCAAATTTTGAATTTTTATTCTGTTAAACCAGAGAGTTATGTGACACAAAATAGTTAATAAATAACATTTCCCACATGTCTACTTTACATCAGCACAATTTTGGGAACATTTTTTTTTGTTAGGAAGTTATAAGGGTTATAAAGTTGACCAGCGATTTCTCATTTTTACAGCAAAATTTACAAAACCATTTTTTTTAGGGACCACCTCACATTTGAAGTCACTTTGAGGGGTCTATATGGCAGAAAATACCCAAAAGTGACACCATTCTAAAAACTGCACCCCCCAAGCTACTTAAAACTACATTCAAGAAGATTATTGACCCTTCAGGTGCTTCACAGGAACTAAAGCAACGTGGAAGGAAAAAATGGATATTTTAATTTTTCCAACAAAATTTTTCTTTTAGCATCAATTTTTTCATTTTTGCATGGGCAACAGGATAAAATGGACCCTAAAATTTGTTGGGCAATTTCTCCTGAGTAAAAAGATACCTCATATGTGGTCATAAACCACTGTTTGGGCGCACGGCAGGGCTCAGAAGGGAAGGAGCGCCATTTGACTTTTTGAATGGAAAATATGCTGGAATATTTAGCGGTTGCCATGTAGCATTTGGAGAGTCCCTGTGTGCCTAAACATTGGAGCTCCCCCACAAGTGACCCCATTTTGGAAACTAGACCCCCCAAGGAACTTATCTAGATGCAGAGTGAGCACTTTGAACCCCTAGGTGCTTCACAAATTGATCCGTAAAAAAAGGAAGTACTTTTTTTTCACAAAAAATTTCTTTTAGCCTCAGTTTTTTCATTTTCACATGGGCAACAGGATAAAATGGATCCTAAAATTTGTTGGGCAATTTCTCCTGAGTACACAGATACCTCATATGTGGTCATAAACCACTGTTTGGGCGCACGGCAGGGCTCAGAAGGGAAGGAGCACCATTTGACTTTTTGAATGGAAAATATGCTGGAATATTTAGCGGTTGCCATGTCGCATTTGGAGAGTTCCTGTGTGCCTAAACATTGGAGCGCCCCCACAAGTGACCCCATTTTGGAAACTAGACCCCCCAAGGAACTTTTCTAGATGCATAGTGAGCACTTTGAAACCCCAGGTCCTTCACAAATTGATCCGTAAAATAAAGAAAGTACTTTTTTTTCACAAAAATTTTATTTTAGCCTCAGTTTTTTCATTTTCACATGGGCAACAGTATAAATTGGATCCTAAAATTTGTTGGACAATTTCTCCTGAGTACACCGATACCTCATATGTGGTCATAAACCACTGTTTGGCCGCACGGCAGGGCTCAGAAGGGAAGGAGCGCCATTTGACTTTTTGAATGGAAAATTAGCTCCAATCGTTAGCGGACACCATGTCATGTTTGGAGAGCCCCTGTATGCCTAAACTTTGGAGCTCCCCCACAAATGACCCCATTTTGGAAACTAGACCCCCTAAGGAACTTATGTAGATGCACAGTGAGCACTTTGAACCCCCAGGTGCTTCACAAAAGTTTATAACGCAGAGCCGTGAAAATAAAAAATCATTTTTTTTTCTCAAAAAATGATTATTTAGCCCCCTACTTTTTATTTTCACAATGGTTACAGTGATATGGAAATTTAATTAGGATAAAAATATCCTGTGTTTGCTGCTTGCCATGTCCAAATCTCTATATAATGTCTTTTTGAGCGCTCAGAACGAAATGAGGACTGTCCACACGAAAGTGTCAGTATAACAGTTCGTCAAAGACATACATTTATTATTCATTCAAGGTTTTATACGTTTACAAAAAGGGGCTGGTTAGTCAATTAACATACAATTAAAAGCTGCTAGATTATTGGCTGTTCTAGTGTAAATATGATAATTATGATAATCATGATTAAAAGAGCTGAAGTTGCAGAATTATTGTTTATATTCTTGTGACCTAGTTGCCTTGCATAACTATAATGTAAACAACAGATATCTAATAGGACATTTTGTACTTCATGCATTTGTTCCTTTACGAAGGTCTTATGAAGGCCAGATTTCTTTAAAACGACTGATTATATCTGGCCTAGAAATATGTGAGCACAAGGGTTTTTTAGCAAGTGAGATCTATCTAACTGTGAACTGTGAATACATATATGTGAATATACTTTGAATATATGGAATACATATATATTTCCATGACAGTCCCCCTTAGATACCACTTGCCCTAAAAAACCTGCTCCTGGCCCAAGCGCTGCAACTCTTTTGTTCTGCCGGCGAGTTGAGACACCCCTAGCGCATGTCTCCCCCACCGAATATAGACTTTTCGCAAATGGGCGGTCAGGAGGACTGTCCCTGTCGGGGGTTTATGTGTTTGCAATCATAGTCTCCTTATTTGATAGGATGTTTCATCAAGGATGTGTATTCTCAGTCTGGAGGTAGTTCGGAGATCTGGTCAAGCCAGGCAGTTCCATCCGGACTGGTGCGAGGTCCAAGATGGTGAGTGGCATCAAATTGGTTGTCTCCTGAACAGTTTTTTCCATTATCCTGCGGATACAAGGAATAACACAGCAACCAGTAATTAATGCAAAAATGAGAACCCCCATAATGGCTGTCCCAACCTGTGCCAACATTTTCTGCCACCCACTCATCCACCCAAAGTATCGATCCCATGGGTCAGTGACACCTGAGTTCTGTTTCAGTTCCTCTGATAACTCATTAAGTTTCTGTATTGCCATTGTGACTTTACCATTTGGGCCAGTGTTGTCTGGGATGTAGGTGCAACAGGTGTCTTTGATCATTTTGCAAACACCTCCTTTCTCAGCTAGAATCGTATCCAAAGCCATTCTATTCTGGAATGCCATAATGGAAGTGGGGCCTAACTGTGCTGCCAAACCTTTTACAGCATCTATGGTGAAGTTAACAAATCTCTGCTGGTTATAATAGATGTAATTTATCCAATCAACATTTTTTTATAGTTACTAGTGGCAATAGTGACTCAAATCCTGCTTTAACTTGGTCTCTGGCCTTGAACTCATCAGGTAGGTCATCTGGTCATCTGTCTGGTCAGTCAGAGCATCCACGACATCCTTCATGGCTTAGGTGTCTCTCCTGGTATGGGAGCTTCCTTGCAATGCGATACGTGGATTCAAACAGGCTTTCCCTCTAGTTACACAGAGGTTGATGTCATCTGGGGCTCTTGGACAGGATCATCAAATCTGGCAGTGAGGAGAAAAACTCGAGAATGGACATTAGTTTTTGACCAATTCAATTACATAAGTGTTATGATTTGGTAGCTGAGGAGAGCAGGCAAAAAAAAGCAATACACCAGAGAGGTTGGAATCTATGGGATTGCAGTACCCTGACTAACCACCACAACTAAAGGCAGCCGTGGAGCGTTCCTACGTTGGTCCTAGACGCCTCGTCAAAGCCTGAGAAGCTAACTACACCTAAAGATAGAAAAAGGAAAGCTATCTGCCCCGGAGCAGATCCCCAAAGAACATAGGAAGCCCCCAAACATGTAATGGCGGTTAGACAAGAGGAAATACAGACACAGACAGAAAATAGAATGAGCAAACGCTGGGGCCCAATCTGTCTAGATAGAAGAGGATAGGAAAGGCACTTACTGCAACCCCAAAAAACCCTGAAAAATACCAACTCTACTAATTACAAAAACACCTGAGATCACACGACCTCTACCACCTAAATTAGTTCTCTGGTGTAACAAAAACTAAACAGCAACCACTGAAAAAACTGGAAAAGGCAAATGAACAAACAGTGGCTGAACTAAACTGAAAGGAGCATAAGCCCCCCGAAGGGGACCCGGCAGACCCCCACAGAAGTGCAGGACAAAATGCAGGCACCAAAAAACTAAAAGAAGAAAATGTCTTATCTGTTAGCAGAAGATGCAGGCACGAAACAGCTTTTCTGGGTCTCTGGGAGTGTGCCTTACGCTAAACAGTGCAATTAGGAGTGTGTCATGCCATGGTTTGCGTGTCTCTTGGGAAATTTTTCAGCATTCTATTCTTAAGTGTTTCGTTCAGTTTTTTCTACCTTCCTGCTGCTCTGGGGGTGGTAAGGAGTGTGTAGGCCTAAATCTGACCCTACTGCTAATCGGGTCTTGTGTGTCAGATTTGCTGTGAATGCGGGTCCCTGATCACTTTCTATCATTTCTGGAACCCCGTATCTGCACACTATTTTCCGAAAGTAGCTTCTTTGCAGTAGTCTTTGCTGACTTGGAAGGCTTCTGTTCATCTTGAAAATACTTCTTTTGACCACAATGGCGTATTTGAATCCTTCACTTGGCGATATCTGGATGTGGTCTATCTGGATCCTTTGAAGCTGGTAGAGTGGTCTTTCCAGATGAGGTGAGGGGGACTTTCTTCCATACGTTCAGGCTTGCATTTGCCGCAGGTCAGACAGCTGCTGGTGAATTTGGCTGTTAGGGTGGAGATCCCTGAAGTGAAAACAGTAAGCACCAATCAGATCATTCATTTGTGTCTTTGATATGTGGATGTGGGTCCATCTACCCATTGGACCACCATAGGGTGCATACTTTGTGGTAGGCAGAGTTTGAAGTCTATTATTGATAGCCTTCTTCTTCACATGTTGCTTTTTTCGCATTCAGCTCTTCTTCTCCTTTTGGAGCTTGGTCTTGTAACTTCTTGAGCAGATTCCAGGACGTTTCTTTGTCAGGTTTCTTGTCTTCAGTCGTCATGTAGTAGCCGTCCGGCTCTACGACCTCTCCCACTTCTCCATGTTGTCTTCCTTTGGCTGCTTCTTTGGCTGCCATGTCCGCCATGTTATTGCCTCACGCCTCTTCTGTTCTCAGTTTTCCATGCACTTTGATTTTTCAAATTGCCACCATTTTGGAAGTTGGAGTATACCCAGTAGGTCCCTGAAAGCTCCATGATGCTTCACGGTTGTCCCGTTTGCTGTGATGAAGTCCCTTGTAGCCCAGATGGGTCTAAAGTCGTGTGCTATGCCATGCGAGTACCTGTAGTCCGTGTAGATGTTTGCAGTCTTGCCTTCTGCCATCTGGCAGGCCTTCGTCAGCGCTATCCGTTCTGCTTCCTGGGCTGACAGGCTAGGTGACAGACTTCTGGACCACAGGATTTCTTGATTGCTGGTCACTGCACTTCCTGTGTTGAAAACTTCTTCTGGAGCCATCCAAGTATCCCCCCTTGGGAGTGGGAGTAGAGTGGCCGGGCTGAGGACTGTAGGTCTGGAGACGGTGACATTATGAGACAAAGGCAATAGAGGCGCCACAAAGATGCCTGGCGGTGGAGAGATTACTGTTGGTTGAGCTTGATTGAAGATTGCCAAGATGTCATGTGGAGTGAGCGTTTCCAGTGGCTGTCCAAGAGTGATGTCAGCAACCTTGTCCAGGAGGGTGTGTGCTGCGGATACTGCCATCAGGCAGGAGGGTGCTCTTCTTGCAACTGGATCCAAGCGGGCTGAGAGGCAGCCAAAAGTCTCTGTTTTCCCCCGTGAATCCGTGCCAGGACTCCAGTAGCATGACCTTCTTTCTTCCATCAGGTAGACGGAAAGACTTTTCATAGTCAGGTAGGCCTGGTATTGGCGCTGAGACTTTGGAGTTCTTCCAATCTCCTGAATGGGTTGAAGGCTGCGTCTGATAGAAGGAGCGGGGTTGCGTTGATGCAAGCGCACAGAGGCTGCATTAGGACTGAGGCATCAGGGATCCAGGTTCTGCAATACGACACTAGACCAGGGAAGGCCTGCAGCTTTCTTGGAGTTGTTGGGGGAGCCATCTTCTCCATAGTGGTCTCCCAGTCTTTTGACATGTGTTTCGTCTGGTGGGCAATACAGTGTCCCAGGGATGTAACTTGCTTCTGGCATCACTGGACTTTGTTCTTCCAGACCTTGCGTTGCTGTTCTTCCAGGTAGAGTAGGAGAGACAAGGAATAGACTGTGCAGGTGTTGATGTCAACCACACAAAATAGAAGGTCATCCACGTGTTGTAGAAGAGTGACTCTTGCATATTCTGCAATCCAGTTGACGAGGATGGAGGACATTGTCTTGGTGAAACTTAAAGGGCTTGTTTTGAGCACCTTGAGACAACACTGTCCATATGCACTGCACTGGTGCGTGAAAGCAGGCCTCCAGGTGGAGGGGAAACATGAAGAAGGTACTAGCCAGGTTGATCACCGTGAATACCGTTGCGGTGACTGGGACTCTTGAGAGCAGAGTGTGATGGTTCAGCACTGTTGGGGTTTCAAATACCGTAGCCTCTTTCACGGCCTCCAGGCCTTGCACCATTCTGAACTCAGTGGGGTTTACAGTCTTTTTCTTCACTGTGGAAAGCTGGGATTGATTCCGATGGGCGAGGCAGCCCAGTTTGGCCTTGTCCTTCAGTATGCGGCAGGGGACTCCCATCTGCTGGTGCAGAGCTGGCGGGAAAACAAGCCGTCTACTAGGATCTACATCATGAGAGATGACGACCAGCTGGCTTTCTTGTTCTCCACCAAGACAGTTACTGTGTTAGCACCTGTTCTGGTCACAGGGGGTCTTCTTGTTGGGACGTCTCCTTAAACGGCTGCTTTTTTCTCAGCACGGGCCATCAGTAGTTTCTTTTTCTCCAGCTCGGTCTCAAGTAAGTATTTGTGCACAAGTTTGAAGAGCTGAGTGGCCTTTTTCCGGTCTAGGGCCTGGGTGAACTGGTAGATTGCAGGGGGCACCTCCTGGTGCTTGCAAAAGATGAACCTCTGGCGTTAGAGCTGGATGAGGTGTTGCCATTCCATGAAGCGAGTAGAGTCCTTCTTGAGTTGAATATCCTGGCCAATGTCAAAGTTCTCAGGCCGTCTTCTTAGGCGAGCTCACTTAGACCTTCAGTTGGTCAGAGACATCTTGACCCTGGGTGATGGAGTGTTTTTTTCTGGTACTATGTCCAGCACCTCCTGTGATAGGTCTGCAGTGTGGTTGTTTGAGGTTCCTGTTTCTTCTTGGGTCAGGGATGAAGAAAGTGTCATGGTCCCATCTTCCTGGAACACTCTGGTCGCTTTCAGCTTCTGCAGTAGGTCCACTCCCAATAGGTTGAGGGTGCAGGTTTTTTACACAACAAACTGGGACATGATGGAGTGTTCTGGCTGAGTCCACACGCTCAGGGGCTTCATAATCTGGAAATATCTGACTTGACCATCAATTCCCATGCAGGAAGCAGAAGATTCTGATAGGTAGGTGAGGTTGCGGAGTTCCACAAGAAAAGATATGACTACGCCATCCACTCTCAGGATATTGGTCCCACTGGTGGGGTTCCTTGTGGACTTGGTGTGCTCTTGTCCTATGGACGGGGTTCTTCACTGCTTTCTGTGTTTCTTCCTTGGCTTGCTTCTCTAGACAAAGTGGTGGGTCGTAGGGGTTCTCTGCAGCGGTTCCGGTAATGGCCAAGCTTGCCACATTTGTAACACTTGACATTTCTTCTGTCTTTAAAACGTGGTTGGCCATCTGGCTCTGAGACCACCATCAGGGGAGCTGTTTTGCGCACTCCTGGCTGGGATTCTATCCCTTTTGCGACTGTGAGAAGGGTGTCCATTGCTATTGACCTGTACTCAGGCCTAGCTACTATCAGTGGCTTTCTGATTGGTTCTCTCAGTCCATGCACAAAGGCCTGTGCCAACATCTGTCTGTATATCTGATCATGAATATTGAAGCCCAAATCTTGAAACACTTGCATCACTCTGCCATGGAACTTCTCCACAGACTCTGTCTTTTCTTGACTCGTGACATGTAGGCTGAGAGTTTGTCCTGTCAGTCTGCTTTTGGCCCATTCTCTGAGTTGCTCAATTAGCTTTGGTCCTGTCTCCCAGGCATACGCATCTAACTCTGTTGGAAGCTTGAAGTGTTCTCTCATAATTGGCCAGAATGCATCTCCTGCTTTTATTTCCATTACGGTCCAGAGATCAATCCAGGCTGCTGCATACGTTCGTTGGATCTGCTGCATTTTTTGGCAAAATGGCATGGGGTGTATCCCTGGGTCTGGCAGCATACTGATCACCTGGCTTGGGATAAAGGGCTCATAGGATGGTGCTTCTACCTGTCCCTGCTCTATTGGTGCTTGTGTGTTTCCTTCCCTAGTATTGGGCAGCATGTGTGACGTTGCATCTTCATCTTCATCAGATAAGAAGTGACATGGTGTACTTGGTGCATACACTGGGTGAGATTTGGGCTTTAAAGTTGTCTTGCTGCATGGGGATTTCCCACTTCCTTGCTGAGGCTGCAGTGGATCAGTGTCATGGTTCCATGCTAGCAGCCCTGTAGCTATACCACCCCCCTGTGAAGCAAGCCCTAGCTGTGGACTGTTGTGTCTGGGGGCTACATGTAGCGTTTTGTGTAGGGAGATCTGCACTTTCTTCTCCTGATATAATGACTAGGGAGAGGTGGGGGGCACCGCATGCTACACAAGTGTCCCTGTACCATGGATTCTGTTGAGAACAGACTGAACATGTCCAATATTTCCCTTCACCATATGGGGGTGGTGATGGCTTAGCATCTTTCTCTATCTTGTACACATAAAAATCATATCCTGGCTTGTTCACATATCTTTCTGGACTTCCTAAACGATGCAAGTTTACTGCCACTTTGTACCATGCATTTGCATCAGTCAGCAATTTTGAATCTACTAGCTTCCCTTTTCTATTTTTCAATACATCCTGCCATTCCGCAGCTTGGAGTCTGCCCTTCTTATGGATTTCACACACTTTCATGAGCTGTCTGTAATTTTTTACATACTTTACTCCTTCTTGTTCAGCTACCAGCTGGGGGGCAGTTTTCTCTCCAGGGAGCATAAGACTCTCCTGCTTGCCCATCTTGTTCCCCATTTTTTAAAAAAAAAATGCGTAGTTTGTGTCTGCTCTCTCCCACAGCCTGTAATTCTCCTTATCTATGTGACCTTGTTCTAAGGCAAGCTTGTAGAAAAAAAAATGGCTGGAGAAATAAAGCTCTAAAATAAATTGCTTAGAGAAAAAATCTCTCCAAAATCATTTAAAAATGTATTTAAAAGAAAAATTTTTTTTTAAAAAACAAAAAGTTAGATTTAGTAAAAAACTCTAGAAAAAGTAAACATAAAAAAAATAAATTCACCAAAAAGGGGAGAAAAGAAAAACCGTATTAATCATAAAACTCTGAAAAACAACCCTTGTTACTAAAACAGCTAATTAAAAATCTCTGGAATGTCAGCTGGCTGCTTCCCCCCTCCCTTCCTTATATCTCTGCTTGCTGTCTCTATAGGCACTGAAATCACGTAACAAAAAAAAAAAATATATATATATTATTCCTCAGAATAGCAAAAAAATGAATATAGTTCAGTCTGAATGCCTGATAATTCTCACGTTAAAACCTGTAGCCAAAAAACTAGCTTAAAAAATAAAAAATCAAAGCCAAGAAACAGAATGCCTGATAACGTGATTAGCAGAGGAGGGGGGGTCAAAGGGGTTTTCTCGCTGCTGCAGCCAGCACACTGCTCTGAATGAGTTACTGACAGAGCGCACAGAGATGTGATTTAAAGCGACAGTACCTGATACAGACAATGAGACAGACACCCGGGAGAATACGAATCCCTCTTTTGATGATCTGTGACACATACAAGCTGCTCTGGTAACTGATAACTCACCAATTGCACTGAGCGCGGTGAGGCTCAAGGTTCTATCGCTCTGTGCGCCGGTCACAGTAATCTGCAATAGCCTTCATCAAAATTCTCACTATCCACGTCTGATTTGACTGGGATGGCCTCCCGGTGCGTGGACAATTATTGTGAGAACTTATC
Source organism: Oophaga sylvatica (assembly GCA_033576555.1). Taxonomy (NCBI): domain Eukaryota; kingdom Metazoa; phylum Chordata; class Amphibia; order Anura; family Dendrobatidae; genus Oophaga; species Oophaga sylvatica. The sequence goes on along the minus strand of JARQOD010000006.1, from coordinate 75,255,870 downwards.
CAAACAAAACTTCTGCCCTTCACGTCTGATTTGACTGGGATGGCCTCCCAGTGCGTGAAAGTTTACTGCAGAAACTTAACCGAACAAAGCCCTCGCTTCCACAACTGGATTTTTTGGGATACTTCCCTCCAATGTGTGAAGAATATCTGCGTGGACTTATCCAAAACAAAGCTCCCGCCCTCCACGTCTGATTTGACTGGGATGGCCTCCCGGTGCGTGAAAGTTTACTGCGGGAACTTATGCAGCAATTGTCTTTTGCTATACAGCCCCCAGAGATCAGCAAGCAAAAACACAGTCACCGTTCCAACTTTCTCCCGGTTCACATAAAACATGAAACATACAGCACAGCAGCAAACAACTCGGCTTATATCCCAGGGCTTTTGGATAAGGGTATGGACTTTTTACACAACCTGGGAATGCGGTGATGACCATGTCCGACCGGCTGGAAGTGTAGGCTAGGATTAGGCACAGGGAACATTCAGGTAAGATGACAAAGTTTTCTTACCTTACTGATGGAGCTGCAGTCTCCGTCCCGTGTGCCAAGGCCAGGGCCAACACCCCCGTCTCTCCGGTCGGCCGAGTCCTCGTGCGTTTCGTCCAATGCCCCGCGTGCAGGCGCCAACTGATATGGAAATTTAATTAGGATAAAAATATCCTGTGTTTGCTGCTTGCCATGTCCAAATCTCTATATAATGTCTTTTTGAGCGCTCAGAACGAAATGAGGACTGTCCACACGAAAGTGTCAGTATAACAGTTCGTCAAAGACATACATTTATTATTCATTCAAGGTTTTATACGTTTACAAAAAGGGGCTGGTTAGTCAATTAACATACAATTAAAAGCTGCTAGATTATTGGCTGTTCTAGTGTAAATATGATAATTATGATAATCATGATTAAAAGAGCTGAAGTTGCAGAATTATTGTTTATATTCTTGTGACCTAGTTGCCTTGCATAACTATAATGTAAACAACAGATATCTAATAGGACATTTTGTACTTCATGCATTTGTTCCTTTACGAAGGTCTTATGAAGGCCAGATTTCTTTAAAACGACTGATTATATCTGGCCTAGAAATATGTGAGCACAAGGGTTTTTTAGCAAGTGAGATCTATCTAACTGTGAACTGTGAATACATATATGTGAATATACTTTGAATATATGGAATACATATATATTTCCATGACAACAGGAGAAATTGGACCCCAAAAGTTGTTGTCTAATTTGTCCTAAGTACGTTAGTACCTCATATGTGGGGGGGAACCACTGTTTGGGCACACGTCAGGGCTTGGAAGGGATGTAGTGACGCTTTGAAATGCCGACTTGATGGAATGGTCTGCGGGCGGGCAGAGCCCCTAATGTGCCTAAACAGTAGAAACCCCCCCACAAGTGACCACATTTTGTAAACTAGACCCCTCAAGGAACTTATCTAGATGTGTGGTGAGTACCTTGAACCCCCACGTGCTTCACAGAAGTTTGTAATGCAGAGCCGTGAAAATAAAAAAATCATTTTTTTCCTCAAAAACTGATTTTTTTAACCCGTAATTTTTTATTTTCACAAGGGTAAACAGGAGAAATTGGACCACAAAAGTTGTTGTACAGTTTGTCCTGAGTACACTGGTGCCCCATATGTGGGGGGAACCACTGTTTTGGCGCATGGGAGAGCACAGAAGGGAAGGAGCTCCATTTTGGAATGCAGACTTGATGGAATGTTCTGTGGGCGTCATGTTGCGTTTGCAGAGTCCCTGATGTGCCTAAACAGTAGAAACCCCCACAAGTGACCCCATTTTGGAAACTAGACCCCCCAAGGAGCTTATCTAGATGTGTAGTGAGCACTTTAAACCCCCAAGGGCTACACAGAAGTTTATAACGCCGGGGCATGAAAATAAAAAATCAATCATATTTTTTCCCCAATTTTTTTATTTTCTCAAGGGTAACAGGAGAAATTAGACCTCAAAAGTTGTTGTCCAATTTGTCCTGAGTACGCTGATATCCCATATGTGGGAGAAAACTACTGTATGGGCAGACTTCGGGGCTCGGAAGGGAAGTAGTGACGTTTTGAAATGCCGACTTGATGGAATGGTCTGCGGGTGTCATGTTACGTTTGCAGAGCCCATGATGTGCCTAAACAGTAGAAACCCCCCCAAGTGACCCCATTTTGGAAACTAGATCCCCCAAGGAACTCCTCTAGATGTGTGGTAAGCACTTTGAATCTCCAAGTTCTTCACAGAAGTTTATAACGCAGAGCCGTGAAAATAAAAAATCATTTTTTTCCACAAAAATAACATTTTTAGTCCCCAATTTTTTTTCCCAACAGTAACAGGAGAAATTAGACCCCAAAGTTGTTGTGCAATTTTTCCCGAGTACGCTGATACCCCATATGTGGGGGTAAACCACTGTTTGGGCACACGTCGGAGCTTGGAATAAAGGGAGCACTGTTTGACTTTTTGAACGCAAAATTTGCAGGAATCAATGGTGGCGCCATGTCGCGTATGGAGACCCCCTGATGTGCGTAAATAGTGGAAACCCCTCAATTCTAACTCCAACCCTAACCCCTACACACCCCTAACCCTAATACAAACCATAACCATAACCCTAACCCCAACACACCCCTAACCCTAATCCCAACTCTAACCATAAACCTAACCACAAGCCTAACCCTAATCCCAACCCTAACCCCAAAACACCCCTAACACTTATCCTAACTCTAACCCTAACTACTAACCTAACCCTAATCCCAACCCTAACCCTAATTCCAACCCTAACCCTAATTCCAACCCTTACCCTAGTTCTAACCCTAACCCTAGTTCTAACCCTAAGGCTGGGTTCATATTGCGTTTTACTAGCCCGTTCAACACGTAGCGTTGACGGGCTGGTAACGGTATAGCATAACGCGATCGCGTTATGCTATACCCGCTAGTGCAGAGGAATCAGCGATGATTCATCTGTGCTAGCGGTGATGGAGCCCAGACGCTGCAGGCCGCGTCCAAGGCTCCGTTACTGAATGACGACACGTCGCGATCGCATGCCGCTTCATGGCATGCGTTGCGATGCGCACACAAATGGGGTGAATGGCAGCGTTAACGGACTGCGTTACACCTCGTTATACCGCGGTGAAACGCAGTCCATCTAACGGACTGCCATAATGCAATATGAACCCAGTCTAACCCTGAGGCCCCGTGCACACGTTGCGGATTCACTTGCGGATTTTTCTAAAATCCGCAGGTAAAATGACCTGCCTTTTACCTGCGTATTTAGCGCGGATTTGCTGCGGTTTTTCTCTGCGGTTTTACGCCTATAATGGAATAGGTGTAAAATCGCTGCGGAATCCGCACAAAGAATTGACATGCTGCGGATTTAAAACCGCAGCAAATCCGCGTTGAAAAATCTGCAGCATGTGCATAGCGGTTTTTTTTTTCATTTATTTGCATTGTACTGTACATGGTTTCTGGATCTGCTGTGGATCCGCAGCGCGAAATCCGCTGTGGATCCGCAGCGCGAAATCCGCTGCGGATCCGCAGCAAAATCCGCTGCGGATCTGCAACGCAAAATCCGCTGCGGATCCGTAGCAAAATGCGCTGCTGATCCGCAGCAAAATTCCGCTGCGGATCCGCAGCAAAAATCCACTGCGGATCCGCAGCAAAATTCCGCTGCTGATCCGCAGCAAAATCCGCTGCTGATCTGCAGCAAAATCCGCCGCTGATCCGCAGCAAAAATCCGCAACGTGTGCACAGGGCCTAATAGGAAAAAAAAAAATTCTTTATTATTTTTCCCTACCTATGACAGGGGGGTTCACTTACTTTTTTTTATTTTGATCACTGTGACAGAATATCACAGTGATCAAAATAATTTTTTTACTCTGCAGGGCATACTACGCACGCGCCGGCCGGCGGGCGCACTGCACATGCGCCCGCCATTTTCCAAGATGGCGACGCCCATGAAGAATCCCGGGCAGCCGCCGGGAAGGATCGAGGGACATCGGTGGACCGGGAGAGGTGAGTATGGGGGTCGGAAGTGAGGGGGGGAGATCGGAAGGTGGGGGCAGCGGAGGCCAGGACGAGGGGAGCTGTTAGTGACGGCGGTGACCAACCGCTGCCATTTTTCGGTGGCGGCGGCCGATTGCCGCCGTGACTACGTGTGGGGGGGTCAGGACTCGGTGTCCAGCCATGGCAGATGCTATTGCAGCATCGGCCATGGCTGGATTGTAATATTTCACCAATTACATTGGTGAAATATTACAGATTGCTCTGATTGGCTATTTCACTTTTAACAGCCAATCAGAGTGATCGTGGCCACGGGGGGGTTAAGCCAACCCCCCTGTGGTGAAGCACAAAGGGTCCTGTGCCGGCGGGTCGGGTGACCTTTCAGTGACCCCGGTCACCCGACCCGCAGGGACGCGATCCTTTCATGACGCCACATAGGCGTCATGGGTCGGATTGGCACTGACTTTCATGACGCCTACGTGGCGTCACAGGTCGGGAAGGGGTTAATGAGGAAATGTTTTTCAAAATTTCTACTGATTGTGGTTGGTTAAATTGAATAGTAAGCTACCTAAAAATGGATATTTTTTTTTTTCTCTCCTACACAAATTCTCTGGCTGTGCACAGAATCATGGACCCAATTATATGTGGTGGGTTACTCTGAATGGGGGCATTGAAATGATGAGCCTTCCCCTGCGCTATCTTGTACTTAATTAATTCCAAAATAATCTTTTGAGCCTAATCCTGACACAGGAGAGGGTCAGTTGATAACTAACTCCTAGCTCTGAAGCTATGGCCTTCTTTCAATAAGACTTAAGGGTATGCCACACTAAACAACATCGCTAACGGGATCGCTAAAAAACGTCACTATTTAGCGATCCCGTTAGCGATGTTGTTGTGTGCGGCATGCAGCAACGACGTGGCCCCTGCTGTGATCTCGTCCGTCGTCCTGATCGTTCCGGACCCTATTCTGATCGTCGGCGTCCCGCTGGTAAGTATATATCGCTGAGTGTGGCACCTTTTTTAGCGATTTAGCGGTACTTTTGTACCGCTAAAGTCGTTAAGGAGATCGCTAACCGCGATAGCGTCCTTAACGACATATATAAATGTGGCCGACACTAGCGATATTGTAAACGATCCCGCTAGCGATCTCATTAGTATGCGACGCTAACGAGATCGTTAGCGGGATCGAGTAGTGTGGCAGTACCTTTAGACGGGTAGCCATGGTTTTAAAATGCATAGAGCGATGAGTGCCTGCTGGTCAGACACGGCTCTAACTGTGAGATCAATTCCAACTCTAAGGCTATGGTTCCACGGTCCGGAACCATAGCGCTTTTGACGGAGCGGAAATTCCGCTCCGTCTAAGCCCCGCCCCCTTTCTGACGCGCGATCTTTCGGGAGGTGTTCAGGACACCTCCGGAACACCTCCGGAAAGAGCGCAGGGCTACATAGCCCTGTGTTAATTATGTTGCGGCGACGCACCGTCGCCGCAATACGCGAGGAATGCTGCGGTCTGAAAAGACGCGCCGCATGTCCGTTTACGCAGGTTTGCCACCTGCGTATTGTTACGCATGTGGAGACGGGATTTCTTGAAATCCCCTCCACTATGCTGTAACATCTGGACGCTGCGTGTTTGGCGCTGCGCCAGCGCACAGCGCCAAAACGCAGCGTTTCCTGACGTGGAAACTCACCCTAATATATAAGAACTCTAAAAATTCTTCTGTTTAATATAAAAATTATTTTATTAATCCTCTATATAAATAAATAATAAAAACAGATATTTTTTTACTAATAAAGATTTATTATTATTATTTTTTTCAAATTTTTTTTTTTTTTATTATTAAATGTTTAACAGAAAATGTTCTAATTTCTTCCAAAAAATGAAGGCTGTTTCAGTTGCAGTTCAATGGTTCCTGTGTTAGAGGAACTGACTCTTATAACAGGAAAGCCCCTTTATGTTGCAAGTTCGCGGTATATGTCCTTTCCTTTTTTTTTTTTTCTGTTATTTGTTTTTTTCATTCTTGAAACATTCTTTATCTTTCAAGCTGCACATTCAAACTAACATGGTATTAGAATATTTTTCTTTGGTATTGAAAATAATTTTTCCAAAACAATGCTGTATTAACCCTTGATTAACTTTGAACTTTGACATGTGTCATCTGACTGCCTGGTGACTGTTTTTTTTTTTTTTTTTTTTAATCCTTGATGTATTTAAGCAAGGTACTGATAGAACATATGTAAGCTATATGTGGTATTTTCCTGAAGAAGGGGTGGTATTCACCCTGAAACGCGTAGATTAAATCACTTCTTAACCGCTACTACGTCTTGGAAATTTATTATTTGGGCAGCGCGGACTGGAATCCACATCTTTTCTGCAGTATATTGTTTGCTGAGCCTTGCCAGTCGAGCTCTGGTATTGATGGTGTTTAGTTTATCTAAGATCTTCTGTTTCAGATCAGCTGCAGTGCCCTTTAGTTGCAGGATTGGATCAGGATTTTCCAGGGGTTGCACATGTTTTTCTTCCAGGAGTTCATGTGGGGTGGATCTGCAGCGGATCTTTATTACATTGAAACGATGGGTGACTAGTTGTTTCTCAGTCAGTGGACATGCAGGTCTTGTATCCATCCAGAGTTTCCTCATTTGCTTCATATATCCTTCAAATGATCTGTTGTTATAGTGGCATGTCATCAGATCCAGGTTCTTTTGACTTGTCCATGTATGGTTTGTTCCAGTAGCCCTTTTATCATCAGATTGTCCTGGTTCCTCGACATCTGACACAGACCTTGTTAATACGGGTAACTTCCGAGCCAGCATGACTGTTAGGGTCTGCGGAACGCACCAGATAAATATAAATAGTGGGTGCGTTCGCAGCCCGGGGTCCACCGTGCAGACAGAGCCTGCTGCTAGTAAGATGGCGGTATAAGCGAACTCTGTTACAACACAGAGTCGCTGAGGTAAAGATGCAGAGATAGGTACTGTGTCCTGTTAACTCCACAGGGATACACAGATAACAGCTGTGCGGATAGCAGTCCGTGATCATGCAGACAGAAAAGCAATCAAGCAATTTCCTCACCGGAGAAGCCGGTTTTCTAGGGGCTTATTTCAGTCAAGCCCTAACCACATGCACACAAATCTCCTCACCAGAGGTGCCGGTATTCTAGGGGCTTATTTCAGCCGAGCCCTAACCACATGAATGCATGATCACACTGGCGCAAAGCACATAATGCAATTGATACTAGCGCATGGCCGCATAGCCATACAACCCTTTTATAGAAGCAACTACAGGGCCTGCCAGAAAAGGACCAATGAGAAACTGTTCAGAACACATGTAGTTTCAGGACCTTCCTGGCGGACCAATAGGAGCTGCTGCAGTACCTGAGCATGTGACCCCTGATCTCCAATGAGAGATCTTACCCTGGGCATGCTCAGAAGGGGAAACGCCACTGACCAGTACTGGCCACAATAGCAGAACCTGGAGAGGCAGCAGTAAACCTCTAAACAGTACTAGGCTGAGCAAGACGCTGGGACCGATGTCTCTGCTGAGGAGACTCCACTGCGGCCAGAGACAGATGGGGGACTACAGTGGGAATGGCTTGAGATTCCCCCTGTGCAGAGGCGGGAACTTGACCTCTAACAATGACTTTCTTTGTTCATGTGACACTCTCATGCTTATTGAGATAGGCATTATAGTGTTAGTAGTTTTGCCCATGGACCACTACTGGTATATTATATCCAACAGGGCAAAGCCAGGATTTGAACCCCAGTCAACGTAGTTGCACACTTTAACAGCCACCTAAGGTAGGTATTATAGTGTTAGGAGCCTTGGTATCTAGTTTATTTTTCCACAAAACAGAGCTGGGATTTGAACCCCAGTCTCACATGTTGTAGGCTGTGGACTTAACCATTACACCACATTTATGTATATAGATAACAAAGAATTTTAAAAAGTAAATAAATAAATAAATATATATATACACTGCCGATTTTGCAAGTTTTCACACCTACAACGAATGGAGAGGTCTTTAATTTTCATAGTAGGTACACTTCAACTGAGAGACAGAATCTAAAAATAAAAAACAGAAAATCACATTGCATGATTTTTAAGTAATTAAATAGCATTTTATTGCATGAAACAAGTGTTTGATTACCTACCAACCAGCAAAAATTATGGCTCTCACACACCTGTAAGTTAAGAAGCCATCCTACTCGGCACCTGTATTAATTTCACCTGTTTGACCTTGTTCCCTGTATAAAAGACACCTTCCTACACACTCAATCAAATACACTCCAACCTCTCCACCATGGACAAGACTAAAGAGCTGTCTAAGGACACCAGAGACAAAACTGTAGACCTGCACAAGGCTTGGATGGGCTACAGGCCAATAAGCAAGCAGTTTGGTGAGAAAGTAATAACTGTTGTCACAATTGTTAGAAAATGTAAGAAACACAAAATGTCTGTCAATCTTCTTCGGTCTGGGGCTCCATGCAATTTCTCGTTTCATGACAGGGGTAAGGATGATTCTGAGAAAGGTCAGGAATCAAAGCAGAACTATATGGGAGTACCTAGTCAGTGACCTGAAGAGAGCTGGGACCAGAGTCTCAAATATTACCATTAGTAACACACTATGCCATCATGGATTAAAATCCTGCAGGGCATGCAAGGTTCCCCTGCTTATGCCAGCACATGTACAGGCTCCTTTGAAGTTCGCTTATGACCATCTGGATGATACATGGGTGAATGTCATGTGGTTAGATGAGACCAAAATAGAATTTTTTGGTATCAACTCTACTCACTGTGTTGGGAGGAAGAACAAAGATGGGTACAACTCTGAGAACACCATCCTAACCGTGAAGCAGATTTTGGCCAGCAACCTCCTTCCCGCGGTAAAAGCATGGAAGGCCGGTTGTGGCTGCGTCTTCTAGTACGACAATAACCTAAAACACACAGACAGGGCAAACAAGCGGTGGCTCCCTAAGAATAAACAAAAAAGGGGGAAATAGAAGGGAAAAGAATGTGAAAAAAATTAACTTTTATTAGTGCATTAAATAATATATATTTTTATAAAGGAAATACCATACATCTAATTAAAGATGTATATTGAGTCACAGTTCATAGTGTAGTTACAGTATAATGACAACTGTGACCCACTAAGTCCCAAATAGATACTAGACTCAGAGATAAATTAAGTTAAATTGAATGGAAATCTCAACCATTAAAGATAGAGATGAGCGACTTTGCCTCCGGGAGCGTCGAGTCGGGTTTCGTGAAACCCGACTTTCTCTAAAGTCAAGTCGAACGAAATCGGCCGACTATCGGGAAAAGTCGGAGGTCCGACTGAAACACGAAACCCAATGCAAGTCAATGGGGGAAGCAAAGTCGGCAGGGAGTGGAGGACAGTAAATACACCTACAGTGCCCATTTCAATGCCAACAACATCAATTCTTATTACTTAAGCTTGTCAGCCTTAATTTACTTTATAATAATAGTTACGCATTGAAAACTGGGGGTTATTTGCCTAAAGTTGTGGGGGGTATGGCTGGCTCCAGGTTTTCGTGTGCCCCGGGCGAAAGAGTGTCAGTGAACCCCTTTAACACATACCACAATTCATTATGCTCCGATACGGCACTGAAATATAGGTATAGTACAATGACAAATACTTCACTTCTTACATTACATGACTGATATCTATTTTAAATTCTACAATAGCTCAAAAACGAACAGTATATTCCTCCATACAGTATTATGGCCACCACATAGTGCGCCATACAGAATAATGAGCCCCATATATTGCTCCATACAGAATAATTGGTCCCATATAATGTTCTATACAGTATATGATGGGCTCCACATAATGCTACAGTATATGATGGTCCCCATATAATGTGCCATACAATATAGGGCGGTCCCCATAGAGTAGAATGAGCCCCACATATTGCTTCACGCAGTATAATGAGTCGCATATAAAGCTCCATATAGTATATGATGGGCCCCATATATTGCTCTATACAGAATGGACTCCATATAATGCTCCATACAGAATAGGCCCCATATGTGCTCCATATGATTCTCCATACCCTATATGATGCCCCATAAATAATGAACCCCATATGATGCTCCAGTATATGATGGGCCCCATGGATGATGCTCCAGTGTATGATGGGCCTAAAAATAATGCTCCATATATAATGGGCCCCATATGATGCTACAGTATATGATGGACCCCATGGATGATGCTCCAGTGTTTGATGGGCCTATATAATGCTCCATATATAATTGGCCCCATTTATAATGCTCCAGTGTATAATGGGCCCCGTATATGATGCTCCAGTGTCTGATGGGCCCATTTATAATGCTCCAGTGTATGATGGGCCCCATAGATGATGCTCCAGTGTATGATGGGCCTATATAATGCTCCATATATAATTGGCCCCATTTATAATGCTCCAGTGTATAATGGGCCCTGTATATGATGCTACAGTGTATGATGGGCCCCATTTATAATGCTCCAGTGTATGATGGGCCCATGGATGATGCTCCAGTGTATGATGGGCCCCATGGATGATGCTCCAGTGTATGATGGGCCTATATAATGCTCCATATATAATGGGCCCCATATGATGCTACAGTATATGATGGGCCCCATGGATGATGCTCCAGTGTATGATGGGCCTATATAATGCTCCATATATAACGGGAGCCATTTATAATGCTCCAGGGTATAATGGGCCCCGTATATGAAGCTCCAGTGTATGATGGGCCCCATTTATAATGCTCCAGTGTATGATGGGCCCCATAGAAGATGCTCCAGTGTATGATGGGCCTATATAATGCTCCATATATAATTGGCCCCATTTATAATGCTCCAGTGTATAATGGGCCCTGTATATGATGCTACAGTGTATGATGGACCCCATTTATAATGCTCCAGTGTATGATGGGCCCCATGGATGATGTTCCAGTGTATGATGGGCCCCATTTATAATGCTCCAGTGTATGATGGGCCCATGGATAATGCTCCAGTGTATGATGGGCCCCATTTATAATGCTCCAGTGTATGATGGGCCCCATGGATGATGCTCCAGTGTATGATGGGCCCCATTTATAATGCTCCAGTGTATGATGGGCCCCATGGATGATGCTCCAGTGTATGATGGGCCTATATAATGCTCCATATATAATGGGCCCCATATGATGCTACAGTATATGATGGGCCCCATGGATGATGCTCCAGTGTATGATGGGCCTATATAATGCTCCATATATAATTGGCCCCATATGATGCTCCAGTATATGATGGGCCCCATGGATGATGCTCCAGTGTATGATGGGCCTATATAATGCTCCATATATAATGGGCCCCATATGATGCTCCAGTGTATAATGGGCCCTGTACACTGTGTTCCAAATTATTATAAACAAATTGTTTAGGAGTGAAAGGGTAAAAATTTTTTTGTTTGTCAGTTAAACTCATTGATGGTGATGTGTGTCAGGGCTCTTTATATCACTGTAAGCAATTGCAGACACCTGTGCTAATTAGTTTGGCAGGTGTGTCCAATGAAAGGCAAGAATAATTAAGAAGGCTGTCCCACATTATTAAGCAGCCTACAATTTCTGCCAAAATGGGAAAGAGAAAGGATGTGTCGGCTGCTGAGAAGCAACAAATTGTGGAGTGTTTAGGTCAAGGCATGACTACAATCAACATTGCAAAGACACTTCATCGTGATCATCGCACAATCAAGAAATATGTAGCTGATTCACAGTACACATGTGTGCGTGCTGATAAGGGAAAATTGAGGACTCTTTCCTACAGGCAATTACGTCAGGTTAAAAGAGCAGCGGCAAAAAAGCCTTGTCAAAGCAGCAGACAAGTTTTTGAAGCTGCTGGTGCCTCCAACGTCCCCCGAACAACAAGATGCAGGGTCCTTCAGAGGTTTGCAGCTGTGCGTAAGCCATCCTGTCGACCTCCTCTATCCACTGCACACAAGCAGAAACGGCTCCAGTGGGCCAAGCAATACATGAGGACTGACTTCAAAACTGTTTTATTCACCGATGAGTGCCATGCAACGCTCGATGGTCCAGATGGATGGAGTGGAGGATGGCTGGTTAATGGACACCCCATGCAAACACGGCTACGGCGCCAACAAGGAGGAGTGGAGTAATGTTTTGGGCTGGAATCATGGGGAGAGAGATTGTCGGCCCCTTTAGGATCCCTGAAGGGGTAAAGATGAACTCCATAGTGTATGTTGAGTTTCTCAAACAGCACTTCCTGCCATGGTTCAAGAAGAAGAACCGTGCATTCCGCAGCAAGATCATTTTCATGCATGATAATGCACCGTCTCATGCTGCACATAACACATCTGCATCTCTGGCTGCTATGGGCATAAAAGGGGACAAACTTATGGTGTGGCCCCCATGCTCCCCTGACCTCAACCCCATTGAGAACCTCTGGAGCATCATCAAAAGGAGTGTATATGATGGCTGGAGGCAGTTCACATCTAAGCAACAGCTCTGGGAGGGTATTCAGTCTTCATGCAAAACAATTGAAGCAGAAACCATCCAAAACCTGACAAATTCAATGGACGAGAGAGCTCCTTTCGAACAAGGGGTCCCATGTGCAAATGTAACATCACCTAGAATAAAGTTTTGAGTTGAAAACTGTTTGATTTCAGTTTGTAATAACCTGCTAATGCTTATAATTTCAAAAATGACCATTTTTTTGTTCTTTATTAAAATGAAAAGGTTGAAAACTCTGCTGTGCATAATAATTTGGAACATGCATTTTGAGTGCAGTTTGAGAGTTTTTTTTTAAAAAAATATACTGTTATAATAGGCAGTTTGTACAAAAACCTTTCAATTGTACTCTAATAGTTATTTGACTGGAAAATTACAATGACTGCAATTCATATAGGTAATTTGGGAAAATGAAAGAAAATATTATTTGCATAATAATTTGGAACACAGTGTATATGATGCTCCAGTGTATGATGGGCCACATTTATAATGCTCCAGTGTATGATGGGCCCATGTAATGCTCCATATATAATGGGCCCCATATGATGCTCCAGTATATGATGAGCCCCATGGATGATGCTCCAGTGTATGATGGGCTTATATAATGCTCCATATATAATGGGCCCCATTTATAATGCTCCCGTGTATAATGGGCCCCATATATGATGCTCCAATGTATGATGGGCCCCATTTATAATGCTCCAGTGAATGATGGGCTCCATGGATTATGCTGCAGTGTATGATGCTCCCCATATATTGCTCCAAACATTAAAAAAAATGAAATACTGTACCTCTCCTCGCTGGGCCCTGCTGTACTCTCGACTTCTCAGCGTCACCATCTTCCAGCTCTCTGCACTTGGACTGTTCACGCAGAGGGCATACAGACGTGACGTCATCGCGCTCTCTGACCTGAGTGTCACTATCAGGAAACGCGGAAGACATCACAGCGGTGGAGCAGGGAGAGGTAAGTATTGCAAGTGCTGGGGCCCTGAGCAAGCAGGGGGGGCCTACTCATGGGCAACGGCACTGACACAGGGCCCCTCATAGTATGCCGGTGTCTGACGGTGAGTGGGTCCCCCAGCGTTATAGACACTGGCGTACTATGAGAGGCCCTGTGCCAGTGCCATCACGAGTGGTGGGGCCCCCCACCTGCTCAGGGCACCGGCACTTGCCCGGGTGCGCCAGGTGCTCACGCCGGCCCTGGGGGGTACAGCCCAGTTAGGGAGGTGGAAAAACTGGCATATGTTGAGGTGTAGGCTGGACGTTCAGCAGCTGCAAAATGGAGGAATTGGAGAAGTCGGAAGAAGAGGAGGACAAAGCGAGCCATTTTGCTGGCAACCTATGTGTCATCAGGGGAAGGTGAGACAAAATCCTTTGAAGCCCATGCATGGTTAATTTTAATGAAGGTGAGATCACCAACATTTTGGGTCGACAGCCAGGTCCTTCTTTCTGTCAGGATTGATCCAGCAGGACTGAAGACTCTTTCTGATAGCACACTACCAGCAGGGCAAGCGAGCTCCTGTAAGGCATATTGTGCCAATTCAGGCCAGGTGTCCAGTTTACAGGCCCAGTAGTAAAAGGGGAATGAACTGTGAGGGAGAACATTGATAGTGGAGGAGACGTAATTTTGAACCATAGTTGACAACTGCTGACTCCTGTCTGTTGCAATCGATTCAGTATTACCAGTCGTGTGAGCGTTACTCAAGAATTCAGTCCACAACATGGTCATGAAACCCCTGTCTCCAACACCACTTCGGCTGTGTGCACCATGAACACCTCTTCTATTTGGCCCAACACGGCTCGTGGTAGAACCTGCACTGCTGCTGTGTGTGGGAATGCCTCTAACAAACGGTTTACCAGAGTTGCTTGTTTGTTCGCCAATATTAGCTCTAGGTTCTCTTGTGGCATGATGTTCTGTAATTTGCCTTTATAGCGTGGATTGAGGATGCTGGCCAACCAGTAGTCATCATCTTTCATAATTTTGGCAATGCGGGGGTCCCTTTTTAGGATCCGCAAGACATAATCACACGTGTGCCAATGTTCCAGGTGTCAAAGATGCACTGACAGTGGTGGGTGGAGGAGCACTTTCTGCCAAATCCACATCCCTCCAGTTATGCACAAACTCTGTACCCGACCTTGGCAAGCCAACATTTTCTCTTGCCCCCTGAGAAGCATCCTCCTCCCCAAAATAATCATTCCCCTCATCCTCCTCCTCCTCTTCCTCTTCTTCCTCCACCTTATCCAGGACAGTTTCCTGAGCAGATAATGGCTGACTGTCATCAAGGCTTCCCTCCTCCTCTTCCTCCTCCGCTGCAGACGCCTGATCCTTAATATGCGTCAAAGTTTGCATGATCAGACGCATAAGTGGGATGTTCATGCTTATGATGGCTTCGTCTGCGCTTACAAACCGTGTGCATTCCTCCAAACACTGAAGGACTTTACAGAGGTCATTCAGCTTTGACCACTGCACACCCGACAACTCCATGTCTGCCCTCAAACTGCCTGCCCGTGTATCCTCCCACAAATGCATTATAGCCTGCCTCTGTTCGCACAGCCTCTCAACCATGTGCATGGAGGAGTTCCACCTTGTTGCAACTTCTATGATTAGGCGGTGCTTGGGGAGGTGGAGCGATCACTGCAGCCTCTTCATACAACTGGAGTCTACCGGCAAGCGACGGATGTGCGAGCACAGTCTTCGCACCTTATGGAGCAGGGCTGTTAACTCCGGATAATTATTTAGGAAGCACTGCACCACCAGGTTCAAAGTGTGAGCCAGGCAAGGTATGTGTCTGAGTTTTGCCAGGGCTATGGCCGCCACAAAATCACGGCCGTTATCATTGACTACCTTGCCTGGCGCAAAATATATGCTGCCCAGCCATGACTCGCTGCAAGTAGTCGGCCAGTACCTCCGCGGTGTGTCTGTTGTCACCCAAAGACATCATCTTTAAAACAGCCTGCTGACGCTTACCACTAGCTGTTTGATAGTGGGACACCTCGTGTGCAACACTGGCAGCTAATGATGGAGTGCTCGTGCGACTGCACTCTGTCGACGAGCTTTCGCTTCTGCAGGAGGAGGAGGAAGAGGGTCGAACGCCTACAGCCAACTGTTGCCTATACAGTGGACTAGGCAGCACTGTCCCACCGCTGCTGTCCGCTAATGGCCTAGATTCAGTCTTTCGTTGCAAAAACATTGTGATTCCCTGACTGCTCTGGCCTTGCCACGACACCTCACTGGTGGTGTGCTAACCAGTGGGCTTACAGTGGGGGAAGCGATGGAGCGTTGCTGGCTACCTTCGGTCAGAGAAGGTGCACATGTGATACCTGAGGTTTTGTAGTCTGTGCACGCTTGCAAGTGCATGGTGATTAAATGTCTAAGCATGCAACTGGTATTCAAATTTCGGAGATTTTTCCCTAGGCTACAGGTCCTTCCGCACTTCTTACAGATAATCTTTGCCTCATCAATAGGATTTTGGTCAAAAAAGTGCCACACTGCACTCTTCCTACTATGGGATAAATTTTCAGGGCTTGCACGCTGTGCTAATTTGACCATTTGGCCAAGCTGTCCTACAACTCTTTTTGTTTTTTAACACGTTTTTGGACAGCTACGGGCCTGCCAGATAACCGCTGCTGCGATGTCGATGCCTGCTGCGAATCCTTCTCCTCTTCTGAGCTATTTCCAGCAGCACCCTCTTCCCCCAATGGATGCCAATCCGGGTCAACAACTGGGTCATCCATCACCTCCTCTTCAATTTCATCTGCACCTTCCTCTGTGTCACCGTGTAAGGTGGTATAGTATGCGGGTAGGGGCACCTGAGTTTCATTAGGGTCAGATTCTGGCTCAGTAGACTGCGAGGGCAATGTAGTGCTCTGGGTGAATGTACCAGCAGAATCATCTAGCAGTGGCTGTGCATCAGTGCACTCCATGTCAGATTCATGTTGCACTGGGGAATTCAGGATTTGACTTGATAACCCTGGCATGGTATGTGAAAAGAGCTCCATGGAGTAATCTGAAGTGTGGCCTGCCGCATCCTTCACTTTTGATGGAGGTGAAGGACACAAGGAAAGGTGTTGTTCCTGACCAGGAGCCTGCACTGACGACTCAGTGCTTGCATTTTTTGAAACTTCAGAAGAGGAGGCGATAGAGCTAGAGGCTGTTTCGGCAATGTAAGCCAAAACCTGTTCCTGATGCTCCGGCTTTAAAAGCAGTTTACATACTCCCAGAAAAGGGAGCCTTCCAGGCCTTCTGGAGCCAGACGATGATGCAGGCTCAACACCTTCTGCCTTAGGTGCTATTGTGCTTTTGGTACTACCAGCAGATGCACCACCACCACCATCAGTACCAGCTGGCCCCCCACGCCCACGTCCGCGGTCTCTTCCACCATACTTCCTCATGTTTGTGAAAATGTGCCCAAAATACCAGCAGATATATGGTACTGTATCAGAAGCGTACAGCTGTATACGGTGAAGGGGAAAATTGTAAATCTCTGTATATATTTTGAAAGTAACACAAAGACGCTCAAAGGCTCAGTATGGATTAGACCAGAATATAAAAAGCAGAAAAAGGGTAATGTATCACAAGCATACAGCTTTATACAGTCTAGGGATAATTGTTAATCTCCGTATATATTTCCAGAGTCAGACACAGACTCTCACAGGCTCAGTATGAATTACACCAGAATATAAAAAGCAGAAATAGGGTACTGTATCAGAAGATACCAGGTGTATACAGTGTAGGGGTAAATGTAAATCTCTGTATATATTTCCGGAGTCAGACACAGACTCTCATAGGCTCAGTATGGATTAGACCCGAATATTAAAAGCAGAAAAAGGGTAATGTATCAGAAGCATATAGCTGTATACAGTCTAGGGATAATTGTAAATCTTCATATATATTTCCAGAGTCAGACACAGACTCTCACAGGCTCAGTATGGATTACACCAGAATATAAAAAGTAGAAAAAGGGTAATGTATCAGAAGCGTACAGCTGTATACGGTCTAGGGGTAATTGTAAATCTCAGTATATATTTTCTGAGTCAGACACAGATGCTCACTGTTAGGGGTTGCGGAACGCACCAAATAAATATAAATAGAAGGTGCGTTCGCAGCCCGGGGTCCACCGTGCAGGCAAAACCTGCTGCTAGTAAGATGACGCTGTAGGTGGTATGAACGAGCTCTGTTATCCCGCAGAGTCGCAGATATGGTCGCCGTAGCACTATATGGCGAAGTGGGCAAACTCTGTTACTCCACAGAGCCGCTAAATAAAAGGATGTTTTATTAATCATGAATATATAAAAAAGCAGGGAAACATAAGTGACAAAGTCTCATGCCAATAAGCACTGATGGGATAACAGAACACACATTGGTGAACAGCTGGTCATTTAGATGGATTACTAATAAATGTAAAATGCAAAATAGCATGTATGTGAATAGTGACCAGCACAGTCATGAAGATGTTAATATCGCTGCAAAGTTGCATGTAGCAGTCAAAATGTCCCAGAATGGAAATATTAACTCCATGTTTATAAATAAAAGTTATTTACTTCAAAATTAGATGGAGTATGAAGGACAAAAAATACTACCCAAACAGATGGAACATCACAGAATTGTAACTGAATCCATAAAGTAGCGGTATACCTGTTTGAGATAGAAGACTGACACCAAGTGCGTCCACCCCGACGCGCGTTTTGGCTAATGTGCCTTCATCAAGGGGTGATAGGGAAGTGAAAGTGAGGGGTATAAAAACAGCCTGCCACCAATCACGTATGAGCTACACATCTGTTCCCTAATGGTGACCAGTAGAGTTGAGCGATACTTTCCGATATCCAAAAGTATCGGAATCGGAATGGTATCGCCGATACCCAAAAAATATCGGCGATACCCGATACCGATACCGGAAGTCCAATGTAAGTCTATGGGAACAAAATATCGAAATTAAAAAAACCCCATTCTAGCCTTGTAGGTTAATTGTACATGAAGGAAAACAACAAAGAGTAATGTACAATGTATTGGGGGAGGTTGAGGAGACATTAAAGGCATAGATGTTTAACCCAATCCAATGGAATAGCATTAATTTTTTTTTTTTAGGAAATACGTTCGGATTGACGAAGAAATTGACAATGTTGTTAACCTTTTTTCTATTTTGGCAAATATGTATGTTTCACAACTTCCATGCTCTTCACCTTTTTAACTTTTGACACACTTTCTCCTTCATAATCTTCAGCAGCATCATCTTTGTCATCAAATTATTCTTCATTTTCACCTTCTTTATCTTCTTCTAAAACTTCTTGCTTTTCATGTTTTTGTTAACATTACTCATATTGTTCTTTTTAAACTATTATTCTTCTTCATATTATAGTCCTTCATCTTCTTCATCATATTCTTATTTGTGACATAGATTCCTGTACTTGTAATCTGTAAAAGTATGATTTTTTCATCGTTCCGTTCTTGCTGCCACAAAAGATTTAAATTACAACAGTATTTGTCCGTGTTCAGTTTAGCCTGCAGCATCAGGCATTTACCAGGGGCACCACGAGGAGGAACGGACTCACCCCCATACACTGCTTAGTCTTCTTCTGCTTATAATTTAGAGCATATATTTTGCTCTTCATTTTGGTCTTATACTTCATGTTCTTCTGCCTTTAGATCTTCTGCTTATTGTTCTTGTGTCTCTTGTTCTGTATCTTGTATTTGTAGCACAACCTTGTACCAGCTGATGTTACTGGGACACGGTTACTAAGCAGGAGGTACCTGTGCTCCAAAGCACTACCAAGGACCAGCAGACGTTGCTGGAACTCGGATACCGAGATGGAGGCACCTAGGCCAAAGGCACTGCGGAGAACCAGTTGACGGTACTGGAACCCGGATGGGTAGCAGAAGGTACAAGAGCCAATGCAAGTAACGAGGACCAGCTGACTGTGCTGGAACCCGGAGGGGCAGCAGAAGGAAAAGAGCCAATGGCACAACCGAGGACCAGCTGACGTTACTGGGACACGGTTACTAAGCAGGAGGTACCTGTGCTCCAAAGCACTACCAAGGACCAGCAGACGTTGCTGGAACTCGGATACCGAGATGCAGGCACCTAGGCCAAAGGCACTGCGGAGAACCAGTTGACGGTACTGGAACCCGGACGGGTAGCAGAAGGTACAAGAGCCAATGCAAGTAACGAGGACCAGCTGACTGTGCTGGAACCCGGAGGGGCAGCAGAAGGAAAAGAGCCAATGGCACAACCGAGGACCAGCTGACGTTACTGGGACACGGTTACTAAGCAGGAGGTACCTGTGCTCCAAAGCACTACCAAGGACAAGCAGACATTGCAGGAACTCGGATACCGAGATGGAGGCACCTAGGCCAAAGGCACTGTGGAGAACCAGCTGACGGTACTGGAACTCGGACGGGTACCATAAGGCACCCATGAAAATGTAAGTTGACAGGCCGCAAGCCGTCTGCAGTTACCAAATCACACAGTCCTACAGTGGGTGCTTGTCCTATTTTCACAACGGAAAGAGCCTTTATTTACATATCCCACAGCACACATAGGAATCACCTAAACTGCAGGCACCATAGAGTCGGATAACTGGAATGCAACATGACAGGACAACTTATTTGAGGCTAATTTACGTTGACACTGCCAGGAAACAGTTGTGGTGCTGTAACCAGGGTGGGCATGAGTCAGTACCCGTGCCAATTACTTCCGAGCAACAACTGGCGGTGTTGGAGCCCAGGGATGAGAGGAGGACAGGGTGGAGGCAGCATGACTTTTTGTCGTACACACAGCAGGGGAACAGCTGCCATTACTCAACCCCAGTAACACAGGAGCAAGTGTTGACTGTGCTAACAGCACTTACAGGCAACAACTGGCGGTGTTGGAGCCCAGGGTCCAATGCATCGACTTCAATTGTTTCCACCTCCTCTCAGGAACACAGCACTGTTGATCAACCATCTGTCTCTTCACCGCCTGCCAAATTGCCCAGTCAGTCAGAGAGTTCTGTACAGGAGCCAGCTGAGTCTCTGCTTCTGTTCTCAGAATCTGTTGGTTTGCAAACAGGGGCACAGCCAAGCAGCATTCTGGAATGTGAAGAAGAGGGAGTATGCAGTGATGCGCAACAGCTGTGTCTCTCTGAATCTGAAGAGGCGGGTGAGACAGTGCCGATGGTCAGCACACCGCAGAACGCATCTGATGATGATGAGACTCAGGTGCCAGTTTCTGTTGAGCATGGTGGTGGCCAGACCACCCAACAGCAGCAGGTGTTGGAAGAGGTTAGTGGAGATGATGAGGTCCAAGACCCAACATGGCGTGAGGAACAGGAAGGTGGTGGTAGCAGCTCTGAGGAAGCGATTGCCCCAACGGTACAAACAGGAGGGAGAGTTAGGCTGCATACTCTGTTGCCTGTAGCCTCCATTTTGGCACCTGTTCGGATTTCTCTTCCAAAAGTCTAAACGGACGCTCCCAGGACTTGCACTGCGTGGTCCTTTTTTCACACACTTGCAGATGATATTTGCTATGTCAAATGCAAGCTGTGTAATCAAAAAGTTAAAAGAGGTAAAGTGTCAGTAACCTCAATACCACAAATATGTGTAAACATGTGCGGAGAAAACACGTAGTTGAGTTACAAAGACACACTGAAGATGTACAGTCTATAGAGAATCACTGCACAAGTTTAACTGCATATGTCATGGTTAAATTTGAAATTTTTATTGCACACTTGATGTGAAAAAAGAAAATAGCTATGAGACTACTGTCTGACGTTTTGGGCAACGCAGTGGCCTTTATCAAATAGTCGCTGGAAGAGATAGAAAAATTTACAGTCAATGACAATGTATAATATATACAATATATACAATAAATACATAGGGTGAAGAATATATATACATAGGAATTAGGCAACATGTTAAACATTTGGGTGATACTGTAGAACACGGAGAATTATCCCTCTAGGGTATGCGGGTGGATAATGTAGTTTTTTGTTGATTTTTGGGAGTGTGTAGAAAACAGGGGTGATGGGGTATTGAATATTAAGGAATGTCATAGTCTTACAGTCTATGGTGATGAATTAAAGATGTTTTGTCAGGATACGATCAATTTTTTGACAGATGTAAAATGTAGGGTCACAATTGAGTTGTCTGTAGGTTAGGTTAACTGACAGTTGTCTATGAATTTCGGCAATAGATTGGGTCTTATTCATAATAACGATAGCACCCCCCTTATCTGCTGGTTTAATAATAATGTTGGGGTTATCTTTCAGAGATTTTATGGCTTGTTTATCTGTGGGTGTCAGGTTGTGGCGTATCGGGTGTAGGCCCAATCTCGGCAAACCATCCACGAGCACAGGCTCTGAATGCTGGCATTGCAAAACTCCTGTCCCTTGAAATGCTGTCATTCAGGCTGGTGGAGACTGACAGTTTACGGAACTTAATGGCATTGGCAGTCCCACAATACAATGTGCCAAGCTGATTTTATTTCAGCAGGCAAGCCGTCCCTGGTCTGTAAAAGCATGTTGTTGAGGTTAAAATTAAACATGCGCTACTAAACTCCGTCAGTAGCAATGTCCACCTGACCACCGCTGCGTGGACCAGTATCCATGGCCAGGGACGATACCTTTCCCTTACTGCCCATTGGGTCAATGTTGTGGAGCCGGGTACAGATCTTGCGAGTGGCGCTGTACGTGTTCAGGCAACTACAAGGATTGCGGGAATCAAGTCTGTACACATTGACTCCTCCTTCTCCATTTCCTCAGAAACATCGTTGCAGGAGCCGTCACGGTCTACCTCCACATGGACCCGTGAACGCTTAATAAGAATCTTTAGTTATATAGCGCCAACAGATTACGCAGCGCTTTACAGTTTAACAGTTTCAGAACACAAGTCATAACTAACAACGTTACCAATACAATAATGAAAGCAATATAATCCGCACATGCTCGTGAGAGCTTACAATTTACAAATATGTGGGGGAGATACAAAGTACAGGTGTTTATATACAATGGTGTATTTAGAATGATGGCCCAGCCATTTTGAGGGAGTGAGGGAGGGATGGATGGAGATAGTGAATGGGCTACACACACACACTTACACATAGAATGACTTTGATTAGTGAATGTGATAGGCCGCTATGAAGAAATGTGTTTAGAGTGAGCGCCCCAAAGCATGCAAATTGTGGATAGTTCTAATTTCTTGGGGTACAGCATTCCACAGTATTGGCGCAGCGCGGGAGAAGTCTTGGATTCGGGAGAGATGTTCTTTAGGTGTAGGTGGCAATAGCGGGCAACAGATTGTATATGGGAGGTGAAGGAGAGATTGGTGTCAAACATAACACCCAGACAGCGAGCCTGTTGACCGATATGAGCACAGACGTGGCCAAACGTCAACAGGCCGTCCTGAAATTAATTTCCATGGGGAATCAAAGCCACACAGCGCTGGAGCTCTGGAATGCCATAAAGCAAGAGAGCGACATGTGTATTTTGCCAGCGAATCTCCAGCCAGGCTTGGTAGTGTGTGACAATGGCCGAAATCTGGTGGCAGGTCTGGGCCTAGGCAACGTCACTCACATACCATGTCTGGCACATGTGCTAAACTTGGTCGTCCAGAGTTTTTTGAGGGACTATCCGGATCTTGATGCACTGCTGCACAAGGTCCGCCTACAGTGCGCTAACTTGCGACGTTCCACCATGGCCAGATCGCGCATTGCAGCTCTGCAACGCAGATTTTGCCTTCCTGAACATCGCATCATATGTGACGTACCCACCAGGTGGAATTCCACGTTACATATGTTGGAGCGGTTGTGTGAGCAGCAGCCAGCAGTAATGGAGTATCAGCTGCATCAGTTGCAATCAACTCGCAATTTGCGCCGTTCACTTCACCACTACTGAGTGGGCCTCTATAATAATAATCTTTATTTATATAGCGCCAACAGATTCCGCAGCGCTGTACAGTTTAACAGTTTCATAACACAAGTCATAAGTGACAACGTTAACAATACAATAATTAAAGCAATATAAGCCGCCCCTGCTCGTGAGACCTTACAATCTACAATGAGGAGGGGGAGCTACAAAGTACAGTTGTTTATATACAATGGTTTATTTACAATGATGGTCCAGCCATTTTCAGGGAGTGAGGGATGGATGGAGATAGTGAATGGGCTACACACACACACAGTTACACGTAGAATGACTTTGATTAGTGAATGTGATAGGCCGCTCTGAACAAATGTGTTTTGAGTGTGGAAGTAGGGCTGTTAATGGGGATGTTGAAGTCTCCAAGGATAAGGGTTGGTACTTCTGAGGACATGAAAGTGCGGCAGCCAGGCAGAGAAGTGGTCAAGGAACTGTGTGGGCGAGCCTGGGGTCCGATATATTACCGCTACTCTAAGGGAGAGGGGACGAAAGAGCCTGATGGTGTGTACCTAATAATTTTCAAAATCTTAATATAAAATTTACATGTTACATATTTACATCTAGTATAAAACATTTAACCATTAAGCCTACTTACAGAACAAGGAAGTGTAAAAAAACTTGTGCTTAAAAAAAAAGTGCAAATTAAATGTGAGAAGGGCAGTGTAACAAATAATTTAGGAAAAAGATAAACTAACATCAAGTGCTGTGTGCTGTGTAAGAGCCAGACACATTAACATGAAATCAGTCTGGAATAGCGGTGATTTTCTCCCCATAACCCGAGTAACATTCTGGGGAGAGGGGTGTAGAGTCAACGATCAGCAACTAGCTACGGTAGATCAAATACCTGAAAAAAAAAAAAAAAAATGGTTATTTAACATTCATAAGATACATTTTATTTTATCAAAAAAAAATTAAATATTTAACATTCATAAGATACATTGTATTTAAAAAAAAAAAGAAAAATTTATTTAACATTCCTAAGATAAAAATTTTTTTTTAAACATAAAAACTATAATACACAGCAGGATCTTTAGTAAAAACCAGACTTACCACTGTAACCTCTTAATCCTTGCAAGCTTCAACACAACGTTGACAAGGTACACAGCAGGGGTGGTCGGTCTCCTAGACAACGAGCAAACTCCTTCATGTTGAGAGAGGCCACCATCTCCTTAGCTTTCTGGTACTTTTCTGTGGGAATGAGCTTGTCTCCAACCAGCCAGGAATATCCATTGAATGGCACACCATGGTTTGGTATTAGCACCCAGTACCAAAAGTGAAGCCAACCACAGTTCCCATTTCTCATGAACTTTATTTGATATACTGGCTGGCCAAACATTAGTTTCTCACAAAGGAGCTGAAGACCCTGAGTGGCAGTAGGTGCAAGTCTCTCCAGCATGACCTGTTTGTTAGATATTTGCCGTCTACACCTAAAGAACATCTCTAGAATCCGCCCTTTTCTCACCATGGAAACAACAAAAACCCTCACTGTAGCATTGATCCACTCCCGCCTGGACTACTGCAATGCTCTATTACTTGGCCTCCCCATTACTCGACTATCCCCTCTCCAGTCCATCCTTAATGCAGCAGCCAGGGTCATCCATCTGGCTAATCGGTACTCGGACGCGTCCGCTCTTCGCCAGTCCTTACACTGGCTGCCCATTCATTATAGGATCCAATTCAAAGTACTGGTTCTCACCCACAAAGCTCTCCACAGTGCAGCACCCCCCTACATCTCCTCCCTCATTTCTATCTATCGGCCTAACCGACTGCTGCGCTCTGCAAATGACTTTCGACTAACCTCTGCAGTAATCCGTACCTCCCACTCCCGACTCCAAGACTTCTCCCGCGCTGCGCAAATCCTCTAGAATGCTCTACCACAAGAAATTAGGACTATCCACAATTTGCCTGGTTTCAGACGCTCCCTCAAAACACATTTGTTCAGAGTGGCCTATCACATTCAATAACCAAAGTCGTTCTATGTTTAAGTGTGTATGTGGAGCCCATTCACTACCTCCATCCATGCCTCACTCCCTCAAGATGGCTGGACCATCATTGGAAATGCACCATTATATATACACACCTGTACTTTGTATCTCCCCACCTCATTGTAGATTGTAAGCTCTCACGAGCAGGGTCGGCTTATTTTGCTTTAATTATTGTATTGTTAACGTTGTTACCTATGACTTGTGTTTTGAAACTGTTAAAGTGTAAAGCGCTGCGGAATATGTTGGCGCTATATAAATAAAGATTATTATTATTATTATATCAGAGGGAGAAGAGGATTGGGCCTTGACAAGGTGCCCGATTGCATCTTAAGTCTTATTGAATGTTGGAGCCAGTCCACCGTACAAAAGCAGCCATAGAGTGTCCGGGTACCTGCTTGGATTTCGATCAAAATGAAGACTACTTTGATGTACATGTACACCAATTCGAGAAAAATGACAAGGATGAGGCAGTAAGACACACTCAGCAGAGTACAAGCAGCATTGCTTGAAGAAGTAACTTGAGCGTGATCAAAATTGAATAAATTAAAATCTCAGACTACAGTGAACACAACTCTTAGCTGTGAAAGGGCTTTTTGTGTCCTTCTACAGTGTTTTCAACCAATGTATTGGATACGGATGGAAGCACGTCACACTATAATTTCAATTGAATGGAGCAGCAAGAATTACACTAAAGAAAAAAAAAAAAAAAGAGTGTGAGAGTGACATGTGCAGATGCCTACATACAGCGTTGTATGCCGAGCAAACTGCAGCGCGTCACCTGCACTCACACACACACCTTGCAGAGCTGTGAAAA
The DNA here is from genome assembly GCA_033576555.1 of Oophaga sylvatica. Taxonomy (NCBI): domain Eukaryota; kingdom Metazoa; phylum Chordata; class Amphibia; order Anura; family Dendrobatidae; genus Oophaga; species Oophaga sylvatica. The sequence goes on along the minus strand of JARQOD010000006.1, from coordinate 75,229,690 downwards.
AAACACTGCAAGGCAAAAGGAAGATGTACACAGCGGTTGGTAAAGCAGCCTGCCTAAAGCACAGTACACAAAATCGCAATCTCTAACTGTCCCTCAGAGTCAGCAGAGCAGCGTTCTGTCCCAAACTGAATTAACAGCACAGTGACGCTAAAATGGCGGCTTTATCCCACAACAATACCTTCCTTGTGTCACGGTTAGGGTAGCGTGTGTCTATTATATGAGTGTCTGTAAAATGTAACGTTACGCAGACTTATTCTGCCCTTGGGACGCAAAAATAAGACAGCAGTAATCATTTACTGTATAAAACTCCACCTATGCGCAACAAAACAAGCACGTTCCCTCTTACGGTTCCTGCGCTGACATGTGAGTAGGGAGTTTGGAGACGTTCCTGAATTTATCCCAGGTATCCAAGCATATCAGGCCGATAGGAGAGCATTAAAACCACCCACGGTGGTGACTTAAATATGGTGAATCGAACCAGTGAAGAACTGTAGGTCGATGCAAATGAATGTGCTATCACATGACACACGTTTATAATAACCCTTGCTAGACACGAGTAACTTTGTAGACATTTGGACACACCTGAACCCAGATGGCAGTGAATATTCATTCTATTCGGCGCCACATGACTCTTGGTCCAGAATAGATTATATATTGCTAGCACAGGAGCTATTAAGGGGAGTGGAAGAGGCAGATGTGCACAGCGTAGCTATATATGACCACGCGCCCGTATCAGTGACCCTGCCAGATATGGTGCAGATGGGGCCAAACCAAACTTGGCGCTTCCCGACCTATTTGTTAATGGATGAGAAGTTTCGACATCATGTGAAGCAATGGTGTTTTTAATATGTAAGGGATAATGGAGATACTAGGGATAGGCCGGAACTTTTATGGGCAGCAGGGAAGGGAGTAATGCGCGGGAAACTAATAGGTTATCAGACAACGCTAAAAAAGAAGATGGCGACAAACTACTCGCAGGCTAGCAGGATATTACGCGATAGGTACACGGCAAACAAGACAAGTTCATCAACACAGGTTAAAAATAGATGTAAGCAGGCTAAGGTTGACTTACACGTATGGGTATATCGACGAGAGAGAAGCAGTAATAACAATTATAGAGCCGATGTATATCGTTATGGTAGCAAATGAGGGAGACTATTAGCACGACTAGCGAAAGGAAATCACATTCGTCATCAACATATTACAGCGTTAACGAATAAACATGGGATCATGAACACAGACCCTCGAACCATAAACACCATTCTACAAGAATACTACTCAGACTTATATAAGGTGGAACATACGGATAGTGAGGAGGGTAACACCTTTGTAGATGGAATACGGTTACCATCCATCACAAACTATCAGCTTCTCCTTTTAAAAAAACAAATTGAGGTGACGGAAGTGACAGCGGCGATAAGTTACTTTAAATACGGGAAAGCTCCAGGATCTGACGGGTTTACAGCCAAATTATTAAAATTATTGAGTGAGGATATCCCGTCCACATTGGTACGCACCTTCAATCATATATTGGAGACAGGAGGGTTGCCCAGCCATTCAAACATGTCACACATGAAGTTGCTACTAAAACCAAACAAACCTTCACATCTGCCTGGATCCTATCGTACATTCTCATTGACCATTATATCAAGATTTTGTCCAGGATCATGGAAGATCTTTTGAGTAGCATTGTTCCTACGCTGATAGGGCGATCACAAGTGGCCTTTGTTAGCTACTTTGTTGGCTACTATCAGTCTCACTATGCATAACACATGTGTGCAGTGGGCAGTATTACCTTTGCCTTCGGTGGAGTAGGAAAACCCCTCTCCTATCGAAGTGTTAGTTGGGGAGATGGAAGATTTGACACCGGGACCTGAATTGTAATACTTAAATGTGACAGGTGACAAATTTGTTAAGGCGCAACTACGCGGCCCCTACGTTGAGTCTAGCCCGTGAAAATTTACTGGTTGTCAATGGGGAACCCCAACACCCCGGGGCAGCTACAGTATTTAAACAATTAGAGCTGAACCAAGATTTGCTGTATCAGGTTTATAAAATACATGTTGAAATTTTTTAGCAATTGCTGCTACCGCAGTCATATCGGAGGTTGGTAATGGACTTAGCGCATGCGCATGTACTAGGGTGACATTTGTGCCAAAAGAAAACCCTACACAGAATTATACAACGGTTTTACTGGCTGGGGGTCTATCAAGAAGTTAAACGGTATTGTAACTCTTGTCGCATGCGCCAGATACACAGTCCTCAGCCTCATTTAGTAAGTCCCTTGGTGCCATTAAAAATTTTAGAGGTCCAGTTTGAGAGAATACCCATGGATCTGGTGGAGCCGGTTAATAAATCAGCAAGGGGTCATCAACAGGGGCAATAAAAGGGGCACTGTGTGGGTCACCAGTTTTGAGCACACCCGAGTTCAAAAGAGAATTCATTGTCCAGACTGATGCGTCAGAGGTAGGTCTGGGTGCCGTGTTGTCTCAGGACTGGAGCTTAACGGGGAGGAGCATCCCATTAGTTTCCTGAGTCGAAAACTTACTCCATCAAAAAACAGAGACAGCATTGTAGAGAGAGAGTGCCTGGCGATAAAGTGGGCACTGGAGTCGTTGCGCTACTATTTGTTGGGGATAACATTTTGTTTTGTAAATGATCATTCCCCTGTGACTGGCAGTGTTGTAGCCCAGGGGGTAGAGTTCAGGTGGTAGAAAGATGAACATAACAGGAGACTTGGAAAACGTTGGCAAACAGTTATTTAATCTGAAAACGGACAGGCAAATTCAGGTGAGATCCATGCCTTGTTCATTTTCAGAAAAATAAGCCGGTCTACATTGTCTGAGGATAGTCGCATGCGACGGTCTGTTAGTACACCACCTGCAGCACTAAAGACGCGCTCAGATAATACACTGGCAGCAGGGCAAGCCAGCACCTCCAAAGCATACCACACATCAAATACAAATATAACAGTAATAATAATATTATCAATAAAAAATGAAATTGCACACACAGTACACAGACACAGCTCATATTTGTGTATGAGAAGTGTTTCTGTGTGTAGTTCATACCTCTAGCCTAGAAGATCAGTCTTGCTAAAATCTTTAACACTGACCCCTGTTCTGTTCTTAAAATGGTGGATGCTGAACTGCTTCTCAGCCCCTCATACACAATCATTATGTGGCACTGCTGGGCTCAGTCAGAGGCATCAGATTGAACTAGGCTGTCCTGAGTCATTCTCAATAGAACATTTTGTTCAGCAGTTCATCTAGTTCATTTAGTTCAGAGGTCACATGATGCATTTCCTATCAGCTCCTCACAGGATAGGGTGGAGAAAAACTGAACTAAATGAACTAATCTTTTGAACTAATCTTTTCAGTGAACTAGTTCATGGTGACTAATCACCAAAATTAACTAGATTTCCCATCACTATGGTGTACACCTTGGTGGCGCTGTCACAAAACTTCGCCACATTTGTAACATACAGCTCTTGCCCTGTGCAGAGGCGCTGCTTGTGCTCTCTCTTGTTGCAGAGGTGTCTACAATGCCTCGACGCACAGAGCTGCTTTGTAAAGCAGTAGCAGCAGCAGCGCTCTCGGCTGGAATGGAGAACATTATGGATTTCAACAGTGTGTCTTGGTCCTCCAACATTTTACGGTCCCGGTTCAACGGTGTGATGAGGCTTTGTAAGTTGTCCCAGTAGCGAGGGTCTAGGAGGGTGTACACCCAATAATCTGACGTGGTGAGAATGTGGCCGATGCAGCGGTCGTTTCTCAGGCAGTGCAGTATGAAATCAACCATGTGCTGCAGACTCACAAATGGCCAACAAACGCTGTCCTCTGGAAGAGCGTCACACTAATATATTTTTGTAAATTTAAAATAGAATAAAGCAGCAGCAATTTTTGAAAAATTACAAGGATGAGCCAGTGACAGACACTCAGCAGAGTACACGCTGCGGTGGTTGAAGTGGAGCGGGATCTACACTCCTACAAAAAAATGAAACCTCAGACTACAGTGAACACTGAAACACAACTGTTCACTTGCTGTGAAAGGCCTTTTTGTGGACTTCTATTAAGTTTGCAAGCAATGTATTGTATTTTGATGGAAGAGCGTCACACTAATATATTTTTGTAAATTTAAAATAGAATAAAGCAGCAGCAATTTTTGAAAAATTACAAGGATGAGCCAGTGACAGACACTCAGCAGAGTACACGCTGCGGTGGTTGAAGTGGAGCGGGATCTACACTCCTACAAAAAAATGAAACCTCAGACTACAGTGAACACTGAAACACAACTGTTCACTTGCTGTGAAAGGCCTTTTTGTGGACTTCTATTAAGTTTGCAAGCAATGTATTGTATTTTGATGGAAGAGCGTCACACTAATATATTTTTGTAAATTTAAAATAGAATAAAGCAGCAGCAATTTTTGAAAAATTACAAGGATGAGCCAGTGACAGACACTCAGCAGAGTACACGCTGCGGTGGTTGAAGTGGAGCGGGATCTACACTCCTACAAAAAAATGAAACCTCAGACTACAGTGAACACTGAAACACAACTGTTCACTTGCTGTGAAAGGCCTTTTTGTGGACTTCTATTAAGTTTGCAAGCAATGTATTGTATTTTGATGGAAGAGCGTCACACTAATATATTTTTGTAAATTTAAAATAGAATAAAGCAGCAGCAATTTTTGAAAAATTACAAGGATGAGCCAGTGACAGACACTCAGCAGAGTACACGCTGCGGTGGTTGAAGTGGAGCGGGATCTACACTCCTACAAAAAAATGAAACCTCAGACTACAGTGAACACTGAAACACAACTGTTCACTTGCTGTGAAAGGCCTTTTTGTGGACTTCTATTAAGTTTGCAAGCAATGTATTGTATTTTGATGGAAGAGCGTCACACTAATATATTTTTGTAAATTTAAAATAGAATAAAGCAGCAGCAATTTTTGAAAAATTACAAGGATGAGCCAGTGACAGACACTCAGCAGAGTACACGCTGCAGTGGTTGAAGTGGAGCGGGATCTACACTCCTACAAAAAAATTAAACCTCAGACTACAGTGAACACTGAAACACAACTGTTCACTTGCTGTGAAAGGCCTTTTTGTGGACTTCTATTAAGTTTGCAAGCAATGTATTGTATTTTGATGGAAGAGCATCACACTAATATATTTTTGTAAATTTAAAATAGAATAAAGCAGCAGCAATTTTTGAAAAATTACAAGGATGAGCCAGTGACAGACACTCAGCAGAGTACACGCAGCATTAGTTGAAGTAACTGGAGCGTGATCTGCACTCAAAAAAAAAAAAATTACAGACTGCAGTGAACACTGAAACACAACTGTTCACTTGCTGTGAAAGGCTCCATTGTGGACTTCTATAGTGTTTGCAACCAAGGTATTGTATACGGATGGAAGCGCGTCACACTATTATTTCAATTACATGGAGCAGCAAGAATTACACTGAAGAAAAAAAAAGAGTCTGTGAGTGACACGTGCAGATGCCTACAGACAGCGTTGCATACAGAGCAAACTGCAGCGTCACCTGCACTCACACACACCTTGCTGAGCTGTTAAAACAACACTGCAGGCAAAAGGAAGCTTTACACAGCGGTTGGTGCTAGCCTGCCTACAGCACAGTACACTAAATCGCAATCTCTAACTGTCCCTCAGAGTCAGCACAGCAGCGTTCTGTCCCTTACTGAATTCACAGCACAGTGACGCTAAAATGGCGGCGGCGCCTTTTATACACTGAAGAAAAAAAAAAAAGAGTCTGTGAGTGACACGTGCAGATACCTACAGACAGCGTTGCATGCAGAGCAAACTGCAGCGTCACCTGCACTCACACACACCTTGCAGAGCTGTTAAAACAACACTGCAGGCAAAAGGAAGCTTTACACAGCCGGTGGTAAACTAGCCTGCCTAAAGCACAGTACACTAAATCGCAATCTCTAACTGTCCCTCAGAGTCAGCAGAGCAGCGTTCTTTCCCTAACTGAGTTCACAGCACAGTGACGCTAAAATGGCGGCGGCGCCTTTTATAGTGCATTCTGACATCATTTCAGCATCCAATCACAGCCATGCCATTAGTTAACATGACCGCAGCAGTACAGGATGTGCCCACACTTCTTAGGATTCCTCATTGGCTGACTAAAATCACATTGTCTCTCAAAGAATTATGGGAACTTCCGATTCCGGTATACGATATATGGAAAATATCGGAACTAAGTATCGGAATTCCGATTCAGCGAATATCGGCCGATACCCGATACTTGCGGTATCGGAATGCTCAACACTAGTAACCAGGTATTGGTATCGCTTGAGAATCAGCAAAAAACAAACATATCATGGTCACAATAATTGTCTAAATGCCCGAATCAATAAATGCAAATAGCTACCGCTTGAAATAATTCCACTGCCCAAAGTTGCGATGTATATTACCAGAGGTATAGAATCGTCATAAGAGCGTGCTGTAAGAGGCCTCTGATGACGCGCCCGTCACTACGACAACCAAGGACGCCCGGCGGCGTCGGCGTCATGTGCCAGATGACGTCACATCACGTGACCAGTCACCATGACACAGAGAGACGCCGAGGACCGCCGGACATGCCAGAGTCGCGGCGAGGAGTGCGTACCGGCCGTGAGTATGACAAAACTGTGATAGTATGAGAAGTAAGAGTTTATGCAGCATTTGTATATTTAAAGTAGATGAAACATCAAATTAGAAGCAGTAGAAGATAACAAGCTAAATATACCAACGATAATAGCAGCAATGGAAAAGAAACATGTATATAACATGGAAACACCTGCATTGAAAATAAAAATAATATAAAATAAAATTGATATTGCAAACAAAGATGATATGGGGCATAGGCAATGACGATGAATGATTTGCTGATAGAAGTAGATGGTTTGATCAATGAAATGAAGATGTCAGAACCATGGTTACACATTCTCCAAGAGTGGTAACATGAAGGTGGAAGAGAGCTAGAAAAGATAAAACACATAAAAAATTAATTTTCTGTCTTGAAATCTAACGCTCAGACCGCCAAGTTGTCAGGAGCCCCGTCTATGAGTTCACTTTCCAACATTAGTGATTCATCTGAATGGTCTGTCTCCTCCATGACGACACGATCAGGACAAAGGTCTAAACGGATGAGAGATGCCAACTTCCATCCTTATAAGAGAATACATTATACATCACCTGATCCGAAAAAAACCAACAAGGTAATTAATTTAAGTTCACATATACTATCTGAAACTGATTATCTATTATTAAGTAAGGGACTTTCATTTTGCCCTAAATCTAGCTTTGATAAATTTACAGCTATTAAGGATCTGCATTTGTTTGCTAGATCCTTATTATTTAAAAGACATTTTTTGATCCTCAACTCAATGATTTATTCCCTACAGAAGAAGAACAGATAGCCCTACAAGACTTGGAAGATTTATCACTTGAGCATCAGCTAGGAGAGGGAGGTAAGATCCCTATGGCCATCAGGGCAAAATCTAAAAAGTTTCCTCCTCTTGCCACATGCGCTCCGATTGATCTCTTTGTGCAGGTCGTGACCAGGGATTTCATGAATATCCCCAATAAAATCTACAGAGATAACCTAACCAAAGAGGAACGTGGGAGATTGGACGTCCTGCGGGCGTTACCTGATATAGTGCTGAAGCCAGCGGATAAAGGGGGCAATATTGTCATCTGGCCTAAAACCCTTTATGAAAAGGAAGCCTACAGACAATTAAACAATAAAACTTGTTACAAACGGCTGACGTATAACCCACTTTCATCATTTAAGGAACAGCTGGTGAGAATTCTTCAAACCGCTGTCCGTAATGGGGTCATCACCAAAGACCTTGCCTCAGCCCTTCAAATTCAGGAACCGACGATTTCCACTTTGTATCTCTTACCTAAGATACATAAGAATATGGATACGCCCCCAGGACGTCCAATCATCTCTGGTTCTGGCAACTATTTGGAAAAAGTTAATCTTTGGATAGACTCGAAACTACAACCCTTGGTCGAAAGTCTTCCTTCCTTCTTGTAGACACAGGGGAATTTCTGAGACGAGTTGATGGTCTCCATGTTGGTTCCAACACATTACTGGTAACTGGGGATGTTGAATCCCTTTATACTAATATTAAACATTCAGATGGCATCTCTGCTACCAAATATTTCTTGGACATGTCAAATTTACCTGAGGATATTATCCAACTTGTCTTAGAGCTCCTGGAATTCTCTTTGACACATAACTTTTTTACTTTCAAAGGGTCCTTCTACCTGCAGCTCCAGGGTACAGCCATGGGAGCTTCCTTTGCCCCATCCTACGCCAACCTGTTCCTGGGGCTGTGGGAGAGGGACCTTTCCTTGCCGGATCGTATGTCATCGGTGGACCGCATCCCTTTTTGGGTGCGGTACATTGATGACATATTTTTGATCTGGCAGGGTGATTTGATTTCTTTGAATAATTTTTTGTCTGATATTAATCAGAATGATAAAAATATTCTCATCACGTCCAATTCTGACGTCAATAAGATTGACTTCCTTGATGTCACAGTAACAAGGGACATCAATGATGTCTTACAGACTGGTGTTCATAGAAAAGAAACTTCCACCAATATGCTCTTGCATGCTACCTCTGCCCATCCCAAACCTCTGATCAACTCAATTCCAACAGGACAATTCTTGCGCATCCATAGGATTTGTTCGAGTGATCAAGAATTTGAAAATGAGGCTCATGAATTATTTCAACGATTTAAAGATAGAGGCTATAGCAGACGGGTCTTAAAAAGGGCCTACAACCGGGCCAAATATTCTACCCGCCATTCTCTACTATATAACAGAGTGAAACCAACTAATCCTTCTAGGACTGTCAGATTCATAACGGGCTTCCATTCTCAGGCCACTCGTATGAGGAATTGTCTTCAAAAGGCATGGCCTATCCTCCAGACGGACCCCATACTTAATCGAATTGTTTCTGATAGACCCAGTATCACATTCAGACGATCCTTGAATCTTAAAGACCAATTAGTACATAGTCATTACCATGTGGAGACAGACCATGTTATTTTTCAGGCTGGACGTCCTAGGTGTGGATGTTTTCCGTGTGGACGGTGCGTCGCCTGCCCTAACATTGACCGCAGTGCCACCTTCTCTAATTCTGCAGGAACAAGGACTTATGAGATTCGAAAAAATATTTCATGTAATTCCCGGTATGTGATATACTTTGCCACATGTCCCTGCAAGCTTATTTACATTGGCATGACAACTCGTCAATTGAAGGTGCGCACGCGCGAACATGTTTTGGGCATTCAGGCGGCGGCCGGCCACGAGGATCCATCCACACTTAGGACTCTACCTCGTCACTTTAAATCACATTATAATTGTGACAGTTCTCTACTCAGAGTAAAGGGCATTGACATGTTAATTCCTGGTATTCGTGGTGGCAATCTAAGCCAGAAATTGTCTCAAAAAGAAACCAGATGGATCTGGGTTCTGGATACAGTCCATCCTAAGGGTCTCAATGAAACTTTAAGCTTTGCTTCTTTCTTATAATATTTCTTATGGTTATGACTGATCTTTTGGTTTAAGCATGTGTGGGTTGATTTTAATTTTTTATGTGTTTTATCTTTTCTAGCTCTCTTCCACCTTCATGTTACCACTCTTGGAGAATGTGTAACCATGGTTCTGACATCTTCATTTCATTGATCAAACCATCTACTTCTATCAGCAAATCATTCATCGTCATTGCCTATGCCCCATATCATCTTTGTTTGCAATATCAATTTTATTTTATATTATTTTTATTTTCAATGCAGGTGTTTCCATGTTATATACATGTTTCTTTTCCATTGCTGCTATTATCGTTGGTATATTTAGCTTGTTATCTTCTACTGCTTCTAATTTGATG
>JARQOD010000006.1:75143675-75219676 GCA_033576555.1 Oophaga sylvatica | reverse complement strand
TTTGAAAGGTGAAAATAAAGAGCAATTACATACATGCTTATAACTCTGTGATCTTACTTCTACAAAGCAAGTGTACACTGCTGATGTTCATTGTCAAATCCTATTACTACCTCCCACAGTAAGCAACTAAGAATTTGCATTGTTACAGTATATTAATAGAAAAAGCCTACAGTGATAACTTAGATGTCCTTAGGGTCTGTCTTGTTGAATTACTGTAAAACACATATTAACACTTCTTGCGATGCTATAGCAGCAGAATGCTATCAAATGTTTATAGCCTGCTTGTATTAACTGTGAAGTTTGTTTGTAAATCAGAGATTCTGGTGGTTTTTTTGCCATGAAAATCATGAGCTCAATTTTCCTGGTAGTCAAACATCCATTTATTGCACATTGTTAAGTATAAAATTATTACACATGACAAATGTAGTTTTCCAATGCCAAATCTACCATCCTGTGTTCAGATTTTAGTTATTTTAACTAGAAACAATCAGCAGGTTTTTGCTGTGTAATCTGAGGATAGCATATTGTAGCAGCTGAGACACAGATTTCAGGGATGTGTAGCTTAGGTTTTTTGCGGTGGTTTTATACAAGAAAGGTTTTATCACCAGGAGATTATCACTGCTCAGACCACAGTGCATGAGAGCCCTGGTATGACCATGCCCCCTCCTCTCATAGACAGCTTACTGTCTATAGACAATGTACACAGTGTGTTGGGGCGGCTTTCTCAGCTCTGCTACAAGCTACATCTAAAAATTCTGATTGTGTCACAACTATGCACACAGTAAACTAAGTGATACAACATTGTAATCAGGGTCTCTTTTCATACATTATGCTACTCTTAGATGAGGTAGCAAAAACCTGCTGACAGGTTCCCTTTAAGTGATAGGTTCAAACAGCTATTCCTAGCTTGCTTAGACATTTTTGGCAAATCCACCAGACAATGTTTAACAGATGTTCTGCCTGCCTATTTCAATTATGATATGTCCTATGGATATTCTATAAATTCCCAAGATGTACTGTATATACTCATGTACAGTACAGACCAAAAGTTTGGACACACCTTCTCTTTCAAAGATTCTTCTGTATTTTCATGACTATGAAAACTTTTGGTCTGTACTGTATAAACTGACCCGTTATAAGCCGACCCCCCTAATTTTGCCACAAAAAACTGGGAAAACTTATTGACTCATGTATAAGTCTAGGGTGAAAAATGATTATGCCCCATATGCTCCATAGATTAGGCCCCATAAACTGCACAGATTATGCCCCCGTATGATCCACAAATTATGCCCCCATATGCTGCACAGATTATGCCCCATATGCTCCCCTGATTATGCCCCCATATGATCCAGAGATTATGCCTCATATGCTCCACAGATTATGCCCCCATATGCTGCACAGATTATGCCCCCATATGCTCCCCTGATTATGCCCCCGTATGATCCACAGATTATGCCCATATGCCCATATGCTGCACAGATTATGCCCCCATATGCTGCACAGATTATGCTCATATGTTCCCCTGATTATGCCACCATATGATCCACAGATTATGCCCCCATATGATCCACAGATTATGCCCATATGCTGCACAGATTATGCCCCCATATGCTGCACAGATTATGCCCATATGTTCCCCTGATTATGCCACCATATGCTCCACAGATTATGCCCCCATATGCTCCACAGATTATGCCCCCATATGCTCCTGATTATGCCCCCATATGCTGCACAGATTATGCCCCCATATGCTCCAGATTATGCCCCCATATGCTGCACAGATTATGCCTCTGTATGATCCATAGATTATGCCCCCATATGCTCCTGATTATGCCCCCATATGCTGCACAGATTATGCCCCCATATGCTCCAGATTATGCCCCCATATGCTGCACAGATTATGCCTCTGTATGATCCATAGATTATGGCCCCATATGCTCCAGATTATGCCCCCATATGCTCCACAGATTATGCCCCATAGTATACGTCCCTTATGCTGCTGCGCTGTTGCAAAAAAAAAAATGACATACTCACCTCTCGTCGCTGGGGGCCAGGTGCCGGTGTCCTGAGCAGGCGTGACACTGGTGCGCTATGGGGGACGGTGCCGTGTCACCGCTTGCTCAGGGCCCCTGTACCTGAGATATTACCTGTCCCCGACCACGCTGTGCACTGCTCACTCTTCCGGGTCCCGCAGTGAATGATAAGGCAGAGGGCGAGGCGCACACTAACGATGTCATCGTGCCCTCTGCCTGAACAATCACAGCCAGAGGAGTCGGACGAGGGAGCAGCACGCAGCGGTGGTCCGGGGACAGGTGAATATCGCTATACTCACCCCTCCGCCGGCGTGGCAAGATGCTGTGGTAACCATGCTGGTTCAGTATGCCTTCAATTTTGAATAAATCCCCAACAGTGTCACCAGCAAAGCTCCCCCACACCATCACACCACCTCCTCCATGCTTCACGGTGGGAACCAGGCATGTAGAATCCATCCGTTCACCTTTTCTGCATGCAAAGCAGTAATCAAAGCAAAAGGTGACTACTTTGAAGAACCTAGGATATAAGACATATTTTCAGTTGTTTCACACTTTTTTGTAAAGTGTAATGTATAATTCCACATGTGTTTAATTCATAGTTTTGATGCCTTCAGTTTGATTCCACAATTTTCATAGTCATGAAAATACAGAAAAATCATTGAATGAGAAGGTGTGTCCAAACTTTTGGTCTGTACTGTATAAACTGACCCGTTATAAGCCGACCCCCCTAATTTTGCCACAAAAAACTGGGAAAACTTATTGACTCGCTTATAAGCCTAGGGTGAAAAATGATTATGCCCCCATATGCTCCATAGATTAGGCCCCCATAAACTGCACAGATTATGCCCCCGTATGATCCACAGATTATGCCCCCATATGCTGCACAAATTATGCCCCCATATGCTCCCCTGATTATGCCCCCATATGATCCACAGATTATGCCCCCATATGCTCCACAGATTATGCCCATATGCTGCACAGATTATGCCCCCATATGCTCCCCTGATTATGCCCCCGTATGATCCACAGATTATGCCCATATGCTGCACAGATTATGCCCCCATATGCTGCACAGATTATGCCCATATGTTCCCCTGATTATGCCACCATATACTCCACAGATTATGCCCCCATATGCTCCACAGATTATGCCCCCATATGCTCCACATTATGCCCCCATATGCTGCACAGATTATGCCCCCATATGCTCCAGATTATGCCCCCATATGCTGCACAGATTATGCCCCCATATGCTGCACAGATTATGCCCCAATATGCTGCACAGATTATGCCCCCATATGCTCCAGATTATGCCCCATATGCTCCAGATTATGCCCCCATATGCTGCACAGATTATGCCCCCATATACTCCTCAGATTATGCCCCATAGTATACGTCCCTTATGCTGCCACGCTGCTGCTGCAAAAAAAATGACATACTCACCTCTCGTCACTGAGGGCCAGGTGCCGGTGTCCTGAGCAGGCGGTGACACTGGCGCGCTATGAGGGACAGGTGCCGGTGTCACCGCTCGCTCAGGGCCCCGGCACCTGAGATATTTACCTGTCCCCGGACCACCACTGCGCACTGCTCCGTCTTCCGGGTCCTCGGCAGTGAATGGTAAGGCAGAGGGCGCGGCGCGCACTATCGACGTCATCGTGCCCTCTGCCTGAACATTCACAGCCAGAGGAGTCAGACGAGGGAGCAGCACACAGCGGTGGTCCGGGGACAGGTAAATATCGCTATACTCACCCCTCCACTGGCGCGTCACTCTCTGCAGCATCTCCTCTTCTCCCGGCGGTCTCCGCAGCGCTTCCGTCCTACAGCGGTCACATGGTACCGCTCATTAAAGTCATGAATATGTGCATATTCATGACTTTAATGAGCGGTACCATGTGACCGCTGCAGGAAGGAGCCGAAGATCGTGGGAGAAGCAGGGGGCTGCAGAGACCGCGCCGGTGGAGGGGAGAGTATGATCCGACAACCCCGCTCCCCCTCCCCCGCCGACCCCCCTATATGACCCGCATATAAGCCGAGAGGGGGACTTTCAGCCCTAAAAAAAGGGTGAAAATCTCGGCTTATACACGAGTATATACGGTAGATGGAGAGACTGCTTAGGATGGCAAAATTAAAGCCTGCATAACAACAAAATTTTAGTTGACATAAAGTTTGCTAATGAGTGTGGAGGACCAAGGAAGGACTGAGAGCAATCTGAGTCCCTAGTCCTCAATGTTCAAAAGCTCCTAAATAAATTCCATAACAAAAGAGATTACCAAACTGTTGGAAATTCAAATTCGTAGGTTTGCCAAATTTTCTAAAAATATTTGATATGCAGCCATTAGTTGACCATGAAAATAGGTGTATAAAACCCAGAGATCTCCTAAGATTGTAGTGAATCCCTTCAATGCAAACACAGCCTTGTTAATGTCCAACTAACCTCAACCCTCTAGATAGAGAAAAATATCTTACTGTGTAAACAGGCCAATCATCCAATGATTGAGCAAATTACTCGTTCATCAGATGAAATTATAAGTTGTGCAGTGCAAAAGATCATCCTGTACACAGGACTAGCACTGCCGAGAGCCATGGAAGCCTATGAGAACTAGACAACCTAGTATAGATCGTTCAGTGTGCATCATTTGCTTTAGTCTGCCTGTGTAAACAGGCAGTTGAAGGACATCTGATGGATAAACGCTTTCCAAGCGATGGTCACATCGTACAGCCATTAAGTCCACGTAAACAGAGGTTTACTATGCAGCTATGGCACCTTACCATTTCACTTGAATCTTGGTATTATTATTCACAGACTACTAATTCCATTTTATTCTTCAAGACAAGTGCAGAAGTACAATATAATACAATTTTGGACTTTATCTGTCTATATGGGCATAAGCTCTGGCATCTGACCTCTATTCCTAACCTGCAAAAGCATTAAATGGCACAGCTTAGTTGGCCCCTATTTTTTATACATGCTGTGATAGTCCAACCTGATTGGCTGTACTAACCCAATTGATCTAATCATGGCAATATGGAGAAGCCCGTCTGGCTGCACTTGACATCTTTATCCTATCTGCAACATTTCCCAACAGATTAGCATTTTTTTTTATCAATTCGTAGTTTTAGATATCTTCTATGTAAGCCATAAGCAGTTGTAACTGAGCTTTACATCAACAAGGGTACATGGCATTCCTTGCAGTTGAAAATAAAAAAAAAAAAAACCTTTTAGGTTCTATTTCTCAGTTTAACTGTTAGCCAATGGATATAATGAAACAGTAAGTCCAAGAAAAGCTTGCCTGAAAGTATTGCAATATTTGCAAAAGCAATACAAAGCAATAAAACAATATTAGGTTAGACAAAATATCTGGCTGTATATCATCTCTTATACAAATATAACTGCCGTCTTTAATAAATATGGTTAAAGAAACACCAAAATAGCTTGGCTAGGATCTTTACTATTTTCATTACTTCTTTTCTTGAGAGTTTCTTGGGAAAAAAATGAAAAATTTGCACATGACAATAAATGGGTATTGATGCACTATGACCATTACATTTTTCTCCAATTTATTCTCATCCAGAAATGTCCCATTCCAACTGATTAAATCTTCCTCTATGAGACCCTATACCATGCTACAAAAACAGTAGCTAAACTTAGGATGGCTCCTGATTCTTGTGCCATATGGGACAGCATTCTGTTAAAAAATGCAAGTCAGTTTCCATGTTAAAACATTCCACAGCATGGGTTTGATATTTTATTAAATATGCTCACTTGTAGAGATGAGCAAATATATTTATGCCAAATTTAATGTTCCTTGAACATCACAAAAATTCCCATTCGACAAAATGTAGATTTTTTTAAAATCCACTTCCATGTGGTTGCCATTTTGCTGAACTATAAAAAGATATCTAAAAGATAAAAAACAGAAAAATACTTGCAGCATCATGAAAAAGTTTGGGCACCCCTGATCAAAATTACTGTTATTGTTAACAGTTAAGCGAGTTGAAATGAAATGATCTCTAAAAGGGCTAAAGATAAAGATGATACATCTTCTTTGTATTTTAGACAAAAAAATTGTCATTTTTTACATTTTAAAAATTTCAAAAAGGAAAATGAGATGATGCAAAAGTTTTGGCACCCTTGCAGATTTATGTGCTCAGATATTCTTGATTAAAGTTTCAGACCTTAATTAGCCTGTTAGGGTTATGACTTGTTCACTATTATCATTAGGAAAGGCAAGGTGATGCAAATTTCCCAGCTTTACAAAAACTCAGCCTCCTCTAACCTTGTGGCAAAAAACTGCAGTCATGGGTGTTAGGGTTCGAGTTCCCACTGCTGCACAAGGGGAGTCTCGAACCTGTCCCGCTGCGGTCTCCCATTCATCTCCGGCCGCAGTGGAGCCTGCTTAGCAGAGACGTCGGTCCAGGCGTCTTGCCCGCTCCTCTACTGTGCAGTGACTTGCTGCTGCCTTTCCTGGATCTGCTATTGTAGCCAGTGCTGGAGCAGCCGTCTTTGAGACAAAGTCCTGCGTTTTCCCATCTGAGCATGCCCAGAGTGAGATCTCTCATTGGAGATCAGGGGTCACATGTTCAGGTGCTGCAGCGGCTCCTATTGGTCCGCCAGGAAGGTCATGTAGCTACGTGTGTTTGTAACAGCTTCTCATTGGTCCTTGTTCCTGGAAGGTCCTGTAGCTGTTGCTATAAAAGGGTAGCATGGCTGGGCCGCCATGCGCTAATATCAACCATTGTATGCTATGCGCCAGTGTGATCATGCGTATGTGTGGTTAGGGACCCAGCTGAAATAAGCCACTAGAATACCGACTTAATCGGTGAGGAGTTTGGTATGGTAGCTGGCCAGGGTCGGTGTCCTAGATGCCCTAGATTACCGGCGTAACCGGTGAGGAGTTTTGATTGCCGTATTCAGGGTCTGGCGTTCAGACGCCATAGATTGCAGGTGACTCCCGCGAGGACATTAGCACATGATCACGCGTTATGTACGCTTAGCCTTACAGGACACAGCACTTTTCCTCAGCGGTCCTGTGACGTAACAGGGTTTGCTTTCGACGCTAGACAGCGCCCTAGCGTTTTACTTTGCGGCTCACTGAAGCTAAGTGAGTTCGCACCTATCGGCATATAGCACTGTGGCATTTCCGTTAGCGGCTCTGGGTATTAACAGAGTTCGCACTTACTGCCACAACGCGCTACGGCGTTTATTTTAGCGACTCTGCGGGATAACAGAGTTTGCTACTTTAGCCATTTTACTAACAGCAGGTTCCGCCTGCACGGTGGACCCCGGGCTGCGAACGCACCTCTCTACCTCATATATTTGGTGCGTTCCGCAGACCCTAACATAATATTAGCACCAGGGTCTGGCTGGTAAAATGGCGGATGACCAGCGTCTACTACGGGACATCCAGCAGCTGGAGGGTAGGTTGGCGGCTCTTGAGTGCACAACCTCAGCTGTGGATGTTACCGCAGTCGCTGTTCAGGCTGCTAGCGTGGCTGCAGCCAGTGTGTCCACTGCCATCTCTGCCCCCACAATATCCCACCTCCCGCTTCCAGACAAGTTTGCTGGTGACAGCAAGCAATGTCGGGGATTCGTGTGTCAGTGCTCTATACAACTCGAGCTTCTGGCTGCACGTTTCCCCACGGATCGAGCACAAGTGGGCTTTATAATTTCGCTTCTGTCAGGCAGAGCCTTAGAGTGGGCCACCCCGCTGTGGGAGCGTGACGACCATGTGGTGCGGAGTGCTCCTCGTTTTCTGGAGGCTCTAAAAAAGGTCTTTTTAGGACCTCAGGTCACCACGATACGGCGCTACAACTGCTGGCATTGGCACAGGGTTCGTCTCTGGTCAGTCTGTTTTCCGTCCAGTTTCGGACTCTGGCCTCAGAGCTAGACTGGTCGGATAAAGTGCTCATTCCAGTCTACTGGCGAGGACTGGCTGATCATGTTAAAGATGCTTTGGTTACCAGGGAGATTCCCGCCACACTGGAGAAGCTTATCGCCATATCTACCCGCATCGACCTCCGTTTTCACGAGCGGAGGTTGGAGCGGTCCAAGTGTAGGCAGAGGTTCCGGCTGGCTCCCACCTTCGCCAGACCTCTGGAATCTTCCAGCCAGGCGCCCGACTCCCATGAGGCCATGGAGGTTTCTCGAGCGGGACCTAAGTCCCGGGCCGCTCGAGTACCCGTGGTCTGTAACATCTGCCAGCAGTTAGGACACTATGCCAACAAATTTCCACAGCGGTCGGGAAAACGGTCGCATCTAGTGACCTTGGGAGGAGGTTCACTAGACACTGCGGCATTTTCCACCAAGTTGTCCTTTAAAGGGACAATTACAGTAGGTCCATCCACGCTCTCCGCTGAGCTCTGTGTGGATTCCGGAGTCGAGGGGAATTTCATGTCCTCTGCATTTGCTCTCCGCCACACTATACCTCTGGTGATGCTGCCCAACCGGTGACTGTGCGAGTAGTGAATGGATCAACTCTGCCCTCCCAAATCACCCACCAGACGATCCCTCTCACTTTATCTATGTCCCCGTCCCATCAGGAGAGTATTTATTTTCTTGTCCTGCCCGAGGGAATAGACGAGGTGTTGCTGGGTACCTTGGCTCCGTTACCACTCTCCCCATATTGAGTGGTCCTCTGGGAGGATACTGGGTTGGGGTGATTCATGTAGAGGCAGGTGTATCAGGGAATGCGTTCAGGTCACCACCACAGAGATACCCGTAGATCTCACTTCTCTTCCTCAGTGTTATTGGGCATATGCAGACGTTTTCTCCAAGAAGGCGGCGGAGACTCTTCCACCTCATCGCCCCTACGACTGTCCTATTGATCTCTTGCCTGGAGCAGAACCTCCTCGGGGGAGAGTATACCCCCTCTCACTCCCTGAGACGGAGGCCATGTCCCAGTACATTCAGGAGAATCTGGCAAGAGGGTTCATTAGGAAGTCGGTGTCACCAGCAGGGGCAGGGTTCTTCTTTGTGCAAAAGAAGAACGGAGAATTACGTTCCATGCATTGACTACAGGGGTCTTAACGCCATCACCGTCAAGAATAAGTACCCGTTGCCCCTAATCTCTGAGCTCTTTGATAGGCTCCGAGGAGCAAGAGTATTTACCAAGCTTGATCTACGTGGTGCCTATAACCTAATTCGCATCCATGAGGGGGACGAGTGGAAGACAGCTTTTAATACCAGGGATGGGCATTACGAATACCTGGTGATGCCCTTTGGGCTCTGTAATGCTCCCGCTGTTTTCCAAGACTTTGTCAATGATATCTTCCGAGATATGCTCTCCACCTCTGTGGTAGTCTATCTGGATGATATTCTCATCTTTTCACCAGATATAGACTCTCACCGGAGGGATGTCAACAAAGTCTTCGACCTCTTATGGGCAAACTCCCTCTATGCCAAGCTGGAGAAATGTGTGTTTGAGCAGGAGTCCTTACCTTTTCTGGGCTATATCATCTCTGCCCAGGGATTGGCTATGGATCCTGCCAAACTACAGGCTGTAATGGACTGGCAAGAACCCCATTCTCTTAAAGCGGTGCAGCGCTTTATGGGGTTCATTAATTATTATCGCCAGTTCATTCCCCATTTCTCGACTTTGGTAGCTCCCTTGGTAGCCCTCACCAAGAAGGGAGCAAATCCCAAGTTGTGGTCTGAGGAGGTCTCCAAGGCGTTCTTTTCCATCAAGTCGCATTTTGCCAGTGCTCCCATATTACATCGCCCTGATGTTGATAAACCGCTTGTTTTAGAGGTGGACGCCTCTTCTGTTGGTGCTGGAGCAGTCCTATATCAAAAGGATGCTCAAGGTCGGAAGCATCCCTGCTTCTTCTTTTCTAAGACCTTTACACCAGCAGAGAGGAATTATTCCATCGGGGACAGGGAGTTGCTGGCTATGAAATTGGCCTTCTCAGAGTGGAGACATCTTCTGGAGGGAGCTCGTTTTCCCTTCCAAGTCTTCACCGACCACAAGAACTTGGTATATTTACAAACGGCTCAGCGGCTAAATTCTCGCCAGGCCAGATGGTCCCTATTCTTCTCTCGGTTCCATTTCACCCTCCATTTTCTCTCCGGTGAGAAGAATGTTCGGGCCGACGCTCTCTCTCGCTCATTAGTGTCATCAGAGGAGGAGGATGAGGAGCCTCGGCTTATTGTCCCTGAAGAAAGCCTGAGAACTGTAGCCCCGGTTTCGCTAGAGTCTGTGCCTCCGGGCAAGACTTTTGTGCCCACTAATTTGCGACCGGAGGTACTCTCTTGGGCACACTCGTCCAGGGTGGGTGGACACTTTGGGGCAAAGAGGACAACTGAGCTATTGGCGAGGACATACTGGTGGCCATATATGGTCCGTGACGTCAGGGAGTATGTTCAGGCGTGTGTCTCCTGCGCCAGGAACAAGTCCCCTCGACAACGGCCAGCTGGGTTACTTTTTCCTTTGCCGGTGGCAGACAGGCCCTGGGAGATGGTCGGGATGGACTTTGTGGTGGGCTTGCCCAAGTCTCGGGGTTGCACTATCATTTGGGTGATCACCGACCACTTCTCCAAAATGGTGCACTTAGTGCCGCTACCACGGTTACCTTCCGCACGGGCCTTGGCAGCATTATTTATCAGACACATCTTCCGTCTACACGGTATGCCAGACAAGATTGTCAGCGATCGAGGTCCCCAATTTGCGTCTCAGTTCTGGAGAGAGTTGTGTCATCTACTCTGCATTGAATTGAACCTCTCCTCTGCATATCATCCCGAGACGAATGGGTTGGTAGAGGGGCCAACCAGACCTTGGTCACCTACTTGCGACATTTTGTCTCTGCCAGGCAGGATGATGGGCATCTCTGCTTCCGTGGGCGGAGTTTGCGCTAAACAATGCTGTGGCTGACTCCACCGGACAGATCCCATTCCTCTTAAATTACGGCCAGCATCCGCGGGTACCGGTGTCCATGCCCGTTGCTTCCACTGACTCCAGGGTGGCAGACTGGGCTGTGGAAGCACGGGACATATGGGACCGCACCCAGGATGCCATTCAGGCTTCCAAGGAAAGGATGAGGTCTTCTGCGGATGCTCATCGGCGTCCCGCTCCGACATTTTCTCCTGGCGACCTAGTGTGGCTCTCCGCCCGAAACATCAGGCTACGGGTGGAATCCACTAAATTGGCACCCCGCTATTTGGGTCCCTTCAAGGTTCTCGAGCAGGTGAACCCTGTGGTTTACCGTTTGGCCCTTCCGCCTCGCCTTGGTATCTCCGACACCTTCCATGTATCCCTCCTAAAACCCGTGGTCATCTCCCGGTTGCCTGAGTCATCTGCCGGGACGTCGGGTTCGTCTTCGGACGACTACGAGGTGAATGCCATTGTTGGGTGCAAGGTGGTACGAGGCAAAAAATTTATTTGGTGGATTGGAGGGGTTATGAGCCTGAGGATAGGTCCTGGGAGCCTGCCGAGCATGTTCACGCTCCGCAGCTCATCGCTGCCTTTGAACGCAGCGAGGCCCAGAAAGGGGGGGCCCTAGGAGGGGGGGTAATGTTAGGGTTCGAGCTCCCGCTGCTGCACAAGGGAGTCTCGAACCCGTCCCGCTGCGGTCTCCCATTCATCTCCGGCTGCAGTGGAGCCTGCTCAGCAGAGACGTCGGTCCAGGCGTCTTGCCCACTCCTCTACTGTGCAGTGACTTGCTGCTGCCCTTCCTGGATCTGCTATTGTAGCCAGTGCTGGAGCAGCCGTCTTTGAGACAAAGTCCTGCGTTTTCCCATCTGGCATGCCCAGAGTGAGATCTCTCATTGGAGATCAGGGGTCACATGTTCAGGTGCTGCAGCGGCTCCTATTGGTCCGCCAGGAAGGTCATGTAGCTACGTGTGTTTGTAACAGCTTCTCATTGGTCCTTGTTCCTGGAAGGTCCTGTAGCTGTTGCTATAAAAGGGTAGCATGGCTGGGCCGCCATGCGCTAATATCAACCATTGTATGCTATGCGCCAGTGTGATCATGCGTATGTGTGGTTAGGGACCCGGCTGAAATAAGCCACTAGAATACCGACTTAATCGGTGAGGAGTTTGGTATGGTAGCTGGCCAGGGTCGGTGTCCTAGATGCCCTAGATTACCGGCGTAACCGGTGAGGAGTTTTGATTGCCGTATTCAGGGTCTGGCGTTCAGACGCCATAGATTGTGGGTGACTCCCGCGAGGACATTAGCACATGATCACGCGTTATGTACGCTTAGCACTTAACTGTGTACCTGAGAGCCTTACAGGACACAGCACTTTTCCTCAGCGGCCCTGTGACATAACAAGGTTTGCTTTCGACGCTACACAGCGCCCTAGCGTTTTACTTTGCGGCTCACTGAAGCTAAGTGAGTTTGCACCTATCGCCATATAGCACTGTGGCATTTCCGTTAGCGGCTTTGGGTATTAACAGAGTTCGCACTTACTGCCACAACGCGCTACGGCGTTTATTTTAGCGACTCTGCGGGATAACAAAGTTCGCTACTTTCGCCATTTTACTAGCAGCAGGTTCCGCCTGCACGGTGGACCCGGGCTGCGAACGCACCTCTCTCTACCTCATATATTTTGTGCGTTCCGCAGACCCTAACAATGGGTTCTTCTAAGCAGCTGCCTAGCACTCTGAAAATTGTGGAGGCCCACAAAGCAGGAGAAGGCTATAAGAAGACAGCAAAGAATTTTCAAGTTGCCTTTTCCTCAGTTCGAAATGTAATTAAGAAATGGCACTTAAAAGGAACAGTAGAGGTTTAGATAATGTCTGGAAGACTAAGAAAACTTTCAGTGAGACCTGATTGTAGAGAGGCAAAATCTGAACCCCAGCTTGACTGCAAGAGACCTTTAAAAAAATTTAGCAGACTCTCAAGTTGTGGTGCATTGTTCTACTGTTCAGAGACACCTGCACAAATATGGCCTTTATGGAAGAGTCATTAGAAGAAAACCTCTCCTGCACCCTCATCATAAAATTCAACTTCAGAAGTATGCAAAAGAACATCTAAACAAGCCTAATGCATTTTGGAAACAAGTCCCATGGACCAGTGAGGATAAGATAGAACCCTTTGGTCACAATGATCAAAGGTATGTGTGGAGAAAAAAGGGCACAGAATATCAGGAAAAGAACATCTCACCAACCATTAAGCCTGCGGGTGGATAAATCATGCTTTGGGGTTGTGTTGCAGCCAATAATATGTGTAACTTTTCACGAGTAGAGTGAAAAATTGATTAAATGAAATTCCAACAAATTCATGGTGCAAACATAACACCATCTCTTAAAACACTGAAGTTCAAAAGAGAAAGGCTTCTACAAATGAATAATAATCCTAAAGACACATCAAAAGCCACAATAGACTACCACAAAATGCGCAAGCTGGACTGTTATGATTTAGTAGCCGAGCAGGACAGTAGACAAAATAGCCTAGGCAACCAGACACCCAGAGAGGTTGGTAACTAGCAGATTGCAGACCCCTAAACTGACAGCATAACTAGAAGAAGCCATGGGACGTGCCTACTGTGCCCTAGATGCCTCGACACAGCCTGAGAGATAACTAAGCCTAAAGAGAGAAAGGGGAAAGCTAACTGCCCCAGAGTAGAGCCCCCAAAGGAATAGGTAGCCCCAAGCATATATTGGCGGTGAGACAAGATGAAATACAAACATAGGCAGAAAATAGAGCAAGCAAATGCTGGGGCCCAAACTGTCTAAATAGAACAGGACAGGTAAGAATACTGTCTGCAATCCAGCAAAAACTCTAAGAAAAACTCCAACCCATCTGATATGCAAAAATACTGAGACCACATGATCTCTCCCCCACTAGATCAGACTCTGGTGTACACTGGTAGCAAATCAGCAAATACTGAAATAACAGGGAACTGAAAATACAAAAATTGTCTGTGGTGTGAACTGGTAGCAAATCAGCAAATACTGAAATAACAGGGAACTGAAAATACATAAACAGTTGCAAATGAGAAACAGAGTCCAGCGCAGGCCCCCGCAGGGGAACCTGGCTGTACAAATCCAAAAGGCAGAAAACTGAGATAGACAAAAACAAATTCCACAGAAATAAACAGCAAATAACTTATCTGAAAGTTGCAGGACAAAGCAGGAAGCAAGCTGACTTCCAAAAGAGACCAGGAAGCAACAAATCACCGGCGAGGATCATGGGAAGGTAGCTCACTTATATCTCCCCAGTCAGTCCCACCTGATTGCCACTCATCGCCCCCAGTTGATGGACTTCTGTTAGCCAAAGTAGCTTCATTACTATCAGCAGCCACCAGTGGGAGCCCAAACTCAGAAGTCAGATCCAGAGAGTTCACAACACTGGACCCTTTAATATACTTTTCACCTGTCTCTTCATCAGGGTTTACCAGGCTGGTAATTTAATTTTACGTGTATGACTAGCCTTGAAGTGTTTGGTTATCTGATACCTGGGGGGTGCTTGTGCTCCCATAATGGAAGCTTATGTATTTACATTTGCACTTTATAAGTCTGTCTTCCTCATGTGATCACTGGCACTTTCCCTGATGTATTATTATAATTGTACTATATCTTATATAATAGCTGTTTATAAATATATACATATAATTAAATATGCTGTTTTCTATTTTTTGATGAGCAATATATTTTGGTACCACTCGGTAGAGATATTATGCTAATTATTTTGGATAGCAGTTGAGAGCATATATATATATGTATATATACAGTATATAGTTTTCGCCATATTGATCAACCTGATTACTTACAGCATTAATTGTTGAACATTTCATATGGCACACGTTTATTCTTGTACTCCAGCTGTAAAATTCTGCAGTTTATCTCTTTTTAATTTTGATTTTAAATAGTCTTTGTTATGTAATTTTCAATGCAGATTTATTCATTTATCATTTTTGCTTCGAATGGGAGTATTTTTGTAGGTTTTTTAATATTTGAAACACTCCTATTTAACTATTGACCTTTTTTGCTATCTAGGCTCAAATAGCAGTGTATGCAAGACAACCCAGGAAACTCACAGAACTGGAAGCATTTTCCAAGAAATAATGTATGAAAATCCCTCAAACAAGAATTGAAAGACTGTTGTCTGGCTATAAATAGCTTTTACAAGCTGTGACACTTGCAAAATGGGGTGCTACTAGGTACTAACCATGCAGGGTGCCCAAGCTTTAGTAATTTTTAAAATGTAAAAATATTTTTATTTTGCCTAAAATATAAAGGAAATGTGTCATCTTTAACGTTAGGCCTTTTGGAGATCATTTAATCTTTAACTCGCTTAACTGTTCACAATAACAGTAATTTTGACCAGGGGTGCCCAAACCCTTACATGCCACTGTATACTCACCTAATTGCTAACATCTCTTGTCCTTCTGTTTCTTACTACCACTTATCCTGTCCTAGTTGCATTTTCTGCAGTAGGGCTTGAAATGTTGAGCGTTAGTGTAAGTATAAGTATTTTTTTTATTTTTCACATATTTTGCTTTTTAAGCTTTGGGGCCTGTAAAGACCCCTGAACATAATAAAGAGCATAAATTTCACAAAAAATTACTTCTCTGCAAAAAAAATTTCTTTGGAACATGCACGTGAACAGGTGAATGTGAGTTTGAATTTTGCTTAATCCTCTTATCCTCTATCCACATGCCAGGACACGAATTTTACCTCCACAAATTTGCTGATAAAATTCAGAGCAACATCAAAACAAATGGTTAGAGGCGCTAGTATAGTAGGGAAGGATTCAACTGCAAATAGGACAACACCACAAGGATGTCAAAAAGTCAAGGAAAAATATTTAGAGTTGAGAGTCCTACTCTAAATATTTTTCTATCTACTGGCTAACACGGTACAAAGATATACATCTTTACTGTATCAAAAAGTCAAGGAATCACTAATAGAAAACCAATAAATTTGCGCTATGAATGCCTTCCTTGGAGAGGAATAAAAATAAAATGCAGCAAGCAAAGATAGAAATGAGAAAAGTCCAGTGGCTCAGTAATGTGAGTGTGTCACCAAAAAACTTTTAAGGGGTCAGAAGAAAACATAGTTCAGTGAGAGCCAACCACTCGATTATTCCATACAGTGGTGTAGGTCCTCAACTGGAACCTGCTGTAATCCGCAATTTTGGTCAAGTATACAATTATGACCTACTCGTATTTATGTTATTGGTGTTAGGGGTATGTTATCTTTCCCCTGGGTGGCTAGGCTGTGGCTCAATAGTCTGCAAGCAGGGGATGGGAAGTCTTCTGTGAGTATTCTCAGCATCTGTAAAGGTGGCTGGCAGCAGCTAATTGGTTAGATAAGACCGGAGCGCTGTCCCAGCTGGTGACAAGCACTCCATGTGGCTATTTCCGATAGAGTCCTCCGAGCATACTCACGGAAGACTTCACATCCCCTGCTTGCAGACTATTGAGCCGCAACCTAGTCAACCAGGGAAAGGTAACATCCCTATAACACTAATAGTCTCTAGAGTCTTTTGAGAATTTTTGGTTACTGTGACTTTCACGTTGTTTAATATGCAAACAGCTCTAAGGTATTAACATAAATACGAGTTTATCATAATTATGTCTTGGATCATAATTGCAGATTACAGCAAGTTCCAGTTGAGAACCTACACCAATGTATGGAATAATCCAATGGTTGGCTCCCACTGTACTACGTTTTCTTCTTCTGACCCCTTAAGTTTTTTTAGTGACACAGTCACATTACTGAGCCACTGGACTTTTCTCATGTCTATCTTTGCTTGCTGCATTTTATTTTTATTCTTCTCCAAGGAAGGCATTCACAGCGCAAATTTATTGGTATTTCCAAAATTCACAGCAATTAATTCTGTATTCCTTCTACATCACTCAGATATTCAACATATTAGTAAATCCCAGAAAATTGCTAAATGTGAGTGAGATGCAATGTACAGGTGCTTCTCACAAAATTAGAATATCAACAAAAAGTTAATTTATTTCAGTTCTTCAATGCAAAAAGTGAAACTCATATATTATATAGCATCATAACACACAGAGTGATCTATTTCAAGTGTTTATTTCTGTTAATGTTGATGATTATGGCTTACAGCCAATGAAAACCCAAAAGTCATTTTCTCAGAAAATAACAATATTTTATAACACCAGCTTGAAACATGATTTTAAAATCCAAAATGTTGGCCTACTGAAATGTATGTTCAGTAAATGCACTCAATACTTGGTCGGGTAATGAACAATGCTTTTTCAGCATGTGGGAGCACCATCTCAGAATACAAAAGTGATAACTAAGTGGCTTGGTAAATAAGACTTTGAAATTTTGGTCCATGGGCAGTAAACTCCCAATCTCAATCCCAATGAGAACCTATTATGGTCAATTCACAAAAAAATTATGCACAAACAAAAACACAGAAATTGTGATAGCTTCGAGCACTGATCAGGCAAGCATGTGTTGCCATTAGTCATGATTTGGACAAAAGCTGATATCCAGGTGCCTGGATGAACTGCAGAAGTCTTGATAAATAAGTATAATCAATGTAAATACTGAGTCATTGCATAAACTTGATGTATTTGTCAATAAAAGTTTAAAAACCTATGAAATGCTTATACTTATAACTCGTACTTCTGTACCCATGGAAATATCTGACTTAAAGATCTAAATACAGGAAAGATGTATATCTTTGTCCCATGTTAGCCAGTAGATAGAAAAATATTTAGAATTGAGAGTCATCAGTGTTGATACCTTTTAATGGCTAACTGAAAAGATGGTAACAAATTTCAAGCTTTCAAGACTACTCAGGTCTCTTCATCAGGCATAGACTAATACAGAATCTGAAGAATAACATTTATGCACAACACAGCACAGAAATAACGCAATAGATAAGACAAGTGACGTGAAGCAGAACTATCATTATGGGAGAGGGATGAACATAAATATTGGAACAGTTCATAGATAAGGAGTATTAAAGTTTTATTGTCCTCTGACTGGGGTCTGGTGTTGTGTTGTGATGCCCCCAGAAGGTCAGAAGAGCAAATTCCTTAATTGATGTAAAAAGACATAAATCCACGTGACACATTCATTCCTGCTCTGAGTGTGTCAAAGTTTGTCATGAGTTTAAATTATACTCCCAGACCTTTCTGTCTCTCTGAGACTCGAAGTTACCTTTTAAAACAAGTAATTTAATGTCCATCATGCTATGACCAGGGATACAAAAATGTTTGCCTCAGGTAGATCCATTCTTTTTTCAACTTATTGTGCCTTTTTACATTAATTAAGGAATTTGCTCTTCAGACCTTCTAGGGCATCACAACACAATACCAGACCCCAATCAGAGGACAATAAAACTTTCACACTCCTTATCTCTGAACTGTTCCAATATTTATGTTTATCCCTCTCCCGTAATGACAATTCTGCTTCACGTCACTTGTCTTATCTATTGCATTATTTCTGTGCTGTTTTGTGTATAAATATGTGATTCTTCAGATTTTGTATTAGTCTTTGCCTGATGAAGAGACCTGAGTAGTCTCGAAAGTTTGCAATTTATTACCATCTTTTCAGTTAGCCATTGAAAGGTATCAACCACTGAGGACTCTCAATTCTAAATATTTTTTTGAAGATCTAAAAACACTCACACAGCAAACTTTATAAAAACCAAAAGTTTTGTCAGTCTCAAAACTTTTGGCTATGATGGAATGTCATTTTGAGCTAAGGTGTTAAGTCTGAGCAGTAATAATAATTATTATTGTCAAAGAACAATCTTGCGAGTGTTTAACTGCCAGCAAAATGCAAGTTACAAAAATAGATTACGTATAGAACTGTGGTCATAAAACATGGTCTTTTATTAAAGTGGCACATCCATTTTTGTCCTCTTAATATATTGCAATCATCATATCATATTTCACTATGTACTTACAATTGCTCATTTTGCCTTGCTACCCAGCTAATTCTTCTCTTTTCTCTTCTCTGTGTAGTCTCTCTTCCCAACAGAAATCATACCACTCTTCCACTCATGACCCTTCTTCTCGCTCCACACCCTGACAGGGACTTTTGCAGTGACTTATGAGTGAAGCAGAGGAAATAGACTTTCTAGTTTTACATAAAGCTTAGAATGATTCAACTAGTCAGTTATTTATGTACAAGATGTCACAGACCTAATGAAAAAGAGAAGAATTATCTGGGTAGAAGGACAAATTGAGCAATGGTAAGTACACAGTGCTATATAATATGATGATTGCAATACAGGTCCTTCTCAAAAAATTAGCATATAGTGCTAAATTTCATTATTTACCATAATGTAATGATTACAATTAAACTTTCATATACTTTAGATTCATTACACACCAACTGAAATTTGTCAGGTCTTTTATTGTTTTAATACTGATGATTTTGGCATACAACTCCTGATAACCCAAAAAACCTGTCTCAAAAAATTAGCATGTCAAGATAAGGTTCTCTAAACGACCTATTACCCTAATCTTCTGAATCAACTAATTAACTCTAAACACATGCAAAAGATTCCTGAGGCTTTTAAAAACTCCCTGCCTTGCTTCATTACTCAAAACTCCCATCATGGGTAAGACTAGCGACCTGACTGATGTCAAAAGGCCATCATTGACACCCTCAAGCAAGAGGGTAAGACCCAGAAAGAAATTTCTCAACAAATAGGCTGTTCCCAGAGTGCTGTATCAAGGCACCTCAATGGGAAGTCTGTTGGAAGGAAACAATGTGGCAGAAAACGCTGTACAACGAGAAGAGGTGACCGGACCCTGAGGAAGATTGTGGAGAAGGACCGATTCTAGACCTTGGGGGACCTGAGGAAGCAGTGGACTGAGTCTGATGTAGAAACATCCAGAGCCACCGTACACAGGCGTGTGCAGGAAATGGGCTACAGGTGCCGCATTCTCCAGGTAAAGCCACTTTTGAACCATAAACAGCGGCAGAAGCGCCTGACCTGGGCTACAGAGAAGCACACTGGACTGTTGATAAGTGGTCCCAAGTACTTTTTTCTGATGAAAGCAAATTTTGCATGTCATTCGGAAATCAAGGTGCAGAGTCTGGAGGAAGACTGGGGAGAAGGAAATGCCAAAATGCCTGAAGTCCAGTGTCAAGTACCCACAGTCAGTGATGGTGTGGGGTGCCATGTCAGCTGCTGGTGTTGGTCCACTGTGTTTCATCAAGGGCAGGGTCAATGCAGCTAGCTATCAGGAGATTTTGGAGCACTTCATGCTTCCATCGACTGAAATGCTTTATGGAGATGAAGATTTCATTTTTCAGCACGACCTGGCACCTGCTCACAGTGCCAAAACCACTGGTAAATGGTTTACTGACCATGGTATTACTGTGCTCAATTGGCCTGCCAACTCTCCTGACCTGAACCCCATAGAGAATCTGTGGGATATTGTGAAGAGAAAGTTGAGAGACGCAAGACCCAACACTCTGGATGAGCTTAAGGCCGCTATCAAAGCATCCTGGGCCTCCATAACACCTCAGCAGTGTCACAGGCTGATTGCCTCCATGCCACGCCGCATTGAAGCAGTCATTTCTGCCAAAGGATTCCCGACCAAGTATTGAGTGCATAACTGAACATTATTATTTGATGTTTTTTTTGTTTGTTTTAAAAAAACACTTTTATTTTATTGGACGGTTGAAATATGTTAATTTTTTGAGACAGGTTTTTTGGGTTATCAGGAGTTGTATGCCAAAATCATCAGTATTAAAACAATAAAAGACCTGACAATTTCAGTTGGTGTGTAATGAATCTAAAATATATGAAAGTTTAATTGTAATCATTACATTATGGTAAATAATGAAATTTAGCACTATATGCTAATTTTTTGAGAAGGACCTGTACATTAAGAGGATATACACTTTGATGGGATGCTTCTTTATTAAAGAATTTGGTACAGAATAATATTATTAATTCATTTTCCAAACATTTTAGTAACTCCAAGAATGTAACCAAACCACGAGTAGCAGTCTAAATTTGAAATAGAACACAAATCATAGAAATAATAAAATAATTTAAAAAATCAGTTAATAAAAATCTAAGGTGCGTGTAAAAATATAATGGTCCATAAGAAGATGAAAATGTAATGTCTTTTCAGACTAGAGGAAAAAAAAGAACAGGAATACAACCAGACTCACATAAATTCTCTGGAGCAACCAGTGTTTCAGACCATTTCATATAATTTATAATATGACAATTTTATCTAAGCTCCTATTGTAACCATCTTCCAAAACATGTCATTTTTCAGCATATAGAAATACCAAATATTCATTAAACACTTTTATATTCCATGACAGGGGCTATGATTGTACTGAAAATTCAATCAGGCTCCCTGTCAGTTTAATAACGAGAATTTTAACATGCCCATGACAAAAGTCACCCAAGCATAATATTGCTTTTGCCAGACTAAAGCTTGTTCTAATTCTGAAATTCTCAATCCCATAGAAAACATTACAAATGTTACTTTATTCTGAGTGCAGGAAAGTACACAGTGTTGAATAGTAAAGTGCAGAAACACTGTGCATTTCAATTACAGAGCACATTATAGCAGTGCATTTGCCATTTTGTACCAGCATTATTTTATTTTAATATTGAGAAAAAAAGCCCTGCATTTACTCGCCATGGAAAGAATACAGGCAATACAAATCCTTTAAAGCCTCCAGTGGCATGAAAACTATTACAGAGATGAATAATAGACAGTCTCCAGAGGATTTGTGCGCTATGCTTGTTGCACAAAAGACAGTTAGGATCACACTGAGAGGTGTCAAAGCTTAACAAAGCACTGGCAGTTGGGTTTACCCTTTGTACATTTCTTACCGTTTTTTTTCACTTTTATTTTGCTTTACTTGGCTACAATACACGTATAGCAAAATATGTATTTAAAATTTCTTGCTTTTGTGGTATTAACACTAATATATTTTTAATTGAGGATACAGCTATTTTGAGCATGACGCAGTTTTTGTGCATGCATACTATATTTGAATGCTGCCATTTTAAAGTACACATAGGCCCAGATTCATCATTTGTGTCATGTTTTTTCACTTTTTTAAATTTTTCTTGCAGTATTAGTTGCTGTTTTGGTGCCAAATAAATTAAAATGGCACACATGATTCAACTGTTTTTACTATTTTTGTTGCCAAAAGTCATAAATTGTCGCAAAAGCTGCAAAAATTTGGTATACTCAAAAATAAAACAGTGGACAACTGAAATGGAGTTGCGCCAAATTTTGCAAGTTTTAAAATTTGACTATTGATGAATCAGATGAAAACCTAGAATTGCTTGACCAAGCTCACAAAGAGGTAAAAAACAAACAGGATAGCACATATAAAATAGACTTTTTACAGGGCGCCAATAGAATATTGGACTGTTGCAAACAAAAGAATGTTCAAAGCACAAAAAACTGGACAGAAACAAGGTTTCAAAAGCAATGATAAATTGAGGCTATGATGTATTGTAAATATTTTGTCTGTTTTAGCTTATTTTTCTTTTGGTATTTTGGTCAGAAAGCAACAATGTGACTTTTTCGGCTCCGGATACCTGATGAAGGCTCCATTCTGGAGCCTTAAACCAGTTTATGAATTTCTAAACCCTAAACAGAAAGGTATTCTAATTACCGCATTATAGCGGCAATGCACCAACATAACCTTTTTATGTTTTAATCACACAGTCATTCAGTTTCTACATGTCATGGGCAAATGAGAACTATGATTACTCAAGTACTTACATAACCAATAATACTGCTAATGGTCAGATACCAATTGGAAATTATGCGACATACCTAAAAGATGGGTCCCACCGGGTAGGTTAAGAATTTTATTAACTTACAAATTAACCTCATAGCTGCAGGCTAATAGCATTTTTTCATGTGACAGGTTCCCTTTATATGGTTACTTCCAAAACCAGAGTGTGCACATATATTTATTAATTTCTGCCAGTATAATTCAGTTTTCAATCTGCCCCAGTTTGCACATATCACCCCTCCTAAAAGAGATGTTCCTCCAGACTGTATTTACCCTCCAGTTGCAACTGGAAAGTCCCTGTTATAGTTCCAGTGCTATTGTTTAATCATGCGCAGTTTAGTCTCTCTCAGGTGGCTTCCTGCCAGCATAACTCTGCTTTGCCTCTAGCACTGGCATACAGTGTATTCTACCATTGAAATATTCTCTATGACTCTGCCTCTGTGCATTTTCTGCTCCTGTACCCTTCCTGTCTGATTTTATATTTTGCCATCCACATCAGTATATCTGCCTGTGTGTTTTGGCACTATTGTTCGCTGTTTTTTCCATTAGTGATGTAAAACTGCAAATGCTGCCATATTGGTGTAATAGTAGAAGATAATCACCTGCCATACCCATCATCACCGCAGTATTTGAAGCTTCTCATCACTGATCTTTCAGCAGCAGAGAACTAACAGAGATTAATTCTGCATTGCCTAGTTTTTAGAAGCTTTATTGTAGAAAATTGCTTGAGAGTTAAGTTTTGCTAGAAACCTTCTTCCAATTATATGAAACCACACAAGCAGCTATACTGGATATACAGTCACAAGCAAAAGTTAACAATGTTTTGAACTTTTGACTTTCAGGCCCCATATCTTACTATCCACTACTGCTTCGAACATGAAACTACCATCATTTTATCGAGTAGACAATCATCTTGGCTATGTCATACATATATTTGAATTGCAACTATTTAGCATATGATTATTAATGCAGATTCTTATCATGTCACTGCATTGTTACTGCTTTGCTCCCGGTGGTAAAAAAATGTTTTCACATTCCCTAATAGCTTAGTGTGTTATTAAGTTGAATCCCAAGCGAAAGGTCACTAGTTCAAATCGAGGCGATGCCATGAAGAATATTTCTCAAGAACACAAAAACAGCATCATCCAGCTCATTGCTAGTGGTTTCTTGGCCAAGAAAATTGCCAAACTGCATTATGTGAGTGCCATAACAGTTGGAAGATTACGAAATGAAGTCCGTACATCTATTCTAAAACCACAAAGTGGATGTCCAAGTAAAATATCAGAGTCAACAAATCAGCTCATCACAAGGTCTATCAGTTCTGGCACGACAAACTCGGCAGAGGAGTTGGCCCATATGTTTCATAATAGTGAGATTACAGACGTCCATGAAATCACCGTGTGATGCACATTGCACAAGTCTGGAATGGTGGCTTGAAAAAAGGTGAAAAAGACTCAACTTCAATATTATCATAAGAAGCGACTTCAATATGGTTAACCTAATCAAGCAATTGTGGGTAGATTTGAAGAAATAACTGTATACATACCCAAGTGAGTCGACCAGCATGCACCAACTTTGGGATCAGATTTCTGTCGAGATATGTTTTAATCTGATCGAGAGCATGCCCAGAAGGATTTAGTCAGTGTTGAAAGACAAAGGTGGGTTTACAAATTAATAAAAATAAAAATTTAGATTTTAGGAGCAAAAAGGTAGCAATGCAGTGACATGACAAGAACCTGCATAACTAATTATATACTAAAGAGTTGCAAGTCAAATTTATGTATGACATCGTCAAGATGATTGTCTAAAAAATTATTGCAGTCTCATGTTTGAAGCTGTAGTGGATGATGAGATATGGAGATATGAGTCTGAAAGTCAAAAGATCAAAATATTGTTACCCTTTTCCTCGTCACTGTATTTAGCAGATGATAAAATTGGTCAGGCCAGAGGACAGGAGCAAATACAGGAGCAGAGAGAGAGTGCATGAAAGCAGAAGATAAATTGTACACTTAGCTTAGCTTGATGATAATGTAAAAAGGTGCGACTGGTTGGGAGAACACAGGAGCAGGAAAGGGGTCTGCAGCACTGCGGAGAAGAAGTATAGTTTTTAGCAATGTCAAAATACGACTGTACATTTACATATGTAAAGCTGAATGCATCTAGAGGCAGATTATTAACAATATTAACAATTATTAACAGTAAGTGTGCATTTACTTTGCTTTGTAGAAAAAATGCAATTGTAGGATTAAGCCCTTTAGGTCTATGTAAGTAATTGATTAAGAGATGAAATAACAAAGTTTTATCTTACAATAACAGGAGGAGAAAATATGTTGAAACTTTCAAATTCAAATACAAAAAAGTTATATTATTTTAGACCCTACACTTTTTTTGTAAGACAGACAAAGTTTGAATAATACTAATATAATAATAAAGCAAATTATAACAGCTAGTATCTCTTATAATGTGGCTTTGTAGAGGAAAGATTATAATTAGTCTAATGAATGTTTTCAAACTCAGTATTTTCTGTCAACAAAATTATTATAGCTGATATCTCTAACCTTGGTTGTTTAAGTGTTTTAAATGTTGTTGATTAGCTCCTGCTATGGTGTTCACAAATGATTACACATGCAGAATTTTCAGGGAAAATATTTGTTAATTATTGTCAATGTATTTTTACTAGGTGAAACACTTTTTTATTCTATATCAGACTTTGTAAAAGCTGCAAAGTTGTGAGATACGCTCTTCTGTGACCCGAGAAATATTAATTATTTTTATGGGGCGGAATTAGAACTTTGACTACGAGGCTTTATAATTTCTGTGTACACCTTTGTGTATATCCACAAATTTTAATATTTTTAAAATCATCTTCTTTATAACTTTAGTTATAGACCCTTTGGGAGACTTGAACCTATAATCAGTTATTCACTTGAATGGAAATATTTGCGACAATTAATACAGTAATGCAGTATACAACCAAAATCACAGTCTCTGGTTGGGCTTCAGCAAGTCAAAGCAGCTGGCATGGCAACCACTTAGCCCCAATCATAGACTGAGAGTGGCTTTTAAAGGATTATCAGCATTCAGAGCTCAGCTTCAGCCCCAACTGTTACAGGAAGATGCCAGTCGTATAACGGAGCTGGCATCTGCCTGGTACAATGCAGGTTCAGGTCAAGAAACCACTCTATTCATTCATGAGGGCCTAATGTTAAATGTACCAGTATATCCAATGGTGGGAAGACTGATGATGGACTTATACATAGCCAATTAGTGGTCATTTATTAGTCACAGTTGACCTGTCTAAATAGACCCTAAGATCTCATGCAGATGTCCGATTTTCACATATGAGTGCTACCTGTTTGTCTTGCGGTTAGCAGTCATACCTAAAAATTTAGGAGACATGTCTATTTTTAATTTGAATGTCAATTCAAATGTATAATGCAAGTCTTCAGGGCCGTGAAAAAATTCGGACAGCACTTATTATGATGATATGAACTTTTTTCTGTTTTCCACATGTCTTCCACAATCTTTCACCAATCCTACTGTAGATGTTAGCTTAGGACCTTGGTCTTTAAAGACTTAAACATATTGCCTAGTTATTGAGCTGCCAGAGAGACAAGATATATTTGACCAAAATTGCTTTCTTTATTGTAACATATTGAAAGAACAGTACATTATTTATTGCCTGTTATGATTGCCACTTGCTGAAATGGAGTCCACTGATTGTGGATGGGAATCCAACCAGGAAGTATTACACTTAACTGCACTTGGGTTAAGTTCTCAAAATGACTTCTTAGAGTAGCAGCTAGCAGTGACAAAAGGGATCAGAGAAAACTCAGACTTATTTCAAGGCAAGCTTGTGGAAGGTTATCCAAAACATGTGACCCTCGTTAGACATTTTAAAGGCAATTATGACAAATACTAACCACATGTATATACACTCCTGAACCTCTATAAATGTGGTGGAAGAAATGTTAAAATAAATAATTTTGCCATTTCACATTCTAGAACAATAATAGTGATCCTAACTAGCCAATTTTAGACATTAGTTGTCTTCATATTTGATTCAACTCCAGTTTTTCAAATAAGAAGATAGTTGTGTGAATTTCTTTCTTGTGAATTTAACTTTATTTGTTTTCATGATAAGACTTGTTTTTACATCTGTATAGGCTATGTAAATATTAGCCTTAATCCCAGAAGAATTTGTTGCCATCATTCTAATTTCAGCCGAATTAAGCACATACGTCATTATGGAAGATTACAATTTACCCCCCCAATCAGATCTCTCATTACCCACAGTTCAGTTACACTTCTTGCCAAATTTTCTTAAACAAATTTTGTCAATGTTAAACCAAAAGATGAAAAATCAAAAACCGCTTGCAGTATAGCAACAGTAACTGCTATTCTGGCCTTATTCTACAAGAGCCTGCTATTTAGCACTCATCATGTTCAGAGAAGAGCGACTAGAATGGTGACCGGTCTGCAAACCATGTCCTATGAGGAACAGTTGCAGGATTTGGGAATGTTTAGCTGTATGCAAATATCTCAAGGGCTGTCACATTGTAGAAGGATCATCTTAATTCTCATTTGCACAAGGAAAGACTAGAAGCAATGGGATGAAAATGAATGGGAGGAGACACAGATTAGATATTAGAAAAAACTTTTTGACAGTTAGGGTGATCAGTGAGTGGAACAGGCTGCCACGAGAGGTGGTAAGTCCTCCTCAATAGAAGTCTTCAAACAGGGGCTGGACCGATATCTGTCTGGGATGATTTGAATCCTGCTTTGAGCAGGGGGTTGGATCAGATGGCCCAGGAGGTCCCTTCCAACTCTACCATTCTATGATTCTATGATTCTATGATCATCAGAAGGAGGGTTAGGCTTGTCCAAAGTCAGCTAATTTTTTCTACCCATTAATGGCACGTTGCATGTGCTCCCCACCTCCCTACTTCAGTATTATAGGGATAAACAATGCCTTTTGGAATTGGATCTCAACAGGTCCTGCAACCAAAATATAATACAGAGATTTTAAGGATCATCATCCATCCAACATCTGCACCAGCAGAAGTAGAACTAACAAATAAACATTAAAGCTATGGTCAGACAGATGTAATGAAATTCAGGGTAGAATAAGCTAAAAAGTTTACACATTTACTGATCTACTGAATGAAACGAAGCAAACAGATCCAGAATGATTAAAAGTATTGTCTGTTAAGAAGAGTATTAAGAGACAACATCAATAAGTTTGGTTAGTGCTTCTGGAAGGAAATGAAAACCACGGAAGATAAATTGTAAGTAGCCCAATAAAGAGTAAGCACACAGTTAGTTTGTCAATGCCAAGTAATAGTACAGCAGTTGGACATGGAGCTTAAAATCAAATTTAAAGGGGTTGTGTCATGAGTCACAACATATTTTGCTGTTAATAACTCCTTAACAGGTATAAATGTTCACCGAAAATGTCTAAAGTGGATAACTTGAATAAATTACACTTTTTATGTTTTCTTTTTCGGTTGTTCCTACTTCATATCGTACTGAACAGGAGAGACTGTGGGAGGGAATACAAGAAGGCCCATCTGACAGCAGCTGCCTCTCCTTCGTTGGTTCAGCTGTCGCATCGCTACCGTTGTAGTCTCCTTTCCTACTGTTGGGTACATATAGTCCCTTAATACTTTTCAACTTGACAGGGATCCCTTTTTCCCTAAGAAAGGAGAAACTACCTTTGCTAAAGTTGGCAAACGTCCTGGTAAATGCCTTCTTAAGGGTAAATTTACAAACTACTTGTGATTTTCAATTTCAGAAATTTTCTGCAAAACAAAATCTGTTGCTGATTGCACACAATATGATTTCTATGCATTTTTCTGCACATAAAAAACCCATAGTAAAATAAAATGGCAGCAAAGTAAATCAGATTTTTGAAGTCTCATGTACACTTTTTTTACCACTGGACCTGTGATGCAGATTCTAAAACCAACAGCATGTTAATTATTTATGTATTTGTGCTGCCTTTTTTCCCATTTATATCACTGAAGCAAGGGGTACTATCCTTAGTGGCAGCCCCCACAGCCACTATGGGGCCTATGAGTCTGGGGCCCAAAGTCAGTTGACACCGGTCCTCTAACCCTATCATCACAACTTCAACAGTATCTGCATCCTCAGGACATGGATAGCATTGAATACAATGGTAAATCAGGAAACTAAAAACTCCATTACCACCATTCACCCTGGGTCTGTGTCATTGCATCACCTCTGTGCTGTGGAGCCTCAGAAATGCACAGAGCAGAGCGTAGGGGAAACAGGGAGAGGTAATTATGTCAGTAATTGTGGGTTCCATTGTACTGTTTAGAGGGCTAGAGGCGGCCATTATACAGTGTGGTGAGGTGTGTGGCCATTATATTACATTAAGTATGGAACCTGTGTGACACTCAGCAGAATAGGCAATGCCAGAGTAATCATATATAAAGACAATGTGCTAATGAAGATCACATATTTATTTTTTTCCACCTGTTACCAACAGTGATAATAATAATAATAATTTTGTTTCTATAGCGCCAACATTTTCCGCAGCACTTTACATTTTAGAGGGCACTTGTACACACAATGAAGACATAACAGAATAACAATAATCGCATAAATCAACAGATACCAAGAAGAGTGAGGGTCCTGCTCGCAAGCTTACAATCTATGAGAAGATAGGGGGGACACGAAAGGTAGATCGTAACAATTGCTTTCATTTTTATGATGAAGTCATCAGCTTAAATGCAGAAAATGCATAGTTATGACAGAACAGCTGACCTGTTGAAAATCCAGTTGTGATGCTACAGCAGCTCATCTACCTAAAACCCACTTGTGATATCATAGCAGCTTACATCTTGAAAACACAATTGTGACATGACTTGGCCATCATCTTCTCTTTACATGATTTTGATCTTTTTTTCAATCTTCTTTCTTTTT
Organism: Oophaga sylvatica; assembly: GCA_033576555.1. NCBI lineage: Eukaryota > Metazoa > Chordata > Amphibia > Anura > Dendrobatidae > Oophaga > Oophaga sylvatica. The sequence goes on along the minus strand of JARQOD010000006.1, from coordinate 75,190,024 downwards.
ATCTTCTGTTTTTGTTCACAGTGCAGTCTGTTTCCTTTGCGCCCTCTAATACTGACAAATTGCTTACCAATACTTCCTACTTATCATAGAAAATTTAAATTAATTTTTCTTTATTTTTTCACTTACCATAAAATCATTTGGTTACTCCTTCTTCACTTTAGTTACCTTATTTGTGAAAAATTCTGAATTTTTACCATTTGTTTATTATTTTAACCAGGATTTTTCAACTTGGGTGCACATTCTTATGGTTATGGCTATTTGTTTTTTACTGCTATTTCTTATGCACTTCTGCTTGCTTAGTCTACCTTACTTATTATTCTGTTTATATTTTTCTCTCCCCACCTTTTGATTACTTTTCCCCTTTTTGGAGATGGTATTCCTGCTTTTTCTTGGGTGCATGTGTCACGGCTCCCAGGTGTAACTGCTGTGGGGAAGGCTGTGCGCCGCAGCAAGGGATCTGAGAGCAGAGCAGCGGAGAACTCGCTGGGTAGCAAGCAGGACCTGAACCATGTGACAGAGTGGAAGGTGGCCGAGGGCGGCGCCTGAGCCGGGGTGCAGAGAAGATGATAGATGCCAGAGTGTAGTCAGACGTGCCAAGGTCAAAACCAGGAGATAACGAGGTACCGGAGGGGTGAGGCAGAGGGATTGTCAAAAGGATGCGAAGGTCAGAAAGCCAAGAGAGTAAACGGGCCGAGTCAAGCACGGAGAGCAAAACAAACAGATGAAAACAGGGAACACACACCAGGGGGTCAGGCACACAGACTAAACGAAATTATAGCTGACAGGGAATCCTAGTCCAGAGTGTGTATAAATACCCCTCCCAGATACAAAGGCAGGCCATCACAATTAACTCTGAGAGGGCAGGCCATGGACCCTGTCCAATACCATTACAGTACCCCCCCTCTTAACAGGGAGCCACTGGACCCTCAGGCTTCTCAGAGTATCTGGCATGAAAAGCTTGCACCAGTCGATCAGCATGCACAGAACTGGCCAGAACCCATGACCGATCCTCAAGGGAATATCCCTTCCAATATATTAGGTACTGAAGCCTCCGGCGCACCCACCGTCAATGATGCGCCCTACCTCGTACTCCAGCTAACCCTCTACCAACACTGGCGGAATGTCGGAGGAGAAATCTTCCCTAACCCTCCCCACAGGCTTTAATAGGGACCTGTGGAAGACATTAGATATTTTGAAGGAGGTGGGCAACTGTAATCTGTAGACCACTGGGTTGATCACCTCCACAATCTTGTACAGACCAATAAAGATGGGGTCCAGCTTCATAGAGGGTATCTTAAGCTTGATATTATAGGTGGACAATCACACCTTCTTGCCTAATGCCAACGCCGGAGCTGGTCCCCTCCTCTGGTCCACAAATCATTTGTACCTTTTCTGGGCTTTAAAGATGTTCCCCTAAACCTCCCTCCAAAGGGTTCTTAAATGTTGTACCATGCCCTCGCACCAGGACAACCTGAATCCATGCAAGAAAACTCCCCAAACTGTGGGGAAAACCCATAGTTGACCTAAAAGGGAGACTTTACAGTAGACTGATTCATACGACATTTGAACGCAAATTCTGCCATAGGCAATACCTCACACAGTCCTCTTGTCTGAAAGAGGCCAGGAACCTCAGAATTAGCTCCAACGACTGGTTTGTGCATTCATTCTGTCCATTAGACTCCTGGTGATAAGCAGAGGAAAATTATAACGTGATCCCAACTTCTTTCAAACCGCTTTCCAAAACCTGGGCCACAAATTGCACACCCATGTCCGACACCACATTCACAGGCACTCTTTGCAGCCAAACTATGTGCTGTATAAATAAGCAGGCCAAGGTTTCAGCAGACAGTAATGCGGGCAACGGTACAACGTAGGCTTGTTTGGAGAACCTATCCACCATCACCCATACCACAGAGTTGCCCCTGGAAGGGGGAAGATTAGCGATAAAATCCATGGACAGATGTGTCCATGGTCTATCGGAACTGGCAAAGGCACCAATTCTCCGGCCGGCCGGACCTGAGAGCATTTAGAGCGGGTGCACACCCCACATGTATTCACAAACCTTTTAATATCTGTATCCGTAGAGGGCCACTAAAAACCCGTAGCCACTGCCCTTCAGGTAGCTGAAATCCCAGGGTGAGCACTTTACACAGAATCATGAAATTCAGGCAGGAGCGTGAGACCGAAATGTTCGGGTACAAACAATTTACCTAGGTTTTTATTCCTGGGAGCCTGTGCTTGTGCTTCCAGAATCTCTCTCTGTAACTCAGATGAGACTTCTGCCACAACCACTCCTGGTTGAAGAATGGAGGAGAGGGTTCTGGAGGGGACACAGAATCAAAGCGTCAGGATAAGGCATCAGCCTTTACATTTTTAGAACTCGGAAGTAACGTAATGGTAAATGAAATCGAGAAAAAAAAGGTGCCCACCGAACCTGTCTGGGGGTAATCTCTTAACAGACTCAATATAGACCAAATTTTTATGATCAGTGATGACCGTAATGGGATTAATGACCCCCTCCAGAAAATGCCTCCATTCTGCCAAGACGAATTTAATCGCCAACAATTCCCTATTGCCGACACATAATTTCTCTCGGCCAAGGAGAATTTTTTAGAGAAAAAGGCGCAGGACTTAAGGTTAGTGAGGGTGGAAGGGCCCTGGGACAACACTGCCCCACCCCCACCTCAGAAGCATCAACCTCCATGATAAAAGGTCTTGACAGATCGGGTTGTACCAACACAAGGGGCTGAAGTAAAAAATTTCTTCAACGTCAGGAAGGATTTTTTTGCAGCCACAGACCAATTTTTCACATCCGCCCCTTTAAGAGTGAGGTCAGTCAAGGGTTTCACCACCTGCGAAAACCCTTTAATGAACTTCCTATAGAATTTAGCAAAACCCAGGAATCGCTGTAACCTCTTCAGGTCATGAGGCTGCACCCAATCGTAATGGCCTGGACCTTCCTGGGATCCATGCGGAATCCCTCCCCAGAGACAACTAAGCCCAGAAAAGACAGTCTTGCACAAAGAATGAACATTTCTTCAGTTTAGCGTATAAATGGTTCTCCCTGAGTCTCAAAAGAACCATACGCAGATGGTGTAAGTGAAATTGACTGTCCTCTGAGTATATCAAGATGTCATGGAAAATTGTAGCACGCCATAAGAGAAAATTAAAAAGTTTTATTTGGCAATCATAAGATAGTTAAAAAACATGTACAAAACCTTACGCGTTTCAGGTGTAAAAACGCACCCTTAGTCATAGGATACAAATGTAGAAAATGTAAAACAATATATAACAAAAAGGGACCAATCACAATACATCAGAAATTACAACATATGCATGAACATGTGAAAAAAGCGCTATGATTGGAGAACAGATTCAATAGATGTAAAACAAGTCGTTCCTTGAATTCATGCCTTTGAGAAATCTTGTGTCCAATTTCAAAATCCAATACGCTTCTCTTGTAGTAAGAATTTAAATTCTTTCAAAACCATAAAAAGAAAAATTAGTGACATCACCATGATGAACGTTAACAAAATGCTTGGATGCACCTGATTAAGACGCATTTTTATTCTGAATATTAGAAATATGTTCAGCAATGCGTTTTTTTAATTTTTCTAGTGGTACTCCCAATATATTGCATCTGGCAAGGAGCACAAAAGATGCAGTATATTACATATTGAGTGTCACAGTCTAAGAAAGAGTTAATAATAGCAGAAAAACCTCCAAAGGAACTGACTGATTTAGTTTTATCCATAGCAAATTGGCAAACGTTGCACCTGCTACAGGCACACTTGAAAAAAACCTTTAACTAATAACCTGGTTTGTGAAGGGAACTGACATTTTAGAAGACTGGGAGAAAGAGCATTGCCTAAGCTATAACCCCTTCTGGCCACAAAATTACATCCGTCTGAAACAATCATGTGCAATTTCTCATCCTGGTTAACAATAGGAGATGCTTTTTAATGATGTTTTTAATACGGTGAAACTGGGGACTGTAAGGGGTTAAAAAAAACAATTGAGTGTTTTTTTCTAAGCAAAGACATTGGAAACACTGGTTGTTAATTTATATCTCTTTATATACTTTATGTAGGGCTGTGTTTGATCACATATGTTGCACTATTTGCACTTTACATTAGATATTATTGACTCTCACCTTTTTATGAACAACTGTGGTCCCTCATGTATATTTATGGCAATTGTGAGCTCCTTTTTCCAGATTAATTTTTATCTTTAACATATATGGTCTGCATTTGAAAACCCTGGTTGTCAATATATATATCTTTGTATAAACTTCATGTAGGTCTGTGTCTGACCCCATTTGTTGCACTATTTGCACTTTATATTAGATATTATTGACCCTCACTTTGTTATAAATATCTGTGGTCCTTCATGTTTATTTATGGTTATTTGTGAGCTCCTTTTTTACATTGATGGTTATATTTAACATATACAGTTATATGAAAAAGTTTGGGCACCCCTATTAATCTAAGCTTAATGTTTTCTAAAAATGGGTGTTTATGCAACAGCTATTTCAGTTTGCTATATCTAGTAACTATTGGACACAGTAATGTTTCAGCCTTGAAATAAGGTTTATTGTACTAACAGAAAATGTGCAATCTGCATCCAAACAAAATTTGACAGGTGCATAAGTATGGGCACCTCACCAGAAAAGTGACATTAATATTTAGTAGATCCTCCTTTTGCAAAAAATAACAGCCTCTAGCCGCTTCCTGTAGCTTTTAATGAGTTCCTGGATCCTGGATGAAGGTATTTTTGACCATTCCTCTTTACAAAACAATTCCAGTTCAGTTAACTTTGATGGTCGCCGAGCATGGACAGCCCTCTTCAAATGATCCCACAGATGTTCAATGATATTCAGGTCTGGGGACTGGGATGGCCATTCCAGAACATTGTAATTGTTCCTCTGCCTGAATGCCTGAGTAGATTTGGAGCGGTGTTTTGGATCATTGTCTTGCTGAAAGATCCATCCCCTGCGTAACTTCAACTTTGTCACTGATTCTTGAACATTATTGTCAAGAATCTGCTGATACTGAGTGGAATCCATGTGTCCCTCAACTTTAACAAGATTCCCGGTGCCGGCATTGGCCACACAGCCCCAAAGCATGATGGAACCTCCACCAAATTTTACTGTGGGTAGCAAGTGTTTTTCTTGGAATGCTGTGTTTTTTTGACGCCATGCATAACGCCTTTTTGTATGACCAAACAACTCAATCTTGGTTTCATCAGTCCACAGGATCTTCTTCCAAAAATAAATTGGCTTCTCCAAATGTGCTTTTGCATACCTCAGCCGACTCTGTTTGTGGCATGCTTGCAGAAACGGCTTCTTTTGCATCACTCTCCCATACAGCTTCTCCTTGTGCAAAGTGCGTTGTATAGTTGACTGATGCACAGTGACACCATCTGCAGCAAGTTGATGCTGCAGCTCTCTGGAGGTGGTCTGAGGATTGTCCTTGACTGATCTCTCCATTCTTCTTCTCTGCCTTTCTGATGTTTTTCTTGGCCTGCCTCTTCTGGCCTTAACAAGAACTGTCCCTGTGTTCTTCCATTTCCTTACTATGTTCCTCACAGTGGAAACTGACAGGTTAAATCTCTGAGACAGCTTTTTGTATCCTTCCCCTGAACAACTATGTTGAATAATCTTTGTTTTCAGATCATTTGACAGTTGTTTTGAGGAGCCCATGATGCCACTCTTCAGAGGAGATTCAAACAGGAGAACAACTTGCAAGTGACCACTTTAAGTAGCTTTTCTCATGATTGCATACACCTGGCTATGAAGTTCAAAGCTCAATGAGCATACAAAACCCCAAAAAAGTGCTTTAGTAAGTCAGTAAAAAGTAGGTAGGAGTATTTAAAACAAGAAAATGATAAGGGTGCCCATACATATGCACCTGTCAAATTTTGTTTGAATGCAGATTGCACATGTTCTGCTACTACAATAAACCTCATTTGAAGGCAGAAACATTACTGTGTCCAATAGTTATTAGATATATCAAACTGAAATAGCTGTTGCAAAAACACCAATTTTTAGAAAACATTAAGCTTAAGATTAATAGGGTTGCCCAAACTTTTTCATATAACTGTATAAGTCTAGATAATTTGTTGCTACGTACCAGCTTTATTGAATGTGGTATATAGGTGTTGCTGATTCCCCTGTTTTTCATGGTATTATATATTATTTTATCTATTGATTATTCTTGCATTATTAAAATTTGTACATTTTTTATCTATTGCTCTTTTGTCCATTTTTTTGCTTTTGGGTTTTTGTACTATTATGAATGAGCTTTTTTTGATTTAGCCTTGATTTTGGGATCATAACTACTAATAAAGTTTACCATTATTTATTTAGTTGCATCTGCTTCCATTTATTTTTGGCCTACATGACAGTAAAGTACGATAATGGAAAAATAGAATCACATCTTCTGCTGCTCGCGACAGAGTGTCTTTAAAGTAACTTGAAGATGTTGTTTTTCAAGTATTTCTTTAGAAACATAAAAAAATGCCAAATTATATGTAATACATGCAAACTGATCTGTATATATCAGTGACATATAACTGTACTTTTTACAAAATGCAATAATCCCTTGGTAAAACTCACTGCTAGAAAATATAATCTAAAACAATCCTCACAATGTCCTTTTGACATTATGGTTGCATAGCGACTGACAATCGTTTCTATATAAGTATGTAGTCAGTGAAGAAGATAGGTTTAATTACGGCTGAATGTGAACTGTGTTGATTAGCTAATCTGCTCTGACTGGGATCTAAGATTTTCTCAGTAAAGCTTTTTGACTGTCCATGAATCTTTATATAATACTAGAACATTTGACTTGATGGTTTACTGCTTTTAAATGTAGCAATTCGCTGAATTGCTGTAAATGTCATATTTTCTATAAGCTGCTTAGAGTTTCTAGGCTGCGAACAGGGATTTTCTGCAGTTTTTTTTTACAAATGATCTTTTGGTCAAAGCATTTTATGTGTGTATAGGAGGGGTAAGGACTATTGATCACACCTGAAAAAAGATGCAGAGACAAGAAATATCTAGATAAAATATTCCATTTAGCGTTTACAAAAAATAATAACCTCAACTTAATGCATTGACTTCTAAGATCCATTAATTAATGCGTGGAAGCAGTGAGATTATCCCACTCGACTAAATATATGGCTTTACCTTGCTGATGACCACATTTATATATCACTGAATTCTGTTACGTGTGAAGAATTATTGATTCTTCAATATACACCTTTTAGCATTTATCTTGAATTAAATCTGAAAATAGGCCAACAAAAAGGAAAAGAACAAAAGATCAGGCAGCTGGAACCGAAGTGCTGAAAGTAGTGTAAAATCAGCAAAAATGTAAAAAGAAGTGAACAAAAATAGTACTTGCATTTTTCCACTCTTTCAAAATTCTCTTTTTTCTAATTTCTTTTGCTGACTTAACAATATTACAAGAACTTTCTTAAAATAGATAAACTCTATTAATGCAAAAAATAAAAAATAAAACAAAATTAAATAGCCACGATTTATATTTAACAACGTGCATACATTGACTTCTAGTACTGTCCTCATTCGGATGATCAAGCCATTATTTTTACTTATGTAACATCAGACGCCCATTCTAAAAAGACCTAGTTTGCAATTTCATCCAGTGTTTGATGCTATCAAATTGTAGCCTGCTTCACCACATACAGTGCTTCATATTGGCAGTTTCTTTGAACAATCACTAAATTAGATGAGATCTATTAATTCTATATTTTGTTGATTTAAAGACTAGGTCTTCATGATGGAATTAATTGAACTCTTATTCTATTCACCTTAAAATGTGGCATTAGAAGAAAAGGCAAGCAACTTTAATGTTTCCCTCTGGGATTGAATGTAACATATGACAATGCTAGAATTTAAAAAAAATCAATTTCTTTTCCTATAGGAAAACATTAACTCCCTTCCTGCTCCACGGCATACACTTTTGTTATTAGCAGGTAAACCCTAATGTACATTGCCATCAATTAACGATTGAATTAAGACACAATCTCAGGACCAAAAAATTAGAAAAAAACACTTCATTTATTTAACATTAAAAAGAGGATGTATCTAATTTTTCTCAGCAGATTAATAATCCTATTGATCTTACCTAATCTATTCAATAAAAATTAGATCAATAAGTAAATATTAATTTATACTATATAATATGACTGTTAAAATTAGGTACTTTAATTTATTATACTGTTACTATTCTTCAAAATTATGTTCTTAAAGTGGATGTCCACTACTCGAGCAACCCCTGCTCAATCACTATATAGAATGGCATCGACACCGGAGGTAAATACAGGCTGTTAAGATTTTACATGGGGGAATATAGTCATTGAGAAGGGGTTGGCCGAGTACAACTCCTTAAAAATAAAGATGGTTATCAGAATGGGACTGTGTGAAAATTTCAGTTAGAACATGATCCTCAAATTGCAGAAAATGATATTACTAGCAGAGATGAGCAGCTCTGGCAAAATTAAACTTCCCTAAGTTTCTAATATTTTCCAAGGAAAATCGATTCACAGAGAATTTATTCTTCAAGAATTGAATGCATCTTTTCATGCTCCCTTCAAACCATAATAAATGTAAGATATAAAAAAATTAAGTACTGAATCATCAGGTATCCTTACATCAAGCCGGGACTTCCTGGCTCTGATGAGGGCTGGGAAATTTCTCCACAACTTATTGGCATTATGACGTGCACCATGACCTTTAGTATATGCATGTAAACGTCCCAATCCTCATCAGAGCCAGAAACTAATCAGGTCCAGGGATTCAGAACTTGGCAGCAGTGATAACTAGTGATGGGCAACTACTAAAATGTTTGGGTGATCATTACTCGAATTGAGCAAACCATAATGCCCAGGTGCTCGCTTCGATTAACAAGAATAATGGAAGTCAATGGGAAACGTAAGCATTTTTCCATCAGATCCAACCAAAAGGTCTGGGAGGTACAGAAAATCGCTGAAATGGAATGGGAACAGCATGGCGAAGACTCCTGGATGCGTCTCTGACGCCTAGGTTGCTGCTTGGAAAAAAAGGCAAAATTTATCATAATTTCACACAAAACCTCAAAAATGGGTCTTAAAAAATTGTTGTCTCCTTTCCAAAATTGTGGGTAAACAACTTTTGCTTTAAGCATGTGATGCTTGTTCAAACTCACCTGTGACAACTAACTGGTGTGGGCAGTATGAAAATCACACCTGAAGCCAGGGGAGAAGTTGACTCAATTTTTGCATTGTGTGTCTGTGTGTGCCTCACTAAGCAAGGAGAACAGAAAGAGAAGAAAACTTTCTGAAGACATGAGAAGCAAAATTGTTGAAAAATATCAACATTCTCAAGGTTACAAATCCATTTCCAGAGATCTTGATTTTGCTTTGTTCACATTGCGCAACATAATCATGACATTTACAACCCATGGCACTGTAGCTAATCTCCCTGGACATGAATGTCAGAGAAAAATTGTTGAAAGGTTGCAACACAGGATAGACCAGATGCTGGATAAGCAGCACAAATCTAGTTCCAGAGAAATTCAAGCTGTCCTGCAGGCTCAAGGTGGATTAGTGTCAGTAAAAACTATCCATCTACATTTGAATGAAATGAAATGCTATGGCAGGAGATCCAGGAGGACCCCACTGATTATGCTGTCGGGAGAAGTCACCCTTCAAACATGAGAGACCTAGAGCAGTTTGCAAAAGAAGAGTGGTCCAAAATTCCAATTAAGTGGTTTAAGAAAATTGTTGATGGTTGCAGGAAGCGATTTATTGCAGTTATTTATTCCAAAGGGTGTGCAGCAAAATATTAAGTTGAGGAGGCCAAGAATTTTGTCCATACAATTTTTGGGGTTTTGTGTGCAATTCTATAGAATTAGATTTTTGTTCTCTGTTTTTTTGGTGTTGGTCCTATTTACACAAAAAGTAAGCATGTTTATAACAGAACATTTGTAACTGAAAGATCTAACAAAAATCTAATTGTAGTAATATGGGCAATTGCAACATATTTTTGAAATATTGTAATAAGAGGTTTTCCAGGGTCTTAAAAATTGATGACCTACCCTTATGCTAGATCGCTGTCATGTGTGAATTGCCACGAAGATCGTCGCGGTTGCACATTTTGACTTCTCACAGCTGATCTGCTGTTTCTTTGTGTTTGGCAGCTAGGGAGTTAATTCTGTCTGTGCTCGGTGCTGGGACTGGGTGCAGTTTCTCCCGGCTGCAATTGATTATTTGTTGATTGGTTTCCTTTAAATTCCTGGTTGTCTGCTTGGGGAGTTGCCAGTGAAACCTTCATGCAGACCACAGATAGGAATGAATCTGTATAGACTTTAGTTGTGAGCTCCTTAGTTGTTCTAAGCTCAACTTGGTTAGAGTTTATTTCCCAGACCATTTATGTTCCTTTGGTGTTTGAGTGTGTATGCAAGCGAGTGTTATCCTGTCTGTCTTATATGTCTAATCTGTGTATTTAGCTGAGATCAGCCCATATCCCTTTGGTGGTAGTCAGGATCCTTCTTAGGACTGATTACAGGGTTCAGGGTCTGATAGGAGACAGGGTTAGGTTGGAGACTTGGACCTCTGAACCATTATCAGTACCTCCAAGGTGAGGGATTAGTTAGGACCCCAGTTTAGGGTCAGGTTAGATCCCAGTCCACCTCTTTCCTGTTTCAGCTCATCAAGTCCTCAAGATTAACCCTGAGTTCAGCAGATATCGTGTCAGGTAAATCTATTCTATACTTACATGCTGATGTTGCTATACTAGTTGTTGTATAGAGTGTTGTTCCTGTATTAATAGTTTACTGACATTGTATACATATCATTAGACAGCGTGACATTTTCACTGGCCATAAAAATTATCTCCAGTTACCATGGATCCAGTAGCCCAGCTGGCTCTGCAGTTGCAGGGATTATCCATGGAGCTGACGGACATTAAGTCCAAAGTTTTGTCTCCCCTGGAGCAAACCAGAGTTGAACCTAAAGTAGCTCTCCCGGACAGGTTCACTGGTGGGCGAGACAAATTTTTCACCTTCCGGGAGGCATGTAAATTGTATTTTCGGCTTCGGCCTCGATCATCAGGGAGTGATGAGCAGAGAGTGGGAATTGTTATCTCACTTCTGCAAGGGGACCCTCAATCCTGGGCATTTTCCCTTCCTCCGGGATCCCCGCTCTACTGTCTGTAGATCAATTTTTTACTGCCCTGGGATTGGTATATGATGACCCAGATCGGGTCTCTCTTGCTGAGACAAAATTACGTAAGATACAGCAGGGAGATCGTCCTGCAGAGGAATTTGCTTCTGAGTTTCGTAGATGGGCCACAGATACTCAGTGGAATTGACCCAGCTCTTAGGAGCCAGTTTTGTCATGGGCTTTCTGATAAATTAAAAGACGTTTTGGCTCAGTATGAGTCTCCTCATTCACTGGAGGCTGCTATGGCCTTAGCTATCCGTACTGATAGACGGCTTCGGGAGAGGGGTGAGGTAACCCCACTCCCTGTTGTTTCTCCACCTACCACTAAAGTCCCTTATGTTGAGGTTCCCCTTGTCTGTTCGGATGAGCCTATGCAGTTGGGAGGGACATCATTTCGTAGGAGGGGATTGGCGGTACGCCGCAGGACTAGAAGATGTTTTTTTCTGCGGGAAAGAGGGACATTTTGTTGGAGAATGTCCATCCCGTGCCTTGTTGAGCCAAAAGTCGCCGGAAAACTATTAATCCCAGGTTGTGTGGTGGACGACAACCTGGGAGTATGTATTTCATCCGCCAGTTCTTCTCAGTTCCTTGTACCAGTGGAGGTGGTAGTTGGTACGAGAGTGGAGAGATTGTCTGTTCTTCTTGATAGTGGTTCCGGGGCTAATCTGGTTGACGCTCAGTTTGCTCAGGCTCAAGGTATGCATCTGAGTGTATTGGTCAAACCGATCCCTATATTCTCCATTGACGCCAGGCCTCTCGGCCAAGGTAGCTTTGTTCATGAGGTTCATAACATTGACCTTCGGGTAGGGGCAATACATAGGGAACAATTATCTTGTTATGTGTTGGAGGGTCTACCTACTCCCATTGTGTTGGGACTTTCTTGGTTGGTTAAACATAACCCTGTGATTAATTGGCAGTCCAGAGAAATAAGCCAATGGGGTGAGTTTTGCAAAAGCAACTGCATGAACACAGTCATCAGTGCGGTCGTGCCTAGTACATTGCCTCCTTTTTTGGAGGATTTTGGGGATGTTTTCTCTGAGGAGGGGTGTCAGGAGTTGCCTCCTCATCGCGTGTATGACTGCTCTATTAATCTCCTTCCTGATGCTAAGTTGCCTAAAGCTAGGTTGTATAATCTTTCTGGTCCTGAGAGGCAGGCTATGAAAGATTATATTTCTGAAAGTCTGGCCAAAGGGCATATTAGACCTTCATCTTCCCCAGTAGCCGCGGGGTTCTTCTTTGTGAAGAAGAAAGATGGAGGCCTACGCCCTTGCTTGGATTTCCGCGAACTTAATCGGATTACTGTTCGAGATCCGTATCCACTCCCTCTTATTCCTGATCTCTTCAATCAAATTGTTGGCGCCAAATGGTTCTCTAAATTGGATCTCAGGGGGGCGTATAATCTGATTAGGATAAAAGAGGGGGATGAGTGGAAAACGGCGTTTAACACGCCGGAGGGACATTATGAGAACCTAGTCATGCCTTTTGGTCTGACTACTGCACCAGCAGTATTCCAACATTTTGTTAATGACATTTTTCGTCACCTGTGGGGCTGTTTGTGGTTGTATATTTGGACGACATTTTAATTTACTCGCCAGATCTTGTGTCTCATCAGGAGCATGTGAGACAGGTGTTGCAGATCTTGCGAGACAATAAACTATACGCCAAACTGGAGAAGTGTGTATTTGCCGTACAGGAACTTCAGTTTTTGGGTTTTTTGGTGTCAGCCTCCGGTTTCCGTATGGACCCTGAAAAGGTGAGAGCAGTGCTTGAATGGGATCAGCCAGGGGATCTTAAGGCTCTGCAGCGTTTTTTGGGGTTTGCTAACTACTACCGGAAATTTATTTGTAATTTCTCATCTGTCGTCAAACCTCTCACTGACATGACAAGAAAAGGGACGGATTTTTCTAAATGGTAACTTGGAATTTCAAGTATCAAAGATCATTGACTCACGTCTGAATCGCCGGTCCCTTCAGTACTTGGTGCATTGGAAGGGGTATGGTCCAGAGGAGAGGACGTGGGTCCCTGCGTCTGATGTTAACGCAGATCGTTTGGTTCGTACCTTCCACAGAACTCACCTTGGCAGGCCTGGCCCTGAGGGTCCGGAGGCCCCTCATAGAAGGGGGGGTACTGTCATGTGTGCATTGCCACGAAGATCGTCGCGGTTGCACATTTTGACTTCTCACAGCTGATCTGCTGTTTCTTTGTGTTTGGCAGCTAGGGAGTTAATTCTGTCTGTGCTCGGTGCTGGGACTGGGTGCAGTTTCTCCCGGCTGCAATTGATTATTTGTTGATTGGTTTCCTTTAAATTCCTGGTTGTCTGCTTGGGGAGTTGCCAGTGAAACCTTCATGCAGACCACAGATAGGAATGAATCTGTATAGACTTTAGTTGTGAGCTCCTTAGTTGTTCTAAGCTCAACTTGGTTAGAGTTTATTTCCCAGACCATTTATGTTCCTTTGGTGTTTGAGTGTGTATGCAAGCGAGTGTTATCCTGTCTGTCTTATATGTCTAATCTGTGTATTTAGCTGAGATCAGCCCATATCCCTTTGGTGGTAGTCAGGATCCTTCTTAGGACTGATTACAGGGTTCAGGGTCTGATAGGAGACAGGGTTAGGTTGGAGACTTGAACCTCTGAACCATTATCAGTACCTCCAAGGTGAGGGATTAGTTAGGACCCCAGTTTAGGGTCAGGTTAGATCCCGGTCCACCTCTTTCCTGTTTCAGCTCATCAAGTCCTCAAGATTAACCCTGAGTTCAGCAGATATCGTGTCAGGTAAATCTATTCTATACTTACATGCTGATGTTGCTATACTAGTTGTTGTATAGAGTGTTGTTCCTGTATTAATAGTTTACTGACATTGTATACATATCATTAGACAGCGTGACAATCGCAGCTTGAACTTACATTAGTTCTTAATAGAGAGATGAGGTTTTGAAGCTCATCTAGTGAAGTGGATCATCAAAGCTCAAGGTCCGGTGGATTGTGTAGAGTTGTATACTGGTGTGTGACCTGTTGTCCCAAATGGGAAGGGGTAGCAGTAAGGAGCAGCTCCTGTCACAAGGAATTACACGCATTATAAATATAATTAAAGTATACTAGGCATCTCATCTTTATAGTTTATGAGGTTAGAGATAGTACAATTTCTTTTTATCTCCTGGGGGAACTCATTTAAGTTGCAGCTAAAGGGCCCGTCTCACATAGCGAGATCGCTACCGAGATCGCTGCTAAACAGCGATCTCAGCAGCGATCTCGCTATTTCTGACACGTACCAGCGATCAGGCCCCTGTTGTGAATCGCTGGTCATGTCAGAAATGTCAGGACATTTTTTTGATCGCTGATCTCCCGCTGACAGGCACGCATCGCTGCGTGTGACAGGCGGGAGACCAGCGATCCGCTGGTAACCAAGGTACACAGCGGGTTACCAGGCGCGGGGCTGTGCCTGGAAACCGCTGTGTACTTTGGATACCAGCGCACTGATGCAGGGAGCTGGTAACCAAGGTACACGTCGGGTTTCCAGGCACCGCGCAGCGCCTGGAAACCCGACGTGTACCTTGGTTACCAGCTCCATGCATCAGGGTGCTGGTATCCAAGGTACACTGCGGGTAACTAAGCGATGTTACCCGCAGTGTCCCTGTGCTGATCGCTGCCCTGAGCTGCCTGTGTGGCAGCTCAGCAGCGATCATGTAGTGACACACCAGCGATCCTGATCGTTGTCAGGATCGCTGGTGTATCGCTATGTGAGACCCAGCCTTAACCAAAGATCAAGAAAAGGAAAGGAACAAGGAGTTATGCTAATTATAAAATTTATAGTTTTTTTTAAAACATTAAATTGCATTGAATCAATGTCAATTAAAGAAACAAGTGTTAAAAATACCACCATGGAAATGGTAGAATAGATTTGGCAAATAGTACCGACAATGATATCTTAATGGAGCAAATAAAACATACGTAACAACTAGAGATGAGCAAAGCAAATAAATTTATTGGAAATGGATCCTACTTGAATTTTACAAAAAATCTACAGTCATGGCCAAAAATTTTGAGAATGACACAAATATTATATTTTCACATGATCTGCTGCCCTCTGGTTTTTATGTGTGTGTTTGACAGATGTTTTTTATCACAGACAGAAATATAATTGCAAACATATGAGTAACAAAAGCTTTATTGACAGTTAGAATGAGTTAATGCAGCAAGTCAATATTTGCAGTGTTGACCCTTCTTCTTCAGGACCTTTGCAATTCTCCCTGGCATGCTCTCAATCAACTTCTGGACCAAATCCTGACTGATAGCAGTCCATTCTTGCACGATCAATGCTTTCATTTTGTCAGAATTTTTCGGTTTTTGTTTGTCCACCCGTCTCTTGATGACTGACCACAAGTTCTCAATGGGATTAAGATCTGGGAGTTTCCAGGCCATGGACCCAAAATCTCTATGTTTTGTTCCCTGAGCCATTTAGTTATCACCTTTGCTTTATGGCAAGGTGCTCCATCATGCTAGAAAAGGCATTGTTGATCGCCAAACTGCTCTTGGAGTGTTGGGAGCAGTTGCTCTTGGAGGACATTCTGGTACCATTCTTTATTCATGGCTGTGTTTTTAGGCAAGACTGTGAGAGAGCCGATTCCCTTGGCTGAGAAGCAACCCCACACATGAATGGTTTCAGGATGCTTAATAGTTGGCATGAGACAAGACTGGTAGTAGCGCTCACCTTGTCTTCTCCGAATGAGGCGTTTCCCTGATGTCCCAAACAATCGAAAAGGGGATTCATCAGAGAAAATAACTTTACCCCAGTCCTCAGCAGTCCACTGCCTGTACCTTTTGCAGAATATCAGTCTGTCCATGATGTTTTTTCTGGAGAGAAGTGGCTTCTTTGCTGCCCTCTTTGAGACCTGGCCTTGCTCCAAGAGTCTCCGCCTCACAGTGCGTGCAGATGCACTCACACCTGCCTGCTGCCATTCCTGAGCAAGCTCTGCACTGCTGGTAGCTCGATCCCGCAGCTGAAACACTTTTAAGAGATGGTCCTGGCGCTTGCTGGTCTTTCTTGGGCACCCTAGAGCCTTTTTGGCAACAATGGTACCTCTCTCCTTGAAGTTCTTGATGATGCGATAGATTGTTGACTGAGGTGCAATCTTTCTAGCTGCGATACTCTTTCCTGTTAGGCCATTTTTGTGTATTGCAATGATGACTACACGTGTTTCTTTAGAGATAACCATGGTTAACAGAAGAGAAACAATGATGCCAAGCACCAGCCTCCTTTTAAAGTGTCCAGTGGTGTCATTCTTACTTAATCATGACAGATTGATCTCCAGCCATGTCCTCATCAACACCCACACCTGTGTTAATGGAGCAATCACTGAAAAGAGATTAGCTGGTCCTTTTAAGGCAGGGCTGCAATGATGTTGAAATGTGTTTTGGGGGATAAAGTTCATTTTCTAGCCAAATATTGACTTTGCAAGTAATTGCTGTTAAGCTGATCACTCTTTATAACATTCTGGAGTATATGCAAATTGCCATTAGAAAAAGTGAAGCAGTAGACTTTATAAAAATTAATATTTGTGCCATTCTCAAAACTTTTGGCCATGACTGTATATTTGTGGCCAACTTGGGCCTAATTCCCCGGGATCTTACCAGAGCCAGAAGTCATGATTTACAATGAGGAGCAGAGGGGTTGGAGATATGAGTATGAGGTTAGTATAAGTATTCCCTTTTCAATTTATACCATATTACATTTACTATGCTTTTGGTTCTGGATAGATCACAAAGCATAATTAGGGACAATAAATTAAAGACAATAAATTCATGTAGAACAGTGTTTCCCAAACTCCAGTCCTCTCCACCCCCAAATGATCATGCTTTTAGGATTTGGGGAGGAGTGGAGTTTGGGAAACACTGGTGTAGAATCTATTCTCTGCAAATTTATCACCTATATAAAACCACTATGGTTCATAAGTTCAATCATGTATAGAAAATCACAGTGACCCAACGCATATTTCACATTGTTCCTTCTTCAGGATTAAGCAGCAACCCAATACTGTACACTAAAGTTAACCAAGCAACATCGTCCCTGCCATTCTGTTAAATTCTCTATATTCTAGCTAGCAGAATTACACATATTATATATTTTTCTGTAGAGAATTGCAGATAAATGTTTCACAAAAAAACAATTGCAGTTGTTTTACAATAGCAAAAACAAAAAACAAAAAGGCAATTAACACATTGAATTACTCTATGATATTGATAATGTAGCAATTTTCACTTTGAGTATCTACTTTAAAAAAGAATAAAAAAAAGCCAGAGAATTTCTTTCAGTAAAACTTCTTTTATGATGTAGGTATCTCAGAGTACAAGTTTATTATTTTTTAAAGTCTTATGTTAGAATACCTGTATGAACTTAACATATGTATGAGAACATAATTTTTAGAAAGATGCTTACTGTGAACTGGAACCATCCTGTGAGCTGGAATCATCTACAATTGTAATATCCAAAGTTTTTTCAACATTAGGGAAAACAGCTGCAGTAGAAACATTTTATACTTATATGTGATTCCCGTGTGGAGTACCTGTCATAGTAGTTTATGGGCAAATACTGAATTATAGTTACAAAACATTGTAGCATTTTGCTCATTCAAAGAGATTAATAATTTTTTTTAATGATTATAAAATTCAATTCAGCTGTAGTTCATTTGCAAATTCTCCCACCAGTGACACTGCAAATGTGCATAAGATGTTGACTTAAAATACGGAAAATGTGAAAGCATTTAAGACACCTTAAAAAGCAATCATTATATTCTGTGTGAGCTTAATAATAAGCTTCTAATGGTTGTGTTATTACAGTACAGACCAAAAGTTTGGATACACCTTCTCATTTAAAGATTTTTCTGTATTTTCATGACTATGAAAATTGTACATTCACACTGAAGGCATCAAAACTATGAATTAACACATGTGGTATTATATACTTAACAAAAAAGTGTGTAAAAACTGAAAATATGTCTTTTTATTCTAGGTTCTTCAAAGTAGCCACCTTTTGCTTTGATGACTGCTTTGCACACTCTTGGCATTCTCTTGATGAGCTTCAAGAGGTAGTCACCGTAAATGGTCTTCCAACAATCTTGAATGAGTTCCCAGAGATGCTTAGCACTTGTCGGCCCTTTTGCCTTCACTCTGCGGTCCAGCTCACCCCAAACCATCTCTACTGGGTTCAGGTCTGGTGACTGTGGAGGCCAGGTCATCTGGCGTAGCACCCCATCACTCTCCTTCTTGGTCAAATAGCCCTTACACAGCCTGGAGGTGTGTTTGGGGTCATTGTCCTGTTGAAAAATAAATGATGGTCCAACTAAACGCAAACCGGATGGAATAGCATGCCGCTGCAAGATGCTGTGGTAGCCATGCTGGTTCACTATGTCTTCAATTTTGAATAAATCCCCAACAGTGTCACCATCAAAGCACCCCCACACCATCACACATCCTCCATGCTTCACGGTGGGAACCAGGCATGTAGAGTCCATCCATTCACCTTTTCTGCGCCGCACAAAGACACGGTGGTTGGAACCAAAGATCTCAAATTTGGACTCATCAGACCAAAGCACAAATTTCCACTGATCTAATGTCCATTCCTTGTGTTCTTTAGCCCAAACAAGTCTCTTCTGCTTGTTGCCTGTCCTTAGCAGTGGTTTCCTAGCAGCTATTTTACCATGAAGGCCTGCTGCATAAAGTCTCCTCTTAACAGTTGTTGTAGAGATGTGTCTGCTGCTAGAACTCTGTGTGGCATTGACCTGGTCTCTAATCTGAGCTGCTGTTAACCTGCGATTTCTGAGGCTGGTGACTCGGATAAACTTATCCTCAGAAGCAGAGGTGACTCTTGGTCTTCCTTTCCTGGGGCGGTCCTCATGTGAGCCAGTTTCTTTGTAGCGCTTGATGGTTTTTGCAACTGCACTTGGGGACACTTTCAAAGTTTTCCCAATTTTTCGGACTGACTGACCATCATTTCTTAAAGTAATGATGGCCACTCGTTTTTCTTTACTTAGCTGCTTTTTTCTTGCCATAATAAAATTCTAACAGTCTATTCAGTAGGACTATCAGCTGTGTATACACCAGACTTCTGCACAACACAACTGATGGTCCCAACCACCCCATTTATAAGGCCAGAAATCCCACTTATTAAACCTGACAGGGCACACCTGTGAAGTGAAAACCATTTCCGGTGACTACCTCTTGAAATTCATCAAGAGAATCGCAAGAGTGTGCAAAGCAATTATCAAAGCAAAAGGGACTACTTTGAAGAACCTAGAATATAAGACATAATTTCAGTTGTTACACACTTATTTGTTAAGTATATAATTCCACATGTGTTAATTCATAGTTTTGATGCCTTCAGTGTGAATGTACAATTTTCATAGTCATGAAAATACAGAAAAATCTTTAAATGAGAAGGTGTGTCCAAACTTTTGGTCTGTACTGTATGTATATTTAAATAACATGTACTGGGCTGGCATCAAATGTATTTTTTGCCTTGAAATTTTTATAAAATTCTACACCAATAATACAAAAAAATGTAAAAACAAAATTTACTATATGTCAACAGATATGTGAATAAAACTAAAATAGAAAATCAAATTACTATTTATAGTGGCGTCTGAAACTAAATTTAAATTTAGGACATAAGTGGGGACTTGTGTAACTACTTTTTAAATTGAAGCATGCAGAAGGTGAAGGCTGAAAGAATAATTTAGAATCACATCTATTATGATAATGTGTAAAACATGGATAGGCTTGGTTTTATAAAGCTCTCATTAACCCCTTAATGACCAAGCCATTTTGTAGGTTAAAGACCAGGCCAATTTTTACAATTCTGACCACTGTCTCTTTATGAGGTTATAACTCTGGAACGCTTCTACGGATCTTGGCGATTCTGAGATTGTTTTCTCGTTACATATTGTACTTCATGATAGTGGTAAAATTTCTTCAATATAACTTGCGTTTTTTTATGAAAAAAATGGAAATATGGCAAAAATTTTGAAAATTTTGCAATTTTCAAACTTTTAATTTTTATGCCATTAAATCAGAGAGATATGTCACAAAAATTAGTTAATAAATAACATTTCCCACATGTCTACTTTACATCAGCACAATTTTGGAACCAAAATTTTTTTTTGTTATGAAGTTATAAGTGTTAAAAGTTGACCAGCGATTTCTCATTTTTCCAACAAAATTTACAAAACCATTTTTTTAGGGACCACCTCACATTTGAAGTGAATTTGAGGGGTCAATATGACAGAAAATACCCAAAAGTGACACCATTCTAAAAACTGCACCCCTCAACGTGTTCAAAGCCACATTCAAGAAGTTTATTAACACTTTAGGTACTTCACAAGAATTGAAGCAATGTGGAAGGAAAAAATGAACATTTAACTTTTTTTCCCAAAATTTTTCTTTCGACACAATTTTTTAAAATTTTGTCAAGGGTATCAGGAGAAAATGAACCACAATATTTGTTGTACAATTTCTCCAGAGTACACCGATATACCATGTGTGGGGGTAAACCACTATTTGGGCGCATGGCAGAGCTCGGAATGGAAGCAGCGCCATTTGACTTTTTTGGCTGGAATTGAGATTGGACGCCATGTCGCATTTGGAGAGTCCCTGTGTGCCTAAACAGTGGAAACCCCCCACAAGTGACCCCATTTTGGAAACTGGACCCCTCAAGGAACTCATCTAAATGTGTTGTGAGAGCTTTTAACCCCCAAGGGCTTCACAGAAGGTTATAACGTAGAGCCGTAAAATTAAAAAATCATTATTTTTTCCACAAAAATGATCTTTTCATCCCAATTATTATTTTCCAAAGGATAAAAGGACCCCAAAAGTTATTGGGCAATTAGTCCTGAGTACGCTGATACCCCATATGTGGGGGTAAACCACTATTTGGGCGCATGGCAGAGCTCGGAAGGGAAGCAGCGCCATTTGACTTTTTTGGCTGGAATTGAGATTGGACGCCATGTCGCATTTGGAGAGTCCCTGTGTGCCTAAACAGTGGAAACCCCCCACAAGTGACCCCATTTTGGAAACTAGACCCCCAAGGAACTTATCTAAATGTGTTGTGAGAGCTTTTAACCCCCAAGGGCTTCACAGAAGGTTATAACGTAGAGCCGTAAAATTAAAAAATCATATTTTTTTCCACAAAAATGATCTTTTCATCCCAATTATTATTTTCCAAAGGATAAAAGGACCCCAAAAGTTATTGGGCAAGTAGTCCTGAGTACGCTGATACCCCATATGTGGGGGTAAACCACTATTTGGGCGCATGGCAGAGCTCGGAAGGGAAGCAGCGCCATTTGACTTTTTTGGCTGGAATTGAGATTGGACGCCATGTCGCATTTGGAGAGTCCCTGTGTGCCTAAACAGTGGAAACCCCCCACAAGTGACCCCATTTTGGAAACTAGACCCCCCAAGGAACTTATCTAAATGTGTTGTGAGAGCTTTTAACCCCCAAGCGCTTCACAGAAGGTTATAACGTAGAGCCGTAAATTAAAAAATCATATTTTTTCCACAAAAATGATCTTTTCATCCCAATTTTTATTTTCCAAAGGATAAAAGGACCCCAAAATTTATTGTGCAATTAGTCCTGAGTACGCTGATACCCCATAGGTGGGGGTAAACCACTATTTGGGCGCATGGCAGAGCTCGGAAGGGAAGCAGCGCCATTTGACTTTTTTGGCTGGAATTGAGATTGGATGCCATGTCGTATTTGGAGAGTTCCTGTGTGCCTAAACAGTGGAAACCCCCCACAAGTGACCCCATTTTGGAAACTAGACCCCCCAAGGAACTTATCTAGATGTGTGGTGAGAGCTTTGAACCCCCAAGGGCTTCACAGAAGGTTATAACGTAGAGCAGTAAAATTAAAAAATCATATCTTTTCCACAAAAATGATCTTTCCACCCCCAATTGTTATTTTCCAAAGGGTAACAGGACCCCAAAAGTTATTGTGCAATTTGTCCTGAGTACGCTGATACCCCATATGTGGGGGAAACCACTATTTTGATGCATGGCAGAGCTCGAAAGGGAAGTAGCGCCTTTTTCAAATGCAGACTTTGATGGAATGGTCTGTGGGTGTCATGTCACGTTTGGATAGCCCCTGATGTGCCTAAACAGTAGAAACCCCCCACAAGTGACTCCATTTTGGAAACTAGACCCCCCAAGGAACTTTTCTAGATGTGTGGTGAGCACTTTGAACCCCAAGTGCTTCACAGAAGTTTATAACGTAGAGCCGTGAAAATAAAAAAATCATATTTTTTTCCACAAAAATAATCTTTTTGCCCCAAATTTTTATTTTTATAATGGTAACAGGAGAAATAGGACCCCAAAAGCTATTGTGCAATTTGTCCTGAGTACGCTGATATCCCATATGTGGGGGGAACCACTATTTTGACGCATGGCAGAGATCGGAAGGGAAGGAGCACCGTTTTTAAATGCAGACTTTGATGGAATGGTCTGCGGGTGTCATGTCGCGCTTGGAGAGCCCCTGATGTGCCTAAACAGTAGAAACCCCCCACAAATGACCCCATTTTGCAAACTAGACCCCCCAAGGAACTTATCTAGATGTGTGGTCAGCACTTTGAACCCCCAAGGGCTTCACAGAAGTTTATAACGTAGAGCCGTGAAAATAAAAAAAATCATATTTTTTTCCACAAAAATGACCTTTTTGCCCCCAAATTTTTATTTTTATAAAGGTAACAGGAGAAATAGGACCCCAAAAGCTATTTTGCATTTTGTCCTGAGTACGCTGATACCCCATATGCGGGGGGGAACCACTGTGATCGCCTTACTGCGATCTTTGGGAGGCACAATGAACAAATCCACAAAAGGTGAAGAATTGGTTTTCTTTTTTACGCCGTTCCTCGTGCGATATTAGTGATTAGGCGACTTTATTCCTCGGATCGGTGCGATTACAGCGATACCAGATTTACACCCTTTTTTCATGTTTAGCTTCTGTCACACTCTAAAAGATGCTTTTTTTTGGAATAATTTTTTGTAAGAATTTTTTGCATCGCCGTATTTTGAGAGCTATAATTTTTCCATATTTCGGCCGACAGAGTTATCTGTGGGCTTATTTTTTGCGGGACGAGCTGACGTATTTATTGGTACCATATTCGGGCACATAACATTTTTTGATCGCTTCCTATTCCGATTTTTGTGGAAGCAGAATGAACAAAAACCAGCAATTCAGGAATTGTTTTTTTTTTTATTTTTTTTCCCCCGTTCCGCGTGTGGTAAAATTGATAAAGCAGCTTTATTCTTCGGGTCACTACGATTACAGCGATACCTCATTTATATATTTTTTTTATGTTTTGGCGTTTTTTACACAATAAAGAATTTTATAGAAAAAATAATTATTTTTGCATCAGTTTATTCCGCGAGCTATAACTTTTTTATTTTTTCGCTGATGATGCTATATAGCGGCTTGTTTTTTTGCGGGACAAGATGACGTTTTCAGCGGTACCATGATTATTTATATCTGACATTTTGATCGAGTGTTATTGCACTTTTTCCAAGCGGTATAATGATACCGCTTGGAAAAAAGTATAATTTACTACTTTTTTGTGTTTTTTTTTTACGGCTTTCACTGAAGGGGTTAACTAGGGTTATGCTTTTATAGATGGGATTTTTACGGACATGGCGATACCTAACATGTGTATTTTTTTTGTTTTTTATTTTTTTTATTACATAAAAATGTGTATTTTTTAGGGGATTTTTTTAAAATTATTTTTTAATATTTTTTTTACAATTTTTTTTAAAAAATGATTTTTTTCAACTTGTCCCTTTATGGGACTTTCACTTTTTTTACTTTTGATTGCAGTTACAATGCATTGCAATGCTCTGGCATTGCAATGCATTGCAACTATAGTGGAAGCTGCTGTGACATGATCACAGCAGCTTCCTGTAGTTAGATGACCCGGAGGTTGTCATGACAACCCCCGGGTCATCAAGGCAGAGATCAGGCCCTGCGATTACATCGCTGGGACGCTGATCTGAGGCAGAGGGAGCTCCCGACCCTCTGCCTCCCCCCCTGAGCTCTGCGATCGCGCTCGATCGCAGCAGTCAGGGGGTTAACAGCCATGGGCGGTGGGGGCTCCGCTCCTGGCTGTCAGTGCAGGAAGCCTGGCCACTGCAGCGCCGGCTCCTGCACTGATCGTGCTGAGGAAGCTGAAATTTCAGCTTCTCCTGCGCGATCGCTGCTGTGTTTGGTCAGTCAGATTGACTGACCAATCACAGCGCTGTGAGTGCGGGGACCGACGGCAAAGGTCCCCGCAGCGCTTGCCGTGCCTGTCAGCTGTCTGTGACAGCTGTTGGCACTGATCTACCACTGCGTGTTTACACGCAGTGGTAGATCAAAGGCATGACGTGCAGAGTCCGTCCTGGTGCCGGAACTGGCACCTTGCCATGACGGACTCTGCACGTCAGTGGACATTAAGGGGTTAAAGGCGTTGTCCACCACTTTAACATTGATAACCTATGCTTAGGAATGGAAATAAATGTCTGATAGGTGGAGGTGCAATACCCATTACCCTCACCGATTAACTGTTCCCTGTGTTGTAGCCAGCAGGAACTACTAGTTACGGAGCTCTAGTGACAGATGAGCAGATCTTTTCAAATTCAAATTTGCTGACTTCATCGAATTTTCACAAAAAAAATTAATTTGCAACTAACAAGTCTCAATACTAGAAAGCTTGTAATTGCTTGGAAAATACATGTGGGGAGAGGAGAAAGAAAAAAAAATACTGATGACCATGAGAGCAGGGTTCTACAGGAGAAAGAGAGAGAACCTCACTGACTATAAGAGCTTACACTCTACAGGAAAGACAGAGAGAAATAGCCCTGCTTACCTAAGTAGCTTACACTCTACAAGAGAGAAAGACTTAGTCAGTGACTTTGGAGATAGAAAATGATTCTGCCATACAAAACTGTGCTCCATTGGAAACTGCTGATCTGGGATGGCCCAGGTAGCACTGGACAAGGTATGAAAATTCCATAAGATGTCATAGCTGCAGGGCATTATGGAGAGGACCACTCAGCAAGGTAAAATGACATTAGCTCCTTTTCTTTTTGCAAACTGCTAATCAAATCACAAAATGTTCAAATTCACATGAAACAGATATTTATTGGCCAGCACCATTTCCCACACTGCTGAAGCATCAGAGAGGAAGTAAATATAATTTTACATTGCTGCGTTGGCCTCAAAATAATGATGTGCAGCAAAGACATCTTAATATCATACCTTATACAGTGGTGGTTAGCACCTAGGCCATCACAGATCAGCAGTTCACAGTTTTCGATCTCCAGAGTCACTGGGAACGTCTCTCTCTTCTGTAGAGTGTAAGCTCTTATTCATAGCTGGGTTCTCTTGTTCTCTCACTTTTTGAATGTAAATTCTTATCAGTGGGGTCATCTATGTCATGTAGAGTGTAAGCTATTATGGTCTCCGGGTTCTCACTCTCTTCTTTTCCCCACATTTATTTTACGAGCCATCTCATTTTGTATATCTTCATTAATTCTTTACATCCTTAACACAAATTAACAGAAGTTTTCCAGTTTTAAGATTTGTGCGCTTGTATTCTCTTTAAATGGAAATTTTGGGAAATATTTTACAAAGTCGGCGACATCAAATTTCAGAAGACCAGCTCATCTCTAATCCTATTTCATTCAATAAGCAATCTTCTTAATCAAAGCAGGTTTATCTACAGAACTTAAGCAGACAGCTTGCCCCTTTAACAATATTATGACACAAAAGTGAGGAGGAATCTCGCCGATGTCAGATTTTCTGAACTGTTAGACAGGTGCAAAAATAAAATAATCCACACAGTTTTTTTAAGTATAATTGTAAGTTCAATTATTTTATATTTCAAAGTCAATAAATAACATTTCAGTTGTAATACAACCCTTTTAAGAGTATAATAATACAGTGGCATGTAAGTTTAAGCACCCCCAGTCAAAATTGCTGCTCTTGTAAACAGTTAAGCAAGATGAGTTGAAGATGAAATGATCTCTAAAAGGCCTAAAGTTAATGATGACACATTTCCTTTGCATTTTAGGCAAAATATATTTATTTTTTAATTTTTTACATTTTAAAAATTACGAAAAGGATACTCGGCCCATGCAAAAGTTTGGGCACCCTTAGACATTTGTGTGATCAGATAATTTTGACCAAAGTTTCATATCTTATTTAGCTCATTAGGTTTATGGCTTGTTTACTATCATCATTAGGAAAGGCAAGTTGATGCAAATTTCTCAGCTTTATAAAAACCCAGCCTCCTCTAACCTTTTGCCAAAAAACAGCAGCCATGGGTTCTTCTAAGCAGCTGCCCAGCACTTTGAAAATGGTGTAGGTCCAAAGCAGGAGAAGGCTATATGAAGATAGCCAAGCGTTTGCCCTTTCCTCAATTCGAAATGTAATTGAGAAAATGCAGCTAACCGGAAAAGTGGAGTTCAAGATAAACAAAATTTCAGTGAGAGCTGCTAGCATTATTGCTAGATAGGAAAATCAGAACCCCAGCTTGACTGCAAAAGACCTTCAGAAACATTTAGATTCTGGAGTTGTGGAAAATATTGTTCTACTGTTCAGAGACACCTGTGCAAATATGGTCTTAATGGAAGAGTCAATAGAAGAAAACCTCTCCTGTGTCCTCATCATAAAATTTAGCTTCACAAAAATGCAAAATTACATCTAAATGAGCCTGATCCATTTTGGAAACAAGTACTATGGACTGATGAGGTTAAAATAAAACTCTTTGGACACAATGATCAAAGGTATGTGTGGAGAAAAAAGGGCACAGAATTTCAGGAAAAGACCATCTCGCCAACCATTAAGCATGGAGGTGGATCAATCATGCTTTGGGGTTGTGTTACAGCCAATGGCACCAGGAACATTTCACGGGTAGAGGGAAGAATAGATTCAATGATATTTCAACAAATTCTTGAGGCAAACATAATATAATCTTTAAAAAAGCTGAAGTTGAAAAGATGATGGCTTCTACAAATGGATAATGATCCTAAATAGACATCAAAATCCACAATAGGCTACCTCAAAAAGCAAAACGTGAAAGTTTTACAATGGCCATCACAATCCCTGGATCTGAACATCATTGAAAATCTTTGGCTAGACCTCAAAAGAGCAATGCATGCAAGGACCCAGGTATCTCACAGGTATAGAAGAATTTTCCAATGAAGAATGGATGAAAATCCTTCAAAAAAGAATTGAAAGACTCTTGTATAACTACAAAAAGCATTTACATACAAGCTGTGATACTTGCAAAAGGGGGCGCTACTAGGTACTAACCATGCTGGGTGTCAAAACTTTTGCATCAGCCCATTTTCATTTTTTTTAATTTTTAAGATGTAAAAGATGAAAATATATCTTTTTTTTCTAAAATACAAAGGAAATGTGTCATCTTTAACTTGAGGCCTTTTAGAGATCATTTAATCTTCATTTTGCTGAACTCTTCACAATAACAGTAATTTTGACCAGGGGTGCCCAAAGTTTTACATGCCACTGTATACATAGTTAATATCAGCCTTCAATTTGCAAGTCAGCAATAATTTTATGCAATTATTTTAGTCTACAGCAAAAAATCATTTAATCTGACAATTGAACAGGGAAACTAGACTCAATGCATGAATGTACTTTATCATGCACTCTCTGAGGTCTCAGAGCATAATAAATGTAAAATATAAAAAAACTTACCTAAACATCTACCTTTCCCAATGACCCTGCAGCCCACCATCTGATCCTCAATACCTCTTCTTTTTGCCTTCCGCCATGATGTACATCCTCTGCAGCTTGCTTTGCTCAATGCTGAGGCTTCCAGTGCAGACTAGGCCTCTGACATCAATGCACCCAGTGCCATCATGGCACATGTGGAGTCTTCACAAGATTCATTCTTGAGGTGATGACCAGGCCTCAAGCGATGCACTGCATAATGTTATTACGTCACAGTATGTGCCCAATGACATAAGTGACCTAATCAGCTTACAGCTTTTCCTGGAGTGTCCAATCTTTGAACAATCTTGCCTGATGCTTCAACAATAGACAGCTATCATATATACATCCCATCTATTCTGATATCGTCCCTGCATGACCTTGAAATCTTGGTGGAATCGTTCACATTGCTCATCACTGACTAAACCGAGATTTTCAGGGAAGTTAGCAAGATGGCTATGCAGAAAATGCAACGTGATATGCATGTTGCAACCAAAGATGTTGGAGCTCTACAATAGTTTATGGACAATCTTGATATAATTGATTGCTTGAGTATTTCCAAGAAAGTCCTAGAGAAGGTCTTTGAATGATAGCCAATTATTCTATTGGAGTTCTGACATTGTAGCAATAAAATGTTCATCTTTGATGAGCTGCCATATCTGTGGACAATCAAACACACTGGCCTTTATTTTTTCAAATGACAGACTAGGAAATGCCACAATGATGTACTTTAAATATTCTGCTTCAGTTGACAAAGCTTTAACAAATTGTTTTATGAAAACCAGGTTCATGTGCTGAGGAGGGAATATAATGTTCTTACTGTCAACAAATGACTCATGTAGAATGTTTGAATCACTAGGTTTGAGGTCAGATCTTGGAGGCCAATTCCTTGCCACCCAATGCTTCTCACGAGGATCCTTGGTGTATCTGCATAGCTGACCAAGAAGTAGGCATACCATTTTAAGGTCAACACAGATGATCCAATTGTTTGAAATATTGCAACAATTCAATGACTCTCTTTATATCTCCGTATTCTTCACAAGAGAAACTGAAGAGCCAATTGGGACTCTACCAAATAAATCGCCAGTGTGGAGGAGGACACAATTTAAGCTCGACTTTGAGCTATCACTGAACAGTCATCATTTACTTGAGTTATAATTTGGAATTCCTAAATCCTCAATTAAACCATGCATGTTATGGCAATACACAAAGCCACTGTTACTTCTAAAGTATTGCAGAAATTCACTTTCTCTGGATCAAAAGTACAATACCTTTGCTCCTTTTTCAAGCAAGTTATTGTTATGCTGTAATGTATGTAGTACAGTTCATATAGCATCTTGTGCTTGGGTGCGATGAAAATACATGAGACACAGGTTTGATATAGAAAGTCTTGTATTACTTCATACAAGTTGGCAAAAATAGTCACACAGTTTGCAGACACAGAAGCAGGAGACACAGCAGGCCAGAGTAATCTAAGCTCAGCAATCACTCTCCACAACAGGTTCAGGATCTTCTTCTCTGTTACCGTAAGTCCATGCAAACGTGGGTCTTTCAAAGAGCAGGGTTCAGAGTCCACAAGTGCTTCAGAGTTCCTCAGTAGGAATAGCTGGAGTACAAGGTCCAAGGCTTTAGGAGTCAGGTCACAGGTTCACTGCAGGCTAGATTCTGAAGCACTGATTGCTCAGCTGTGGCTGCTTAAGAAGCAAAAGGAGAGAATCAGGGCGGGAACATGCAAGCTGGAAACTCCATTTTGACTGAGGGCAAGATAGCTGCAGCAAGACAGAAAGTAAAATGGCTGACGAACAAACTGAGTTTCAGGAACATGTACACAGAACCTTACATTACTCCCCCCTTAGGGACAACCTCCAGATGACCTCAGGCCAGGCTTGTGTGGGTACCTCTGATGAAACTGTCGGAGCAAGCGAGGAGCATTAACGTTATTGACTGGTTCCCATGAGTTGTCCTCCACTGGGTAGCCCTGCCATTTAATCAGATATTGTAACTGATTTCTATACAACCTGGAATCTAAAATCCTTTCCACCACAAATTCTTCCTGACCATCGACTAGCACTGGGTCAGGGCAAGGAGAAGAACGTCCAGGAAACGTATTGGGTGTCGCAGCCTTTAGTAGGGATACATGAAAGACAGGGTGAATTCTCATAGTTCTGGGCAGTTGAAGACGACAAGCAACGGCACTTATAATTTTACTGATTTTATAGGGTCCAATGTACTTATGTCCCAACTTAGACGATGGAATCCTTAACTTAAGATTTCTGGTTGACAGCCAGACCAAGTCTCCTATTTTGAAAGCTGGTGCAGGTTTACGAAATTTATCTGCTGCTTTCTTGTACCTTTCCTGAGCCGATTCCAGATTCTCCTTTAGAAGATCCATATTCTTCTGTAAAGACGTGATTCTTTCAGCCACTGCTGGTAAAGGCGTTTCTATGGGAAATCGTGGTAGAATGTTAGGATGATAACCTAGATTAGAGTAAAAAGGAGACTGCTTAGTGGAGGCACTCTGAGAGTTGTTATACGAGAACTCAGCTAATGGAAGTAGATCCACCCAATCATCCTGTAGGTGGCAGATAAAGCAGCGGAGATACTGCTCCAGGGTTTGATTGGTTCGTTCGGTCTGTCCATTAGTCTGGGGATGAAAAGCAGAAGAAAGGTTTACTTTAATGTCCAATGCTGCACAGAAATTTTGCCAAAACCTAGAAGTGAATTGCACCCCTCGATCCGAAATAACCTCATCCGGTACTCCATGTAAGCGAAACACATCTTTAATCATCAAATCTGATGTCTGTTTTGCAGTGGGTAAGCCGACACAAGGGATAAAATGAGCTGCCTTTGTTAGACGGTCAACCACCACTAGAATGGTGTTCTTCCCTTGAGAGGTTGGTAACTCCACAATGAAGTCCATAGAAATGGATCCCCACGGGCGGGACGGGGTGGGAAGAGGCTGTAACAGACCAGTTGGTGAGGAGCTAGGTGTTTTGCATCTTGCACAGACTTCACATGAAGTGACATAGTTTAAAACATCCTTCCTGCAAGTGGGCCACCAAAAGAAACGAGAGAGAAATTCCTGTGTCTTTAGAATTCCTCTATGCCCAGCTATCTTGGAATCGTGAATGAGTTGCAATACTCTCAATCTGACTGTTTCAGGAATATACAGGCGTTGTCCCTGAATCCACACACCATTCTTAAAGACAAGACTTACGTCCCTTGGGGGTTGTGCCAAAAAGGAATCCGCATGGTATGCTTCCTTGATGTCCTTAAGTAGGTCTTGATTATGAATTACTCCTAGGAATCTAGAGTCAGGAAGAATAGTCTTAGGAGGAGTAATTGGACGTGTCTCTGCTGAGTAAATCCTAGAGGTGCATCAGCCTTTCCATTGCGCGATCCTGGTCTATAAGAAATGATAAAATTAAATTGGTTTAAGAAAAGATTCCAGCGAGCCTGGCGAGGAGTCAGGCACTTAGCCGACCTGATAAACTCAAGGTTACGATGGTCTGTCAGGACGACTATTTGCTGTGCAGCTCCTGAAGAAGGTGTCTCCATTCTTTGAAGGCGGCAATAATGGCCAACAACTCTCTATTGCCCACATCGTAGTTCCTCTCAGCCGAAGACAACTGCTGGGAAAAGAAGGCACAGGGATGCAAGACATTCTTCTCACCTGTTCTCTGAGAGAGTATAGCTCCAACGGCACAGTCTGAAGCATCCACCTCTATTATGAAGGCAAGCTCGGGGTTGGGATGTACTAAGATAGGTGCGGTGGTAAATTTATCTTTTAGACGGGAAAATGCTTCCTGGGCTTGGGGAGTCCAGGAGAACCTAGACTCTTTCCGGGTAAGTTGGGTGATAGGTGACACTACCTCAGAGAAATTTCTAATGAAACGTCTATAGAAGTTGGCAAACCCGATGAAGCGCTGTACCTCCTTCACATTTCTAGGACTTGGCCAATCCTTGATGGCTTGGGTTTTGCTTCCATCCATACTAATTCCTTGTGTAGACAGTACATACCCCAGAAATTGAATTTCGGTCCTATGGAATTCACACTTTTCAAGTTTGATGTAAAGATGATTTTGTCTTAGACGTTCCAAGACCATTCTCACATGTCCATGATGTTCCTCTGTGGAGTTAGAAAAAATTAGAATATCATCCAAATAAATTACCACGAATGTATCTAGGAGATCCCTGAAGATGTCATTCACCAAGTGTTGGAAAGTGGCTGGGGCGGTACTCAGACCAAAAGGCATAACTAGATATTCAAAGTGTCCATAGCGTGACCTGAATGCAGTCTTCCATTCATCCCCAGGTCTAATACGGACTAAGTTATAGGCCCCACGAAGATCTAGTTTAGAGAAAATTTTGGCATGTCGCACTCTCTCCAATAACTCAGGGATTAAAGGCAATGGATAATGGTTTCTAATAGTAACCTTATTGAGTTCCCTATAGTCTACGCATGGTCTCAGAGATCCATCTTTCTTCTTTACAAAGAAGATGGGTGCACCTGCAGGAGATGAAGAGGGGCGTATGAAGCCCTTGGCTAGATTTTCGTCTATGTAATCCTTTAAAGCCTTTAGCTCGGGCCCCGCCAGGGGGTAGATCTTACCAAAAGGTATCTCTGCTCCAGGCAATAATTCAATTGGACAATCATATGGACGGTGAGGAGGAAGCTGGTCGGCGTTCTTCTTGTCACATAAATCCACATAGTCCTGGTATACAGCTGGTAGTTCAGGGACTGACATGGTTCCTTTAGGAACAGAGCAAGCTGAAACTTTTGGACTCATCTGTTTCTCTGGAAAGTGTAATTCCTTGGTCTCCCAGTTAATGGTAGGATTCTGAGCCTGCAGCCATGGTAGCCCTAGAATAATGGGAAAGTGGGGAGAAGAGATAAGCATAAAGGACAGTTTCTCTTGATGATCTTTACCCATAAGAACCCTCAAAGGCTCTGTTTCCTGATCCACTGGTCCAGAGGTCAGCACGGAGCCATCCACAGTTTCCATCTGTACTGGAGTAGCCTTCTTCACTGAATGTATCCCTGTTTCAGAGCAAAGGAGACATCCATAAAATTTCCACTTGCCCCTGAGTCGATCATAGCAGAGCTAGACACCCAAGCTGAGTCAACCCAGAGTTTGATGGAAAGAAAGCAATGAGAATTGTTTTTCTTACAACTCAGCTGGGACACCGCTGAGGAAACTTGAAAAATGGCAGCGTTTACACAGTCAACGTCCTCAGAGGTAACGGAGTTTAAGTCCGAGAAATCAAGATCTGTTGCTGCAGATCTCTCTGGAGCCTGAGGCTTCGACCTGACAGATCCCCTCTCGCAACACTCACAATGAATGAGTGCTGCAGTAGTCTTACGAGAACGGCTGGGGCAGTTTATAATGAAGTGCCCTGACTTACCACAATAGAAACATAGATTCTCCTTAAAACGATGTTCCTTGCGTGCATCACTAACCCGTCGTTGTAAAGAGTCTACCTGCATGGGTTCAGGTTCAGGTTCCCGTGTAATCCTACTCAAAGGTTCCTTAGCTGGAGAGGAAGGTAGGAAAAGGTTAGTGCGATTGCTTTCGAACCATCTCTCTTGCCTGCGTTCAGTCAGACGAGTATCAATACGGATGCAGTAGTTAATAAAGTCACCTAACGCAGTGGGAGGGTCGGCACGAGCAAGTTCATCCTAAATCAGTGGAGATAACCCCTTTCGAAAAATAGATTTTTTGGCGGAACTGTCCCAGGTGGTATCAAGGGCCCATCTCCTGAAATCCAAGGCATATTCAGCTACCGAGTGCTTACCTTGGCGCAAAGCTAACATGGCTGCTTCAGCTGTTGCACCTCGATTGGGGTCATCAAACACCTGCCCCATGGCTGAAATAAAAGCATCAAGGTGATTCAAACAATCATCCTCAGTCTCAATCAGAGGGTTTGCCCACATCAAAGCCTTGTTGGTAAGCAACATAATTATAGTAAGCACCTTAGATCGTTCAGTGGGAAATTGTGAAGCATGTGCAGAAAAAAAAAGATTGCATTGATTAATAAATCCCTGAATTTCTCACGTTCACCGCCAAAACGAAAAGGGGGCAACTTGGGAATCCCAGAACTCGGGGCTACGGCAGGAGCCTGGACTCGCTCTTCTAGAACCTCAATCCTGGCTCGCAAATCCTGGGCAGTCTGTCCAAACACTTGCAAATTGTGATTAGTGAGGTCCTGTAGGCTTGAAAAATGGGTCTTTATATTCTGCAAATCTGCAAGGATATTATCAGTCACTCCGCAAAGTTCCTTTATGCGGACCTCCATTTTCCAGATCTTTTAAGACAGGAGTACTGGAAGAAGAGGAGAGGAGAAAAAAAAACAATAGTGTTTACCTGTGGTAACACTGCAGAGAGAAAAAAAAATTAAGGGAACTGCTCACCTGGAATGGTTGTGAGAAGTCACAACCACTATCATCACAGAAAGTTCACCCGGACATCTGATATCCACAGTTACAGCAGACAAAAAAGAGAAAAGAAAAAAAAAAAAACAATAGTGTTTACCTGTTGTAACACTGCAGAAAAAAAAAAAACACTTAAGGGAATTGCTCACCTGGAATGGTTGTGAGAAGTCACAACCACTGTCATCACAGAAAGTACAACCGGACATCCGATATCCACAGTTACAGCAGACACAGCCTTTCCAGACCCAGCAGACACTAACGTTTTGGCTTCAGAATCTTGTAATGTATGTAGTACAGTTCATATAGCGTCTTGTGCTTGGGTGCGATGAAAATACATGAGACACAGGTTTGATATAGAAAGTCTTGTATTACTTCATACAAGTTGGCAAAAATAGTCACACAGTTTGCAGACACAGAAGCAGGAGACACAGCAGGCCAGAGTAATCTAAGCTCAGCAATCACTCTCCACAACAGGTTCAGGATCTTCTTCTCTGTTACCGTAAGTCCATGCAAACGTGGGTCTTTCAAAGAGCAGGGTTCAGAGTCCACAAGTGCTTCAGAGTTCCTCAGTAGGAATAGCTGGAGTACAAGGTCCAAGGCTTTAGGAGTCAGGTCACAGGTTCACTGCAGGCTAGATTCTGAAGCACTGATTGCTCAGCTGTGGCTGCTTAAGAAGCAAAAGGAGAGAATCAGGGCGGGAACATGCAAGCTGGAAACTCCATTTTGACTGAGGGCAGACAGAGGTCTGCAGCAAGACAGAAAGTAAAATGGCTGACGAACAAACTGAGTTTCAGGAACATGTACACAGAACCTTACATGTGCAGTCTTGATGCTAGGAGATCTGAAGCCTTTTTTGTTAGTCCCAAATCTCATGTTAAATCGTTCAACTCAAGCTGGTCAATCAAAGCCCTTAAAAACTGAGACATCTTAATTTCAAAATCTTCGTCATTGCTTTCACTTTTGTTCATCAACATAATGCTGTTCTTGAAAAGAGATTAATTCTAGAAAAACTGGCACTGGAATTTCAGCTGAGGCACTGGACATATAGCTGATAGTAGACTAGGATACTCTTTTATATTTATTTTGGAATTGGAATAAGTATGATGAAGAGTCATGAAATTGATGAGGATGGGAGAATTTTAGTTATATGGAAAAACTGAAAAAAAAATAGTATAGTCTCTAGAAGAGGTTACTAAGGGGGACATAATTAACTTGTACAAGAACATAAATAGTCCCTGCAAAGGCTATTTAATGTAAACCTGCTGCTAAAGACAAGATGGCACACTTTCTGTCTGAAGAAACACAGATTCTTTAAAATGAGAACTATTAATCTGTGGATCAGTTTTAACTTAGGAGCTGGTAACTGATGAACTGTTGATGACATTAATAATATATAATAATAATTTTTAATGTTATAGCGCCAACATACAATATTCTGCAGTGCTTTACAATTTTGGAGGGAACTTATACTGACTTGTACTGACAATAAAGACATTACAGAATATGCATAAGTCAGATATCAAAAGGAGTGTGGGCCCTGCTTGCAAGCTTACAATCTATGAGGAAATAGCAGATGCATGAATGGTAAATGGTAAAATGTGCTTATATTGTACAATACAGCCATAATATACTAAATATGCACATAATCCTACATGAACTGATGGGCAGCC
Source organism: Oophaga sylvatica (assembly GCA_033576555.1). Taxonomy (NCBI): domain Eukaryota; kingdom Metazoa; phylum Chordata; class Amphibia; order Anura; family Dendrobatidae; genus Oophaga; species Oophaga sylvatica. The sequence continues at coordinate 75,153,946 of JARQOD010000006.1, read as the reverse complement.
AGTATGTGCACAGTACAGGCACAGGGTTATTAAGTACAAGGAGGGTGTGTGAACAGATGCTACTGGGGTCATGATTTTGAAGAAACCTTTTTATGGGCCAAACAGTGATAGTTAGATAATTTGGTGGGGCCTCACTTAAAACTGGATATTGGGAATTAATCAAATTGTCATGGGGAGTGTGTTCCAAAGAATTGGCACAGCACTCGATAAGTCTTGGAGACGGGAGTGGGAGTTTCAGATTATTGAGGATTTTAGTGTTAAGCTATTAGCAGAACAGAGGGCTCAGGTAGAGTGGTAGACTGAAATGAGGGACAAGATGTAGGCAGTGCTGAACCATGGAGTGCTTTGTGGGTAAGTTTATATTCAACTCTGTAGCGGATGGGCAACCAATGGAATGACTAGCACAGGAGACGAAGCATCAGAGCATGATCCTGCCTGCTGCATTCAAGATGGAGGGGAGAGTTTAGTAAGCAAGAGATCGATTAATAAAGAGTTGCAATAGTCCAGACGAGAATGAATTAGATCTGCAGTAAGTGATTTTGCAAAGTCAAATGTAAGAAAAGGTCTACTTCTAGAGATGACAAAGATGACACCAAGACAGCAGGCATGTTGCTGGGGAGCCACGCATGGAAATGGCATATCGGGCATAGGTAGGTTAGTGGAGGGAGGAAACACAAGGAGTTCAGTTTTCGACAGATTCAGATTCAAGGCATAAATCCTTTTTTTTTAAGTAAAAACATAAATACTTATGTAAATAAATAAAATTCTAGCTCTGCTTGTTGAACCAGTTGATCAATATCTGGGATTAGGAGAGAAAAACTTGTTATTTAGGGCAGACTGGATTATGCATTATGGATGTACAGTCATGGCCAAAAGTTTTGAGAATGACACAAATATTAATTTTTACAAAGTATACTGCTTCACTTTTTCTAATGGCAATTTGCATATACTCCAGAATGTTATAAAGAGTGATCAGCTTAACAGCAATTACTTGCAAAGTCAATATTTGGCTAGAAAATGAACTTGATCCCCCAAAACACATTTCAACATCATTGCAGCCCTGCCTTAAAAGGACCAGCTAACCTCTTTTCAGTGATTGCTCCATTAACACAGGTGTGGGTGTTGATGAGGACATGGCTGGAGATCAATCTGTCATGATTAAGTAAGAATGACACCACTGGACACTTTAAAAGGAGGCTGGTGCTTGGCATCATTGTTACTCTTCTGTTAACCATGGTTATCTTTAAAGAAACACGTGCAGTCATCATTGGAATGCACAAAAATGGCCTTACAGGGAAGAGTATTGCAGCTAGAAAGATTGCACCTCAGTCAACAATCTATCGCATCATCAAGAACTTCAAGGAGAGAGGTTCCATTGTTGCCAAAAAGGCTTCAGGGCGTCCAAGGAAGATCAGCAAGCGCCAGGACCGTCTCTTAAAAGTGTTTCAGCTGCGGGATCGGGCTACCAGCAGTGCAGAGCTTGCTCAGAAATGGCAGCAGGCAGGTGTGAGTGCATCTGCACGCACTGTGAGGCAGAGACTCTTGGAGCAAGGCCTGGTCTCAAGGACGGCAGTAAAGAAGCCACTTCTCTCCAGAAAAAACATCATGGACAGACTGATATTCTGCAAAAGGTACAGGTAGTGGACTGCTGAGGACTGGGGTAAAGTTATTTTCTCTGATGAATCCCCTTTTCGATTGTTTGGGACATCAGGAAAACGCCTCATTCGGAGAAGACAAGGTGAGCGCTACCACCAGTCTTGTCTCATGCCAACTGTTAAGCATCCTGAAACCATTCATGTGTTGGGTTGCTTCTCAGCCAAGGGAATCGGCTCTCTCACAGGCTTGCCTAAAAACACAGTCATGAATAAAGAATGGTACCAGAATGTCCTCCAAGAGCAACTTCTCCCAACCCTCCAAGAGCAGTTTGGTGATCAACAATGCCTTTTCCAGCATGATGGAGCACCTTGCCATAAAGCAAAGGTGATAACTAAATGGCTCAGGGAACAAAACATAGAGATTTTGGGTCCATGGCCTGGAAACTCCCCAGATCTTAATCCCATTGAGAACTTGTGGTCAATCATCAAGAGACGGGTGGACAAACAAAAACCTAAAAATTCTGACAAAATGAAACATTGATTGTGCAAGAATGGACTGCTATCAGTCAGGATTTGGTCCAGAAGTTGATTGAGAGCATGCCAGGGAGAATTGCAGAGGTCCTGAAGAAGAAGGGTCAACACTGCAAATATTGACTTGCTGCATTAACTCATTCTAACTGTCAATATAAGCTTTTGTTACTCATATGTTTGCAATTATTATATTTCTGTCTGTGATAAAAACATCTGTCAAACACACATAAAAACCAGAGGGCAGCAGATCATGTGAAAATATAATATTTGTGTCATTCTCAAAACTTTTGGCCATGACTGTACTTATACCTTTCATACTTTCCAATCCCTTGGTTGTACTTGAAGTACAAATGTCTTTTTTCAACTGGGCATTTTATTTAACTATGTAAATATGAAGCAGCCTTAACAGTGGGTTTCTAGAGACTGTTACATTGTGTACAGAACATTTTCATCAATATGATCCCTTTGAAAACAAATTCTCAAGGATTTACTAATGCCTAACCTGATAAACTGATAAACTGAGGACTCTCAAGTCTAAATATTTTTCTATCTACTGGCTAACACGGTACGAAGATACACATCTTTCCTATAACCTGATAAACCAACTATTAAATGATTGATAACAATTAGAAGTTTTCTGAGGGATGTAAAGTAGTTTCTAAATATGATACTTATTTGTGAAGCAAATTAAATTTGGTTAGGCTCACCTAGTAAAGTGGTAAGATGGATTCACAAAGCCACAGGTCAGGGGAGACACATATAGAAGAATGGAACAGTAAGGACCTGGATAATAGACTTATGCTGGACACAGAGAAACAAGCAAGGTAAGACACAACAGAATTCACAGAATCAGAAGGTCAGATAAAGAGGAAATTGGCAAGAATGAATCAAAAATTTACATTTAGATAAAAAAATCCACAGCTGATTGCATTGTAATGTGAACACACTCTAGTAACAGTTCATAATGCTTGCAGCAAACAATGATTTAACTAGCAGAACACAAAATCATCAGATGAAAATTATACCAATCACAGAAGTCTAAGGAGAAGGTAGAAACAAAAGAAACTAGATTATGGCAATCGCCAAACAAATGGCAATTTGAACACTTTAAAGTTTCAATACTCAGACAAATGGATGTGTCCAATTGAGTTTTAAAATCCCCTGTGAGATGATGTCACTGAGGAACACTGGACCACATGTAAGATCAAAATTTCTCAGGACTTATTTGAAATATATCTAATTCGTTGTTATATATCCTATGTTCCATGCCAATTTTAAGGGGATACTATTAAAACTTTTTGATGGATTAACATTACAATTCAAATTTCATATCAAATTATAACATGACGTTTATAGGATGCAGTCACTCTGTAGACCTATGATCTCATGTACCAAAGAGCAGCATGTTAGGCATTGGGCGACGGTGGGATCTGAATCTGAAGAGTCTGTGGTCTCCCATCCTGACCCAGCCAAGGCAGATGCTGCTCAGCTTCACCGTCAATCCCAACGCCTAGCCAATACCCAAGAGGCACAAATAGTTACTCAGGTCTTTATTCATAGTAGCCTTAAACCTAGGTTACGGAACAAGAAAAGGCTGTTGTAAGCCTAAGTCCAGAAATGCCTGCACTGAGCATGTCCGTGACATGGCGAGCCATGATTGGTGCTTAATGTCAGCTGATCATCGACCTGGCATCGCCTGATTGGTCATGGATGATGTCATCGGTGATGCGATTGACGAGATGGCTGAGGGCGGAGCTTAGCCTTTAAATAGATTGTCTGTCTGCGGCGCGGTCAGATCATATTACAATAGACAGTTCTCATGTGTGGACATACCAGAATCTGGGCTCCACGTGCTCTCTAGCTTTGCTCTCTGGGACCTGCTGATGCCAGAATTTGCTCGGCTAATTAGCACAGGTCTTTCAGGCAGGATTAGCTTATGCCAAGCGGGTAGCCAATGTGGTGCAGTCTTGCTACGAATATAGTGTAGCTATACACCCTGAGCAGACTGTGGGGTGCACAACCTGTAGCTAACATAGCACAGTCATGCTACGAATATAGGGTAGCTATACACCCTGAGCAGACTGTGGGGCGCGTAACCTGGCATCGCTTGCCAAGCTGAACAGAGAGTGGCTCAGTCCGGTATCATGCCGGCTGGTAGCACGTACTCCTGGCGTTAGTCGCACGCACTTCCTAGCGGCTGGCACGTAGCTTCTGTGCAGTCAACAGGGCTACGTCTATACCAAATTGCAGCACATAGTGCAAATCTAATATCTGGCAAGTGGCTTCTGTGCCATTAACAGGGCTAAATCTACGCCAGTCGAGAGCACATCTCCCGTGACGTTAACGGAGATAGTGCCAATTCTACATCTCCCCTAGTATGATGTAACACAGGCGAGATCTAATGTTGATTTCCGTTGTCAGTTTGACCCTCATACTATAGGGGTGTTCGGCAGCAGTGAACATAAACTGCATCGCGGACCTCGGGTTCGGTTGCAATCCATTATATAATAAAGCTGTTGCAACCGAGCTCATAACAGGTGGCTTAGTGCATAAAGAGGATGCAGAATCTTCAGACTAACACCATTGCTTATATGAATTGTAGCTTGACATATTGGTGGTTTACCTTCTGAAAAATTTTGCGCATGATCAGCAAATTTACTTAACTCCGGAGGAGCTGGATGTCGTAATATCCGACTCACCATGGCAATGATTGTTAGATCGCAGAATTTCGGGGCTTAAAGTGCCAGGAGTGGTCTGTGACTGCTCCCGGCACCTTGTTCCTGGTGTCCGCTGTCAGAATCAGCAGACATCCCGCCGCAAATGGCCTCGCTCCCCCCCGTGAGCACTGAAAATATGTCTTATATTCTAGGTTCTTCAAAGTAGTCACCTTTTGCTTTGATTACTGCTTTGCACGCAGAAAAGGTGAACGGATGGACTCTACATGCCTGGTTCCAACCATGAAGCATGGAGGAGGTGGTGTGATGATGTGGGGGTGCTTCGCTGGTGACACTGTTGGGGATTTATTCAAAATTGAAGGCATACTGAACCAGCATGGCTACAACAGCATCTTGCAGCAGCATGCTATTCCATCCGGTTTGCGTTTAGTTGGACCATCATTTATTTTTCAACAGGACAATGACCCCGAACACACCTCCAGGCTGTGTAAGTGCTATTTGACCAAGAAGGATAGTGTTGGGGTGCTACGCCAGATAACCTGGCCTCCACAGTCACCAGACCTGAACCCAATCGAGATGGTTTGGGGTGAGCTGGACCACTCACCGCTTCAATTTTGAATAAATGCTCAACAGTGTCACCAGCAAAGCACCCCCACATCATCACATCACCTCCTCCATGCTTCACGGTGGGTACTAGGCATGTAGAGTCCATCCGTTCACCTTTTCTGCGTGCAAAGCAGTAATCAAAGCAAAAGGTGGCTACTTTGATGAACCTAGAATAAAAGACATATTTTCAGTTGTTTCACACTTTTTTGTAAAGTGTAATGTATAATTCCACATGTCTTATTTCATAGTTTTGATGTTAGGGTTCGAGTTCCCGCTGCTACGCAAGGGGAGTCTCAAACCAGTCCTGCTGCGGTCCCCCATCCATCTACATCCACAGTGGATCCTGCTCAGCTTAGACGTCGGTCCCAGCATCTCGACCAGTCTAACAGTGTGTAGAGGATTACTGCTGCCTCTCCAGGCTCTGCTATTGTGGCCAGTACTGGTAAGCGGCGAGCAGACGTCTTTAGGACAAAGTCCTTGTTTTCCCCTTCTGAGCATGCCCAGGGTGAGATCTCTCATTGGAGATCAGGGTTCACATGCTCAGGTACTGCAGCAGCTCCTATTGGTCCGCCAGGAAGGTCCTGTGACTACTGGTGTTCTGGAACAGTTTCATTGGTCCTTGTTTCTGGCAGGTCCTGTAGCTGTTACTATAAAAGGGTGGCATGGCTTGGCCACCATGCTCTAGTATCAACCACTATATGCTTTGCGCCAGTGTGGTCATGCGTGTGTGTGGTTAGGGCGGCTGAAATACGCCATTACAATACCGACCTAATCGGTGAGGAGCTTGGTATGCTAGCTGGTCAGGGTCGGTGTCTTAGATGCCTTAGATTACTGGCATAACCGGTGAGGAGGTTGATTGCCATATTCAGGGCCTGGCGTTCAGACGCCATAGATTGTGGGTGACTCCCGCGAGGACATTAGCGCATGATCACTTTCCATGCTCGCTTAGCAGTTAACTGTGTACCTGAGTGCCTAACAGGACACAGAAGTTTGCCTCAGCGGCTCTGTGATGCAACAGCGCACTAGCGTGTTTACTTTGCGACTCAGTGGTGTTAACTGAGTTCGCACACATCGCCATATAGCGCTGCGGCACTCCTTCTAGCGGCTCTGTGGAATAACAGAGTTCGCACATATTGCCACAGCGCGTTACGGCGTTTATTTTGGCGACTCTGCGGGATAACAGAGTTCGCTACTTTCACCATCTTACTAGCAGCGGGCTTAGCCTGCACGGTGGACCCCGGGCTGCGAACGCACCTCTCTACAATATCTATTAGGTGCGTTCCGCAGACCCTAACATAATACTAGCGCCAGGGTCTGGCTAGTAAAATGATGGACGACCAGCACCTACGGCAGTTCATCCAGCAGCTGGAGGGTAGGTTGGCGGCTCTCGAGCGCACAACCTCAGCTGTGGATGTGACCGCAGTGGCTGTTCAGGCTGCTAGCACAGCGGCAGCCAGTTTGTCCTCCAACACCTCTGCTCCGACCTTGTCCCATCTTCCCGCTTCCAGACAAGTTTTCTGGCGACGGCAAACATTGTCGGGGATTCGTGAGTCAGTGCTCTATACAGCTCGAGCTTCTGGCCGCACGTTTTCCCACAAAGCGGTCACAAGTGGGTTTCATAGTGTCACTTCTGTCGGGCAGAGCTTTGGAATGGGCAACGCCGCTGTGGGAGCGTGGTGTTATGGAAATTTAATTAGGCTAAATCTATCCTGCAGTGTTTGCTGCTGCTGTTCCCAATTTTAGATTAAATGTCTTTTTGAGCGCTCAGAACGAAATGAGGACTGTCCACAACGGAAGTGTCAGTATAACAGTTCATCAAGACCAACAGTTTAATATTCATTCAAGGTTTTATAAGTTTACAAAAAGGAGCTGGTTAGTCAATTAGCATACAATTAAACGCTGCTAGATTATTGGCTGTTTTAATGTAAGTATGATAATTATGATAATTATGATAAAAGGGCTGAAGTTGCAGATTTATTGTTTATTGTTCTTTGCCCCAGCTTTCCTGCATGACTAGTAAAGAAAACAAGAGATATCTATCCGGATGTTCTGTTCTTGTTTGTGTCCTTGGTAAAAAAAAAGTCCCTATGAGCTATAGCCAGGGTCGTCTTAAGAAACTGATTATAGCTAGCATCAGCTTTTGCATAGATATGCTGAGCACAGGATTTTTAGCAAGTGAGATCTATCTAACTGTAAATGCATTTATATGAATATACATTGAATACGTGGAATACATATATATTTCCATGACAGTCCCCCCTTAGATACCACTTGCCCTAAAAACCTTCTCCTGTCCCAAAGCGCTGCAACTCTTTTGTGCTGCCGATGGGCTGGCACATGCCTAGCACATGTACCCCTCATCGATGCAGGCTTTTCGCAAATGGGCGGTCAGGAGATCTGTCCCTAGCAGGGGTTCATGTGTTTGCAATCATAGTCTCTGTAAGGTTCTATGTATATATTCCTGAAACTCAGTTTGTTCGTCAGCCATTTTACTTTCTGTCTTGCTGCAGCTATCTTGCCCTCAGTCAAAATGGAGTTTCCAGCTTGCATGTTCCCGCCCTGATTCTCTCCTTTGCTTCTTAAGCAGCCACAGCTGAGCAATCAGTGCTTCAGAATCTAGCCTGCAGTGAACCTGTGACTTGACTCCTGTAAGCCTTGGACCTTGTACTCCAGCTATTCCTACTGAGGAACTCTGAAGCACTTGTGGACTCTGAACCCTGCTCTTTGAAAGACCCACGTTTGCATGGACTTACGGTAACAGAGAAGAAGATCCTGAATCTGTATTGGAGAGTGATTGCTGAGCTTGGATTACTCTGGCCTGCTGTGTCTCCTGTTTCTGTGTCTGCAAACTGTGTGACTATTTCTGCCAACTTGTATGAAGTAATACAGGACTTTTCTATATCAAACCTGTGACTCCTGTGTTTTCATCGCACCCAAGCACAAGACGCTATATGAACTGTACTACATACATTACAAGATTCTGAAGCCAAAACGTTAGTGTCTGCTGGGTCTGGAAGGCTGTGTCTGCTGTACTGTGGATATCAGACGTCCGGTTGTACTTTCTGTGATGACAGTGGTTGTGACTTCTCACAACCATTCCAGGTGAGCAATTCCCTTAAGTTTTCTCTTTTTGCAGTGTTACCACAGGTAAACACTATTGTTTTTTTTTTTTTCCTTTCTTTTCTCTTTTTTGTCTACTGTAACTCTGGATATCAGATGTCTGGTTGAAACTTTCTGTGATGATAGTGGTTGTGACTTCTCACAACCATTCCAGGTGAGCAGTTCCCTTAATTTTTTTTTCTCTCTGCAGTGTTGCCACAGGTGAACACTATTGTTTTTTTTTTCTCTCCTCTTCTTCCAGTAATCCTGTCTTAAAAGATCTGGAAAATGGAGGCCCGCATAAAGGAACTTTGCGGAGTGACTGATAATATCCTTGCAGATTTGCAGAATATAAAGACCCGTTTTACAAATCTACAGGACCTCAATAATCACAATTTGCAAGTGGTTGGACAGACTACCCAGGATTTGCGAGCCAGGATTGAGGTTCTAGAGGGGCGAGTCCAGGCTCCTGCCGTAGCCCCGAGTGCTGGGATTCCCAAGTTGCCCCCTTTTCGTTTTGGCGGTGAATGTGAGAAATTCAGGGGATTTATTAATCAATGCAATCTTTTTTTTTCTGCACATGCTTCACAATTTCCCACTGAACGATCTAAGGTGCTTACTATAATTATGTTGCTTACCAACAAGGCTTTAATGTGGGCAAACCCTCTGATTGAGACTGAGGATGATTGTTTGAATCACCTTGATGATTTTATTTCAGCCATGGGGCAGGTGTTTGATGACCCCAATCGAGGTGCAACAGCTGAAGCAGCCATGTTAGCTTTGCGCCAAGGTAAGCACTCGGTAGCTGAATATGCCTTGGATTTCAGGAGATGGGCCCTTGATACCACCTGGGACAGTTCCGCCAAAAAATCTATTTTTCGAAAGGGGTTATCTCCACTGATTAAGGATGAACTTGCTCGTGCCGACCCTCCCACTGCGTTAGGTGACTTTATTAACTACTGCATCCGTATTGATACTCGTCTGACTGAACGCAGGCAAGAGAGATGGTTCGAAAGCAATCGTACTAACCTTTTCCTACCTTCCTCTCCAGCTAAGGAACCTTTGAGTAGGATTACACGGGAACCTGAACCTGAACCCATGCAGGTAGACTCTTTACAACGACGGGTTAGTGATGCACGCAAGGAACATCGTTTTAAGGAGAATCTATGTTTCTATTGTGGTAAGTCAGGGCACTTCATTATAAACTGCCCCAGCCGTTCTCGTAAGACTACTGCAGCACTCATTCATTGTGAGTGTTGCGAGAGGGGATCTGTCAGGTCCGAGCCTCAGGCTCCAGAGAGATCTGCAGCAACAGATCTTGATTTCTCGGACTTAAACTCCGTTACCTCTGAGGACGTTGACTGTGTAAACGCTGCCATTTTTCAAGTTTCCTCAGCGGTGTCCCAGCTGAGTTGTAAGAAAAACAATTCTCATTGCTTTCTTTCCATCAAACTCTGGGTTGACTCAGCTTGGGTGTCTAGCTCTGCTATGATCGACTCAGGGGCAAGTGGAAATTTTATGGATGTCTCCTTTGCTCTGAAACAGGGAATACGTTCAGTGAAGAAGGCTACTCCAGTACAGATGGAAACTGTGGATGGCTCCCTGCTGACCTCTGGACCAGTGGATCAGGAAACAGAGCCTTTGAGGGTTCTTATGGGTAAAGATCATCAAGAGAAACTGTCCTTTATGCTTATCTCTTCTCCCCACTTTCCCATTATTCTAGGGCTACCATGGCTGCAGGCTCAGAATCCTACCATTAACTGGG